>CM074732.1:127360262-128065841 GCA_037367245.1 Phrynocephalus guinanensis | reverse complement strand
GTTTGCTTTCTGCAAGCCTTCCTAGGCCAAACACCTTGGGTTAGTATGGGGAAAAGATGACTGGGAGGACATATACTGGTCTGTGCCTTCAGCCTGATTAGTGCTTTATTTCACTTGTTGTCCTACTCAGATGTTGCCATTCTGCTATCTATCTATCTATCTATCTATCTATCTATCTATCTATCTATCTATCTATCTATCTATCTATCTATCTATCTATCTATCTATCTATCTATCTATCATCAGTTGCATCCATCTCATCTAGTACATTTTGCAAATTCGGTTGAATTATTGTACTCAGATGTTGAAGTTTCAGGACATTGTGCTGTGTTTCATCACTTTGGGGGCAATAAAGGGTTAATGAAAGAGATTAATTGAGACTGAGGTTTGAAATGTTGTTTTGATGTTTCTCCATCACATCCCACTATATTTTTGTCAATTTTTTAATTAAATAGTCCATAACCCAGCCCATTTTGTTCCTTCCCAATAAAACTTTTTATCACTTTTCAGTCTAGCAAAACAAGCAAATGGCCTTTTCACCTTTTATTGTTTATTTGCCACAAACTATTTTTCTTTAACATTTTAGGCTCTTGCTTCTTCAACCTGTCAGCCTGTGATATTTCAAGAGTCCCAGTGGTATCATATAGTATACACAATTCTTCCTTTGGTGAATCAAAGCCTGCAGTAATGCAACTGCTTTCGTGTATGAAAGTTTATATCAGAGCTGGGTTACATCTTTATACCCCCAACTATCACCTTTACACAGCTAAGCATGCCTGATGCAAGGTGTGAAGGTCCATTGCTGAGTTTCTTTCATAGTAAGGAAAAGTGAGGAACACAAACTCTCTGAGAAATGAATACACATTATTGGATATCTGCTTGTTTCACATGCGGCCACCCATTACCTAAAATCTGAAGAGGCCCTATACTGAGATCTTGTGCAGAAGCTGTTTTAGGAGAGACTGGTCACTCCTAAACTTAATAGTCGGAGAGGTCTTTTAATTTAAAATAGTGGCAGCCTGACTCTGGATTCTGGAGTCATTTTCTCAGAGTGATTTTTCCAGTGTAATGTTTATGGTCTTTTTATTTAGAAAAAAAATCAATAACTTTTGCTCTTTTGGTTTTAAAGCTGGGTGTTTTAGTTTTGAATAAAAGCTATTGTTTTTTATTTTACTGGTCAATATTCAGCTTCTATCAGTTTAGAGAAATCCATTAATTTATTCCCACTACAATCCTCTCCTCCTCCTCCTTTCCCTCAAATTCTTTTATTTGATACTAATAATGTTCTCTCTGTACCCTGGTACTCAACCTATATTTATAATAATAAAAAATGTGTGCACATTACACCTCAAGGCTTCCTGCTTTTAAGAAGTCTTCTGCCCTTAATCCCAAGGGACCTGGTGTTTGTCCCCTAGTGACAGCAACCCTATTGCAAGCTCTGGATAGATTTTAATTAATTACAAGTAATTAACCATTTTTTAAAGAAAACAATATACCTTCAGGGTCTCACCTGATGCCACATTTCAGGTGCCTAGGCTTCACGATCTTGGAATTCACACACAGATAACTTGGATTATGGGGGGAAAATAGCTAAATAGAATAAATACAAGCCAGCATCCTGTTCAATTATGTCAACACAACTCTAATTATGGATCTGCCTCCTTGTGTGCAAGTGGCTCTTCATGAGATTGTCATGGCAGCTTGTGAAAATAGAGCTTTGTGTGTGTACATATATGTTGAACAGGATATGGGTCACTATATACTGTTATTTGTCCACCTATCTACCTATATTGAACAAGCAATATGTGACCACACACCCCAACAGTTTTTGCAGACCCCAGGACCTATCAGTGTCTCAATAATGAAATGGCCAATATATATAACCATCAGTAAACCACAGTCCTGTGCTTCTCATGCACAGCCGCTTAATTAAAGTTGTTGTTGTTGTTGTTGTTGTTGTTGTTGTTGTTGTTGTAGCTTCTTCTTCTTCTTCTTCTTCTTCTTCTTCTTCTTCTTCTTCTTCTTGTTCTGTTGCTGCTGCTGCTGCTGCTGCTGCTGATGGTGATGATGTTGTTAGAGAATTAGGTAAATCAAATGGGTTATGTAGTGGTCACCCAAAGATTTGTAGCATGTTATTTTCAGCTTTTCCAGTTTTCTCAAAGATTTTTCTCTAGGTCCCTAGCAGTGTTTTTGAGATGTTGAAGGCTGGCAGAGATGGTTCCTATCACGAGTGAAGAGCTGCACAAAGGGTTGCTTTTTATTATTATTTTATTGCTTGTGTTGTTATGTTCTTAGGGTTTTTTAAAAAAGGTTTTGACTGAAATTGATTTTTACATGTGTTTTGTAAGTGTTAGGTTTCTTTTGCTGCTCTCAAGGCCACCTTCGGGTGAGAGGTGCATAGCAATCTGAGGCTTCAGTTGGAAGGGTTTCACATTCTTGCCACCTGAGGCCTGGACTGCAGCCACTAGGTAAAATTGCTTCGTTTTAATCTGACCCTGATTATTCCTAGTGACCTAATGAGTTTTGCTTAAAATTTTCCCAACTTTCAAATGGAACACATGCTTTTTGCATCACCTCCCCCCCCCATTCCTTCAGGCGAGCAGGGACTTTTAGTCTCAAAACAGCCAAATTGAGGGTGGGAAGAAGGGAAGGGTGGTGGTCAAGGACTATGCTGCTTTGTTTGATATTCTGGGTGTTAAACCGTATCCAGGACTTTGAAGCAGTCTTAACACCAGCTTGCCTCCTGATACCATCATCTGGTGTATTCCATCTCAACCAAAAGATTATCAGCGCCTGATAGACAACATCCTCTATTAAGATTGCATTTCTGGTACAATGCTTTGATAAAGATAGCAAGTTGCTATCGAAAGCTTAGCTTACATTTTTTTGTTTTAGTAATGACCAATAAAGGTATCACATTCTTTTGAGTGATCTTTACAACAGAAATATTGGCTTCAGACTTAATTGGGTGTCAAAGGCTCACAGTTCTAAGTGCTTACTGTATTCCAAACTGCAAGCATTTATTTCTGGTCCTCTTATCTTCAATTTCTGGGAGTCAATGTGCTGGATTTTCCCCTGAGTAATCTTTAACCCACTATTAGAAGGTGATAACTGATATCTGAATACAATCAAAATATTATGACAAATAGATTTCAGATATTCTGTTGGTGAGTGAATGACAATTTGTAAGCAAAACCCTTGAAAGATATCAGTATGCACCTATTCTGCTTACAAACTTTCCAAGGCGTCTCCACTAGCAACTGTTGCTTGTGTGTGTGTGTTGTGTCATTACAGTCATGACCGACTCTTCATGACCCCATAACCATGGAGTTTTCTAGGCAGGAATACTGGAGTGGTTTGCCAATTCCTATTCCAGGCACCTACAGCACTTGGTATTCCCTGGTGGTCTCCCATCCAAGTACTAACCAGGGCCGACCCTGCTTAGCTTCCAAAATCGGGCAAGATCAGATGTGCTTAAGGCATCTAGGCAGCTCAACTGTTGCTTGGGATGCTGTAAATTTGTCTGAAAGTCACATACTGATTATCATTATTTCCTTTGTATACATATTCAGCATACTCAGAATACAGCTACCACCTTCCACTTTTCTTATTTCAGAAATGTGACACAGGATGTCAGAGCCAAAAAATGAAATAAAGCAGGCACTGACCATACTTGGTCTTTTTTATGTATGCAAAAGATCTGTAATAATTTCAACTCACATCCGACTAAAATTATCTGGGAGGAATAGTAAATGCCTGTGCATATCTTCTCACTTGGTGGAAGAAATTTAGCATATGTTACTAGAGATGGGCACAAACTAAAAACAACAAACCAGGCTGGTCTGCGATTTGTGGCTAACGACCACAAACCCCCAGAAAAATAAATAAATTGTTTGATTTTCTGGTTCATATCTGGGAGAAGAACATACCTGTTCCTCCATCCACAACCTGCCTACTTCCTTCCCACTCTCCCTGTTTCCTCCCTACCTGGTCCTGTCCCCTGCTGGGTCTTCCTCCACTGCCCACTGCCATCTTCAGAGGCAGTGAGTCCGATCTCCCTTCCTGGCCCAAGCCCTGCTGTTTCTGCTCATTCACCTGCCACTCATCTGATAGGCCAGTGCCTGCACAGAGGCATCGGACCTGGCTTCAAGGAGCTGACATGCTGCCTCTTAGAGAAGCTTCAGATCTGGCTTTAATCCTAGTCTCCAGAGTTCTAGTCCTCTGCTCTACCCACCACACCACACTTGGTACCTTACTCATTCAATAATTCCAGCTAAACCTGTGCCAAAGGTATATCTGAGATGGAGCAGTCAGAAAAAAGGGGGCATAGGTTCTTGGAGGACCTTAAATATTGCTGCTTTTCTTACAATACTACAAAGGAGAAATTCAAAGAACAAGTCAAAAACCAAGGCAGAATTGGCAGGTACCTCAGTGATGAAATGAGATGGAAAAATTCATTTCACAATATAAAGGGCTAGTATTGATAAAAAACTAGGCTTTATGAGTTCTTATGTCTAAATGAGCTTACTAAATTCCATTAGATCTGCTAGGAATTTCCATCTAGGTGAACAAAACAAAGGAGAAGAGCAGAGCTTAAAGCAGAGAGCAAAAAGAAATGAGATATGGATTTTAATCACTCCTGAAGAAGCACTACCTTTGAAAACTGAAAAACGACTATCATTATCATCTCTCTCCCTCTTCCCTTCCCTCCTTCCCTCCCTGTCTCTAAAGGCCAAACAAAGTTTGACTGGAGAAGCATTTTGGATGTTTGGGCCTGATAATCATTCATTTGATACCTCTCAAGATGTAAAGAAAATGATCTAGAAGGGAGGTGGGCAAAGTGGGGTTGCGCAGATTTTCATGGATCGCAGCCTCCAGCACTCCAAATTATCAGCTATGGCAGCTGGAGTGCTGAGAGCTGTGGTCCAGCAATATCTAGCAAGCCACACATTGCCATGTTTGAGCTAGAAAAAAAATGGTTGATCCACCAGCTGGTAAAGGATATAGTGAAGTGTGTGAATAAGGAACACAAGGAGGATAAAGAAAGAAAGAATTCCATGAGAATAGAAGAAAGGGCACTATGAATGGAAGGAGCAACTATTATTGATCTCAGGTCATAGCATTTTGGATCCCCAACACTGAGTCCGCATTTACTTGAATACAGCTCCCTCCCACCATAACGGTGGAAAACCAGGCCATACTGGCCTGGATCCAATGGTGTGCTTCACCTGTACTTCACATGTTCTACCAGAATCAGTAACCCATTCAGTTTTACATGTTCTCTGTGTCCCTCCAAAAGACATTCACTGAAAGTCATAGAAAAGTTTTCGAAGGCTTTCATGGTCGGGATCTGATAGTTGTTGAGAGTTTTTCAAGCTGTTTGTTCGTGTTCTGAAAGTTTTTCTTCCTGGTGTTTTGCCATACTTTGTGGCTGGCATTTTCAGGGGGCAAGGGCTCAGGGAACTAGGTGTTCAGAGCACAGAGTGAAACTCCTAGTTCCCTGAGCTCCTTGCCCTCTGAAGATGCCAGCCACAGAGTCTAGTGAAACGTCAGGAATAAAAACTTCCAGAACACGGCCCAACTGCCAGAAAAACTCACAACAACTGTCATAGAATAGTTACTGAAAGTTACTGGAAAAGTTCCAAAACATGACCAAACAGCCCCAAAACCCCACAACAGTTACTGGAATTTATTTATTTATTTATTTATTTATTTATTTATTTTAGTACAAAAAGGGGAATGCCTTATGTTGGAAAGTGGAAGAAATATATAATTTCATCAGCAGTGGATGCCTAAGGACACCATTGTACCTTGGCCATATCCTGATGCTAACAGAAACAACATCTAGTGACCCAACTTTAAGGAGAGGTGGAAGAATTAGATCATCTGCTGCCCTCTATCTCAGTTTATACATTATGTTGCATGTGTGCTGAAGATATAGAGCTACAATTCCCCCCCACACACACCCAGTAGCTTTTCAAGACACTAACAATCACTCTGCAAAGAAAATGTATGTTAATTATAGCATGCAGTAGAGCAGAACAGCACTGAGTATATAGCACAGATGAGTGTGTGTTTTTAGGATGTGAATTATATATGCTCCATACAGAACAATCAGATCCTTCTTTGGTGCATATAATGTACAGTCGCATCATCTTGTTCTTCCTTTGTTGTGCCTCCTTATGTCTCAATAATTTTTTTTTATTATAGAACAAAACAGGTTAAATATTGCTTAAAACCCAATTTTAGAGGTTTCAAAAGGTTCAGGTGGTTTGTTATTTTGAGAGTATTTCCTGAGTAAGGCATGTACTTAATTCAGTGAAATGGAGCAGTCCTGCCATCCAAAGAAAGATAGTGGCTGCTGAAGGGAAAGGTCATCACTTCAACGGAAAGAAAACCAAGGATCATTTCGTTACAGCTGTGCACTATTTCTAATATGATTAGTGGAGTGGTTTACTGATCGCTTTCTTGGGGGGGGGGGGGAATTATGAAGAACTTTGTTACCTTAACTCTAATTTCACTTTGACAGCCAGAGAGGAAGAAACATAAAAGTCATAACACCAAAACACAAGAGGAGTGATATAGTATATGTGGTCCAATGCAGCAAGGAATGTGTGAAGGTCTACATTGGAGGAAACAAATAGCCACTAAACAGGAGGATGGCTTAACACAGGAGGGGCAACACCTCAGGACCAGAATCAAACCTTCATTTGAAGGACAAAGGACACTTGTTCTAAGATGAGGATGTACACATATTAGACAGAGAAGATAGGTGGTTCAAGAGAGGAGTCAGGGAAACCATTCATGTGTGTATTGGAAACCCTTCTCTTAACAGAGGTGGGGGACTCAGGCACAATATGTCTGCTACTTATCAAGTTTCCCTTTCATCAATCCCCAAACAAATCAGGAATAGAGATGGGCACGACTTGAAAAAAAAATTTTTCGAGTTGTCGTTAGTCGGGCCGGTCCCGTTTCGGCTCGTTTCCGGTTTTCGCGAAAATTTGCAAAAATTAGTCGGTTTGTTTTTTTGTTTTTTCGTTGTCGTTAGTACTGGTTTTTTTGGGGGGGAGCGGGCTCCTGGAGGCACCTCTCTGGGGTGGGTGCCTCCTCTGGCCCGCTATAAAGGGAAAGTGGGCTCCTGGAGGCACCCGTGGGTGCCTCCTATCGAAGCAGGCTCCAAGAGACCCCTCTACATGGGGGTCTCCCCTCCTCCTGCTGCAAAATGCTATACAATAGCCATATGGATATTGCATAACAGAATGTGCAGACAGTGAGACCAGTGAGAGTGATAGCGTCATGCCCGCCCTTCACAAGGCTCTGGCACCACCATGTCTCACACAGAAGGGAATTGTACTTGCTGCGTGTAGTGCAATGCAAGCAAGTAGATCTGGCTTTAAGGTGGCTTAGTGCAATGGCTAGGGTTAGGCTAGTGACGGGTAAGGTTACGGTGGGCTAGTGGGTTGCACCTCTGGGTGCCTCTCTGACCCACTAAGAAGACAGTCTGTGACGTATGGGTACGGAGACAAGGGTTAGGGTTAGGGCTAGGGCAGGTTTTAGGGGGCTTTTTGGCACATCCCAGAAGTCTCCATGGCCAAGTGGCCATGCGACTGGTGGGATGGCTCCAAAAATTTGCATGGTTGTCCACTCCCACATGGCTGGCCACTCGGCCAGCCCATCATTGCACAGGTGTAAAATAAAATAAAATAAAATAAAATCAATGGAGGACAGAGGAGGAGAGGAGAGACATTTTGTTGCAAGAAAAAACCCACTGCTACTGTGAAAAATCTGGCAGTTTATAAATTTTCCCGTGTTTCTGTTGTGCTTGTGTGTTTTTGGACCACGATTTCAAAAACAATATTGCGTTCGCCGCCCCATTTTGGATCCCCCGCCCGCACCGCATGGCATGGCGACTCGAGTCCGGCTGCCCAGGACAGGGGGGAGGCGGGACCCCCCCTCCAGAAACCACCCCTCTGGTAGGTGCCCTGCGCCCTTAGTCAAGCAGGCATTTTTCCGCCTGCTTTTTTGGCCCGGGAATGGGTGGGGGGAGAGTTTAAAAGTTTTTTCCTGTGCCGTCCGTGCCGCTTGCTTGCGCTTTAATTGCGGCGGCCGGCGGCCGGCGAGACTGGGCTTTTTGCTGGCTGGCTGCGAGCCTGCGGCGACTGGCGAGTCCCACCAGAGCAGCCCAGGACGGGGGATGGGGGGGAGGCCGGGGACCTCCAGAAACTACCCCTCTGGTAGGTGCCCTGAGGCACGGCAGGCATTTTTCCGCCTGCTTTTCGGCCGGAAACCGGGTTTTTTTAACTTTTAAAAACTTTTTTTCTGTGCCGCGTGGCATCGCGCGATCGCACGATGCAAGGAACGAGCACGACAAATCAGACCAAAATTGTTCATTCGTCGGTTCGAGCTCGAAGTCTGGCAGAGTAATTCCCGTTACCGTTTCCGTAGAGTAACGGAAACGAGTAACAGAAACGGAAACGGGAATACCGCTAAGTCGTGCCCATCTCTAGTCCCGAGCACATCCAATCTCACCTGATTTTGGAAACTAAGCAGAGTCGCGCATGGTTAGTACTTGGATGGGCGACCAACACCAAGTGCTGTAGGCGCCTGAAGTAGGAACTGGAAAGCCACTCCACTATTCCTGCCAAGAAAACTCCACGGAAATGGGGTCACAAAGAGTGGGTCAGGACTGTTCTGACACACACACACACACACACACACACACACACACACACACACACACACACACACACACACACACCCATCATTGCGCAGGTGTAAAAAAAATAAAAAAAAATAAAATCAATGGAGGACAGAGGAGGAGAGGAGAGACATTTTGTTGCAAGAAAAAACCCACTGCTACTGTGAAAAATCTGGCAGTTTATAAATTTTTGCGTGTTTCTGTTGTGCTTGTGTGTTTTTGGACCACGATTTCAAAAACAATATTGCGTTTGCCGCCCCATTTTGGATCCCCCGCCCGCACCGCATGGCATGGCGAAATGGCGACTCGAGTCCGGCTGCCCAGGACGGGGGGGAGGCGGGACCCCCCCTCCAGAAACCACCCCTCCAGTAGGTGCCCTGCGCCCTTAGTCAAGCAGGCATTTTTCCGCTTGCTTTTTTGGCCCGGGAATGGGTGGGGGGAGAGTTTAAAAGTTTTTTCCTGTGCCGTCCGTGCCGCTTGCTTGCGCTTTAATTGCGGGCGGCCGGCGGCAAGACTGGGCTTTTTGCTGGCTGTGAGCCTGCGGCAAGTCCCACCAGAGCAGCCCAGGATGGGGGATGAGGGGGGAGGCCGGGGACCTCCAGAAACAACCCCTCTGGTAGGTGCCCTGAGGCACGGCAGGCATTTTTCCGCCTGTTTTTCGGCCGGGAACCGGGTTTTTTTAGCTTTTAAATACTTTTTTTCTGTGCCGCGTGGCATCGCGCAATCGCGCGATGCAAGGAACGAGCACGACAAATCAGACCAAAATTGTTCGTTTGTCAGTTCGAGCTCGAAGTCTGGCGGAGTAATTCCCGTTACCGTTTCCATAGAGTAACGGAACCGAGTAACGGAAACGGAAACGGGAATACCGCTAAGTCGTGCCCATCTCTAATCAGGAACACTTCACACCTCCACCAGCTAGGGCACAGCTGACAACTAGAGATGGGCACGACTTAGCGGTATTCCCGTTTCCGTTTCCATTACTCGTATCCGTTACTCTACGGAAACGGAAACGGGAATTACTCCGCCAGACTTCGAGCTCGAACCGACGAATGAACAATTTGGTCTGATTTGTCGTGCTCGTTACTTGCATCGCCCAATGCCAAGCGGCACAGAAAAAAAGTTTTTAAAAGTTAAAAAAAAACCCGATTCCCGGCCCTAAAAGTAGGCGAAAACTGTCTGAGGGCACCTACCAGGCCAGAAGGGTGTTTTATTTGGGGGGGGGGTTCCCTGCCCCCCTCTCCTTGGCTATTGCTACTGCTGCGCTGCTGGTACCAGGCTGGGAGGGCGCATCCATTTGCCATGCAGTGCGGGGGATCCAAAATGGCGACCGCAATATTTTTTTTGAAATCGTTGCCCAAAACCCCACCAAAGCACCACAGAAACATGCGAAAATTAGCTATTTTAAATGCTTGAATTTTTACAGTAGCAGCAGTGGGTTTTTCTTGCAAAAAAAAGTCTCCGTTGATTTTATTTTATTTTATTTTATTTTATTTTTTTACACCTGCGCATTCGCAATGATGGGCTCGCCCATGGGAGTGGACCATGCAAAGTTTTGGAGCCATTCCACCAATCGCATGGCCAGGTTTTGCTGACTGTACCAGGCTGGGAGGGCGCATCCATTTGCCATGCGGTGGGGGGGGATCCAAAATGGCGACCGCAATATTTTTTTTGAAATCGTTGCCCAAAACCCCACCAAAGCACCACAGAAACATGCGAAAATTAGCTATTTTAAATGCTTGAATTTTTACAGTAGCAGCAGTGGGTTTTTCTTGCAAAAAAAGGTCTCCGTTGATTTTATTTTATTTTATTTTATTTTATTTTATTTTATTACACCTGCACATTTGCAATGATGGAGTAGACCATGCAAATGGAGTAGACCATGGGAGTAGACCATGCAAATTTTCCACCAATCGCATGGCCACTTGGCCAGGTTGACCACAGAGACTTCTGGGATGTGCCAATTGGGCATAAACAGCCCACTAATCGTAGCCCAAACCCGAAGCCTAAGCCTAACCCATACGCCAGTACACTGTCCTTCTAAGTGGGTCAGAGAGGCACCCAGATGCACCCCAATACTCACCCTAACCTCATCCGTAACTAGCCTAACCCTAGCGCTTGCGCTAACACGTCTTAACCCTAAGCCAGATCTACTTGCATTGCACTACATGCAAGTACGTGAGACACAGCGGGTGCAAAGAATCTGCCAGTCCGTCACTTGTGGCTCTGGCTGACTCCTGCAGCTCCCTCCAGGAGCCCGCTACCCCCTCCCCAAACCAGTACTAACGACAACGAAAAAACGAAAAAACGAACCGACTAATTTTTGCAAATTTTCGCGAAAAACGGAAACGACCCGAAACGGAACCGGCCCGACTAACGACAACTCGAAAAATTTTTTTTTCAAGTCATGCCCATCTCTACTGACAACCCATTCTTAATGGGTGTTGCGAAGGGTTGAATTGGTAGGACTTTCACGCACCTCAGGCCATTGTACATTTAATGAATCTATTCAGATCAATTGACATGAAATCAAGGTAAACTGTAAATTGGAAGCCTCGCCACTAACTTTCCTCAGACTGATGAAGCTGCTTGGATGAGCAGTGAAGCATTTCGATCTCACAAGAGAAGGAAGTCCACTTGCCATGATTCAGCTTCTAGACGCCATGATGAGATTCACAAGAAGTAGCCCTCATAAGTAAAATAAATGGTTTAACACTTACATTTTTCAGTGCCCAATATTCAGAAAAATGAATCCAGTTTGTATTTTAGTCTCATGAAGAATATACAAACCATGCACCTATTTTTAGTCATATAATAGAAGCCAACTTTTACTCTGTTGGAGCATTATGACAGTGGCATGTCAGAGGAGGCTGAGTAAATGAGGGAATAATCAAGAGTCTCATCCCGTTCGCTGAGAACAAATGCTGGATGAGCAACTCTTCTAATGAAGAGTGAAACACAGAGATGACAGCACTGGGCAAGATGGACCAGTGGGGAGCTTTTTGTGTTCCTAAGATAATATCTGATTACCATAAAAGCAGTCATTTCACTGAGATTTCATGCAGTGATTTCAGGAGTGCACTTTAGAAAACTGTATAATCATAACAGTAATGTATGTATGGATTGAATAAAAGGATTGGATCGTTGACTTCCTGTGCAATATAAAATAAATATTTTCTCCTTGTTCCCTTCGTTTTCCTTCCATACCCTTTGCCACAAACAACTGCTGCAAATGGGCTGCTGTAATCCAAGTCTTGTTGGTTTCACACACAATTTGTCTGTGAGGTTTGTGCAAACCATAAATTGCCGCTTTGTTTCTTCGCTGACTGAAAGCCACCCTATACTGAGATGCAATATCCTGTTCTTAAAATTGACAGTATATTACTCTTTGGCATAAGCAACTCCCCATTGATCTTAGTTGCAAATTAAATGCCCTGATGATAGTAATATGGTGATTTATCACTGGAGTCAGATGAGGTTCTTTTAACTCTAAGCATGTAATCAGGTCCCCAACATTCCTGTGGGCTTACATAGTGTGAATGTGCTGTAATTTTCAAGTAAGCCAAAGGACAAGGTTTGCCCAACAGAGAGCTCTGAGGTAATGAAGTTTTACAAGCAGAGGCCATTAATAATGTGAAGAAAAGCCAAACTCCCATTGCTAACTGGACTTCTTATAGTAAATATAATAACTGAAGCAAGGGTTCTACTTTGTCTCAAAAGTGAAACGTGGCCTGGCCACATCCATTGCTTTGAAAGCCCTTCCATCTAATCCTGGTTGTGTTTTTGCACGAGCCTTCTGGACACAACAATGATGCACTTCTTTATTGTGACTTTAATTTGTACCTTTCCAAATTAAGTCCTAAGATAAAGCTCATTTATACATGTAATTAAAATTGAAACAGCTGCAAGTCATCGTGGGTCACCTAAATCTTGCCGCCAACATTGTGGCTCCAGGGTGCACATTTATGAAATGCCTTAGCACAACCATGCAAGGGCTCCAGCAGCCTACCCACAGGGCCAGGATCACAGCAGGGAAGCATGCTGACATCTTCTTCTGGCAACAGTTCCTTGAGTACTTTAATGGTATATCCTTCTGGCATGTGGATGTGCACCTAGGAGCTGACTTCCAGGTCCACACAGATGCAGCCAGTAGTCTCGGTTATGGGATTTCTTTCAGAGGGTAATGGTGTGATGGCCGATGGCCGGAGGAGTGGTATGCCCGGAGCATCACCCATGACCTAACTTTCCTATAACTCTTTCCCATCTTGGGTGCACTGTGCCTCTGGGCTGAGAGCTCAGTGAACACTGTTGTTCGCTTTTAGTGTGATAACCAAGCCGTAGTCCACATCATTAACAACCTGGACTCTGTTATGTCTCTGTTAGAGGCTTTTGTCCTCCTGGCACTAAAACATAACACAGTGGTGCATGTCAAACACATTCCCTTCTTCAACAACATCTTAGCTGACACCTTCTCCCACCAACAGTGTGTGGATCGGGAGGTTAGCCCTGGGAGCCTGTCAGCACCATGTGGAGCTGCTGGAGGACATGTGAAAAATTGGAGAGATGAAGCTGAATGTGTGATAGGTTTGGCATTATCTACATGCACCAGATGAGGGTACCTGGGAGCCACCAAGGTGTTTGAGGCCTTCAGGGCAGAGTTGGGGTGGCAACCACTTTGGCCCATACCCATTTAGCACCTGCAAGAATTCTTGGTCACCCTGCACAGGAAGGAGCTGGTACCCAGCTCCCTCCAACCCAAGTTGGTGGCCTTAGTATTTCACACCAAGTGCCTGGGGTGTGCAGATATGACCTGCGATTATACTGTTTGAAAACAGATAGAGGGTTGTGCCAAAGAATGGGGAATGCGGCCAAATGGCCGGACACTGCTGTCACCTGACCTGTTCCTCGGCCTGAACTGAGAGTGGCCCCAGGTGTGCCATGACCTCTATGAGGCCGTGCTCTTCTGGACAGCAACTCTGGTAGCATCATTTGCCACCCTGTGGATCGGCGAGCTGGTAGCGACCAGATCACGATAACTCCCGCAGGGCCCTGCAAAGAATGGATATCATTCTGGGGCAGTGGGGGGTGGTGCTCTGTATTTGCTGGTCCAAGATGGACCAGGTGGGAAGGGGAACATGCATACAGCTGGGGCCTTGCAACACAGCTGACATCTGCCTGGTTGGGGCACTTTGCCACTATCTCCTGCAGTGGGGGGAGTCCAAGGATTACTTATTCCAGCATGAAGATGGGTCTCCCCTGATGAAATATCAGTTCTGGAAGGATGCCAGCCAGGTATTGCATAGGGTTGGAGCAGGTCATCTGCGGTTTGGTACCCATTCCTTTCACATTGGTGCCACCTCTACTGCAGGTGCCGACCAGGGGGGGGCATTGTAATAGTGCAAGAAACATGGTGTAAGGATTGCACAAGATTTCAGTTATTCTAAGTTGTGTTCTTGCATTTGTGGGGACAGTTTTTGTTGTTAAAAACTTGCCTAAAGCTTACATAAAGGATGGGGTGGGTTGTGAAAATTAAAGAACGTTGAGACTTGCCTGGATTGTTTGCCTTTTTCTTGACAGATAACATCTGTCCTTGATTAGTTCCTGCCTGGGAAAATTGGTAGCAGTATATAAATATATAAATAGATAAATAGACATATAAATAAATGTGTATGTGCTTTGTTTTGGTTCTTTTCAATTTGCTTCTCTCTGTTTTGCTTCATTCCTCAAAGAGACAGGTGACTAATTTTTTCCATATTCTGAACAAATTACTGAGATGCTAAATATGGACCCACCCACCCTTGACTACTAGCCCTGCTTAGTATTTTAACAGGAGATCGCTAGATACCTGTAACAAAATGGACCTATAGCTCAGCAATGAACACATGGCTTAAAATCAATAACAACTAGAGATGGGCATGAAACGAACAATTTTCGTTTCCGTTTTTGGTTTTTCATTTCATTACATAATGAAACGACAAACGAAATTTATCTGTAAAATGAAACAAAACGAACAGAAACACCGGAAATTTTGTCGTGCGTTTTGTTTCCGTTACTGCAATATGAGTGAATTGCTTAAAATCCTAAAAAAAATCACAAAATTTGAAATAAATGGTAACAAAATGGTAACAAAATGAACAAAAATGAAAATGAATTTTTTGCAAAAATTTGCGAAAAATGGAAACGAACCCTCCAAACGACAAACGACAAACGAAATGCCATTTTTTTTATTCGTGCCCATCTCTAATAACAACCCTGTACCCAGGTGTTTCACAGAAGTCATGGCAGTGTAAAAATGAGGACAATAGATTTAGGAAATATTCTTTACCCTCCTGGTATTATCTTATCTCCAAAATATCATTGATAACTCAAAGAATCTCAATTCGATCTATTAGGCAATTACTTCAAGGTTTGTTTATTTTTCCAATTTGAATTTGAATTTAAGTGGGAAAATGACAGCCCCACCCACACTTCTTACTTGTAATTTGCTGGGAGTGAAAGAGGAGGTTTAAATATCTCTTTATGTCTAGATGCTTCATGCTACTTCTCCGTCACCAGAGGTTAGAAGGCATTATACACATATTCCAATTTTTCTTTAACAGAAAACAAGAGGGATCAAAGCAGAGGGGAAGTATGTGAGGGTTATAAGTTGATGATTCCCAATAACCCTCAAAACTTTTCTTCCCATAAGAGTCTGTGAACAGGGGTTCAACTTTTGCATTGTTCTGTGAAGCATTCTTCCTTCCTTTTCCATTGTCCTGCCCAAAGTCCGGCCCGGGGGCCAAATCCAGCCCATCAGGCCATTCTGAATGGCCCACGGCTGGCTGGCCCGTGCCTCCCTCCCCCCCCCTTTGCCCCATTTTTTTAAAAAAAATCTTCCACCAACACTGACACTGCCGGGAAGCTTGTGGGGCTGGGCGGGCGGGCCGGCCAGCCAGCCATTGCGCGGGCTGCTGCCACCAGCACCACCGGCAACCATGTGAGGCTGGGAGCACATGTGGGGGTGGCGCGGGGGCGGGCCGCCGCCACCGGGAACACCGGGAACCTTGTGAAGCTCGGCCCATGGGTGGGCCACTGCCACCGGCACCGCTGGGAACCTTGTGAAGCTCGGGAACACCGGCACCGCTGGGAAGCTTGGGCAGCTGGGCGTACAGGCGGTCTGCCGCCACCGGCACTGCAGCAGGCCTCTGCCACCACCAAGGGAGCTTTGGGGTGGGCTGGGGGGCGAGCTGTCGCCTCCGCTCGGGAGCTTGGGCGTGTGCAAGGTCACACAGATTGCCTCTTCCAAGGGGCAACCTGTGGCCACGGCTCCCTGTGCTTCCTTTGGTCCCCACCTTCCTTCCTTCCTCCCTCCCTCCCTTGGTCCCCACCTCCCTCCCTTCCTTGTTCCCCACCTTCCTCCCTCCCTCCCTTGGTTCCCGCCTTCCTACCTGTGGGTGGGGTTGCAAGGGGTCAGTGGGTGGGGTTGCAGTGGGGTGGCAGGGTCGGGGAGCAACTGGCCCCTGACACATTCTCAGCCACCTAATCTGGCCCTCCTTGCAAAAAGTTTGGGTGCACTGTCTTACACTTTTTCCTCAGGTCTTCCTCCCCCAGCATCTAGAAAAGTGAAAAGGGGTAGCTTTTGTAGGTTCATGGCTACGCTACAGACTTACATTTTGTAATTTGATTCTAGTGCAAGTGGCAGAATCAACAACCATTGGTTGGGTGTTTAGAAAAATCAAAGTGAGTTATCACCACTTGAGTATACTGAGAATATAACACTAGAACCATATAACATGGCTGCATTTTTATACCTCATTTCTGATAGGTATTGTACATCCCAACTGGAAAATAAAGTCACTCTGACTTCCTCAATGTACAAGACAGTATTTTTGGGACAAATTCAGGTAACTAGAAAAGATTAAAAATATATATAAGAGATGGATTGATTCAATAAGGAAAGTCACAGCCTTGTCTAGAAGAGCTGGGAAGAACTGTTGATGACACGACTCTTTGGTGGTCTTTAATACATAGGGTCACTATAGGTTAGAAACTGCTTGATGACATTCAAGGACAACATCTCTGATACAATGCACTCATTTTGGCTTACCTAAACTGAAGCTATTCAAGGTGGGTCCCTCTGATAAAATCCTATTGTGAAATGTGCTATATGTGGAACTCCCTTCCAAAGGAGGTTAGATTTCTTTGGTCAGCCTCTGGCAGTTATTGTATAAGGTCTTTGGGCAAAAATCAAGGAAAAAAACAAAACAAAAGACAAAAAAGTATGGCTCCTTGAAGACTAACTTTCATATTTTAATGTAAGATTTTGTGGACACGTCCACTTCTTTGTCGTTTCCGTTTTCGGTTTTCGGTTCCGTTACGTAACGGAAACATAAACGGTAACGATATTTAAGCCATCAGAACTCGAACTCGAACCCAAAAAACAAAAATTTGGTCAGGTTTTTCATTGCTGTTTGTGGCATCGCGGCGATGGTGCAATGTGAAGCACAGAAAAAGTTTTTAAAAGTTTTTTTTTAAAAAAAACCCGACTCCCGGCCAAAAAAATCAGGCGGAAATATGCCTGCCTGAGGCTTTGCCACCTACCAGAGGGGTGGTTTCTGGTGTGTCCCCGGCCTTTCCCCCCCTCTTCTCCTGTCCTGGGCTGCTTGCACCAGGCTGGGGGGGGGTCCATCCTCGTCGTCTCGCCATGCCATGCGGTGGGGGGGATCCAAAATGGCAACCACATTTTTTCTTTTGAAATCATGGTCAAAAAACACACCAAATCACCACAGAAACATGTGACATTAATTTATTTTAAATGCCTGAATTTTAATAGTAGCAGCAGTGGGTTTTTTATAGCAATAAAACATCGTATCGATTTTATTTTATTTTATTTTATTTTTTATTTTTTTAGACCTGCCCATTTGGGCTGGGCATGGGATGGGACCATGCAATTGTTTTGAACCATTCCACCAATGGCATCACCAGGTTTTTGACTGACACTTCTGGATGTCTCGGAGGGCATAAAAAGCTGAGGCACCTTCCAGAAATCGCAGTCGGGTGTATGGATGTGGTTGAGGGAGGAGGGCTAGCTGCTGGTGCTGGTGTGATCTGATCGAGATTGAGGAGGGAGGCTGGAGGCTTTAGGATTTAAGTTAGGCAGGCAGGGGGGGAATTGATTCCCTGCAGCTTTGTCTCCTGAAGGGAATAGCAGTTTATTCTTTATTTCTTTTCTGGCAGTTTGTGAGGATTTTTTTCTGATATTGGATAAAGGGGGAGGTTCGACTGGGAGTGGGAGGTGTGGATGTATTTTAAATATATATTATATTCTACCATTTATTTTCTATTTTCCCAACTTCAATTTGCTTGCACGCACACACATTTGGGGTGCAAGCCAAGAACAGAACCTCTATCCTAAGTGATATCCTAACTGCTCAATCGCCCATCCGCCCGCGCCGCCCCCCGCCTGCGGCCCGCGCCGCCCCCCACCCACTCGCCCACCTGTGGCCGCCCCCCTGCCCCCCGCCTCCCCCGCCCCGCCCGCCGTCTAGGGTGCAAAAACCCTTAGCGCCCCTATGCCCCTATGCTCTGGGAAGTCAAATCGTGCTAAATCGCGGTGGAAAAGACAAACGACAAACGGAAACGACAATGTTTTGAAAAATTTCGTGACAAACGGAAACGACCTGAAATGGACCCATTCCGATTTTTTCTGGTCGTGCCCATGTCTACTTTGGACATATAGCAGCACAATGAGGTGTGCAATATAATATGTATGGAATATATGTTTCATATCAAATATTCATTGGCTGTTGTGTGTAGATATATTTGCATGTAATATCTGTTGTAAAAAAATCCTAAACAGATAGAAACCAGATCTCGGTGGGTAGGGAAGGGAAAAGAGGAAGAGGAAGAGGTGGAGGGGGGTTCATTTGAGGTTATGGGAGTGGGAAAGTAGCATTGATATGGTTGGTTAAGTTTTTAGCCCCTGTATTAAAATTCCTCAGAAACTGAAAACAGACACCAGATCAGGGTAAGGGGTGGGGTGGAGAGGGGGAAGGTGAGATGGGAAAGTTTAGAATAGACAGTTTTTACCTTAGAGTCTTTTGGTCAGAGATAAACTTCCATGAAAAAAACAGTGGCAATATAGGAGTATTACATTTGATAGTGACTCAAGAAATCTTGACTTATGTTCAATCAATTCTTGTGTGTGTCCATCATGCATATTAATTTTATCTCAGCTGTTTCTCTTTGTATTCTTGATTTGTAATGATTCTGTTCCAAAATGGTGACCTTCAAATCTTCCAAGGATCATAGAATCACAGAGTTGGAAGAGACCTCAAGGGCCATCCAGTCCAACCCCTAGTCATGCAGGAACCCCCATCAAAGTATCCCTGACAGGTGGCCATCCAGCCTCTGCTTAAAAACCCCCAAAGAAGGAAACTCCACCACCCTCCCTGGCAGCATATTCCACTGCCAAACAGCTCTGTCATGAAGTTCTTTCTAATGTTCAAATTGATATCTCCAGCATTTCTGTGAAACAGACAATCAATGGGGCACATCATATGCTCAGGCCTTTAAGACAAGACCATCAGAGGGGAAGCAGATATTTTAATGTGATCATGCAGCTCTTAAACCAACAGACCAGCAGCCTTTGAAGTTTCCAGTTAGCATGAGCACAATCTAGTTAAATCAAACCATTTATTCAGCATCCGTTAGTAGTGCTTACCCTTATTACAGCAGGCAAAAGTAAATTTCCACAATACATTTTCTTTCCTTTTTTTCATTGTAGGAATTGATAGATTGGTCTGGTAATAAAGTTGCCTGAAATAGAATCCTGTTCTTTGTTTCCTTCGTCTTCCTCTATTAACTATAGCTGAACTGAGAATATATTTTTACAATAATGTAAAGGAACCCATATGACCTTGTGATTAAATTCTATGTTGTGCAACAAATTGTGAATGATCAGGCTATCCATCTCTTGTACAGAGAACAAATTACCCTAGATGGAGTCAGTTTCTCTTCAGAAAACCTGTTAACAACATACCTCTTTCCACCACAACTACCACCCAGCTGTCTTCCTCCTTTTTATACAAAACAGTCAGATGCAACACACATTAACATAGCCAAACATTAAATTATGAAAGGCAAATGACCAATTGAACTAACAGCAGCAAGTATAACTATTTCTTGTTAATAAATGCTATAGGTTGTATACAAAAGGGTTCTTCCTTGAGCAGAATGCTAAAGGCAAAATGAATCCTTTTTAAAGCACTAAGTACAGGGTAACTGTGCCAGTAGGGAATCCAGACAAATAATAAACAAGGGTTTTGCAAATTGTGGTGATTAAAAGGCTGTCATTCTCTTGCAGGTACCAGTGGCTTAACTGACACTCACTGATTCAGAAATTAAAGAGCAATTTCCCCATTCAATTTTGTGCAATATGCCAAGTTTTATGGCAGTCTTGAGGTAATAACCTGAACTCAGATGGATGAACTCTGATCACCGAAAGCACAATTTGGATGTTTCATCGTTCATTTTCTCTCATTCAATACTATTTTCTCAGGGTGTGCAGAGATTGCAAACTTGGCATGCCCAATGTTAGTGAAATATTAGTTGGGGATTTGAAACTGGGTACAAAAGTCAGTTTCTGAATCAGCAGAAAGATTGCCAAGATGTTTTTGGCTGGATAAAATAGATATGAGAATTTCAGGATGCTGAAGTTGCCTGTGACTGGTGGCCTGATTTCTTCAGATTTCTGTATTGTTATTATAACAAATTCAGGGCAAATCTATTTTTAAAGGGTCACACCACACATTACATCAATTCTATAGGCCTAAATCCAATTGCTAGCCTCATCCAAGGCAGACCTATTGAATCTAATCCTGATTAATACACCAACACTCGAGATGGGTTTCATGCCTATATAATTGTTTCTAGAGGGGAAAATGGTATTTTATTTCATAATAAATTCATCCTACCAATTTGTTACAGTGACCCCCCCCCACCTATTGCGGGGGTTAGGGACCCAACCCAACCTGCAATAATTGAAAATCCATGATATGTGGATGCAGGTTGGGTCAGGCCTGGGGCACCTAGCTGGGGGCTCTTGTACTTACCCCCAGCTTGGTTCTGCCCCAAACGGGCCTGCGAGGGCCCCCAAAGGCCAGAGGAAGCACTCACAGGTCTGTTTTGGGGCAGCGCCAGTCCTGGGGTAAGTAAGAGAGGCCTGAAACAGGCCTTTCCCCCTTACTCCAGGGGGCGATATAGTGGGACCACAGTATATGAACCGCGAATGGGTGGGAGACCACTGTGCATAACAAATTACTTTGTTATGTAATGAATTGGTAGGATGCATTTCATCACTAAATGAAATGAAATGCCGTTTTTCCTCTAGAAACAAAATGATTTATCCTAGAGGAATCAATGACAGGGGAGCTCAAGCTGTTCCCTGTAAGCCCCCCAAATTTGGAAAGGTTTGGGGGTCAGGGGACTGAGTTATAGATCTCCAAATGGGGTGCCCCTAAGAAAAAAATCTTCCTAATTGAGCGAGAAGCTGATAATTGTTCGTGTGCATGAGCAATTAACACTGCCATAGCTTGGCTTCTGAATCCAACTAGAAAGATTTTTTCCTAGAGGAACTCCCTAATAACTCACCCCCCGCCAAGTTCTAAAACCTCTCCAAATTTCAGGGGTTTACAGGGAAATTTAGAGGGAAATGCCTGTGATACCTATTTTGGAGTACATAAAAACTGGTATTGTAGCAGCCATGTACTGGCACCAAAATCTCTGGGGAGCAAGTTTGGACTCTTCCCTGTAACCCCCCCAAATAATAATAATAGTAATAACACCTAAATTGGCCATGTACGCTCTACACACTCTTTCAATTAACTACTGGGGCTCACTTTGGAGCTTATAATTCAGCCCCCTTACTCCCAAACCTCTCCAAATGTTGGGAGCTTACTTAGAATCACTTGAGGAAGCTACCCTGCCACTTCCATGCTGAAACATGGCTGTGATATGTATTTTTGAGTACATAAACATAACAAAACATTACAGCATATTCTCAAAAATATGGATCACAGCTACCTCAAGTGATTCTAGGTAAGCGCCCAAAATTTGGAGTTTTGGGAGTCAGGAGGCTGATTTATTAAGCTCCAAAGGGGGTGCCCCTAGGACATAATATTTCTAATTCGTTTAATCAGGTTTCAAAAGTCAAACCGTAGTGGCACTCACTCACCTCATGGGGGATATTGCAACTTCTGGAATCAATTAAAAAGATTTTTTCCTAGGGGCACCCCTTTGGAGCTTAATAACTCAGCCTCCTGACTCCCAAAGCTCTCTAAATTTGTGGGGTTTTCCTAGAATTGCTTGAGGAAGATACCCTGCCATTTTGGTGCCTCTAGGACCCAGGGGAGCATTTCATTTCATTTCATTTTGTAATGAAGCTACTTTAAAATTTCATTTCAAACAAAACAAAACAGATCTACTAAAGTAAAGAAACAAAACAAAATGCTATATTTTCGTTTTGTGTCCATCTATAATCAACACTTGAAAAATATTCAGCCATGTTAACCAAAATAAAAACAAAAACAGTTAAGGTTCTTTAAAGAGTAACAGATTTGTTTGTGTGAGCTTTCATGGATTGCATCCATGTTTTGAGACACACGGAGCATAATAATTCAGCGGCAGTTTATGATACACAAAGCCCTTTGGAGAGGAGTGGGAACCATCTGAGGTGGGATGAAGGTGACAGTTGGTGTACATTGGTGATGGCCTTTCAAAATGACATTGCACTGTTAACAATCTATTAAAATGCTAATCATATAGGCATCCTGTTATCTGAAATCAGATATATGATTTCCCAGAAGTATAGCAAGTAGACATGGGCACGACCAGAAAAAATGATATTTCAAGTTTTCATTTGTCGGAATGGGTCCGTTTTGGGTCGTTTCCGTTTGTCGCAATTTTTTTCAAAAATTTGTCATTTCCGTTTGTCATTTGTCATTTCCACCGCGATTTAGCGCGATTTGACTTCCCAGAGCATAGGGGCGTCCCGCAATCAGGGCTGGCGCTAGGTGTTTTTGTGCCTTAGGTGGCGGGGGTGGGGGTGGGGGGCAGGCAGCGGGGGGGAGGTGAGGGCGGGTGACGGTGGCGGGGGCCATGGGCAGGCCATGGCTGCAGGCGGGTGAGTGGGCGGGCAGCAGCGCGGGCCGCAGGTGGGTGGCGGTGTGGGGGGAGGGGCGAGTGGGCAGTTAGGATATCACTTAGGAAGGATAGAGGTTCTGTTCTTGGCTTGCACCCCAAATGTGTGTGTGCAAGCAAATTGAAGTTGGGAAAATAGAAAATAAATGGTAGTATATAATATATTTTTAAAATAAATCCACACCTCCCACTCCCAGTCGAACCTCCCCCTTTATCCAATATCAGAAAAAAATCCTCAAACTGCCAGAGAAGAAATAAAGAATAAACTGCTATTCCCTTCAGCAGACAAAGCTGCAGGGAATCAAAGAAATTATTTTCTAAATTCAATTCCCTCCCTGCCTGCCTAACTTAAATCCTAAAGCGTCCAGCCTCCCTCCTCAATCTCGATCGGATCACACCAGCACCAGCAGCCAGCCCTCCTCCCTCAACCACATCCATACACCCGACTGCGATTTCTGGAAGGTGCTTCGGCTTTTTATGCCCTCCGAGACATCCAGAAGTGTCAGTCAAAAACCTGGCGATGCCATTGGTGGAATGGTTCAAAAATTTTCATGGTCCCATCCCATGCCCAGCCCAAATGGGCAGGTCTAAAAAATAAAAATAAAATAAAATAAAATAAAATCAATATGACGTTTTATTGCTATAAAAAGCCACTGCTGCTACTATAAAAATTCAGGCATTTAAAATAAATGAATTTCACATGTTTCTGTGGTGATTTGGTGTGTTTTTTGACCACGATTTCAAAAGAAAAATTGTGGTCGCCATTTTGGATCCCCCCCACCGCATGGCATGCAGCGAGACAGACGACGAGGATGACCCCCCCCCCAGCCTGGTGCAAGCAGCCCAGGACAGGAGAAGAGGCGGGGAAAGGCCAGGGACCCCCCAGAAATCACCCCTCTGGTAGGTGGCAAAGCCTCAGGCAGGCATATTTTCACCTGCTTTTTTTGGCCGGGAGTCGGGGTTTTTAAAAAAATCTTTTAAAAACTTTTTCTGTGCTTCGCATTGAGCGATCGCCGCGATGCCACAAACGGAAACGAAAAACCCGACCAAATTTTTCTTTTTTCGGTTCGAGTTCGAGTTCTGACGGCTTAATTATCGTTACCGTTTCCGTTACGTAACGGAAACGATAACCGAAAACGGAAATGACAATTTTGCCGAGTCGTGCCCATGTCTAATAGTAAGGTTAGAGTTATTTCATGAAAACTATTACTAAATATTGGATGGTCCTAGGTACTAGATGTAATGTGGCTAAGAATCCTCGATCCTTTTTTTAAAAAATGTATTTTATTTTATTTTATTTTATTTTTTACTTTTACTTTTTAAAAATTTATGAATATAGCATAGTTAAACAGTCAGTGATAAGATGTGCAAAGCGCAGCTATGGTGATATGGACAAATATTGCATGTCAATGGTCGTCAGTGGATCTTGACCGAGGATATGTCCAAAACAGTGTTGGATAAACACTATTGCAAATGACATGAAGTTGTCCAAGGTTATCCTGGATCTAGCCCATGACCATGCCACATGGAAGGCCAAAAGAAGAATAGCAGACCCCACTACCAAGTGGGATAAACACTAAGGAGAAAAAAAGAAGCATACTTGACAGGAATTTGAGGGGTTAACCTCAGTGCACTGGATCAGTAAGACAACAGCAAAGATAAAAAAATATGACAGATTCCAGTAGTCTTCATACTTACATCCAGTAGCAAAGACATCAGCTACTCATCTCAGCTTACAGCAGGGGTGCCCAAACTTTTTGTAAGGAGGGCCAGATTTGGTGGCTGAGAATGTGTCAGGGGCCGGTTGCTCCCCGACCCTGCCACCCCACTGCAAGTGTCAGTGTTAGCGGACATGGGGTGAAGGAGGGGGAGGGAGGGGTGGGCCAGCCAGCCACGGGCCACTCAGAATGGCCTGAAGGGCTGGATTTGGCCCCCGGGCTGGACTTTGGGCAGGCCTGGCTTACAGCATATTACAGGCTAAACAGCCCCAGCACTCTGGCTAAACTTGTTCCATAGCACCACTTGCATAGCAGCAACCTGGGCTAACAGCATCTCTGATGATCACATCCTCAGCCAGCAGCATACTTGACTGACAGCATTTCAGCTAACAGCCTTGGCTGACAGCATTTCCAGGCAGCAAGAACATACTGCTTTATACACAATATATATAGAAAACCTTTCCAATCATATTTCCACATTTTACATCACATGACATAATGTCTTTTCTTCCTCGCCTCGCTCTTGCAACCTTGCACATAAGCCTTCCTTGTCAAGGACACCTTCCAGGTTTGCTCCAGTCCTCAGCTGGACACAATCTTCACTGAATTACAAGTCAAAAACTCTTTGTCAGACCTTTACAGGGGGAAAAACCCTCTGACAACACCTAAGCTATAATTCTCTTGACTTTTCCTTCTACTTCAAGTGAGCCTTTTCCATGAGACCAGATAATAACATTGCCACATGGTTAATAGGTCAGGAGCAAATAGTTACACTTTTTTCGGAATTAGTAAGGAGAGACTCTTTGGACATTTGAGTGGCTAGCAAATATTTTGTAATTAGAAGTCACATGTGGGCTTTTCAAGTTTCCACTTTTGTGTGTACAGTTTCCAAAGCATGGCTTGGGAACAAGTTCAGCAACTCACTCTATCTGATACAAACTTGAAAATGAAGCCAAAATATTCCTGGGACAAGGTACACAGTGTTATTCCTCTGGATTTTCTAACTCCATTTTAAAAATTTGGGAAGTCTATACACAGTCAAATCATAATTTGGCTTTTAAAAGTTTTTTTTAAAGTCAAAATATTAAAATCCTTCAGGCTAACTTATACTAAGGGGTTAAATACTTGAAGATATGCCATCTTATTCCACTATCCTCCTAACCAATTGTCCTCTCTCTCCACATTTCTGAAAGGGCATTTGCTCCTTATGAACAGAATGTTGCAGTAAATACTAGATCACAATTGTAGTGCAACGTTATATCAAAATTAGCCAAAGTTTCCTCCCAAAAATAATGTGATATAAATGCTGCCTTGGAACATTCCTCCTTACTGAGAAGGTAGAAGCATTCATCTGTGTTTGTGGAATATATTCATCATCACTGGCCAGTTTGGTGTTGGCTCATGGAAAATGGAATCCAACAATACAGGCAGGTTCACAGGTGCTTCAGATCTGACCTATCCCTATGACATATCTTGTGGATGTCTAATCTTAGAAAGGTTTATGCTTCTGCAGAATATCTGGGTCCAACTGTCTGGATCCATGAGCCTTCACTGAACATCAGAAGCAAAAGACAACAGAACAGGCTAGTGTGCCCTCTCCATCTTGTCAGTGGGATAACACTTGCCTGTACCATAGCAGTGAAGGACTGAGGTTTTTTATTTCTTTATTTCTCAGATGCCTCCCTAAACAATAAGGTATTTAACTACCTACAGAAGACTATAAGGTAGGAAAGCTAGATAAAGCTCCGCTAGGAGTTGGTTCCATAATATTGGGTTCACCACTGAAAAGGTTCCAGTATGTTTCTGAAGAGGCTGCAAATATCTCAAGATGCATAATACATACACGTTATTTGTCTGTCTGTGCATTAACACAGGTGTAGCTTCATTCAAAATGTACTCCAATGGGTCACCTCCAAATCAGTGATCTATTATCATATCATACCTCGTGCAGGACTTGTTATTCCAAGACAATTAGATGAGGTCTAAGCAGCTCACGATTTCAGAAAACCAATGAGCCATGATTGATTAATAGCAGAATCCATCTAATAGTGGCAGGAAAACACCCCTCCCCCAACTGGCATTGCTTAATATGTTTCTGTCAGCAAAACCTGCTCAGCTGACAATCTTTATGGAACAGCCATCTGTTTCCAAGGATTAAAAATACTGTATCAAAATATTTATGGCATGTTTCTCCCAAAATATATCTTCTCTTTTTCGATAGATTAATGTCAGAGGGGTAACTGCAAAAGCCGAGCATAAACGGGGAGGGGGGGATAAAATGTAAGATTTATCTAATTCAGCAGCGAGTGACATTGCCCATAGCCCAAGTCCATTTATAACTGTCACTGGATATATTAAACCAACATCAACACAACCAGAGTTCCTGTCATTTTAATAAGAGATTTAAAGATCATGTTAAATCAAAACTAAGTAGAATTTAAAATGGTTTATTTGAGGTTGCAACTTTATCATCTCCGGTCCCCCTGATGTCACAGTACATGCTTGGGTTTTGCTTGGGTACAAATATATGCTCTCAGTGCTGAACAGGGACACAGTGGGCACTGGGCACCCTTCTCTTCAGCATTCATCTTGGACATATGCAGAAGCTTCAAGATGTAAAACAAGCTCAGTTATTCCCATCAGGAACTTGTTGCACCTTTATTTTAGAAACTGTTCATTATTATTTTTACAATCCTAGTAGAGATGGGCACGACTTAGCGGTATTCCCGTTTCCGTTTTCGTTACTCGTTTCCGTTACTCTACGGAAACGGAAATGGGAATTACTCCGCCAGACTTCGAGCTCGAACCGACGAACGAACAATTTGGTCTGATTTGTCGTGCTCGTTACTTGCATCGCGCAATGCCAAGCGGCACAGAAAAAAAGTTTTTAAAAGTTAAAAAAAAAACCCCGATTCCCGGCCCTAAAAGTAGGCGAAAACTGTCTGAGGGCACCTACCAGGCCAGAAGGGTGTTTTATTTGGGGGGGGGGTTCCCCGCCCCCCTCTCCTTGGCTATTGCTACTGCTGCGCTGCTGGTACCAGGCTGGGAGGGCGCATCCATTTGCCATGCAGTGCGGGGGATCCAAAATGGCGACCGCAATATTTTTTTTGAAATCGTTGCCCAAAACCCCACCAAAGCACCACAGAAACATGCGGAAATTAGCTATTTTAAATGCTTGAATTTTTACAGTAGCAGCAGTGGGTTTTTCTTGCAAAAAAAGTCTCCGTTGATTTTATTTTATTTTATTTTATTTTATTTTTTTACACCTGCGCATTCGCAATGATGGGCTCGCCCATGGGAGTGGACCATGCAAAGTTTTGGAGCCATTCCACCAATCGCATGGCCAGGTTTTGCTGACTGTACCAGGCTGGGAGGGCGCATCCATTTGCCATGCGGTGGGGGGGGATCCAAAATGGCGACCGCAATTTTTTTTTTGAAATTGTTGCCCAAAACCCCACCAAAGCACCACAGAAACATGCGAAAATTAGCTATTTTAAATGCTTGAATTTTTACAGTAGCAGCAGTGGGTTTTTCTTGCAAAAAAAGTCTCCGTTGATTTTATTTTATTTTATTTTATTTTATTTTTTTACACCTGCACATTTGCAATGATGGGCTCGCCCATGGGAGTAGACCATGCAAATTTTCCAGCAATCGCATGGCCACTTGGCCAGGTTGACCACAGAGACTTCTGGGATGTGCCAATCGGGCATAAACAGCCCACTAATCATAGCCCAAACCCGAACCCTAAGCCTAACCCATACGCCAGTACACTGTCCATCTAAGTGGGTCAGAGAGGCACCCAGATGCACCCCAATACTCACCGTAACCTCACCCGTAACTAGCCTAACCCTAGCCGTTGCGCTAAGCCGTCTTAACCCTAAGCCAGATCTACTTGCATTGCACTACATGCAAGTACGTGAGACACAGCGGGTGCAAAGAGTCTGCCAGTCCGTCACTTGTGGCTCTGGCTGACTCCTGCAGCTCCCTCCAGGAGCCCGCTACCCCCTCCCCAAACCAGTACTAACGACAACGAAAAAACGAAAAAACGAACTGACTAATTTTTGCAAATTTTCGCGAAAAACGGAAACGAGCCGAAACGGAACCGCCCCGACTAACGACAACTCGAAAAAATTTTTTTTCAAGTCGTGCCCATCTCTAAATCCTAGGATTGTCTGCTCCTTTCCTATCCCTGCACCAAGAGTTTGTTTTTTACCTTTCCAGTTTAGAAGAAAATATGGTGTGCTTCTATCAAACCTAGCAATAATTAACTGCTATATAATCAACAGAACTCCATGCAAATATCTATGCAAATTTTCATTAAAAGAAACCTCTCACAACAGCTATGTTTCTGAAAATGTTTTATTTAGGTGAGCCAGTGGTTAATTGCTGGAATATGGTAACTATACCGCCTTGTTTACGTGTTCATAAAGCATGCATACCACACTTGTACTTGAACGAACACATGAGCTTTGTCTCTCTGTTGCTGTTTTCATTATGTGCAAGTGAGGACCTTTAGAGGCAGAGGATATTTTGTCCATGGATGAGCTAAAAAATGCATACTACAAATTGAATTCTAGCACATATTGAAGACATGCGCTTCTAAAAGCAACTCAATAGGGCTTATGCCTCCATGCCTTCATTTTTAAAGAGGAAAATGAAGTTTTGTTTGATTGACGAACTTTTTCCACATATACCTATCTGGTTTCTCAAATGGAGTTATTTTAGTAACATGTTAATGACAGGTAAAGAATGATCAATCTCCTGTAAGAAATGTGCGTTCTTCTGGGACTCAGAGACTGATTCAAAAGACTGACAAGTCTAGAATTGATAAGAACAGCCAGCCAATATTTCTCTGAAGTGAAGTTTTCTAAGGAAGTTTGGATGTTCCTGCTCAGCGGTACTTGTGGACTTTGAAGGAACTTAAAAGAATTTAGAAAAGACTTGACAGAATTTATCTGCATGGTTCTGCACGCCTTGATCTGTAGTCACCACAAACAAAAAGAATCCACCCTATTGACAGAAATAAATAAATACTTTTCTTCATTAATTTTTAAATAAAACTCTAATCCAGTCTCAGGGACCTATTTATATTTCTCACTTTACTATTCTATAGTTTTATTGTGTTACTCTTAACCATGTAGAAAAATGCAACCTTTCAGAGAGACATCTGGGAAATTTTCTTATCCTATGGGAATTGCAATATATTGCAGCTTGGAAAAATGTGTCCGTATGCATAGATGTGCATGTGAGAGAAGAATCAAAGGTATGCAATACCCAGACAAACAAGTCCTACTGAGGTGTTATAGGCTGAAAGCAATTAGTCTCATAACTGTGATGGGGACAGAAACATGCATGTAGATTCCTCTCCTAAGGTCTCTGAGATGGCAACCAAGCCTTCACACACTGAGTACGAAAGTCTGAAGAAGCTCATGAAACACATGTCTACAAGGGAAAACAGTATGCACATTCAGCTGAAATCACCTCTAAGTGTGTCTTCAGATCTCCAGAGCCAGAAAATACATGTTAACATGAGCTGAAATGTTTGTTTTGAGCTCCTTTTAGCAAAAGAGAAGAAGAAGAAGAAGAAGAAGAAGAAGAAGAAGAAGAAGAAGAAGAAGAAGAAGAAGAAGAAGAAGAAGAAGAAGAAGAAGAAGAAGAAGAAGAAGAAGAAAGTAGCCAACACAATCGCTTTTGCCAGAACCCTTTTATATGTTTATGGTTGTGAAAGTGTGGAAGCATAAGTCACAGTGTTGAATTGCTGCTGTTTAATGAGCTCCTGCTTCCATTCTTAGTCATGGGCCAGTCAATCAGCAGGTGCATGACAAGGAATATGAGAAGCAATCAGTCAATTAGCCCAATGGTTTACACCAGGCATGTCCCAACTTTGGCCCTCCAGATATTTTGGACCACAACTCCCACAGTCCTTTGCCATTGGCAATCTAAGCTTAGAATTTTGGGTGTTGTGGTCCAAAACATCAAGAGGGCAGAAGTTTGGGCATGCCTGGTTTACACCATTTGTACAATTCAAAGCATTTTTTCAAACTTGCTATAACCTCCTCCCTTTTAGGAAACAAATATAAATATTGAAGGAGAATAGTTGTTATCGATTTGCAAGAACACTTGGTGTTCATGATATCGTGTGACAATTTGCAACCCTAATTAAAAATAATTTGCAATCCCATTTTAAAAACAGTATTTGTAGAAGGAATTGCCCTCCAAAGAAATGTATCATAGAAACAATAAATACGTGCTACTGTATTATTACAGAGGCCTTTGCAAGAAAAATTGTCCACTACATACCACACTGCTGCTACGCTAAGCTGGGCTACCTTCTCCGTAGATGGTTCCCTTCAGAAAATATGAAATATTGGGACTGTGACACCACTACACATGTATGTTATATTTCTGAATTAACTTGGTATATGATTTCCATGTGTATGCACATGTGCACACACATGCACATGCATGAGTATGTGTATGTATGCTGCTAGGCTAGTGGTTCTCAACCTGTGGGTCCCCAGATGTTCCTGAACTGCAACTCCCAGAAATCCCTTCCAGCACAGGGAGTGGTGGAGGCTTCTGGGAGTTGCAGTCCAGGAACATCTGGGGACGCACAGGTTAAGAACCACTGTGTTAGACGTTTACCGCTGAAATCAAGCTGCTGTTCATCAGATTGGATCTCTCCCTGTTTTGTACCATTTCCAAAGCAGCTGAAAAACAGCACACCCGCATATCTCCAAAGACAGTCAGTTTATCCATGAGTAGAATAATTTGGAAATCTGTAAAAATGTTTGGCCAAACAAATTTACTTCAACACGTTTATCGGGTATTATTATTAGGCACATAAGTACCATATGAAGGAAAATCTGAAACAGATAGGAGAGCCTTTTTTCCAATGCTGTATAATTTTGTGGCAATTATTCTCCTCGTAAAATCCTTTGAGACCTCTTCAACTGTTTATTGAACTATTTGGGATGCTTTCATCATCTTCTATGACAAATCAATTAGATATGAAGGAACCCCATGAGCCCAGCAAGTGGTATCAAAAGTGTCTTAAAAGAAGCACACAATTAATTGTGACTATTGATTGCTTGACTTCTGCCTTGGTGGGTTGGCACAGGGGTATTTTTTGGAGTAGAGTTTATAGATTAATCAATACATTTTAAAAGTGTTATTCTAAGGTCAGTATATTCATTTGCAATTTAGTACTTTCACTTTTCCCCTTGTCAAAGTTGTGTCAAAAAGATGAGGTTACAGTGATTCCCCTGTGACTCCGTTAACTTAATCAGAGATACAGTGGGAAGGAATTCTATCCGAAGGGAAAGATATATTTAGAAATGTGCTAAGGAGGTAGAAGCTGAGATTTAAAAATGATCATAAATGTCAGGGATTAGGTAATGCAGATTTCTTACACCAGTTGTGAGATAGCAATTAAGTGCAAAATTAGAACTAAACTTTGTAAAGCATCAGAAACTTTTTGTTTAGCAGTTTGGGCCCAGTTTTGTAATTCATGAGCAGTTCTCTTTCCATGCCTGTTTCTCTTCTCAGGAGAGTTGCATTCTTATGTTCTGGCACTCAGTGCCTCCTAACATAAAGTGGTGAATGGAAGAGGTTATTTGCTAGCACACTATCCCTATTGCCACATCAAAGGACAACTTTTCCATGTATGTCATTTCTCTGGTTGAATGTGTATCTAAATCACCCAGGATGCCTGTATGTCTAGAAAAGTGATGGTGAACCTTTTAGAGGCTGTGTGCCCAAACTGAGATTCAAAATCCACTTATTTTTTTGCAAAGTGCCAATACGGCAATTTAACCCGAATACAGTGGTACCCCATTTTACAAAATGCTTTGGGTGCAACACTTCAGGAAAATGAGGCTTGAAGAGCAGGGGTGCTACCATTTGGGGAAGTGGGGTCTAAGAGTAGGCTTTTGAATTTCCAGTGGCCATGGAAAATTGAAAAACTTCCTCTTCAATCCTCGCTTTCCCGAAGGGTAGCACCCTTTGGGAAAGTGAGAAGCAAAGAGCAGGCTTTTGAATTTTCCACGGCTACAACACCCTCACTATGGCTGTAGGAAATTCAAAAATCTGCTCTTCGATCCTTGCTTTTATGAAGAGTAGCACCCCTCCACCTCTCTGCCCTGGGCAGAGAAGTAGATGGGGTGCTACACCATCAGGAAAGCCAGGGGGAGTGGCAGCAGCTTGTGGGTGCATTTGTAGCCCATTTACTCTCCAGCCATGCTGCAGCAGTCTCAAAATGGCTCCGTGCAGACAGTCAAGCAAAGGGGGGCAGTGTTTTTTTGGGGGGGCTCCTTCATAGGATGCCCACAGCAGTGTGGCTGGAGAGTAAACTGGGGTTGCAAATGAGCCCACAACCTGCTGCCTCCCTTTTGCCTGGCTCTTTGTGCAGAACACAGTGGTGTGCTCCAAGCAGAGGGGGAAGTGCCATGGCTGTGAGTTGGCAATGTCACGAGCCTACAGAAAATGCTCCACGTGCCACTTTTGGCGCCCATGCCATAGATTCGCCAACACTGGTCTAGAACAAGAGCTTTACTATAGTGCTACACTATCATCATCATCATCATCATCATCATCATCATCATCATCATCATCATCATCATCTTAGAACTTCAGAGCTGGAATCTGCCTTAAGGATAATCAAGTTTAGCGCCTCTCATGGAGGTACAGTGGGGAATCATGCTCCCAACCTCTGGCTGCACAGTCAGAGACTTAAACCATGGAGCTGACCGTCAGTTTAAAGCAGGCTACATGGATGCAAAGAGAGGTAGGAGTTAAAGATATGAACTTGGTGAATCTCAGAAAATCTGATATGGCAGAAGCAGGAATGTCTGGTCCTCTAGTCAGATGGAGACTTTATTACTCCTGCTGATTTGTGAGAGTTGGAGGGAAGAAAGCCTTGGAACAGAAGCAAGATACTGAGGAGTGCTAAGTGAGTGGTCTCCATGATAGCAAGCTCCTGTTCACAGAGAGATTTAAGGCTGGATGGCTGGAATTCCTTGTGGCACTGGCATATACGTTTCCAGTCTGTCTGAGCTCACTTCTGAAGACAAGCAGTCCAGATTTGTTTTGGACTTTTAACAGCCAAACCTGTCTTCTGGAATTGAGTGAAATGCCTAGCCACTGGAGTTTGCTGTGCCTTTTGATTCTCTCTGTTGGAATTTTGTTCATACACACCAGCTATCAATTATATACTGTTGACTTTGCTTTTAGAAACCTTCTGCTTGGAACTGATGCAGCCTGGTAGGACTTGACCTTGATTTGCTAGTTTCTTGGACTCTGCTCTAGGTTCCTCTTTCTGCACTGGCACTATGTACAATATATACCAAATTTTTCACTCCATAAGATGCACTAGACTGGGGTCCTCAAAATTTTCAAACAGCGGGCTGGTCCACCATGCCCCAGAAACCATTGGGGGCCAGACCACAGTCCCCCAAAAAGGCCAACATGGAAAAAAGGGGGGAGGGAGTGGGGGACCTTGCCATTGCCCTCCCAGTTTGAATGCCCCACCAGTCAGCATGCTTGATCAGCATGCTGATCATCTGGGCGGTAGTTGCGGGGAGTGGGAGAAGCAACATAGCCCACTGCTTTGAACTGCCTCAGCAATAGAAGCAGCTGCGGAGGCTGGGTTGCTCACAAAGCATGGGGTAGTTGGGCGGTTGCAATTGGTCCTGGGGGCCAGATTCAGGACCTTGGGGGCCGCATCCGGCCCCAGGGCCTTAGGTTGAGGACCCCTGCACTAGACCATAAGACGCACCTAGTTTTAGAGGTATGTATGTGTGAAAAAATATTCACACATACCATTCTGCTGTTCTGGTACATCTCCAGCCCAATTTACTCTCCAGTCATGCTGCTCTTAGGAGGCCCGGAGTCTTCATGGTGGGAAGCCTCCAGCCCTTGGAGAGACCTCCAGACTGGGTGCAGTTCCCAGCCCCAGCTGCAGCCCCAGCGGAGGCTTCCTGACCCAGCTGATTTGCATGATTGATTTGTTCCACAGCTTAGAAGAGGGAGAGTAAACAGCGCTACTGGAGACTATAGAGATGAAAAATGGGCAAGAGAGTAACCACCCACCATGATGACCATAGAGCTGCTCTTTAAGACAGGCTGAATGGGAGAGCTCCCTCCCCTGGATTCACATTCGGCCCATCTTGAAGAGTGGCTCTATGGTCATCATGGTAGGTGGTTTCTCTCTAGACTGTTTCTCATCTCTATGGTCTCCGGTAGGGCTGTTTACTCTCCATCTTCTATTATATGGAAAAAAATCAATCATGCAAGGTAATTTTTTTAACAGCCAGGTCGGGAAGCCTCTTCTGGGTATACAGCTGGGGCTGGGACCTGCATTGGTTCTGGAGGCCTCCACAGCAGCCACTTTGGAGGCTTCTGTGTATTCACCCTATAAGATGCACAGACATTTCTCTTCCTTACTGTTGAGTTAGGGAGTGTGTCTTTTAGAGCAAAAAAATACGGTGTGTGTCTGTGTGTCTGTGTGTCTCTGTGTGTATGTATACAGTACACCACCCCCACCATTTCACGGTTTAGGTACTGCGGTCCCACTACATTGCGGGATCGCAGTACCTGCACCTCGGAGCCGCATGGCAGGGTGGCGGGGGGCGATCGGGTAACTCCGCGCCACCCCCTGCTCCTCCGAGAAGCCTCGGAGCCACGCGGGGGCTGGTGGGGGGTGATCGGGTCACTCCGCGCCGCCCCCACACACCTCCAAGAAGCCTCGGATCCATGTGGGGGGCGGTGGAGGGTGATCGGGTTGCTCCTTGCTGCCCCGACACTCCTCCGATAAGCCTCAGAGCCACACAGGGTGGCGGCGGGGGGTGATTCAGTTGCTCAGTGCCACCCCCGCACTCCTACGAGAAGCCTCAGAGCTGCGCGGGGGGGGGGCAATCCAGTCGCTCCGCGCCACCCCCTGCACTCCTCCGAGAAGCGTCAGAGCCATGCAGGGGGGTGGCGGGGGGTATCCGGTCGCTCCGTGTCGTCCCTGTGCCCCTCTGAGAAGCCTCTGAGCTGCACAGAGGGGCAGCGGGGGGGCGATCCGGTTGCTCCGTGCCACCCCCCACGCTCCTCCGAGAAGCCTCGGAGCCACTTGGGGGAGGCAGGGGCGATCAGGTCGCTCTGTGCCACCCCCGTGCTCCTCCGAGAAGCCTCGGAGCCATTGGGGGCAGCAGAGGGGGCGATCGGGTTGCTCTGTGCCACCCCCGAGCTCCTCCAAGAAGCCTTAGGCAGGCATGCAATCGCCCCCTGCCACCAGGCCCCCCACCCCACCCGCTTCCGCATATCACGGATTTTCATGCATCGCGGGTGGGGTGGGTCCCTAACCCCCGTGATCGGCGGGGGGTGACTGTATATAGATAATTATCCCAAAATGAATTGCTGTTGAGATCTCCAGCAACAGTGGTTCAGGCACAGCTTTTTTCTCTCTCTTCTGTTTTTCAAAATGTGTTTTGTTTTGTGCATTGTTACTGTAAGTAGCAACAACAGCAGTTGCATTGGCCAACCTAACCACCATGTTAGGTCCTCACAGTGGTCTCTACCTGATACCACCCATATCAGAAGCTGTGGTGATTGCATTAGCAAAGTGCAGCAGCCCATTAAATGTATGGCTATGAATTAGGAATAGAGGCAGAACTTTTGAAATTTAACAAAATAATAAAAAGAGCTCTCTCTTTTCATGTTCTTTCACCAATTTCCAAAAAAGAGGCTCTTAAACACAAATTATTTGCATCAACAAATGAGGGGAACTAACATGTGCCATAATTTTTCATATTTCCCCATTTTGTTTCATCTTTCCTTCACCCTTTGTCTATGAAATTGCCTACAATTTTTTCTCCCAATAATATCAGAAAAATTGTTGCAGGGAGTCAATCAGAATGCCTAGGAGAGAGATAGGACTGTGAATTGTTTGAAACCCAGAGAAGAGGAGTGATCCTGCATCACAGCTCTTCCCTGTTGGTGTGCTACTGATTAGAGATGGGCACGAAATGCCAAAATGGTGTTTCGTGTTTGTTATTTGGGCCCTGGGGCCTGCTCCATTCTGTTTCTGTTTTTCAGGGCCCCAGGGCCCGCTTCATTTCTGTTTCTTCATTTTTCGGGTGCAGCAAGCTGCGGCCACAGGGAGCCTCCCAGGGCTGAGCGCCACGGAGCTGGAGGCATGCGGGCCGGGACAGCATTCCCACAGCCATGGGGAGCCCTTCCGGGGCTGGGGCAAGCCTCCTGGGAGAGCCGTCCCGCAGGGGCCGGGCGCCAGTGGAGCTGGTGGTAGGCCTCCCAGGGGAGCAATCCCATGGCCACAGGGAGCCCTCCTGGAGCTGGGTGCTGCTCCGGTCACCACCCACAACAGGACACCACCCCGGAGCACCACCGAGCGCCGCCCTCCCTTGGGCCCCCTCCCCAAGGACTGATCTGCCGCTCCATCCGCCACCCTCATTGGGTTGCTACCCTGGATCCCCATGTAGTGCCACCCTAACTGGGGCCCTTCTCCCCGGGAGCCACTCTGCCCCGGAAGCTGCCGCCCCAGCAGACCGCTACCCCGCACCCCCCGGGCTAGACCTGAGAAACCTGTGGGGTGCCGCTGCACTCTCCCTGTGCTCCAATGACACACTCTGCTCCTGCTTCCAAGCCGGCTGCACCGTCGCTGCTTCGCCATGTGGCCAAGATGGCGCCGGGTGCAGCTGAGCTCCAATGTCCTCCCCTTCAAAGCCTGCCGAGTGCTGACAAAGAGGCCAAGATCCCGGAGCCCAGCCCTCATAAGGGCTCGGATCCTGCCTCTTCTCGTGAGACTGGCACAGTCTCGCGTCGGCTCCGGTGGGAGGGAGCAAAGAACCTCCGCCAGGCCCAGCCCCCTCTTGCCACCCACCTCTGCTCCATTTTTCATCATGTGAGCGGCGCGACGCCAGTAATGGAAATGAACAGAACTGAAGAAAATTTTCTTCGTTCTTTTCAGTTCGAGCCTGCCCCATCGCAAAGGTCGTTATTCGTACTGTTATGTAAGAGAACGAATAACGGAGAACGGTAACAAAAAATGGTTATTTCATGCCCATCTCTACTACTGATACCTCTCCTGGTACCTGCTGTGTTGGATAGCCTGCTGTCTGTGAGATTCAAATAAGAAGAGAAGACATCAAGTCTTCTTGGAGCAGGTAGTGGCCAGGCAACTCCAGGCGCTGCTGGATGAAACGGATTTTCTGGATCCATTTCAATCTGGGTTCAGGCCGGGTTTTGGCACAGAGACTGCCTTGGTCGCCCTGTATGATGACCCTTAACGGGAGAGAGACAGGGGGAGTGCAACCCTGTTGATACTCCTGGACCTCTCAGCGGCTTTTGACACCATCGGCCATGGTGTCCTTCTGGATAGGCTGGCCAGGTTGGGGGTTTGAGGCACTGCTTTGCTGTGGTTCCGCTCCTTCCTGTCTGAACGTGTCCAGAAGGTGGTGCTGGGGGACAGTTGCTCTGCCCCATGGCATTTACGTCATGAGGTTCCACAGGGCTCAATACTATCTCCCATGCTGTTTAACATCTACATGGAACCGCTGGGAGAGGTCATCAGGAGGTTTGGGCTGAGGAGTCAGCAATATGCTGACAATACTCAGCTCTACCTCTCATTCTCCACCAATCCAGGTGAGGCGGTTTCTGTTCTGAACTCGTGTCTGGACCAGATAATGGACTGGATGAGGGTTAATAAATTGAAACTCAATCCAGACAAGACGGAAGTGCTGTTAGTGGGTGCTTTGCTGGACAGGTTAGAGGGTCACTTCCCTGTTCTGGACGGGGTTGCACTCCCCCTAAGGGACAGGGTCCGTAGCTTAGGGCTGCTCCTGGACCCCGGTCTAATTCTGGAAGCCCAGGTGGACTCGGTGGCCAGGGGTGCCTTTCTCCAGCTGTGGAAAATATATCAGCTATGCCCCTACCTGGATGAACGGAACCTCATGACAGTTACGCATGCACTGGCAACATCCCATATTGATTACTGCAATGCGCTTTACATAGGGCTGCCTTTGAAGATGGTTTGGCGATTGCAACTGGTTCAGAATCGTGTGGCGCGGCTGGTAAGTGGTGGGGCCGCCAGGGATCACATCACACCAATTCTGTATAACCTTCATTGGTTACCAGTTGCTGCCCGAGCCCAATTCAAAGTGCTTGTTTTGACATATAAAGCCCTAAATGTCTTAGGATCTAGATACCTGAAGGACCGCCTCCTTCCATACAAACTTACCTGGCAATTAGGATCGATCCAGGGGGCCCTCTTGAAAGAGCCATCCCTCAAGGAGGTGCAAGGGATGGCTTGTAGGATCAGGGCCTTTTCGGCAGCTGCCCCCAAGCTATGGAATGCCCTCCCAAGTGAGATCCGCCTGGTGTCAACACTGATGACATTTTGGCGCCAGGTAAAAAACCTTCCTGTTCCAGAAGTTTTTTAATTGATACAACATAGACTGTGGGTCCTCTGATGGCAATTTTAGTGTAATGATTTTAGTGTAAGGTTTTTATTATTGTTTTAATTATTTATTGATATTTGATGTTTTAACTCTGTTAATTCTTTATTGTAAGCTGCCCAGAGACCTTTGGGTAGTGGGCAGCATATAAGTTGTAAAAATAAATAAAATAAAATAAAATAAAATAAGTGGTGGGAGAGAAAAATCTCCCATATTTTGTTGATTCCAGTTTTTGTTTAGGGATGTATCTTGTCTCTATATGCTTGAATGACAGGTTGCTTTTCTGCTTTATTTTGCTATTCCTACTCCCCATCCTGTTTGTAGGTAGGAATGCTTCTCCTGTTAGATTTATAAAAATGTGTTATTTGGTTAATTTACTGTTAATTTATCCTGCCTTGCCTTTTCAATTTTTGAACTCCTTTTAAGTGGTTTTTAAATTTATACTGGATTACTTACCTCTATGTCACTGGAGTAGTGAACTGATGTATTTTGCATTGACTGACTGACTGACTGGTTGGTTGGTTGGTTTTTGGACTAGTGACATAAAACAGAAATGGAGAGAACAAACCAAATCAAACGAGAAAATCCCTTTTGTTTAAACAAGAGGATCAGTACATGGAAAACCCTAAAATAAAAGCGTCTCTCTCTCACACACACACACACCTGAAAGAACCACAAACAAAATGAAAATAAATGTCATTATCATGCAGGTCCATGATTAAGAAGATGATGAGGATGGTTCAGGTAAGATAAAATGGAAAAGGGAAGCCTTACATCAGGACGGCTTGTACGCCAGGACATATGGTTGGTTCACCCAAAATATTAGGGGGGGGGGCAGCCCACCTCCTGCATTGTTCAGAAGCTGCCATTAACTTCCAGTTACTGTTCCAAAACATCTATTCAGGTTAAGAAAGAATGACAGCTAGATTAGGGAGAAAAACACTTAAAGTTGGCACATTTGCATAAGACCTAGCTTGGTGGCAGATACTATTACGAACTATAGACCCATGTTGTTGTTGTATTACCATTCTGGTGGAGAGGGTTGTGAAGAATCAGTTTCATGTGCTCCTGGATCAGTCCGATGCCCTTGATCTATTCCAGTTCAGGTTCAGGCTGCATCATGGCATGGAGATCACCATTCATGATGACTTTCTGAAGGAGATTGACATGGGCAAAGTGTCCTCGTTGGTCTTCCTCAGTGTTTCAGTGGTCTCTAATACCTTTGACCATGTTATCCTCCTGGAGAGTTTCTCCAAGTGGGACGATCACTGGCCTTGGGTTGGCATGGTTCTGAACCTTCCTGAAGGACTGTCCCCAGAGGGTGCAGTTGATGAGATGACTCCTTGTCCTTGGATTCTCCATTGTGGGGTTCCACAGGAATCCATGATCTCACCAAAGCTATTTAATATGTATGTGAGGTTTCTGGGAGTGGGCTCATCAGGAGGCTTGGAGCTTTGTGCCATCAGTATGCTGATAACACCCAGCTCTATCTCTCCTTTTCTCCATCTGCAGTGGATGCTGTCCCATATCATGAGTACCTCCTGGGGACTGTACTGGAATGGAAGAGGCCAAATAGAGTGAGGTTGAATGCAGACAAGAAGGAAGTCCTCCAGGTGGAGACTCCTGGTGTCTATAGAGTGAGAAACTTCCTCTCTTTGCTCCCTGTTAAGTTTGAGGTTCACAGCTTAAGTGACCTATCAGTGCTTACCATGAAGTCTCAGGTGGTGTCTGTGATCTGCTTCACCCATTTCCACTTTTGGTGGATCAACAAGCTGTGACACTGGGGCCCTCACCACAATGGTCCATGCACTTGTAATCTCGAGATTAGATTGTTGCAGTGCTCTCTACATGGGTCTGCCTATGGGGTTAATGGGAAAACTTCAACTGGTCCAGAATACAGCATCCAGATTATCAGATGGAGTGAGACATTTCTACCATATGACACCCCCCCACACACACACACACTGGCTGCTTTACACTGGTTACATTGACTTCAAGGATTGATGATATCATACAAAACCCTAACTGGTTTAGGACCTTGGTATCTGACAGAGCACCTTCTCATGCTAAGTCACTCATTTCTCTCAGGCCAGATGATCGAGGACTCCAACACCAAGGAAGATCCAGAAAGAAAGAAACCAAGAACTGGACCTTCTTGCTGATTGCCCCTTGTTTATGGAACCCACTTCCCCTTGACATCTGCTTGGCCTCTTTACTGGGGATATTTAAATGAACATTGAAGACCCGGTTCTTCAGGCAGACTTTCCCTGAGCCTGGATCATAACTCCAATGATACTGTATCTTCTAATTGAAATCTATACTATATCTGTCTATTTTAGCCTTCATTTGTTTGTTTTGTTAGGCTAATACTTTATTTGTGTGCATTATTTATTTCTATTTGCATTGCTCATTATGTAATTTTATATTATGTTGCTTTATTTCATTATTATTTTGTGTCTTACTGTGTGGAAACTGCCCAGAGTATCCTTGTTGCTAGACAAGCAGTATAGAAATCTAATACACACACACACACACACACACACACACACACACACACACACACACACACACACATAGTTAGCATTCTTGTATGCAAGTATTCTGAAGACCATTACGAAAAAAGAGCTTCATGACCTGACTTTCCTTCATAGAAGCAAGAAGTGACCAAATGCAATATGTAGCCACGCAGGGAAAAAAACCAAAAGGGAGCAAGATGCCCAGTCCGACCTGATTGTTTACATTTTTGTTGACATCCAATTTCTGGAACAAATCTAGGGAATTCTCTTGATGGTGTTTGGTGGTGATGGGCAGGCAGTCACACGCACATATACCAATACAAGTGGAAAGGGGGGAGAACTGTAGGTAATGGTTCTGTCAAGTGGCCTTCTGTTTTAAGGAATTCTGAGAAAATTTGGCTCAGGACTAGCTGTCATTCAACACCTTCCATAAATCTTCCAAAAATTGCATTTTTCAAGAGTGATTTAGATACATTTTATCACTGCTGATAATGTCTGTAATGCAGCTTTTTCTCTGCAAACTTGAGGGAGGTTTGAGAGAAGCAGTGCTGCTTCCAGTTCCAGAAAAAGGAGAAAACTACTATTGTGCCATAATTTGTCCTCCAATTTCCAAAAGTGCTATTTTCCCATGAAAGATGCTTCAATTTTCTGCCTTATTCTCTGGACCCATGAGAATTTATCCTGGAGACATTTTTAAGCTTACTGTAATAGAGACAAGGTTGCTGCATTTCTTTTCCTGTTACCCATCTCTTTATCACTACAAAGATTATATGGCCACCCATATTTTGTGATTTACAAATGTTCTGTTGGAGTAGTGTATTGTGCCATCTTTTACAGAAATTAGTACATTTTTATAGAAGCTATCAGACAGACAGACAGACGTGTGTATGCGTGCGCGCGCGCGCGCGCGCGCACACACACACACACACACACTTGCCCTTCATGAAATGTTGCAGAAATTTCAATTTCTAATAAAATTCCTCTAGATATGCAGCAGAAGTGCAGTGATGTACAGAGAAAATTAGCTTCAAGTTTCCTCAGAGTAGACCTGTCCCTTTCCTTCATCAACTCACAGAGTCTCAATAAGTCAGAATCCCAAAGGATGTGTGAAAAACTTGTTGTGCTCTCCTCATGCAATTTTCCTTGTGTATGGTCTAGTTTACCCATATAGGACTTGCGAACACCCAGAGAGGCTTTCCCATTCCTTATTTTTCTGAGCGGCCACTTATCTGTAGGTAACGTATCTCAGGTTAAACAAATGAATACTATTGGGCTTTTAATTAAGATGCAAAATTTACTTCTGCAGGCTTTGAGAATATGATGTGCAGAACACTCATGGCTGGAAAAAGCAGATAAAGAATTACTTTAGTTATATGGACACAGAAGCTGGGTATATAACATTTTATCCCTCAATTAGAGACTAATTAGGGACTAAAGAGATTATAAGAAACCATTGGATGATTTTATCAACTTTAAAAAAAACTGTTAAAATTTGTTTGATATATAAAACTAATACTGAGCATTTACATACGAAAAGTTGGCCATTAACCGCAGCCACAGCTATTAAAACCAGTTCACTCTTTGAATGATTACCTACTTAGGAAAAGATATGCAAGGACATGATGTAAGTATATTTACAAATACTATTTTAAAAAGCCACTAAAACTTTAGGACTCATACTAAGAGCCTTCAGCTCAAAAACTAGCATGCTAATTTAAATTTAAAATTAACTCCTTCTTGCTACAGTCTGAATGTTGCAATCCCCTTAGGGCTGGTTTCCCCCCCCCCAAAAAAAAAATTAGCAACTCTTAGCCTCCATTGAATCCCCACTCTGCCAACACCCAGCTCTTCAAAATTTATCTACTCAGGGCCTTCCTGTCTTTTTGATACACACATTGCCTCCCATATTCTTTACTTTTTCCTGGAATTCTCTTTTTACCGTTCCCTGTCCTCATTTCTTTCTTCATGTTTCATTTGTTCTCTCAGGTTCGTCCTTTTCAAGCCACTCATCATCTTTTATTTTTCAGAGTCGTTTTCCCTATTAGCCAAACATCAGAGTGTGCCATAGGGATGTTTTGTCCTCACAGTGAAGAATGTGGGATAACCATACACTGCTGTTCTCATACAAGAGCTGTCCAAGATTCTATGAGTTCTTGAAGGGCCTCATAATTCTGAAGAGGAATGTGTGTCCATGATTGATTGATTGAGTGAGTGAATTAATGAGTGAGAGTAGAATGGGTTTAGGGATATAAACATTTCCCAGCCCTCAGTTTGATGTATTTCTTGAAATACAGATGTATATTCATTCTGTTCTTGTTTCATCTCTGATCCTCCCATTGACTAGAACATGCTTATCCATGCATTTGTTTTTGTTTATGTTTTTTAATTATGCTTAATTTGTTCATACAGAAGGCAAATAACATATCAGTCAGTCTCTTCTACCTGGTTATGAGTAGAGATGGGCACGAAATGAAAGAATTCCATTTCATTTTTCATTTTGTTTGGGTTTGGTTTTTTTTATCATTTCAAATGGTTCTCGTTATTTATTCCCCCAAGAAGCTGTCATCAGATGGACCCCTTTTAAAAATGGCCCAGTCAGCACTGGGGGATCCCCATGTGGCAACCGGCTGCCCCCCCAAGTGCTGATTAGCTGGCATGTTGGACCCTGCCAGCTGCTTCCCCAAGCACCAATCAGCTAGTATACAGGGCCCTGCCGACTGCCCCCTCCAGCTGATCGGTGCTAGAGAGGGGGCGGCTGGAGCACACTGCTTGTCAAAATATAAAAAAATTAAACAGAATAAAACAAAAATTCCTAATTAGTTTCATTTTGTTTTTTAAAAAAGTACTTCATTTTTTTTTCATTTCATTAGGAAACAAAATGAAAAATGCCCATCTCTAGTTATGAGTTGTCCACTAGGATTATTTAGCATGTACCAAAGTAATAGGCTTATGGGTCTCCAGCTTCTTAGGGGCAACACATTAATTGCTAACTAAAAGTAATTTAATATTGTTCCATTTGCCTTTTGTCTTTGTAGTTAAAAAGCAGGATTTGAGCCATTGTTTCATTCCAGGATGTTAATTCATGTAGTACCCACTACCCAAGCGTGATATATTGGCAAATTATGTGAGCAGATCCCAGTAAGTGGCTTTCTGCAGCTGACTGATGGTGACTTTGCCATCTCCAATTTCTTCTAAACACTTGATTAGCTCCCTAGGCACCACACCCAGTGTGCTGATTACCACTGGGACCACCTGTATAGGTTTATGCCAGAGTCTCTGAAGTTCAATTTTCAGATCATTATATTGGGTAATTTTTTTCAAGTTGTTTCTCGGTAACTCTACTATCACCTGGTATAGCAATGTCAATGATCCACACTTTTTTCTTCTCCACAATCACAATATCTGAGATATTATGCTCCAAAACCCTGTCTGTCTGTATTCGGAAGTCCCAAAGTAATTTTGCATGCTCATTTTCAATTATTAATAAGGCTTATGATCCGACCAGTTCTTTGCTACAGGCAGATGATAGTTCTGACACAAATTCCAGTGGACCATTTAAGCCACTACATTATGATGCTGTTTGTAATCAGTCTGAGAAATTTTCTTGTAACAACTCAATATATGGTCGATAGTTTCATCTGCCTATTATTATTATTATTATTATTATTATTATTATTATTATTATTATTATTATTATTATTATTATTATTATTATTATTATTATTATTGGGCTGGAAAGGTTCCTATGGATCAATGAGTCCAGCTGCTGCCAAGTGGGGAATTAAATTCACAACTACTGGTTCCACAGCCAAATACTCAAAACATTGAGCTATCCAGCAGTTCTAATTTTAATTTTATATAATCATAATTTTAACATAATTATCATATGGCAAGTTAGCTTTTAAGACCACTTTACATATACGTAGTAGCTGCAAAAGTGAAATTACATTAGATCAGTGCTGAGAACCTTCAGAGCAAATTCCACCTGCCCCGTAGATCATGCAGCATGTAGCCTGCTTCCTGGGCCTGTCAGAGGCAGCAGAAATGGCTTGCATTGAACCAGAAGTCACTTCTGAAAACCAGAAGTCAAAAGTCACTTCTGGTTTGCCGGAAACCACTTCTGGGGCCTCCGACAGGCCCAGGAAGCCCATTGGGGGCCCATTCTTAGCAGCGCCACACCTGGGGTAATGACAGAAGGCCAAAAAAGAGGCCCAAGCAGCTTGCCCCAGGGGGCTTGCATTTCATATACTGCAGTCCTGTGATATACCGGGACCACAGTATATAAGCAGCAGTGTAGCAGGGAATAGCTGCACTATTTCTACTATAACCATTTTCTCTCAGTTTCTGTTCCTTTATAGCCCATAAAGAGCCTTCTTCCTGGCCTTCTTCATGTGTTTAACATCAGGTTTTCAGTGTAGATTCTGGCACCAATCAGTCCAGCTCCATTTCTCTCAGGGAAGGATAAAACAAGGATGGGACTGGCTACCTTTTCCTCCTTTTCATGTCCCATCCTTGTTTTATCACTGTTTGTTCTTTCTCTGCATAACTCACAAGCATTAATCATGATTTTCAGCGAATATGATGAATTGGTGGCCTAAAAACCCATTAACCAATGTTTAAGTGTGGTTTTGTTTTTTTATTTCTCTCCTTCCATAAGAATTAGCTTCTGTATCTGCTTATCTCCATTTTATTTCTTGAATTATGATTAGAGGTGGGCACAAATTAAAGTGAATAGCAAGATTTGTTCAAAAATGTAGTAGTAGCAGTAAAGTTTTTGTAGAGGCAAAGTCATTACAAAAGAATTTTTAAAAGATAAAATAGCAAATACAGTGGTACCTTGTATAAAGTAATTAATTTGTTCCAAATGAAATTCTGTTAAGCAAATGTTCCTTTGTGCAAATTTCCCATAGGAATGCATTGAAAGCAGATTAATCCCTAATTGTGACCATTTTTCTGTTGTACGGATTTGCCCCATAGGGGATTCTGTTAAGTGATTTCCCCCTATCGCTGGAAATGTTTTCCTTTAAGCGGATTTTCAGTTAAACAAACCACTTGTTATACAAGGGTCCACCGTACAATATACTTGTAAAACCAACTAAAATCAACATTCTCATAAAGGACAATTCAATTGAAACATGATCATTCCTTCTTAAAGCCATTGCTCTAAAGGCAAAGCCAGCTACCTTTTCAGAAATGTATGGTACCTTATCCACTAGTAAAAAAATTATCAGGTATGCACAACATCTACCAGATGTAGGGCCTAGCTCTTGGAGCAAGGCTGCTCTCTGGTCTTCATAGATTGAACAGCCAAATAAATAGTGGGTTTGGCCTTCAACTGCAGTACTTCCACATGGGCAAACTCTTTCCACCATGGGTTCCTGTTGATAACATCCCTCAATCACTGCAGAACTCATAGACCGGCAACATAAGGCTGTAAAAGTGTTTCTCCATTTAAAATTGGATATATTTGTTAAATACTGTTGGCGAGGTATTTGGATAGGTAGCTTGGCATGCCAGGGTGCACATTTTGACAGACATGCAGAAATACAGTGTGCTCAGAAGTCAGAATTCAAAAATTCAAGATCAGAAGCATTTAAAAATTGTTAAAGACCATACATATCAATAAGTTATAAGATGTCCTGGTTCCAGGCTAAAATTGTGTTATTAAAATTTAGCATTTCTTTATGACGAGTCGAAACCTCTTGTCCTGGCATGTGATGCCTCTCAGTATGGGCTGGGAGCTGTGCTGAGCCATAGGGAAGCGGATGGGTCGGAAAAGCCCATCTCATTCTATTCTCGTACGTTGTCGCCAACGGAGCGCAACTATGCACAAATTGACAAAGAAGTGCTGGCAATAGTAGCAGGGATTAAAAAGTTCCATGACTATTTATACGGTCGCCACTTCTTCCTTGAAACTGACCACAAGCCATTGTTAGGATTGTTCAACCCGAACAAGCAGACGCCGCAGATTCTCTCTCCCCGGATGTTACGATGGTCTATATTCCTGAATCGGTTCCAGTACACCCTGACCCATGTTCCAGGGAAAAGGTTGTGCCACGCTGATGCGCTAAGTCGTTTGCCCCTTCCTGGTGTGAGCGATGCGGATCCTGCCCCGGCGGAACGAGTGATGATGCTGGAAACACTCCCGGGGGCCCCTGTAACGGCCACTGAAATAGCCGAGAGAACGAGGAAAGATACCGCTCTCTCCCGTGTGCTCACTTGGGTGGGGAGGGGATGGCCAGGTGGCCCGAATGAAGAAAACTTTAGACCATACGCAACAAGGCAACATGAGCTATCCCTGCATAAGGGCTGTCTCCTGTGGGGAGATAGGGTGATCATTTCAACGCCACTGAGAAACAGGGTTCTGGATACGCTTCACATGGGCCATCCGGGAATGGTCAGGATGAAGTCGCTAGCCTGGTGCTATGTGTGGTGGCCTGGGATGGACCAAGATGTTGAACAATAGGTACGGACATGCAAGGCATGTCAGGAAGTGCGCCCAGAAGTGGCCAGAGTGGTGGAACCGGCTGCACTTAGATTTTGCTGGGCCATTCCAAGGAAAGGTTTTTTTGGTTATCGTTGATGCGTATTCTAAATGGTTAGACGTAGCTATGGTTCCCAGCATGTTGTCAGCTACAGTCATCAAAGTGTTGAGACAGCTGTTTGCAACCCACGGGTTGCCCAAGACCATTGTGTCAGACAATGGATCAGCCTTTGTATCCCAAGAATTCAGGGCATTCTTGGCTGATAATTTCATAAGAGGGGTCACATCAGCTCCCTTTCACCCCTCCTCTAATGGGCAGGCTGAGCACATGGTGCAGACAGTCAAAGGATCTATTGCACGCTTGATGGAGGGTGACTGGTCAACGCGCGTTGCCCGGATGTTGTTTTTGCAGCATGCAACGCCGTGTACTACTACGGGCAAGTCGCCAGCAGAGCTGCTCCTAGGTAGAAGGCTGGTAACAGTGCTGGATTATGTCCACCCAGACAAAATGCCAAACCGCAATGCTAGAGCACCTCCACAGGCAGAGAGCGACTCTACAAGGTATTTTGCTCCTGAAGATTTGGTCTGGGTGAGAAATTATGCCAGAGGTCCCCTGTGGGTGCCAGGAGTGATCACCAGAGTGTCTGGGCCAGTCTCTTATTACGTGACCATTGAAGATGGCAGGGTCTAGCGTAGGCACGTGGACCAAGTGCAGCGCAGAGCGCTCAGTAGAGTTGGTATAGGAGTGGGGGAATTGCAGTCTGAGAGTGACACTACCCCCATTAATGAGTCAGAGCTGCAAGACCAGAGCAGAGATGCCCCAGGAATGCAGGTACCAGTGGCTTCTGCAAATGAATCTGCTCCTGCAAGTCCTTTTGGTGCCGAGGAACTGATTAGGGACACTGAGTCGTCTAATACACCCTCCGTGTCTGACGAAGCTATTACAGTAGACTCTCCACCACAGACACTGCCTGCTCAAGCCCCTGCAACACCAGTAGTCAGGAGATCAATTAGAAGTTGCAGGGCCCCACAATATCTTAAGGATTACGTGTGCTGTGCCCACCGGGGTGTGTGTGTTGTGTATTGATCTGTATTCCTATTATCTGTAATTGCTTGTTGAAGCAACTGCCTTCCTGTTCCAAAGGGAACAGGCCTATTTGTTATTCCTAGTTGCTGCATTTGGATCCTCAATCCTATTGGTTTCCGCCAAAAGGCAGCTTTGTGATTGCTTGTACTTGTTCCCTCCAAAATGTATCTTTTCCTAGCCTGTCCTCGTTCCTATAAATGTAGCTCCCTCGCCCCAGTCCCCAGCCTTGTTCTCTCCCTGAATAAAGAGTTGTTACCATAGAAGCTGCTTCCAGCCTACTATGTCACAGAGCTGAAATCACTTGCTGAAATCACTAAACCCCACGCTTTTACACTGAGCACATCCAATCTCGCCTGGTTTTAGAAGCTAAGCAGGGTCGGCCCTGGTTAGTTCTTGGACGGGAGACCACCAGGGAATAGCAGGTGATGTAGGTTCCTGGAGTAGGAACTGGCAAGCCACCCCAGTATTCCTGCCAAGAAATTTCCATGGACATGGGGTCATGAAGCGTCAGTCACAACTGTAATTACACAAGAACAATGAAGTTAAAACCTTATTAAGCAGATAACAAATTTCTTTCTGTTCTCTCCTTGCCTATCATTAAACTGTTCAAAAAGACATCCATCTTTTTTCCTCCTTTTATAACATTCTGTGAAAACTTCTATTGTACAATACATTGTTCTATCATACAATCAATTCCCAGTGTATTTCTTTAGCTAAGCAGGGATTTGAATTCCTGGATCTTTCCTGAACACTCTGTCAGCTATACCACTCAGACTCTCTTAAAAGAAGCATTGATGTATTAGGACTTCTGGATAACTCAATGGTTTGGACATCTGGCTGTGGAGCTAGAAGTAGGGAGTTTGATTCCCCGCTGGTTCTCTTTCAGCTGTGCAATTCTATGATGAGGATAAAAACTTACAAGCAACTTAAAAACAACACCATCAGGTTATAATCTTGTGTGTGTGTGTGTGTGTGTGTGTGTGTGTGTGTGTGTGTGTGTGTGTAATATCTACATTAATATGCAAATTTTTGTAAAATTGAGAACCATTTCCAATGTTCATTTTAAAAATATTCCTAGAGAGTACAAGAGGCCATTTTTAAGTCTTTTACTTAAGAATTGTGACACCTCTGAAGGTTACTAAAGATTACTTCATATTCTAACTTTTATCCTTCTTCTAATGCATTGCAACAGTGCTCAGGTGTTAAATGATAATGGGTATGTGATGAACTATAAATAATTATTACTATATGGCAAAGAAACCCTCTAAAGAGCAGTTACCAAGAAAATCAATTGATTATTATGTTCTGAGTTTACTGGCAATAAGATTTATAAAAGAATCAGTATTGAATATACTGTAATTGTGGAAGTGCTGCTGCACTGCAAAGACACAAATTGCTATTTATAAATGTCACAGAAATACATAAATTTGTGATTGAATCCCAAGTGTTATTAATGCTTCTCCTACCTTTGCTAGAAGAAGTGTGAACACATAAATTGAGTATAGATTATGTTACAATATCTCTCAGAAGTCTGAACTTTTACACTCTACTGCAGAGCCTTAGCTTAGTGAACTCCAGAATTTTAGGCCCAACAGAGACATTGCAGAGTGCAGACAGTCCATAAATATAGCTGAAAGCATATTATTGTTGTCGAGTGGTGACTGTAAGTCAATCTTTTGGAGTTTATGAAAGCACACTTTGATTAAAGCTCCCCCTTAAGTCATGAAGAGTTAAAAACAAAGTAAGTGTATTGGCATACTCCAGGAGGTGAGCTCAGTGCACACTTTGACACTCAGATAGTTTCAACACTAAAATATTTACCTTTATTGTTCACAAGCTATCTTGAACATCTGTTTGTGTCTCCAGTGTGTTCTTTCCCCAGTTTATTAAAAGTGAACATTCAAAGGTATATTTCTGGTTTTCCCCTTGCCTCTGGAAGCATATGGATTGAATTTGTCACAGATAGAGGTGGGCACAACCAGAAATTTTTTTTTCGAGTTGTCATTTTTCGGGACGGGTCCGTTTTGGGTCATTTCCGTTTTTCACGAAATTTTTCAAAAATTTGTCGTTTCGTCGTTTCGTTTGTCGTTTGTCGTTTCTACCACGATTTAGCGCGATTTGACTTCCCAGAGCATGGGGGCGTCCCGCAATGACCCAGAGCAGGCGGAAAACACTTTAAACTGTGGGTGATGGTTTGAATAATATATTTAATAAATATATCGTAGCATAAGACTGCATCCTATGCAATAAAGCAAACAAAGTGGGCAGAATGCAATATTCTTTTTTTTCTCTTGGTCAACGCTGAACCAGCTGGCCACCCTACTTGGTCTGGCTGCCTGTTATACTTTTTGTTGTTTTGTTTTGAAGCTTTTATCCATCCCATCTCCCCTCCACCTCTCAGAGGCAGCAGGAGACACAGACATTCCGTTCCTCCCCCAAATCTGAATGAGGGTCTACTCCTCTCAATGGCCCCCCCCATCTCCAAGTTCCTGGCTTCACACTGTAAAGCCAAGCAATTAAGTCAATGCAACCCTGGTCATCTAGCGGTTAGAGTCTGATATTAGGGTTAGGGTTAGGGTTAGGGTTGGAATAGGTAGGGATTGAGCTCTGGGTTGCTCTTAAGGAAGACAGCGTGCTGGCGTACGGGCAAACAGCTTGGATTAGGCAGAAGAACTCTAAGTTATACAGTACAGCCCAGATCCCACTAGGCTATACAAGGAGGACTATGGGCGTCCACATCCACACACAAGGCCAGAGTAAGGGTGTCCACAAGGCCAGAGTATGAGACCACACAGAGCCTGAGTACAGGAGGCCACAACGCCAGAGTACCTGAGGCCACAAGGCCAGAGTAAGGGCGCCAGCAAGGCCAGCATGGCATATTTTTGCCTTATCATCACGGCTGTGTTAACAGTAAAATGTGTCCTTCTTAGTGGGTCACAGTGTCTTACAGCCTAGAGGACAGAGTAGGGGAGCCCAAAAGGGCTGAGTCTGAGACCACAGGGCCCTGCGAAAGGGAGGCCACAAGGCCACAAAGTCCAAGATGTGTGCTATTATCCCAGCAAACTCCCAGTATGCAGGCAAAATGTCGTTCTTAGTGAGTCACAGTGTTTTGCAGCCCAGAGTGAAGAGTAGCGGAGGACGCATAGCCTGAGTCTGAGACCACAGGGCTGCAAACCGGAGGCCACAGGTTTTCAGCCCTTCTTTGTGACTGTGAGTAGTGAGTACTAGTACCACCATGAACCACACATGGCACTTTCTGACATACTCTTGGTGGTGGTGTGGTGACAGTACGTACGTAGTCGTGCGCAAGTACAATTCCCTTCTTAGTGAGCCACAGTGTTTTGCAGCCCAGAGGAAAGAGTGGCGGAGGCCACATAGCTTGAGTGAGTCTGATTCTTAGTAGTAGTCAGTCACAGTTCCTACACCTCCAAGAACCAAGCCTGGAACTTTCAGGCAAATCTTCTATATGGTGACAGACAGAGTGCCACCAGCACGCAAGTACAATTCCCTCCTTAGTGAGCCAGTGTCTTGCAGCCCAGAGGACAGAGTGGCGGGGACCACATAGCCTGAGTCTGAGGCCACAGGGCCTGAGCAGGGGAGGGTCATTGACAGCTCGAGTTACCAAAGGAGCTAGCTGACTGGCCCGAGTACGGGCTGCCCAAAGGCCAGCAAGGCAGCGTGCTGCCTCTTCAAAGCTGTGCTACAAGCAGTTTTCAGCCCTTCTTAGTGAGCCACAGTGTTCTGCAGCCCAGAAAACAGAGTGGCGGGGGCCAAAACATCCACCCTAACCCTAACCCTAACCCCACCTCCAACTATTCCTGATGACGAGTGTTCCCACAACTTCTCACATAACTCTTCAACCGCCACCACCTACAAGTGTAGCTTGGTGAACGTAACATTAAGTTTTCTTGTCTGGCAGTCTTTGTTCCAGGGTTTGGGCAAAAATGATTATAAAATGTTTAAGCAGTGTTAAGGAGTGCCAGCTTGAACTTTAGGTACAGGTACTGTGTTCAGGTTAGTTGTTAAGCTACATTATGTGAGTATTTTTGCATTTTATTTGCAGGAAAAGGAATCATTACATACAAATAACATAGTTAATAATGAGGTAAAAAAGGCCAAATAAGATCCATATACTTTAGCCAAGTCCCAGGAGCAGTGTGCTACAGTACTAGTACTGAAAGTTTTTTCATCCCTTCTTAGTGAGCCACAGTGGCTTGCAGCCCAGAGGAAAGAGTGGCTGGAGGAGGCCATATAGCCTGAGTCTGAGGCCACAGGGCCTGAGTAGGCGAGGCCAAAAGGACTGCTCGATTATCTTTGAGAACTTGAAGAAGAATGCCTGAATTCCCTTTTCAGTGACTCACATGCAGTCCAGAGGACAGAGTAGCGGAGACCCAAAGGCCTGAGTCTGAGGCCACAGGGCCCGAGTAGGGGAGGATCATTGCCAGCTCCAGTACCCAAAGTGGCTGAATGGCCTGAGTATGCCAGTAAATTGCCCTTCTTAGTGAGTCACAGTGTTTTGCAGCCCAGAGGAAAGAGTGGCGGAGGCCACATCATAGCTTGAGTGAGTCTGAGTCTTAGTAGTAGTCAGTCACAGTTCCTACACCTCCAAGAACCAAGCCTGGAAATTTCAGGCAAATCTTCTATATGGTGACAGACAGAGTGCCACCAGCACGCAAGTACAATTCCCTCCTTAGTGAGCCACAGTGTCTTGCAGCCCAGAGGACAGAGTGGTGGGGGCCACATAGCCTGAGTGAGTCTGAGTAGTCAATCACAGTTCCTACACCTCCAAAAACCAAGCCTGGAACTTTCAGGCAAATCTTCTAGAGTGCCACCAGCACGCAAGTACAGTTCCCTTCTTAGTGAGCCACAGTGTCTTGCAGCCCAGAGGACATAGTAGCGGAGGCCACATGGGGCCTGACTCTGAGGCGAATGTCTCAAAAATCTCCCAATGTAGAATGCAACTTGAAAACATTGTACTGACCAGTGATGAAGAGCACATTATGACAAGTGAGCAGAAAAATATTAAAAACTGGGTCAAAGAAAACGTGACAACAAGAACTAGTACTGACTGAGTCACACAGCACAGCACCAAGAACCACACATGGGACTTTCTGACAGGAGTACGCAGTTACGCACACAACAAGTACATTTTCCTTCTTAGTGAGCCACAGTGTCTTGTAGCCCAGAGGAAAGAGTGACGGAGGCCACATGGGGCCTGACTCTGAGACCACAGGGCCTGAGTAGGGGAGGATCATTGCCAGTATCCGAAGGAGCTATTGCACTGGTCTGAGTACGGGCTGCCCAAAGGCCAGCAAGGCGGTGTGCTGCCTCTTCAAAGCTGTGTGCAACTACAAACAGTTTTCTGCAATTCTTAGTGAGTCACAGACAGTGTTTTGCAGCCCAGAGGAAAGAGTGGCGGAGGCCACATGGGGCCTGACTCTGAGGTCTGAGTCCAGCCTGAAAAAAGGACTGCAAGCCAGAGGGTCTTCCTTCACTGCTGTGTGCTGCTTCTCTGGTAAAATCCCATCCCAGTCACGTTCCCTTCTCAGTGAGTCAGTGCTTTGCACTGCCAATGGAACCGACAAGTAGCCCTTCCTCCACAGACTCGCAGTCAGTGAAACAGACTACTAGTATCCACCAACAAGGACCAGGAATGGAACTTCCTGACAAACTCTTTTATTACGTATACGTAATTACGTACGTAACATGTACGCATACGCAAGTATGCTTCCCTTCTTAGTGAGCCACAGTTGGCAGCCCAGTGGAAAGAGCACAATGTCCTCCTTAGTGAGTCACAGTGTTTGGTACGGCAGCTCAGAGTGAAGAGCAGCGGAGGCTGACAAAACTCCCACACAGTGGCAACACTTCCTGCAGAAAGGCCTGCCTCTTCCCACTCTCAGAAGCAGAGCTGTCTTTTCCTTTCCACAGGCCTTCTTCCCCGTTCTTCCTCCCTGAAGAACCATGGCCTGCTGCTGACACTGTCCCACTCCCAGACAGTCAGGCAGAGTACCAGGGTGCTTTCGCATAAGGTGGCTGTGCAAGCCACTTGAGGAGAGCAAGGCAAGGCAGAGTTCTGCCTAATCAACTGCCGGCAATCTACTACCATGCCCTTCATAGTGAATCACAGTTTCCACAACTCCAAGAGCCAAGCCTGGAACTTTCGGGCAAATCTTCTATTTGAATTGTAAATGGTGACAGAGTGCCACCAGCACGCAAGTACAATTCCCTTCTTAGTGAGCCACAGTGTCTTGCAGCCCAGAGGAAAGAGTGGCGGGGGCCACATAGCCTGAGTCTGAGGCCACAGGGCCTGAGCAGGGGACGGTCATTGCCAGCTTGAGTTTGCCAAGGAGCTAGCTGACTGGCCTGAGTACGCCAGTAAGATGTCCTTCTTAGTGTGTCACAGTGTCGTGCAGCCCAGAGGACAGAGTGGCGGAGACCCAAAGACCTGAGTCTTGATGCTGCCAAAAGGACAGCAAGGAAGAGTTCCCTCTGACTCTTCCTTCCCATGTGCTGTTACACTGGCAAGTAGGAAACTGCCAATAGGCAAGGGCAATGCCCTTCTTAATGAGTCACACAGACTCACAGATCCACCATGAACCCACCCTGGAAGTTCCTCCTGACAGGCTCTTCTATTTCTAAGAAATGGACAACACACGGTTATTGTGCAGTACAGTATACACACAGTACGCGCAAGTACATCCCACTCCAGTCCTTCTTAGTGAGTCACAGTGTTCTGTAGCCCAGAGGACAGAGTGGCGGAGGCCATAGCATCCCCCTTACCTAACCCTAACCCCCTTCCCAGTATTCCTGATTGAGTTCCCCTCTCGGGTGATCATTCACCACCACCACCTCTAAAGGAGACCAGACCACAAACCCAGAGTCCTTCTTAGTGGGTCACAGACCAGCCCAGATGACAAAGTAGGGGAGGCCAGAAGGCCAGACTAGAGGAGGTTGAATGAGAAGCAGCTGGAAGGCATGCTCAAAGCTGGGAGTCTGACAGGAAGGCAGGTTGGCAGAGGGGTGGGCAGGCAGGGAAGCAGGCAGTTCGGTTTACAGGTATGTAGGCTAGGCAGGCTTGCAGGATACCAGCCACCCAGGCTAGTGATTGGGAAGGCACAAAGCCAAAGTGCCAGAAGGAAGGATTGTTTCTGCTTTGGAAGGCAGAGTTTCTATCGCCAGATTCGCCACCCCAGGAGACCGGGTTTTGTCAACCAAGGAGAAAGAGTGGAAGCAGGAGATCTGGGCTGTTTCTTTAAGGCTGTAAGGAAGGAGGACTAGGAGAGCTAGCCCCCTGCTACTCGGTCTTTGAGGTAGGTTGTTGTAAAGTGCTTCCTGACCACTTTGTAAGCAGATTGGCACCTAAACCCCAGGGAAGGGAGGGAAGAACCAAGGAAGGCAGGTTTTAGGGTCTCACTCAGACCAGCCATGGCCAACGGGGAAACATTGGGCCAATACAGATTACAGACCCTTTCAAATGACACTTTGAGAATGGTCCTTGCTGGTTTGGACCCAGGCAAGGGCTGCAAAAATTGGGCCAATACAGACCCCTCCAAATGACACTTTGAGAATGGTCCTTGCTGGTTTGGACCCAGGCAAGGGCTGCAAAAATTGGGCCCATACAGACCCCTCCAAATGAAACTTTGAGAATGGTCCTTGCTGGTTTGGACCCAGGCAAGGGCTGCAAAAATTGGGCCAATACAGACCCTTCCAATTGTGTGTGTGTGAATACAGTCAGTCAGTCAGTCAGTCAGGCAGGCAAGCAGGCATTTAGGCACTAGGCAGGTAGTCACAGGGCCAGCCAGGCAGGTAGCCTTGTAGGCAGGCAGGCAGGCTTGTAGGCAGACAGGCAGGCGGACCGGCATAAATGTTGGCCTGATAGTTGATGTTAGGGCAAGGGAGGGCCGTTTAAGGAACCCATGGCAGAACGACTTGGGACTTAGGTCTTGGAGTGTTGGGGTAATCCCAACGTGGAAAGGTTGAAGCGGATGAAAGTCAACCTTTCCACGGTCTCCGGGTCCAGACGAGAGCAGCGCAGCCTCAGGACATCTCCCATGTGGGAGAAGACACACTCACTCTGGACACTGGTGGGTGGGATGGACAAGAGGTCCAACGCCAGAGTTGAAAGAGCGGGCCAGATGTCTGCCTTTCTGGCCTAGTAGTTGAGTGGGTCCAAGGTGAGGGGTTGGAGGGGCTCGGCCATGTACTCCCTCACCATGGTCAGAGCGGGGTCCAGTTCTTCTTCCTCCCTTGCCTCCACTGAGGAGGAGACTACCATGGCTAGGGCAGAGGCCAGGTAGTTGGCTGCTGGTACGGAACCTGGTCTCTGGGTGTACGCTCCTGGAGTACAGAAGGATGAGGATCCTTGCAAGGATCCCTCTTCTGCATCGCTCTGGCTTCAGTGCACCCTCGGAAACGCCTGGGCCTGATTTGAGGCAGCCCTGACTTGACGCCATAGCTCCGTCTTCCAGGAGTTCAGGTCGGCAGCGCTGCCCGCCAGGGAACCCTTGACGCGAGGGTCGCACAGGCATGCCATCTGGTGCACCTTTTCCCTCCTTAGTGGGCCAAGGCGGGTATCCACGCCGGTCAGCAGCCTGTCTGCCAAGGCCCTGCTCTTTGGGAGAAGATTGGCTTCTTCCCGGATAGTGGCCTCTAGGCGTTGGCGAAGGGCATTGACCAGGGGGAGTACGTGGCCCAGGCTGGCATTGTAGCTGCTGAGGACGTGGGTGGTCTCCTAAAACGCCTGTAGGATACCCACCATCTGGGAGAGGGCGAGCCACTCGGTAGCACCAATGTCCATCTCCCTCCCCTCATGCAGGACTGGGGTGGTTGACATGACGTATTCCACCACTTCCCTCTGCTCCACCAGGCGCTTGACCATTTCGTAGGTGGAGTTCCACCGGGTGGTCACGTCCTGGATCAGGACGTGCTCTGGTCGGCCCGTCTCCGCCTGCCTATCACGCATCATCCTGGATGCCTTGACGCTGCGAGAGAAGTGCCCGACGATTTTCCGGCACTTGTCCAGCAAGGCCTTGGTCTCCAGGGTCCCCTCACCCCAGGAGTCCTTCTGTGCTCCCACCCCAATGGCATCGACCACCACCAGATGCAGTTTGTGTGCTGCGCACACGATGCCCTGCAACCCTGCCCGTTCAACCGCGTTGGTCATGTTACGGCCTGCGTCAATAACCATGAATCCACAATTGACCTGCCCCTCAGTCAATCCCCACTCTCTCATTGCTGTCTTGAGGACCTCTGAAATGTTGAACCCTGTGGTGTTGTCCTCCATGCTTTGTGCCTGGAGAAGCACCACCCTATACCCTCTTGGGGTGCTGCCTTGTGGCTCCCCCTGCAGCTGTTCTTGGGATGTCCTGGGCTCCAGGACCTCCTTGGGTTGCCACCAATGAGCAGTCAGAGAGAGGTATCCATGGTGCCCACCGGTCCAGAGGTCGGACTCATAAAGGGAGGGAATCACCCGCCTGCTGAAGGTGTGCCGGGATGGAGGCTCATACCATGGAGCCACATGCTTCATCAGGTGCCTGAAGCCTGATGACTCCACAAAGGAGAAGGGCAACCCGTTCAAGGCCACCATTTCACCCACCACGCGAGTGGTGGTCTCCTGTGCCTTAGCCCTATTTCGCTGGCTGACAAAACTCCCACACAACAGCCCCACTTCCTGCAGAGTGGCCTGCCTCTTCCCACTCTCAGCACTAGCGGAGCTGTGTTTTTCTTTCCCTAACCCTTCTTCCACTCTCTTCCTCCCTGAGGAACCAGGGCCTGACAGGGTTTCAGGAAGAGTCCCAGGGTGCTTTCGCATCAGGTGGCTGCGCAACCCACTTGAGGAGAGGTGTTTGGGGTCATTCCCCCTGCGCACCACCACCCCGCATTTCTTGCACACCGCCATCCTTGCATCTTGCAGGCTGTTCTCAAAATGCTCCCAGAGACACCCGCGTGGCTTAGTGAAAGTACCGGCCCCTCTGGTATTGCCTGCTGCCGCAGCTGTGGTGGTGGTGTGGCCTGTGCCCTGCCTGGAAAGTAGAGTACTACTGCTGTCACTGGTGGTTCTCTGGGAGGAAGGAGGGCTGCTCCTTCCATCACTGTCTGAAGCCTGCCTTTCGTCAGTTCCTGCCATCAGGTCCTCAGAATCTGGAACCTCTAGATTCAAAGTGCCCGTTTCTGATTCTGATGCCATTTCCGACTCCGAGTCCTCGTTTTCTTCCTGATAAAGGAGGTCGGAGTCAAGTATCGCTGAAGGGATTTTTATCGCCTCATCCATGCTTCCCTCAGTGACAGAGGATGGTACGGTACTGGTTGTGGAGCTGCTTGGCGAGGGACTACTATCTGCACTACTTCCTGTGCCTTCCTTCAGAAATGCGGCCCAATTTATCTTAGTGTGGGTCCCCCTCCCCTTCCCTCTGGCTGTGCCACCCCTCCTTATTCTTTTCATTTCTCAAAGTATTAGAAATAATGGCACTGTGTTCTACAGTAGGACAAGTGAGCAAGGTAAACTTGCGCTGGCACCCACGAAGGGTGTGCCTTGTAACTTGTTGTAATAAATAAATGAACAAGCAAGCACACTAGTACAGGAGTAGGACTGTGTTGTACACTGTGAGCAAAGTAAACTTGCGCTGGCACCCACCAGGGGTGTGCCTTGTAACTTGTTGTAAATAAATGAACGAGCAAGCACACTACTACAGGAGTAGGACTGTGTTGTACACTGTGAGCAAAGTAAACTTGCTCTGGCACCCACCAAGGGTGTGCCTTGTAACTTGTTGTAAATAAATGAACGAGCAAGCACACTACTACAGGAGTAGGACTGTGTTGTACACTGTGAGCAAAGTAAACTTGCGCTGGCACCCACCAAGGGTGTGCCTTGTAACTTGTTGTAAATAAATGAACGAGCAAGCACACTACTATAGGAGTAGGACTGTGTTGTACACTGTGAGCAAAGTAAACTTGCGCTGGCACCCACCAAGGGTGTGCCTTGTAACTTGTTGTAAATAAATGAACGAGCAAGCACACTACTATAGGAGTAGGACTGTGTTGTACACTGTGAGCAAAGTAAACTTGCACTGGCACACACCAAGGGTGTGCCTTGTAACTTGTTGTAAATAAATGAACGGGCAAGCACACTAGTACAGGAGTAGGACTGTGTTGTACACTGTGAGCAAAGTAAACTTGCGCTGGCACCCACCAAGGGTGTGCCTTGTAACTTGTCGTAAATAAATGAACGAGCAAGCACACTACTACAAGAGTAGGACTGTGTTGTACACTGTGAGCAAAGTAAACTTGCTCTGGCACCCACCAAGGGTGTGCCTTGTAACTTGTTGTAAATAAATGAATGAGCAAGCACACTACTACAGGAGTAGGACTGTGTTGTACACTGTGAGCAAAGTAAACTTGCGCTGGCACCCATCAAGGGTGTGCCTTGTAAATAAATGAACGAGCAAGCACACTACTAGTACAGGAGTAGGTTGTGCACGCCTGGCACCTGGCACAGTGTGTTGTACAGCAGTAATATGAAGGAAAAGTAAATAAAAGTAACTGAAGCTGGAACCCGAAGTCTGTTAGAAAGGCAGATCTCAGACTCAGAGGGCAATGCACACGCAAAAGTTGTGGCTTGTAAATTAATGTATTGCACAATGATAAACAAACAAAGTAAACAGTGTTGGAGTAGGATGGATGGAACCACAAGTCTGTTAATAAGGTGGCTGTCTGATATCAGAATGGGCCTGTGTTGTTTAACTGCAGTGTCCTCACAAAAAGTTTAACTAACAAACAATGTAAGTAATAGTAAAGTACACAAATAATATATTAATGTATTTCTAAAATGTAAAATATTATTCTCCCTCAGAGGTGCCCTTGGCTTGCCAATGCCAACAAATGTGTTTTAGTGCACTGGTTGGGGAAATCTAAAATATACTAGGCTAGTATATATTTTTAAAATAAATCCACACCTCGCCTCCCAAAAACCTCCCCTTTGCACTTGAAGCACTAAATGAAATAAATCCTCTCTCACACACAAAAAGGAGAGGAGAGATTAAAGAAAACTGCTAGGCTTGGTATTCCCAGAAGCCACAGCACTGTGCTGGAGGCAGGGTAAAGGAACTTGTTGCCAGCCACCAAGCAAATGAAAATGAACTTTTGAAAATAGAAAATAAATGGTAGTATATTCAGTATATTTTTAAAATAAATCCACACCTCGCCTCCAAAAAACCTCCCCTTTGAACTTGAAGCAGTGGCACAAAATGAAATAAATCCTCTCTCACACACAAAAAGGAGAGGAGAGAATAAAGAAAACTGCTAGCAATGAAATGAAAATGAACTTTGTAAAATAGAAAATAAGTATGGTGGAATGGTAGTATCTTCAATATATATTTTTAAAATAAATCCACACCTCCCCCCCCCCAGTTAAACCTAAACCAATATCAGAAAAAAAATCCTCCTGACAAACTGCAGGAGCATAAAGGAATAAACTGCGTTTGTGTTGCTATTCCCCACAGCAGACAGGGAATGAAATATTTCCTAAAAATTCAATTGAATCAATTATTCCCTCCCTGCCTGCCTAACTGAAATGTGAAATCTAAAGGCTCCGCAAAATCAAAACTAGTCTAGCACAGCAGCCAGCTACAGCCATCTCCACACCCACATCCAAACCTGGACTGCGAGTGTTCTCGGAGTGCCTCGCCTTTTTATACCCTCTGGCACATCCAGAAGTGTCAGTCCAAACCTGGCCATGCGATTGGTGGAATGGGTCCAAAAATTTGCATGGTCCCATCCCATGGCCAGCCCATCATTGCACACGTGTAAAAAAATAAAAATAAAAATAAAATAAAATAAAATCAATGGAGACGTTTTGTTGCAAGAAAAACCCACTGCTGCTACTATAAAAAATCAGGCATATAAAATAGCTAATTTTCGCATGTTTCTGTGGTGCTTTGGAGCACGATTTTAAAAAAAAATTGTGGTTGCCATTTTGGATCCCCCCGCACCGCATAGCAAATGGAGACGCCACCCGCCGAGGATGCCCCCTCCCAGCCTGGTACCAGCAGCCCAGGACGGGGAGGGGGGAAGGCTGGAGTGGGGACCCCCCCCAGAAACCACCCCTCTGGTAGGTGCCCTCAGGCAGGCATATTTTCGCCTGCTTTTTTGGCCGGAAATCAGTTTTTTTTTTTTTTAGTTTTAAAACTTTTTTTCTGTGCCGCTTGGCATCGCGCGATCGCTGCGATGCCAGGAACGACAACAACAAATCAGACCCAATTTTTCTTTAGTCGGTTCGAGTTCAAGTTCTGGCAGAGTAATTGTCTTTCTTCGTTCCGTTACGTAACAGAAACGAGAAACGGAAACGGAAACGAGAATTTCGCCAAGTTGTGCCCATGTCTAGTCACAGATAAGCTGATTCATGCACAACAGAGTGGTATGAGTGGAAACATATCACTTGCTTTGCCCAGCTCATTTAATACTTTAGATGCAAGGTCTGTGTGATACACAGACAGGCTCAGCGATTCCAACTTCACAGCCACTGAGTGGGCAGTTGCCCAATGAGACAAAGAAGGGAAGTCCATGCTCCTGCCCTGACTGGCCAGTCACCTGAGGAAGAGGTCCAGGCCACTGTGTTCCAGCAAGTAAGTTTGGCAGCTGGCCTGGGGGAAGGAACTTATGATTCTTGACAAAGTGGAATGACTTAATTTTGTGTCCATCTCCATCCACTAGCTATGAACAGGGCTAGTTTCTTCCTATTTTGTGGGATCCCTCTGTGCTAGCAGGACATTCTTATCCAACTGCTGCTGTATGTGATGTTGGCAATAGAGATGGGCACGACTTAGCGGTATTCCCGTTTCCGTTTCTGTTACTCGTATCCGTTACTCTACGGAAACGGAAACGGGAATTACTCCGCCAGACTTCGAGCTCGAACCGACGAACGAACAATTTGGTCTGATTTGTTGTGCTCGTTACTTGCATCGTGCAATGCCAAGCGGCACAGAAAAAAAGTTTTTAAAAGTTAAAAAAAAAACCGATTCCCGGCCCTAAAAGTAGGCGAAAACTGTCTGAGGGCACCTACCAGGCCAGAAGGGTGTTTTGTTTGGGGGGGGTTCCCCGCCCCCCTCTCCTTGGCTATTGCTACTGCTGCGCTGCTGGTACCAGGCTGGGAGGGCGCATCCATTTGCCATGCAGTGCGGGGGATAAAAAAATGGCGACAGCCATATTTTTTTTGAAATCGTTGCAAGAAAACCCCCCCAAAGCACCACAGAAAGATGCGAAAATTAGCTATTTTAAATGCTTGAATTTTTACAGTAGCAGCAGTGGGTTTTTCTTGCAAAAAAAGTCTCCGTTGATTTTATTTTATTTTATTTTATTTTATTTTATTTTTTTACACCTGCGCATTCGCCATGATGGGCTCGCCCATGGGAGTGGACCATGCAAAGTTTTGGAGCCATTCCACCAATCGCATGGCCAGGTTTTGCTGACTGTACCAGGCTGGGAGGGCGAATCCATTTGCCATGCAGTGCGGGGGATCCAAAAATGGCAACCGCAATATTTTTTTTGAAATCGTTGCCCCCCCCACCAAAGCACCACAGAAACATGCGAAAATTAGCTATTTTAAATGCTTGAATTTTTACAGTAGCAGCAGTGGGTTTTTCTTGCAAAAAAAAAGTATCCGTTGATTTTATTTTATTTTTTTTAAACTTTTTTTACACCTGCGCATTCGCAGTGATGGGCTCGCCCATGGGAGTGGACCATGCAAAGTTTTGGAGCCATTCCACCAATCGCATGGCCAATTTTTGCTGACTGTACCAGGCTGGGAGGGCGCATCCATTTGCCATGCGGTGGGGGGGAATCCAAAATGGCGACCGCAATATTTTTTTTGAAATCGTTGCCCAAAACCCCACCAAAGCACCACAGAAACATGCGAAAATTGGCTATTTTAAATGCTTGAATTTTTACAGTAGCAGCAGTGGGTTTTTCTTGCAAAAAAAAGTCTCCGTTGATTTTATTTTATTTTATTTTTTTACACCTGCACATTTGCAATGATGGGCTCGCCCATGGGAGTAGACCATGCAAATTTTCCACCAATCGCATGGCCACTTGGCCAGGTTGACCACAGAGACTTCTGGGATGTGCCAATTGGGCATAAACAGCCCACTAATCGTAGCCCAAACCCGAACCCTAAGCCTAACCCATACGCCAGTACACTGTCCTTCTAAGTGGGTCAGAGAGGCACCCAAATGCACCCCAATACTCACCCTAACCTCACCCGTAACTAGCCTAACCCTAGCCGTTGCGCTAATCCGTCTTAACCCTAAGCCAGATCTACTTGCATTGCACTACATGCAAGTACGTGAGACACAGCGGGTGCAAAGAGTCTGCCAGTCCGTCACTTGTGGCTCTGGCTGACTCCTGCAGCTCCCTCCAGGAGCCCGCTACCCCCTCCCCAAACCAGTACTAACGACAATGAAAACGAAAAAACGAACCGACTAATTTTTGCAAATTTTCACGAAAAACGGAAACGAGCCGTAACGGAACCGGCCCGACTAACGACAACTCGAAAAAAAATTTTTTCAAGTCGTGCCCATCTCTAGTTGGCAATCATCATCCCACCTATGTTACTATCTAGCCTATATTCCAGTATCTGTTCCACCTGTTTCATCATGTTTAGCCCCATAGTAAACCAAGGGGGAAGTTTATCCCCACTCTGTAAGAGATTTAGGAAAGATCATGTCTACTGGCCTGCTCCAATACTTCACTAAATCAATTATCAAGGAGACATAAAACTTCCCAGGAACTACCATGGAATAATTTGAATCCATTAGCCTCCTGGGAAGACCATCTTAATAGGTCTTCCACCCTACAGAGGCTCTGAATTCTGATGACCTTAATCCCCACTGGTAGTAATTTCTCAATGACACATAAAATTCCGTCATATCCAAATCACCAACACTTCATTCCAATACAGAGAAGAGGATCTAAAATGATTTGGGCATAGTTAAGACCATAGTTAAGATATCAGACCCATAGTCATCATGGAGACTAGGAAGTCCTGAGCCACTTCTAACAATGCTTCCTCAGTGTGGACATTAACACAGAACCCTGGTGGACAAAGCTGAGTGAGATTAACTGCCCCTCCTCCAGGTTTTTCCATCCAGTTCTCTGCAATACAAGCCAGGCCTGGATGCTTATCCAGGATCAGGTTCTAGGTAGCTGTGGTTTTCCCATTTACCAACCAAATATTTAGTAGCAATATTTTCAATCCAGATGCCTTCAGCATGAATTCAATACATTTATATAACATTATCAGATGTTGAATAACACTGTGCCCATAGTTCTAATAAATTAGTTATATCCTATTATGATGACCATATGTCCGTAGATACTGTTTACTCAGCCAAGAAGCAGGGCTGGGAAATATAATTACCTGAAGTACATCATGAGAGCTGAATTTGGGTTTCCTTGGCCTATGGTGATGCATATTATATTTATGGATATATTTTAAAAAAGGACAATAGGTTGGCTGATAAGAAATCATACTACTCTTCTGAGACAAACAATTGGCCTAGCAATCAGAGAAATGATTGTTAGCTTATACCTTTTCATTTCTTTTGTTATCTGCTTGGATAAACAAAGATTGGTTGTGTGAACAATTTAAAAAACCAATTACCAAGGAGACAGAGTGGTGTAAGTCTGTTATACATTTGTTTGTCTATTCTGAGGGAAGCTTTTCTCTAGAGTTGTGTGATTTATTCTCTATATCACAGACCGGCAAAGTCTGGCCTTATGGATCCATATCCCTATACAGTGGACCCTTGTATAACAAACAGCTTGTATAACATAAAATCTGTACAACATAAAAATGGGATCACTTCGTTTTCAATGCATTCCTATGATAATTTGTATAAAGGAAAACTTGCTTAACATAATTTCATTTGGAATGAATTAATTCCTTTATACAAGGTACCACTGTAGTAGTAAACCTTTGTATAATTTCAGATCCATCCTCTGCAAAAGCCAATTGGATGAAAACCAGGGAAAATGTCTATTATGTTAGTGTCCACATTGTTTTGCTCTGCAAAATCTTGTCAGAGATGGATAGCATAAATAAACATCAAGGTTTAAGAACAAGCACTGAAGACACACAATGGTTATATCTTCCAGGAATCCCTAATCACAGGACAAACTTTTCTCATTTTCAACAAGTTTCCTCTAAGAACAGTACTTTCTCATTACTTTCATGCATAGTCGTATTATTAGTTAAAATTGGAACTATATATATATTGGATCTTCCAAGTCAAATTTGATGCTGTTCCCAAATGAATTTTAGAATCTTACTAACATAGAATACTGCAGCTAATGAAGTTTAGTGATATTACCTGGGTCACACAAGATATAAAGATGGATGATATATTGGCTAGATGTCTGTTTTAATGCTTACCAATCTACTCCTCCTGGAAACAGTTGCAATCCTCAGTATCATTTGCAATCAAAAGTTTATACATTCTGCATATCGCAATGCAATCAGCAAACCACCATTTACGTACTGAAACATATTCAAGTTGTACATGGTTTAAAAATCCAGCTATGAAATGAGTATATTGGAAAATACCCAGAGACATAGATGAGGCAAGGAGAGAAAACACAGTAAGAGTATATGTGAAAAACATAAGCCCATTATTATTATTATTATTATTATTATTATTATTATTATTATTATTATTATTATTATTATTATTATTATTATTATTATTATTATTTACAAACATGTAGTTGTGGATGGCTGCCCACATTAGTATGTGCAAGAAGTGTTGGTAAAAGCAAAATAGAAACAATGGCTGCTCCGAACATCTTTTCAATGCTGGGAGGGGCTCATTTGCCTCCGAGCACCAGAGGTGACATTCAAATTGTGGACTACATGTTCCGTCAGGCCAGGAGCCTATATAAGGCTCCAGTGAAGGTTTCCTTACATTTTTTCCTTGTGCTGTTCTCCCGCCTGCTCACCCTATTAGGCAAATGAAAATAGCTGGTTGCGCCATGGCTGGATGGCTACTCAGATTGGCCAAGAGTGGCACTGAGTGGTGAAGTGTGGCCATGTACTACACTACTGGTCACACGTGGCAGTTAGTGCAAGTGGCAACCCAAGTTAGTCAGTATTAGAAAGCTGAGTATTTGAAATTTACCCAGAAGCCTTCAGTATTAGTAGTCTAGGATATTAAGATTATTAGTTAGAGCATTAAAATTGGTCCCTAGAGGTTAGATGAGGGCTGGCCAGACCATTTATTTGGGATGGGTGCTGTGCTAGTGGACACCACCGGTCTAAATTTAATTAGATCCTGTAATTCAGGCCACTTGCATTATTCTGAGCCTCCCCTTGGATTTTCGTTCTTTACAGTTTATTTAATACAGCTAATCAATAAATTGTGGCCCAAATTGAACTCCACAATTCTTATCTCATATCTTTATTTTGGGGCTGGGGTGGCAAAAAGTAAAAAAAAAATGCAAGCAGCTTGATGGACATAAATCAGAAAACAGAAATGGCAACACAGAGAATCCTGTTTCACATCATTTTAATTTACCAGGATATTCCACAAATGACTTGAACATGATCATCCTAAAGAAGAAGAAGAAGAAGAAGAAGAAGAAGAAGAAGAAGAAGAAGAAGAAGAAGAAGAAGAAGAACAACAACAACAAGAAGAAGAAGAAGAAGAAACCAGAAAGTAACCATTGAAAGAAAATATGCAGTGGTGCCTCTACTTAGGAACAGGTCTACTTATGGACAATTTGGCTTACAAGTGCTGCTCTCTGCTCCGCACTACAGCTGACTTTGAAAGTGCCAAAGTCCACTGTCAGTGCAGAGCAGAGAGTAGTGGTTGCTACCCATCACCACCTCATCTTTCTTGATTACTTCGGTCTCTGCAAAAGACATTGAAGCAAGCAAGAAGAAGGATGAAGTGGCCATTGCGCCTCCCTTCCAACCCACCTGGGCTGCTCAAACATACACCAATTGAGTGCATGCTTGCGCGGCTCGGGTGGGTGGAAGAGAGGCATGTGCTTGCTTCCATGGCTTGCCCCATCCACCCGCCCGAGCTGCACCAGCATGCACTGATCGTGTGCATGCTGATGTGGCTCGGGTGGGTCAAAAGGAGGTGTGTGCATGCAGGCACGGCTCACCCCTCCATCCACCCGAGCTGCCAAAACATACACAGATCAGGTACACACTGCCGTGGCTTCGGCGGGAGGAAGGGAGGCGCCTGCATGCTTGCCTCATTTTTGTCCTTGGATAACTGCAGCTGTTATAGTACTGTTTCAATATGCATGAGTTAATCATAATTATATGAAGCTTAATTATATAATCATAAATATATAAATCATAAATAAATAATTATCTGGAACTGAAGCAATCAAACTAATCATTGCTTTTTTAGACTCAGCTTTTTTATATTCACTGGCTGCACCAAGCTGCTTCGTCTTAAATTCACACTCCAAAAATCAGTAATTTTCAAAAAATTATCTGTAAAATATCATTGCAACATTACTTTCCATTCCAAGATTAGCTTACATTTTCTTCACGATGGAAACATTATACTCATTTACCGTTAGGCAAAGATCTAATCTGATTTTCTGGGAGATGGATAAATAACATTCTCAATGCAGATAGTCTAGAATTAATTCAAAACTGTTGTTGCCTGGAATCCAACTGGAAAATTGCACCAGCATTGAGTCCAGCAGAGTAAGTTGCTGTAGCAAACCACTCTTAGTTAAAATATCATTGTAGGCATGTTCTGTCATACAAGTAACATGAAAAATTAAACACTAATGCTTAGTTCTTAATTAGCAGCAATTCAGCACTGAACTGTACAGTTATGGACTTATACCTGCAGCCATAAATAATATCTGTAGAATTATTGCCATTACTTCCTATATATGAATCATGCAAGTTCCACAGCTGTGGGTAGCCATGGTTTCTTCTAACTATCCATAAAAAAAGTAGAATTAGGTTGATTAAGCTTATTTAAAAGCTTTTATAAAAAAAGTATAAAGGCAACAGAAGTTTACCTACTGTTCATTTCTCTTTTCTAGAAACCTTCAATGCATGACTTGCATATGTGGTGAAGCATATATATGTTCTAAAAACAATTGGCACACACTTGGGAGACAGCAGTGAATAAAAAATTGAGACAGAGATTTGTAGTGCAACATGAGTACCACATTGCTCACCATTGCTCCACTACCTAACTGGATGAGGAAGAACAAACTGAAACTAAACCTGGATAAGACAGAGCTGCTTCTGGTCAGTCAAGAAAGGAGATCAAGGGATAGGGATGGAACCTGTACTGGATGGGATTACCCCACCCCCATTGAATAAAGAGGTGCATAGCTGGGGGGGGGTGTCTCCTGGACTCATTCTTGAGCCCGAATGCTGAGGTCATAGCTCTGGCCGGGAATGCATTTGCAAAATTAAAACTAGTACACCAGTTACACCCTTTTCTTAAGAACCGTGCTCTGGCCACTGTGACACATGCCCTAGTGACATCCTGTCTGGACTACTGTAATGCACTCTAAGTGGGACTGCCAATGGAAAATCTGAGGAAACTTCAATGGGTCCAAAATGCAGTGGTCAGATTGCTGACTAGGACAGGTTACAGAGATCACATTGCACCCATACTAAAGCAATTCCACAGGCTGCCAATCAGCTATTGGGCGCAATTCAAGATGCTGACCTTAGCCTGCAAAGCACAAAAATGGCCTGGGTGCAAGCTACAGTGGTCCCCCGCCCTTTCGCGGTTCATACACTGTGGTCCTGCTATATTGTGGGACTACAGTATATGAAAAAAAGGCCCTCTGGGGTAAGGGGAAAAGTCCCTTGGAGGCCTCTGAAATGATTTTTGGTGATCCGGAAGTCACTTCCAGTTTTCCAGAAGTCACTTCTGGTTCACAGGGAGGCCCTTGGGACTCCAGAAGGCCCTGAAGGCCCTTGCAGGCCCATTTGGGGCAGCACCAGGCTGGGGGTAATTACAATAGCTGCCAGCTAGAACCTCCAGGCCTAACCGCATATCACAGATTTTCAATTATCACGGGGTGGCTTGGGTCCCTAACCCCAGCGATAGGTCACTGTACCTCAAAGATAGAATCTCGTGGTATGAACCAGTTCAGCTGCTAAGGTCATCAGGAGAGGCCTTTCTTTACATCCCTCTACCTTCACAGGTGTGTTTCAGAAGAACACATGAAATGGCCTTGTTTGTTGCTGCTCCAGTCTTTGGAACTCCCTCCCGCTGGAGGCCAGGACTGCCCTATCTCTGCTGTTTTTCTGGAAGCAGGCAAAGACCTTCCTCTTCAGGCAAGCTTTCCCTGAATGAGAGACTACCTACTATATGACATTTACATGGATTACGATACATTATTGCTTTGCCTGATTTCACAAGAACACCAGGGTTTTCCAGGATTACTTTCCACCTCTCATAATGGATTTGTTTTCATTTTGCATGTTCTTTGTAGCTTTAATGTTACCCTTTAATGTTCTAAGATGCCGCTTCTAATTCCCTGTTCTTAACTTGAATATGTCTTAAATGTTCTGGGCTGTATATTGTCCCTCATTATTGCAAGCCAACTTGGGTACTTTTCCAAGGAGTAGGTGGGGTAAAATTATTCAAAAGTAAATAAATAAATACTTAAAAATTGCTCCTGGAACAGGAATTCAGCATATGTAGGTGACAAGTGCTTATCTTCCACAGAGATTGAAAATGTTCCTACAACTCCCAGAACACAGGGAAGTGAGTAGAGATGGGCACGACCAGGAAAAATTACGTTTCGAGTTGTCGTGTGTCGTAGCCGGCCCGTTCCGGCTCGTTTCCGTTTTTCGTGAAATTTTCCAAAAATTTGTCATTTCGTTTGTTGGTTTTTCGTCTGTCATTAGTACTGGTTTTGGGGGGGGCTCCTGGAGGCACCTCTCTGGGGTGGGTGCCTCCTCTGGCCCGCCATGAAGGGAAAGCGGGCTCCTGGATGCACCTCTCTGGGGTGGGTGCCTCCTCTGGTCCGCTACAAAATGGCATGCATAGCCAATTGGATATGCATACCATTAAGTTGCATTTGCAGCAGGCAGAGGCACCTCTCTTTCGGGTGCCTCTGTGACTCACTGCCTGCATTTGGGCTGGGGAACGAAGTGACAGAGGACCCCTACGGGCGCCCGCTGTGACTCACTAAGAAGGGAAGTGTACTTGCTGTAGTGCAATGCGAGTACACAGATCTGGCTTGGGGTTAGGGGTTAGCGCAAGGGCTAGGGTTAGGGTTACTGGTAAGGTTAGGGTAAGTTACTGGGGTGCACCTCTGGGTGCCTCTCTGACCCACTAAGAAGGACAGTGTACTGGCGCATGGGTTAGGGTTAGGGTTCGGGTTCGGGTTCAGGCTAGGGTTAGTGGCTTTTTATGCCCGACTGGCACATCCCAGAAGTCTCAGTCAAAACCTGGCCAAGTGGCCATGCAATTGGTGGAATGGCTCCAAAAATTTGCATGGTCCACTCCCATGGCCAGCCCATCATTTGCAGGTGTAAAAAAAAAAAATAAAAATAAAATAAAATAAAATCAATGGAGACGTTTTGTTGCAAGAAAAACCCACTGCTGCTACTGTAAAAATTCAGACAGTTTTAAAATAGCGATTTTCGCATGTTTCTGTGGTGCTTTGGTGTGTTTCTGGACCACGTGATTTCAAAATAAATATTGTGGTTGCCACATTTTGGATCCCCCGCCCGCACCGCATGGCATGGCGAGTTGGCGAGACGACGAGGATGCGCAAACCAGGAGAGGAGAGGGGGGAGGCCGGGGACCCCCCCCAGAAACCACCCTTCTGGTAGGTGCCCTCACTGAGGCAGGCATATTTTCGCCTGCTTTTTTGGCCGGGAATCGGTTTTTTTAATTTTTAAAACTTTTTTTCTCTGCTGCGCCGCTTGGCGAGTTGGCGACTCGACGAGGATGCGCACTTTGCGCAGCCAGGAGAGGAGAGGGGGGGAGGCCGGGGACCCCCCCCCGAAACCACCCCTCTGGTAGGTGCCCTCACTCAGGCAGGCATATTTTCGCCTCATTTTTGGCCGGGAATGGGGGGTTTATTTATTTTTAAAACTTTTTTCCTGTGCCGCTTGGCATAGCGCGATTGCTGCGATGCCAGGAACGACAACGCCAAATCAGACCCAATTTTTCTTTAGTCAGTTCGAGTTCGAGTTTTGGCGGAGTAATTGTCGTTACCATTTCCGTTACGTAACGGAAACGAGAAACAGAAACGGAAACGAGAATTTCGCCAAGTCATGCCCATGTCTAGTAGTGAGGCTCGAGTACTCTGGGTGTTGTAATCCAACAGAATAATTTCCATTTCTGATCTACACAGAATGGCACACCATTGCCCCCACACATACATTCATTTTGTTGCTGAATTCAATAATGTGACAATGGCAACACAGATGTTATGAAAAGGCATATGGACCAGCAATGGGTGTCAAGAAGCAAACTCACTTGGAGTTAATTTTAATCAGGAATAACAAGCCCCATGCTGAGTACCTTGTTTCTTAGGGAAATCCTAACATTCCAGTTGTTGATGCAATTCTTAAAAAAAAACTTCCTTTTTATTGTGCTCCTGTATCCATGATTCAAAATAACAGGGAATGGCCCTGTATTGCTGCATATGTATTTATCTATTTATCTATTTATTTGACATATACCACACCATTTGGTATAAAAGCCACTCTGAGCAGTTTACAGAATTTTAAGGTAAATAATAAAACATAATAACATAGACCATAATTAAAATAAAAATGACATCAGAAAAAAATATTACAATCCAAGATGCCCTAACAGAGGTAAAGATTTTGAAAACAGATCATCAGCAATGATAATTAATACCCAGGGAAAGGTGTTTTGAAAAGCCAGGCCTTCAAGGGTTTTTTTAAAGACCTGCAGCATGGGTGCCAGGCACATCTCGGGGGGGGGGGGGTTGATTCCAAAGTTGAGGTGCCACCACCAAGAAAGCCCGATTCCTGATAATTGTCTTATGGGCCTTCCTCAGAGTTGGCACCCTCAGATGTCCTGCCTAGGAAGAATGAATGTTCCAGACAGTATTTTGAGGTAGGAGTTGTTCTGACAGATAGCAAGGTCCTAAACTGTTTTAGGGCTTTGTATGTCAACATCAAAACCTTGAAGTCAATGCAGAAACAGACTGGAAGCCAGTGCAGTGCAGTCAGTGTCAGGGTGATATGCTGATGGTGTTTTATACCCGTCATTAATGTGGCCACAGTATTCTGCATTAGTTGGAGCCCCTGCATTAATCTCAAAGGCAGTCCCACATAGAGTGCACTACAGTAGTCTAATCTTGAGGCTACAAGTGCATGGACCAATATGCTGATGGCGTTTTACACCCGTTATTAATGTGGCCACAGTATTCTGCATTAGTTGGAGCCCCTGCATTAATCTCAAAGGCTGTCCCACATAGAGTGCACTACAGTAGTCTAATCTTGAGGCTACAAGTGCATGGACCAATGTAGTGAGGGTGCCGGGGTTGAGAAAGGCATGCATCTATGTGATCCGCCACAGCTGGTAATGTGTGGAACGGATCACTGACACCACCTGGGCTTCTATGGTGAGCACCGGGTCCAACAGAATGCCCAGCCTGTGCACCTCATCCTGTGTGGGGAGAGTCAAACCCCCCCCCCCCGAAGAGTGAGGGAGTAGATCATGGGAGTAGAGAAGGGCACAAAACACCAAATGTCATTTCATTTCATTTTCCATTTCCTTTTTTCAGTATATAGAGTTCAGTACAATTAAGTACAATTCAAGTATTGAGAACAGGGAACTGAGAGACATCTTACAGCATTAAAATGCAACATTACATTACAGCTACAAGAGGACGTGAGCAGTTAAAAGGAGAGTAAAATCCCATTTAAAGTTAGGAGTGATGAAAACTAACATTGAAAACATAATATCAGTGCAATCACACAAGATTATAAGTGGTTATAAACACAAAGTCTTTGACGGTTACTTCACGTCCTTCCTCGTTCTGAGATGACGTTCGTTTCATGATAACGTCATTCACAGTCATGTGGTCTTGTCCCAGTTCTGTCCCTGTTTTCGTTAATCCACGGGTGTGATTGAAGGTATCGTGATGACCATTACTGCACGTCCTTGTTTCGTGACGACATCTGTACTTGCCTGCCTTCGTTTGCCCTGTTTTTTGGTCTGACCTTCTGTTTTTCAATATTTTGATTCTCCGTAACTTTGCCTTTCATGCCCCAAGCAGCACAGTTCGAGTTTTTATGCCTCCTTATCTCTCTGCATTGCATTGCTAATCCCATAGGGAATGTAATGGTGAATGGTACTTCGCACTCCTGCTGCTAGATAGAGAATGGCACATTGAGTAACGGGCCTTACTTCATGGGCTTTCATCTCAAAACAAGAACCCAGACAAGATTCCCGAGGCCAGGGAGAGGTATGGCTCATCACACTTAAATCCCAGTTCAGGGGGTGTGGCCGGGACGAGACTCCGCCGTCACGCAATGGACATGGAGTAACATTTTCTCATACCAGTCCCAAGCGGGACCGCACGCCACCATGAGGTGGACATGAAGTACCGTCTTTGTGATCCTATAGATTCATATGAAAGACACTTAATAGGTAGTCCATCATTCAGAGAAACCTTGTCGGAAGAGAAAGGTCTTTGCCTGTTTCTGGAAAGACAGCAGAGATGGGGCAGTCCTGTGTGGGAGGAAGTTCCAGATCTGGGCACCACAGCTGAGAAGGCCCTTTCATGCACTCCCAAGTGACTAGTAAGTAGCAATGTTTAGAAACAGAATCAAGAAGGAATGCATCAAAGCCCTGTTATAACTGAGGTAAATATATCTTCTGATATTCACCACATTTCCATAATTACTTACTACAAATTACACTCCAGATTTTTTGTTCTAGCTTTCCTTGTGTTTGTACATGTCAAATGCTTGTAGAAAATTCTCTAGTGTCTTCCTAATAACATTCATCTATAATTTGTCATTGCTAAGCCAGATGGGATAATAGTTTTCTTAATGTTTCTTCCCCCATCTGTCTTTTTAGCATATCAGTCATCATAATATTATGGGAACTCAAAGTTACACAACCCTAATATTATAGTACTGCAATTCTGAACACACCAACTCGCAACGTTAGCTATTTGTTTTTAGCAGTAGGCCACTGCCTAGAAACGTAATCCAATTTTCTACAAAACTATGGTTGTGTTCTAAACTGAAAATATATGTGGTCTTCCATTTAGTGCCATCTAGTCATGCAGGTGTATAGAATGCAACAACAAGGGCAGTCTTTAATTTCTGAAAATTACTACCACTGGCAAATTCTCAAAGAAAAGGAATCTACCTTGGGAATTCAGTATGAAATCACAGAATCATGAAGTTGGGGGGGGGGGAGGGCTACAAGGCAATCAAGTCCAAACCCCCACTCAATACAGGAAGAGAAATCATAGATATCTGCCAGGTGGTTGTCTGGATTTCTCTTGAAGGTGTTCAGTATCTTGTGCCACTCACTATTGGTTCCATTTCCATACTGCTCTAACAGTTAGGAAGTTTTTCCTGATACTCATCTGAAATGTTTACTGCTAAAAAATCGCCATGGCTTATATGGCCTAACTGCATGAACAGGATTTCAGTTACTGTCTGTGATTATTACCAACATTATTATCAGCATCATTATCAACCTTGCAATTTGTGTCAAAAACATGTCCTTTGCTCAATGAAGTTATGAACATTTGGCAAAACAAGTGCTGAAATTTTGATGCAGCAGGATAAAATACTCAATTTGCCTTTATAAGGTGGGCTCCGCAGAGGCTTCTTCCAATGGAGGAGCCTCTGCCATCCTGGGGTGAAGTAACATGAGACCGGGCTGGAAGTTTGTGATCTCGGAGGCGAGGGGAGGGGGGATTCTGTATGAAACAGGGATCCCACGGGTCCGAAGCCTCTTTTGTCAGTGTTTGTCCAGGGAGAGGGTTGTGCTGGCATGTGGCTGCAGCAAGACAAGTGATGCCTGTCATTTTGGAGTGACACCACTATTTTAGGTGCAGGCTGCAGGGCGAGCATGCCCCAGGATCTTTGCTGGGCATCACCAGTATGGATGCAGTTTAAAGCCAGACTGGAGGCTTTGGAAAAGAGTAGGGGCTTGCCTCAGCACCAGGAGCCTGAAGCCCCATTCCAAAGGGCCTCAAACAGGCCCTCTAGGTCATGCAAGAGAACCAAGCTGAAGCAGTTGGCAAATTACCTGATTCCGGGAGCAGGAATCCACAAGATGGCGGCACGTTCACACGCTGTAGCCCTGAGCTCCCGGAATGGGTGTGTGCTGCTTGGAATAATGTTCGTGTGGATGTGTTCGCATAATGTGGAAGGAGCATATTTCACCTACTCATGCACAGAACTGTTGATAGACTCATGGGGCCGTCGAGTTGTGCAGCAAGCACACAGAGTGAAATGAGACTGAGGGCCTTTTCACACGACCCCTAAGATCCGCTGGCCACTTAAATTCGGACCAGGGATCTTGGGGGTTCATTACTCTTTCTGCGTCCCCACCCCTCCACACTTCCTTGCTCCTGTCTGAGTGAGGGGAGGGAGGAAGAAAGAGAGGAAAAAATGCAGGCTCACCTCCAAAGCTGCCCAGAGCCCTGTCGTCCGTCCTGATTCCTTCTCTTCTGTTTGCTTGTTTTTTTGCCTCCCGCCCCTTCTCTTAAAGGGGTGGGAGGCAAAAAAAAAAACAGAAGCGAGGAGAGCCCCGCACTCACCAGATTAAATCCGGACCTGGGGATTTTCATCCTCCTAGAGCAGGTACAAGAAAAGTGTGCTGGGACGCGCTTAGGTGGGCGTGGTCGCACTTAATTTCCTGCAAACTCCGGAGCTGGTGGGGAAACAATTGTAAGCTCTGGAGCTGGCAGCCATTTGCTGCGGAGTTTAGGGGTCGTGTACAAATACCCTGAGTGGCTTTTCAGTGGGATGGTGTTTGCGGGGGGAGGGAGGCTGGCTCAGCGAATTTCACTGCACACTGGTTGTACAATGACAATAAAGGTCATTATTATGATGTCTCATTCTTCTGTATTAGAAACCCAGGGAAACCTGGCTGCACAAGGCCACATCGAGGACCCGTTGGAAGCTTTGAGTGTGGTGACAGTAGGTGGATTGAATGGAACCCTGGTGCCCCAAGTAGACAAAGGCCCTTCAACATTGAACAATAGACATGGGCACGACTTGGCGAAATTCTCGTTTCCGTTTCCGTTTCTCGTTTCCGTTACGGAACGGAAACGGTAACGACAATTACTCTGCCAGAACTCGAACTCGAAGCGACTAAAGAAAAATTGGGTCTGATTTTTCGTGTTGTCGTTCCTGGGCATCGCAGCGATCGTGCGATGCCAAGCGGCACAGGAAAAAAGTAAAAAAAAAAACCCCGATTCCCGGCCAAAAAGCAGGCGAAAATATGCCTGCCTAAGTGAGGGCACCTACCAGAGGGGTGGTTTCTGGGGGGGGGGGTCCCTGGCCTCCCTCCCCTCCTCTCCTGGCTGCGCAAAGTGCGCATCCTCGTCGTCGAGTCGCACTCGCCCACGCCAACTCGCCAAGCGGCGCAGCACAGGAAAAAAGTTTTAAAAACCCCGATTCCCGGCCAAAAAAGCAGGCGAAAATATGCCTGCCTCAGTGAGGGCACCTACCAGAGGGGTGGTTTCTGGAGGGGGGTCCCCTGGCCTCCCTCCCCTCCTCTCCTGGGCTGCGCAAAGTGCACATCCTCGTCGTCGAGTCGCACTCGCCCACGCCAACTCGCCAAGCGGTGCGGCACAGGAAAAAAGTTCCCTTCTTAGTGAGTCACAGTGGGCGCCCTTAGGGGTCCCCAGTGACTCACTCCAGTCCTCTGTCACTTCGCTCTCCAGCAGGCAGTGAGGCACCCGAAAGAGGTGCCTCTGCCTGCTACTGCTGTTGCAACTTAATGGTATGCATATCCAATTCGCTATGCATGCCATTTTGTAGCAGCTAGCGGGTGAGGTGCCTCCAGGAGCCCGCTTTCCCTTCATGGCGGGCCAGAGGAGGCACCCACCCAGAGGTGCCTCCAGGAGCCCCCCCCAAACCAGTACTAACTACAGACGAAAATCCGACAAACGAAACGACAATTTTTTGGAAAATTTCACGAAAAACGGAAACGAGCCGAAACGGGCCGGCTCCGACACACGATAACTCGAAAACGTCATTTTCCCTGGTCGTGCGCATCTCTATTGAACAAGTGTAGCAACACTGGGACAGGTGCTGGAGGAGAGCAAGTTAACCATGAGTTGGCATGTGCACCTGACACTACATGATATAACATGGCCATGGGTAGCTCCTTCTGTGCCCATGTGGGGTGGGGTGGGTCCGGGCCTGGGTGTTTGCCTGTGATTGGGAGTGACCAGCTCCAGGGATGCAAATGGGATTGAGCATGCAGACATATTGGGGGGTGGCCATGGGGCAGCCCTGGCAGGCACAGCAGGTGGGAGGACTGCACACTCCCTGGGTACCTGGGCCCATGCCCCCATGCTGCAGGCTGGGGGCATCAGTGGACACGGGCTCTGGGAACAGTTGGCACAGGTGCAGATGGCAGACAGTAGTGCTGGTCTCGTGCTGGAGTGGCCAAGCCAGGGTTCTTTTGGGACACTCCCAGTGTTCCTTGTTCCACACCCCTGGGGAACGAATGCTATATACAGGGGAGTCCCCTATGCTGCTATACCATATGCAGATGGCTATGACGGAGAAGATTTGGAGGAGTGACTAAATAGACTTGTTTAGCTTGTTGAACAGGGAGCTGGACCAAAAGGAATTGTAGAAGGAGGACACCAATGTTTGGCTCTCCGGTGTGACTGTGCAACGCGGAGCCTCTTTGCCCCCACACGCAACAGCCGGAAGCCACACGAAACCCACCTGGTCTTATAACGGCTCACCCACATTGCTCTGGCCTCTTCATCGGCCGGCTTCTGTGGGGGAAGACCATCGGATCCGGATCCGTTGCAGCTGCCTTTTGGCCACGTGGCATGGGCGGCGATGTGGCAGCCGGGCGGCGGTGACGCAGGGCAAAGCTGGACGAGGGGCAGCAGTCGGAGGGTAGTGCATCGGTATTCCCCCGAGGTGTGATTGAGTGGGCCACAGGCCCTGAGCGGACCAGCCGAGCAGTTCTGTGAATGACGGCATCCCACAGGACTTGTGCTCTGTGAAGTATACATCCTTTGATGCCGCCGTCACCATGATTCGGAAGTGAAGGGTTGGCACGGAAATGGCCAAATGTGACATTAAGTCTGCATTTCGGCTGCTTCCAGTGCATCCTGACGATTTTGAACTGTTGGGGTTTCAGTTTGAGGGCCAGTTCTACATGGATACGGCATTGCCATTTGGGTGTTCTATTTCATGTGCTACGTTTGAGGTGTTTAGTTCCTTTGTTGAGTGACAGCTGAGGCACGTTACGGGGTTGCCCAGTATAGCCCACTATTTAGATGACTATATTTTTTGTGGCAGGAGAGGGACAGGCACTTGCCATCACATTCTGCAGACTTTCCAGGAGCTAGCTCGGGAATTGGGTCTTCACCTCGCGGAAGATTAGATGGAGGGCCCGACCACTACGTTACATTCTTGGGTGTAGAATTGGACATGTGGGATCAGTCTTGCCGCTTGCCCAACGACAAGCTGGTGGACCTGAGGGCTAGGCTGGAGGGGTTGCTGTAGCGTATGAAAGTGACCCTCAGGGAGCTACAAGAGCTTGTGGGACATCTTAATTTTGTGTGCCGGGTGGTAGCCCTGGGTAGGCCATTTATACACCGCCTTTGTGAAGCCATGCAGGGGCCTGAGGAAGCCACATCACAGGGTGAAGGTGTCGGCTGGGATGAGGGAGGACTTGAAGTTGTGGTTGGTGTTTCTGTCTGACTTTAATGGGGTGTCCTTCTGGAGGGCAGAGCTCCTGATGGGAGCTGACTTTCAGGTTCAGACAGATGCTGCAGGGTCGCTGGGATTTGGCATATACTGGAAAGGTAGGTGGTGCTGTGGCACCTGGCCGCAGCAGTGCGTGAAGGTGGGGGTTACCAGGGACACCTTTCTGGAGCTGTTCACTCTTGTGGGGGCCCTGTGGGTCTGGTCGGGGGACTGGGCCAACTCCATTGTCCGCTTTTGGTGTGACAACTTGGTGGTAGTCTACACCATTAACAATCTTACATCTAAGTCAGAGTGGGTCATCGGGTTGGTCTGGGCGCTGACGTTGCACGCACTGCAATATAACATCGTGGTGCTGGGCCTTGATAACAGCATTGCTGATGCTCTCTCCCACCAGCAATTCGATCATTTCAGGACGCTGGCCCCGGGGGTGGCCGATCACCCCAAGCACCTGCCGGACGAGGTATGGTGGGTTGGAGGGAGGAAGTGGTTGGGGCCCTAGAGTTGGCACTGGCACCTAGAACGAGGAGGGGATACAACTCAGCAGTCAAGGAATTTGATGAGTTCAGGGACAGCATGTGGCCTGTTCCGGTGGACCAACTGCGGCAGTTCCTGGTCTTTCTACAAAGGAAGGGCTTGGCTCCGGGGACCATGCAGGGGAATCTGGTGGTGTGGGCATTTCAGGGAAAAGCACAAAAGGATACAACACGGACTTCCGAGTGAGGAAGATGTTAGAGGGTTGGGCTAGAGCACGTGTCAAAGTGGCTGACCCCTGCTTCCCACTGACGCCTGATATCCTTCCCCGGATGGGCAGGGAATGGGATAACATCTGTCACAATGGGTACGAGGCGGCGCTGATGCAAGCGGCCTCCTTGACAGCATTTTTGGTGCATTGCAGGTTAGTGAGCTGGTGGCGGGGGGCAAGTTGGACAAATCCCGGGTGGTATTACAATTCTCCGACCTGTACCGGCAACAAGGGAAGCTCACATTCCTTGTAAGACAGTCCAAGATGGACCAGTGGGTGAGGGGTCAGTGGGTGGTATTAGGACCCTGCTCTGTCCAGGACATATGTCCAGTGAGGACCATGGAAGCTTATGTTTTGAGCAGGGGGTAGGGGGAAGGCTATTTGTTTTGCCACGCAGATGGCGACTCGCTCACTAAGTTCCAGTTTTGGAGGCTGACGGAAATTGCCTTGTCCAATCTGGATATGGTAGGTGTGAAGTTTGGAATCCACTCCTTTCATTTAGGGGCGGCTTCTACCACGGCGGTTTTGGGGTATGGGTCAGCGTCAATTAAGGAGGTGGTCATCAGTGTGTTACAAAACGTATGTTCGCCCATTACCACAATGTTAATGTTCTGGTTTTGTTCTGTTTCAGGGCTTAGGCCGGGCTGGGCCAGATGCTGCGTCCTCATCCTAGGCCACAGTTATGTTTATTGAGTGGAAAAGTATGTCAAGGGGCAACATGGGGGGTTAATTTGGGGATGGGCGCCATGGCAGCCATAGAGTGGAAGGGCCAGAGGGGGATGAGGTGGTTCCAGTCTAAGCAGGCAGCACGTTTGGTGGCCCTGGGCAGACCACCAGACATAATGCTTGTACACCTGGGAGGGAATGACCTGACGACGCAGTCTGGTAAGTCTTTGATATGGGAAATTATTGCTGACCTGGCCGAGTGGCAGGGGATGTTCCCAGGATCCAGGATAGTTTGGTCCACGATAGTGCCTAGGTGGCAGTGGAGGGCAGACTGTGACCCACTGGTCATAAATTGAGCACACAGAGGTGTGAACAGGGAGGTGTGCCGTGAGATGGTGTGGCATCTGGGTACCGTGGTGGGCCACCAGACGATCTGCGCTGCAAGGACGGAGCTGTATTGCCCAGATGGGGTTCACCTGTCTGATCAGGGGATGGAGATCTTCCTGACTGACTTGAAATGGGGCCTGCTGGAGGAGATTCAGAGATGGTTGGGGTGGTAGGGGTCATAGCAAGGCTAGACCCCTACCGTGGTGGTAGTGTGGAGAAAGGTAAAGCAGGAGGTGAGTCAGATCTCAAATTCCCTGTAGGACCATCCAACCTCGCGGCATTGCGGATCTGGATATCACAATGCTTAAGGGAAGGATGCACCTGGAGGTGAACACTGGGAGGGCAGGCCCAAATGGCGGGCCTGGGCATCCCAGTTGGGGAAAGGGGACTTGCAGGCCGAAGCTGCCCTGTACAGAGACAGGGAAACCTCGGGGCTATTGACTCACCCTAATTGACTGCCAGTTGGTGGGGTCCCGGCAGACACCGGCGTACCAATTTGAAAGTTGCACTACGCCCCTGCTCTAAGTTGTGTTTATGTTCCAGTTGATTTAATAAAGTGTGGCCCAGAGTTATACCCAATACACTGTCTCACGTGGTTATTCCGGCATTGGGGGGGGGGGGGGGAATAGGGAGCATAGGTTCCATAAAGAGCCTGACCGCTCTTGGTCCAATTGGCTGCTGGCTTATTCTATTTATATGTCAGTGGTGTTACAGGCTCACCCATGCCGAACCCAGTCTATGATAAAGTACCAGGGCATGATCTACAAGGCTTATGTTGATTTTCCAGAGTTTGCATGGCTGAATTATGATGAAAAATTTCATATGAAATTGGCCACCCAGCCCCACCAGAGGTGGGATGAGCCATTGCCAGCTTTGTGGGTGCAGATCATGACACCGGTGAGGCCCGCTTTCGGTGAGTGATATGACACTGGGCACATTATTAGGCACCTGCCTGCTGTCACGATTGCCCGCCTAGTTGCGGGCCAGCAGGTTCAATGCCAGCTGGTCTGTTGAGAGTTTAACGGGCAGGGATTCTACAATAGGAAGTCATGTTCAGTCAGATATACTTCTTTTGATTCTGCAATTGGCATGGTTCCTGTGTGTGCCATAGGGGCAGAAATGGCCAAATGTGGCATAAAGTCAGCATTTCACCTCCTTCCAGTCTACCTGGATGATTTTGAATTGCTTGGTTTTCAGTTTCAAGGCCAATTTTACATGGATAGAGTCTTGCCATTTGGCTGCTCTATTTCATGTGCCACATTCAAAAAGTCTGGAAGTTGAGTCATGGCTACTGGACTTCTTTTTTGAGAGATAGAAACGTTTCGCTGTTCATCCAAATAGCTTCATCGGTCCGATGAAGCTGTTTGGATGAACAGCGAAACGTTTCTGTCTCTCAAAAAAGAAGTCCAGTAGCCATGACTCAACTTCCAGATAAACTCACCTGGATGACTCAGAATCTTCACAGACACATTCAAAAAGTTTAGCATGTTCCTTGAATGGAAGCTTAGGCAATTCATGGGGTTGGGTGGGATAGCCCACTATCTCAATGATTTTATTTTTTGTGGGTGGAAGGGGTCGGGAGCCTGCAAGTTCCTGTTGGAAGCTTTTCATGCACTGGCAAAGAGTTGGGGTTGCCATTATCTGAGGACAAAACTGAGGGCCTGGCGGCAGTGCTGACCTTTTTAAGTAGAGATAGACACATAGGAGCAATCGTGTCAATTGCTGGGGGATAAGTTGTTGGGGTTGAGAGAGTGAGTGTCTGGTTTGCTTCAGCACAGTAGGGTGACCATGGGGGAGCTACAAGAGGAGCTACAAAACTAATAAGAACTTTGCCTGTAAGGTCGTTTCCCCAGGTAGGGTGTTCCTCCACAGAATTTGTGTTGCAATGCAGGGTTTTAGGAAGCCTAATAATAAGACAAGGACATCAGGGCAGATGTGTGGGTGTGGCAGCAGTTTTTGGAAGGATTTAAAAGGGTTTTGCTCTGGAGGACAGAGATGCATATGGGACAAATTTTCAGGTGCAGATGGAAGCTTTGGGCCCTGTGGGGTATGGCATATACTGGAGGGGGAAGTGGTGTTGCGGCTTATGACCCACTGAATGAGCTGAGGCAGGGATTCCCAGAGACTTGACATTCTTGGAGTTGTTCCCAGCTGTGGGGGCCCTTTGGCTTTGGTATCCCGAGTGGGCCAATTTGGTTGTCCGTTTTTGGTGTGACAATATGGCTGTAGTGCACACCATTAACAACCTTACATCAAAATCTGAGAGAGTGATGGACTGAGTCAGGGCATTTACACTTAGTTCCCTACAGTATAATATTGTCATAAAAACCCACCACATGCCTGGTTTGGATAACAGCATTGCCAATGCTTTTGCCCACCAACATGATGTTGGGAAAGCAAAGTGGTCAGTCCTAGAAGACAAATTCAGGTTGTTAGGAAGATTGAAGTCCAGAACTTCCAAGGCAGCATTTTCAGAAGTGCTGCCCATTCCTCCTGCAGGACCCACCAGGAAGCCTCAGATCAGAAGCCTCAATGTGTAGATGAGGTGATGGTGTCAAGAGGAGGGCTTCAGATTTGTCAGGAACTGGAGAACATTTTGGGACAAGCCAAACCTGTTCAGGAGGGACAGGTTGCACTTGAACCATGATGGGACCAGATTGCTGGCACTCAACATCAAAAAGGCTGCAGAGCATCTTTTAATCTGATTACTGGGGGAAAGCCAGCAGGAGCTGGGCAGCATCCAGTTCAGGAAAGTGTCTACTTGAATAGTATGAAGGATGCATTAATTACTGAGCAGAGTGAGGATAAAGTCACCAGCACTACAGCAGAAGGATGCAAGAGGCAGTCTAATAATGCAACTGGACTCATAAAAATGCATCTATAAATGCTTGTGTGCAAATGCCAGAAGCCTCTGGAACAAAATAGGGGAGCTGGAATACTTAGCAATAGATAAAAATATTGATATTATTGGCATCACTGAAACCTCAGGGATGGATGATAACCAATGGGATACAGTTATCCCAGGTTGTAAACTGTACATGAAGGACAGGAAGGGGCAAATGGGAGGTGGTGTAGCCTTGTATGTCAAATAAGGGAAAAAGTCATATGAATTGGCATATCCAGGTGATTTGGAGTCAGCATTAGAAACTCTGTGGATAAGAGTATCAGGCTACAAGGATGGTCTAACAGTAGACATATGCTATCAGCCTCTGACCCATGCCCCTGAGGGAGACTGGCAATTGGAGTATGTTGTAAAGGAGGCATCCAAGAAGGGAAGCCTTTTTATAATGGGGGAGTTCAATTACCCTCACATAGACTGGGTGAACTGTTGTTCAGCACATGATAAAGAGATAAAGTTCGTAGATATGCTAAATGATTGTTCCCTGGAACAGATGGTTGAAGACCCAACTAGAGGTACAAAAATCCTTGACTTGATCCTGAATAATACACAGGATCTGGTGCAAAATGTTAATGTGACTGATCCAATAGGAACAGTGACTACCACAACACAATTACTTTTAACTTAATCATAGACTGCAAATCACTAAAAAAATCTAACACAGAGATCTTAAATTTTCAAAAAGGAAAATTCTCCAAGATGAGGAAACTAGTGAAAAGAAGCTGAAATGGAAAACTTGAGAGAGTCCAAACACCCCAAGAGGCATGGAAACTGTCTACAATAAATAAATAAATAAATAACAGATGCCCAATTGGAATGAATACCCAAAAGGAAAAGGGGCACTGCCAGGTCCAAGAGGACTCCAACGTGGCTTACAGGAGCTCTTCAGGAAGTGATCAAAAACAAGAAAAACTCATTGAGAAGATGGAAGGCTTGTCCAAATGAGTCCAACAGGGAGAAACATAAATTCTGGCAGAACAAATGCAAGCAGGAAAGCAAAGCAAGTCTTGGAGGAGCATATAGCTAAAAACACTCCAAGAAGTAACAAGGAGTTCTTTAAGTTCATTAGAAGTAAGAACCCAACTAGGAAGGCCATTGGACCATTAGATGAGAATGGAAGGCAAGGGATACTTAAAGAGGAAACATATTGCAGAGAGACTCAATGAATTATTTGCTTCAGTATTCACTGAAGAAGACAGAGAACACATGCCCAGAACAGAAATTATCTTCATAGGGAGGGAAACCAAAGCATTAAGCCAGATAGAAATAACCAGGGAGGAGGTTCTTGCATGTCTTGTTAAACTAAATGTTAACAAATCACCAGGACCAGAGGGCATCCATCCACAGGGGGCTGTGACTCGCCCAAAAGCTTGCTGGTCGGAGTGGTCCCGGGTGACCCTGGGGCTCTGACTTTGAATCCGCACAGCTGCATGCCCCTCTTGGAGTTATTGTTGACATGTTTGATTTAAACAAATTAATAAAGTGCGGCCCTGGTTTACACCCAACTATCTTGTCTTGCCTACTTATTTTGCTGTGGGAGAGCAAAGTGAACTCTTCCAGCTTTTCTAAAAGGTCGAAAGATCCCAAGAGTTCCCAAAGAAGAAACGAAATAAGTGTTGTGGGAATTAATTAAAAATCTACCTGACCATTGGAGGAAGGATTTCTATATTTATTAGTACATCATGGAGAGGTAAATTGTTTCTGACTAGACATGGGCACGACTCGGCGAAATCCTCGTTTCCGTTTCCGTTCCTCGTTTCCCTTACGTAACGGAAACGGTAACGACAATTACTCCGCCAGAACTTGAACTCGAACCGACTAAAGAAAAATTGGGTCTGATTTGTCGTTGTCGTTCCTGGCGGCATCGCAGCGATCGTGCGATGCCAAGCGGCACAGGAAAAAAGTTTTAAAAATAAAAAACCCCGATTCCCGGCCAAAAAAGCAGGCGAAAATATGCCTGCCTGAGGGCACCTACCAGAGGGGTAGTTTCTGGGGGGGGGGTCCTGGCCTCCCCCCTCTTCTCCTGGGCTGCGCAAAGTGCACATCCTCGTCATCTCACCAACTTGCCAAGCAGCGCGGCACAGAAAAAAAGTTTTAAAAATACACCCCCCCCGATTCCCAGTCAAAAAAGCAGGCGAAAATATGCCTGCCTGAGGGCACCTACCAGAGGGGTGGTTTCCGGGGGGGGGGTCCCTGGCCTCCCCCCCTCTCCTGGGCTGCGCAAAGTGCACATCCTCGTCGTCTCGCCAACTCGCCAGGCGACGGAGCACAGAAAAAAAGTTTTTAAAAATTAAAAAAAAAACCGTTTCCCGGCCAAAAAAGCAGGCGATTGGGCGAAAATATGCCTGCCTGAGGGCACCTACCAGAGGGGTGGTTTCTGGGGGGGGGGGTCCCAGCCTCCCCCCCTCTCCTGTCCTGGGCTGCTCTGGTGGGGGGCATCCTCATCGTCTCGCCAACTCGCCAATGTGGTGCGGGCGGGGGATCCAAAATGGGGCGACCACAATATTTATTTTGAAATCGTGGTCCAAAAACACACCAAAGCACCACAGAAACATTCGAAAATAGCTATTTTAAAACTGCCTGAATTTTTTCAGTAGCAGCAGTGGGTTTTTCTTGCAACAAAACGTCTCCATTGATTTTATTTTGTTTTATTTTTATTTTTACTTTTTAACACCTGCGCAATGATGGGCTGGCCATGGGAGTGGACCATGCAAATTTTTGGAGCCATTCCACCAATTGCATGGCTACTTGGCCAGGTTTTGACCGAGACTTCTGGGATGTGCCAGTCGGGCATAAAAAGCCCACTAACCCTAGCCCGACCCCGAACCCAAACCCTAACCCTAACCCATATGCCAGTACACTTTCCTTCTTAGTGGGTCAGAGAGGCACCCAGAGGTGCACCCCAGTAACTCACCCTAACCTTACCCGTAACCCTAAGCCTAGCCCTTGCACTAACCCCTAACCAGTAAGCCAGATCTGTGTACTCGCATTGCACTACAGCAAGTACACTTCCCTTCTTAGTGAGTCACAGGGCGCCCGTAGGGGTCCTCTCTCACTTTGTTCCCCAGCCCAAGTGCACCGTATGGCGGCAGGCAGTGAGTCACAGAGGCACCCGAAAGAGAGGTGCCTCTGCCTGCTACTGCTGCAACTTGGTATGCATATCCATTTTGTAGTGGGCCAGAGGAGGCACCCACCCCAGAGAGGTGCCTCCAGGAGCCCGCTCCCCCCCAAAACCAGTACTAACGACAACGAAAAACCAAAAAACAAAATGACAAATTTTTGGAAAATTTCGCGAAAAACGGAAACGAGCTTAAACGGGCTGGCTCCGACACACGACAACTCGAAACATAATTTTTCCTGGTCATGCCCATCTCTATTTCTGACTTAATTCTTGCAGCTGAGAGCACATTTGAATTAATCCCCAGTCCACAACACTTGTTTCTTTAGCACTTTGTGAACTCTTGGGATCTAGGAAGTTGTCCCCTTTGAGAAAAGCTGGAATAGGGCACTTCATAAAGGAAAATTGTATGTTTCCATGCCCCCTTTTTGAATGACAATAAAATGCATGTAGAGGGGGTAATACTTTAGTGAAACAAATCAATGTGTATAGACTTTGAGAGCATCCCGTGAATGGTTTATCACAACACAAAGCTATGGTTTAAACTAATTACTCGAAGATTTACTTGAAGCTCCTCAGTGCTCAGCTAAATCCCATATAGATTTCAGTACAAAATCATTGTGGTTTCAAAACACTGCCAGGGACTTTAAAGATGTGATTTGCAATTTCTGGGTCATTGGGTAAAGGCTAATTGATGTCCTTGTGTGAAGAGTTTTCTAAGCATCTACATTATTGTTCCTTGACTTCATAATTTTGTGGAGGGTGTGAGAAAAAAAATCACAGAAACATGAATCTTTGTTAGGGAAGTCAAGGCTGATTGAGATTGTCTGAAAGGCAGGTTTGTAAACTCTCACACGGTAGACAAGAAGATTTTGGATTTTTTCACATGTTCAGTGATTTCAAGGACATTCTATTTTCTTGTGTAGCTATGGAAGCTCTTTGTGAAAAAAGGATTTCAATGGGAAGCTACCACTTTTGTTGAAATAAAAAGAATGGCTAAGAAAGGTCAGAGTTTTGTATCAGTTCAGGTTTCATTAGAATAATTTCAATCCCATTTTTAAAAGGTAAAGGTTCCCCCCGCACATGTGTACTAGTCATGTCCGACTTGAGGGGCAGTGCTCATCTCTGTATTCAAGCTGAAGAGCCAGTGTTGTGCAAGTCCATGGCCATGTGGCCAGCATGGCTGCAAGAAAACACTGTTTTTACCTTCCCACTTTTACGGTGGTGCCTATTTATCTAATTGCATTTACATGCTTTCAAATTTCTAGGTTGGCAGGAGCTCGGGTTATCAGCGGGAGCTCACTCCACTGTATGCACCTTAGTTACTAAGAAAAATGTGTTTAATATTCTTTTAAAATAACATTAAAAATACAAAAATCTCCATGCAGAGAAAAATAACCTACAGATTCAAATGAATTTTATGGTGGAAACTGAAGAACTCTGATGAACTTGAGCTTTGCTGATTAATACTGGTCCACAGGAGACACATTTATATGGGATTTCTTCCTGGGAACATAAGTCTTTCAGAAAATGCATAAAATACATATTTCTAACATAGTTTTAATAGTTTGCATGCATACAATATTGTTATCTGTTTCCAAGTGCCATTGCTCTCCTTCTTGCTTAGTACATATAACCTCTTGCAATTCTTTGCCCTGTTTGTAGGAACCAAGTTCTAGGGCATTATATATATGTGCAAATGAGGACAAATTCTGTAGCAGCTTCCAAGAAGCAGGGCAGCTCACTCTTGGTTTTAGGATAATTTTCTGCATTGGCAGTGTGTGCATGCATATGTGTTTATACCACTGTGAATAGAAACAACTGCAACTTTGTTCAGAATCTGGTCACCTGCAATGCCCTCTGCCTAGTATTGTTCTAAACTGGAATAGAGCAGATTTCTGTTTTGGATGACAAATATCCTCAGTTTCCCAGACCACTACGCTGCCTACAGATTGTTAAGAGTTGTAGTGCAAATCTGCACCTTTCAGCTCTGGACAGTTTGTTAGTAGTTGGAAAGCTGTCAGGGGAAAAAATGTTTGGAGACAAGTTGGAGATAATTCTGCCAAGTGGCCTTCTACTTTAAATTAAAGTTCCTTAAAACAACAACAGCTACAACAACAGCCAGTTGTTGGATGAGGGAGTGTGGATGTTGTAGTCCCCCAAGAAATTTTGTCTTAGGTCTGCACAAAAAGAGTCTTCCCCAATTCCACCGGACCCGCAAATTGTGGGGAAAGGGGGAATGCTGTTTCCTCCACTCTAAATAGGATTGCAGTCTGAATGACTCAAATGTGCATACACTGTGGAAAAGCAATATTTCTTTAAGAGGACCTGAAGGTGGAGCATAAAAAGCATTTTTTTTTAAAAAAAATGCAAAAATGTTTTTAAACTGTGGAAAAAGTTCATAACTTTTCACTTTGGAATAAAAGCAAATTGATCATCCTCTGATGAGAGAAAAAGGCAGAAGGGAGAGTGAGAGAGAAGATGGAAATTCTCACAAAAGCTGCCAGATCGGCCCTATGAAGATTTTTAAAAGGGAATTTCTTTATTTCTTTCTTTATTTGATTTTTATACCACACCATCTGACCAAGGGTCACTCTGGAAGGCAGCTTAATCTCTGCTAACCACAAAGCCTAAAATGGTAATGGGTGTTTGAAAGCCTCTTCTGTATGCAAAACGGATTTAATTTTTTCTGTAAACTCCAATTTTGGACTGTGTACTGTTGGGGGCAGGGAGGAGAAATGGAATGAAGCAAACAGTTACTAGCTGTGCTGTGTTATGTCACTTGCTTGTTACGAAACATAAAAAAGAAGGCTGAGGGGGGATATGAAAGCCATATTTTAATATTTGAAAGGATGTCATATGGAAGAGGGAACAGGTTTGTTTTCCATGGCTTTCGAGACTAGGACTTGGGGCAATGGTTTCAAATCCAGATGGGCACGACTTAGCGGTATTTCCGTTTCCGTTTCCGTTACTCGGTTCCGTTACTCTACGGAAACGGTAACGGGAATTACTCCCCCAGACTTCGAGCTCGAACCGACGAACGAACAATTTTGGTCTGATTTGTCGTGCTCGTTCCTTGCATCGCGAGATCGCGCGATGCCACACGCGGCACAGAAAAAAAGTTTTTAAAAGTTAAAAAAAACCCCGGTTCCCGGCCAAAAAGCAGGCAAAATGCCTGCCGTGCTCAGGGCACCTACCAGAGGGGTTGTTTCTGGAGGTCCCCGGCCTCCCCCCTCATCCCCCGTCTGGGCTGCTCTGGTGGGACTCGCCGCAGGCTCGCAGCCAGCAAAAAGCCCAGTCTCGCCGCCGGCCGCCGCAATTAAAGCGCAAGCAAGCGGCACGAACGGCACAGGAAAAAACTTTTAAACTCTCCCCCCACCCATTCCCGGGCCAAAAAAAGCAGGCGGAAAAATGCCTGCTTGACTAAGGGCGCAGGGCACCTACCGGAGGGGTGGTTTAGCTGGGAGGGGGGGTCCCGCCTCCCCCCCGTCCTGGGCAGCCGGACTCGCGAGTCGCCATCGCCATGCCATGCGGTGCGGGCGGGGGATCCAAAATGGGGCGGCAAACGCAATATTGTTTTTGAAATCGTGGTCCAAAAACACACAAGCACAACAGAAACACGCGAAAATTTATAAACTGCCAGATTTTTCACAGTAGCAGTATCTTTTTTCTTGCAACAAAATGTCTCTCCTCTCTCCTCTGTCCTCCATTGATTTTATTTTATTTTATTTTATTTACACCTGCGCAATGATGGGCTGGCCAAGTGGCCAGCCATGTGGGAGTTTTAAAAACCATGCAAATTTTTGGAGCCATCCCACCATTGTCGCATGGCCACTTGGCCATGGGAGACTTCTGGGATGTGCCAAAAAGCCCCTAAAACCTGCCCTGGCCCTAACCCTAACCCTTGACTCCGTACCCATACGTCACAGACTGTCTTCTTAGTGGGTCAGAGAGGCACCCAGAAGTGCAACCCACTAGCCCACCGTAACCTTACCCGTCACTAGCCTAACCCTAGCTCTTGCACTAAGCCACCTTAAAGCCAGATCTACTTGCTTGTATTGCACTACACGCAGCAAGTACAATTCCCTTCTGTGTGAGACATGGTGGTGCCAGAGCCTTGTGAAGGGCGGGCATGACCCTATCACTCTCTCACTGGTCTCACGTCTGCACATTATGTTATGCAATATCCATATGGCTATTGCATAGCACCGAGCAGCAGCAGCAGGTGAGGAAGGGAGACCCCCATGTAGAGGGGTCTCTCTTGGAGCCTGCTTCCCCTTCCTAGTGGCAGGAGGCACCCACGGGTGCCTCCAGGAGCCCACTTTCCCTTTATAGCGGGCCAGAGGAGGCACCCACCCCACAGAGGTGCCTCAAGGAGCCCGCTCCCCCCCCCAAAAAAACCCAGTACTAATGACAACGAAAAAATGAAAAAACAAACCGACTAATTTTTGCGAATTTTCACGAAAACCAGAAACGACCCGAAATGGGACTGGCCCGACTAACGACAACTCGAAAAAAAAATTTTTCAAGTCGTGCCCATCTCTAGTTTCAAACCACAGGAAAAGAGATTCCATTTGAACATTAGGAAGAACTTCCTGATGGTTGGAGCTGTCCAGCAGTGGAATATGTTGCAATGGAGAGTGGTGGAGTCTCCTTCTTTGAAGGTTTTTAAGCAGAGGCTGGATGGCCATCTGTCAGCAGCACTGTGATGGGGGCTCGTGCATGGCAGGGGGTTGCACTGGATGGCCCTCGAGGCTCTTCCAACTCTATGATTCTATGATGCTATGATTCTATAATATGAAGTAGGCTAATGGAAGTAGACAAACATTTGATTTCTAGAAGATGGACGTACTGTAATTAAGGATGTCCATCAGTAAAGCACTTTGTCCCAATGCGAGAGTCAATTGGTGACATTGGGAAGGGAAATTGCTCTCTCTGGACAGTTGGCAACAAAATTATGCAAACAACACGATATATTATGTGGTCTCATTTAGCTTTTAATAATGTTTTGTCAGATTCATTAAGGTAAGAAAGAGTCAGAATGAAAGACCTTTGAGAATATAGTTATGCCAAGTGTAGACTGAGTTTATTCTGAGCTGTATCTTTTGTCTTGGTATCATAATTGCAGTCACCTTTCACCCGGTAGCTTGCTTTGCCTTTTAATTTGGGCCTGCATGCAGGAATCTGTTTCTATTTAGCCTAGATTTGATTTTTAAAATTTCATTGTTATTTATTTATTATTTATTTATTATTGAATTTATATCCCGCCCATCTTCCCAATGGGAACTCTGGGCGGCGAACATGGCAGAGCAAATCAAGAGATACACACAATTGGGTACAATAAAACACAATGAGAAACATAATCAACAGATCAACATAAATCAATAAGAAGCGAAGTAAAAGAACTGCAGCAGGGGCGCACCCTTTAATTCAAACCTCACCGCTGCTATGTCAAATTCGACCTAATTATCGATTATCGATGGCAGGAAGAAAAAAAAAAACCCTAAGCTAGGTCACCAAAGGCCTCGCGGAATAGAATGGTCTTCACCGCTTTTCGAAAGGCCAGCAGGGACTCTGCAGAGCGCACTTCGCTAGGGAGGCTGTTCCATATAGATGGAGCAGCCACCGAGAAAGCCCGGCTCCGGGTACGGGACCGCCTGGCTTCTCGGAGGGATGGAACCTGAAGCGAGTGCGCCCGCGACTGCCGAACCGGTCGGGCCGATGTTGACCGCTGGGCGATCCGCTCCGCCAGGTAGTCCGAGCCCAGGCCATGGAGGGCTTTATAAACTAAAACCAAGACCTTGAATCTGATCCGGGAGGCAACGGGTAGCCAATGCAGCCGGGCCAGAACCGGGGTGATGCGGTCGTAACGACGCGCACCCGCCACCAGTCTGGCCGCTGCATTTTGCACCCGCTGCAATCGCCGGAGGACAGTCAAGGGCAACCCCATGTAGAGAGCATTACAGTAGTCCAGCCTCGAGATCACCAGCGCCTGGACCACTGTCCTCAGGGAGTCCCCGTCTAGGTAGGGGCGAATCTGGGCGATCTGGCGAAGGTGAAAAAATGCGGTCCTGGCCAGGGCCGCCACCTGAGCGTCCAGGGACAAGGCCGGGTCCAGGATCACGCCCAGGTTCCGAACCCTCTCCACCAATTGGAGGGAAACACCCTCCAAACTGGGGAGGGGGCCCACGTACCCAGAGGGGGAACTCCCGAAGAACATCACCTCGGTCTTCTCAGGGTTGAGTTTGAGCCTGTTGGCCCTGGTCCAAGCCATGACCGCCTCCAGACACTGGTCGAGGGACCGGACAGCTTCCACTGCAGAGGTGGAAAAACAGAGATAGAGCTACGTGTCATCATCGTACTGATGACAACGCAGCCCAAATCTCCTGATGACCCCAGCCAGCAGCCTTACATAGATGTTAAACAGCATGGGGGGGAGAGACGAGCCCTGCGGAACCCCGCAAGGGAGTGTCCACAGGGCCGACAACTCTCCTCCATGCTGCACATACTGGAGCCAGAATGTTACCATTCTGAAGCCAACAACATTTTCAACTTTTGGAAAATTCTGATTAAAAATGAAAATAACCAAAATGACATTCTTTCCCATATCTAGTTAAGGATTTGTCTTTACTATTAGGGCAACTGTTGGCCCCAGGGGTTAGGGTAAGGGAGATGATTGTCCATCACAGATATAAAGAAAAATAAATCCTTTTCTATGAGATTTATCTAATCTCAGTGTGCTATCTGAGAAAAGTCTCAGGGAACTGGTCTGTTTGTCCAGGTGTGGTGATAAATAGAGATGGGTACGACTCAAAAAAATGGTGTTTCGTTTGTCGTTTGGTCGTTTAGGGGTCCGTTTCGGTTCGTTTTCGTTTTCGTGACGGTTTTTGAAAAAAAATTCATTTTCGTTTCGTTAGGTAATGAAACGAAAAAACAAAAACAAAAATGAAAAATTGCTGTTTCGTTAGCATTCTTTTTAGTTCAATGCATCTGCTGCAACGAAAACGAAAAACATGGCAAATTTGGTCGTTTCGTTTTCGTTTTGTTTTTTAAAAAATTTCATTTCATTTTCGTTGCATAACGAAACAAAAAAATGAAAACGAAAACGAAAAATCGCTCGTTTCATGCCCATCTCTAGTGATAAATATAACAGTGAAAATGATTAGGAGGGAGAAAAATTGACTGATGCATGAGATGTCCCATGTTCCCCATTTTCAGAGCTCACAGATCTAGAACAAAGGTACTTGTATTGTGTAGAGCTTGTAAGAAGAACAGCCCACTGAACAGCCAATGGGGATGAGCAGGGGCTGGTGAGTATATTTACTTCAGTCACATTGTGTCATTTGAAACAAGGCTAGCAGTGGATTCTCGGGATCATGCTGGCAGACATACAGTCAAGACTACACTGTTTCTGCCCAAAGGAACATGTTGCATTCCCATACTGTCTAATTAATTTGTTCCTTGAACAAATATGGACCCTATTCAGGTGTCCTTACCAGGTGTCCCCACCCCCTGCTGCCATTACCATTTCACAACAGCAAAGCAATTACTAGAGAACTTCCATTGGAGTTGGAACTCTAGGGAATTAAGATTTTCATTCCTGTGGAGAACTTCCACAGACAGTGCCAACAATGCTTATTCCTATTCCCTTCAGATATGTCACTCTCCACATGTGGGAGAACAATGGCAGTGGAGATGGAGAGATCAGAACTATTGAACTCCACCTTCTTCTAGGTTGCACTCAAGAGGAACTGTCTGGCTAGTAGTTATTTAAGATTCCTATCTGAACTATGATTGTTCACAATGTTCAAGGTGTCAGATGCTGCAGTTTTAACAGTGAATTCCATCTATATTTCATCCTGTCATTCTGATCGTGTGAGTTTCCAAAGGGAATTTTGTGGGCCTACTAAATAATGCCAAGCTTGGTTTGTTGATACACAGAATAGACTTCATGCATTTATTTGATGAATTTTCTTATTGCTGTGAAAAAGTCCCATATGAAAAGCATCTTTTCTTGTTTTCTGAACAAATAATGATCCAAAGAAGGAGAGCTGTTTCTTTTTAATAATTTTTTTTGCTTTTCTATTATTCCTGTGAGTCCATGCTGCTTCAGAGTAGAATATAGATACTGGTTTTCACACAGATAGCCTCCCCCATCTAATCTACAGCAAAGATTCAGTAGCTGGGCAAAGCTTTTTGACCTTGGAAGGCATTTACTTTTTATTTTGGGCAATCAAAATAAGCTTCAACTTTTTTCCTGTATAATTTCACCAAGTTTTTGGCATCAGTTATCAATGATAGGCTTTTTTTTTAAAAGTCTGGTTTACCTGCTAAGCCTGTGGAAGTTTTTGGATGTGCCTGAGGTGATGTCAGCTATATCTCAAAAACTAGCAATTTATATGAGTTTTTAATTACACATTATTATAACATTTGGTTCAGTTGCTTGGTTCATAGTTATGATCAGCAGTAGCACGAAATAACTCATTGAGTTTAAATAACATTTCATCTAAGTAAGAATTAGAGCTCAGGTAACTAGGAGGTAACTAAATTAGAGCTCTCTGTACTCTGGTCCTCACTCATTCTATACCCCAGAGCACAGACAGAACTCCTAGTTCCCTGAGCTCCTTGCCCTCTGAAGATGCCAGCCACAGAGACTGAAGAAAAACTTCCAGAACACTGACAGCCTGAAAAACTCACAACAGTTATCAGATCCTGGCTGTGAAACCCGTCAATAATAATAATAATAATAATAATAATAATAATAATAATAATAATAATAATAATAATAATAAATCTGTAAATAGGCCGATGAAACTATCACCATATATTGAGTTTTTGCAAGAAAATTGCTCAGACTGATTACAAACATCGTCATAATGGTCCACTGGAATTTGTGTCACAATTATCATCTGCCCGTCGCAAAGAACTGGTCAGATCATAAGCCTGAAAAAGTAATTGAAAATGAGCATGCAGAATTACTTTGGGATTTCCAAATACAGATAGTCAGGGTTTTGGAGAATAATACCCTAGACATTGTGATTGTAGAGAAGAAAAAAGTGTGGATCATTGATAGTAGAGTCACTGAGAAACAATTTGAAAAAAATTACCCGATATCAAGATCTGAAAATTGAACTTCAGAGACTCTGGCATAAACCGGTACAGGTGGTCCCAGTGGTAATCAGCATGCTGGGTGCAGTGCCTAAAGAGCTAAGCAAGTATTTAGAAGAAATTGGAGTTGACACAATCATCATCAGTCAGCTGCAGAAAACCACCTTACTGGGATCTGCTTGCAGAATTCGCTGATACATCACATAGCATTCAACTAGTGATTTGTAATACAAAATCCAGGGTAGTTATCTTTTCTGCTGTGTGATAATAATAATAATAATAATAATAATAATAATAATAATAATAATAATAATAATAATAATAATAATAATAATAATCTAGACAAGTGTCTCTGTGAATGATAGTGATTGGCAGTGAGTATGAGAAGGTATTCTTTAGTTCAGCCATTCTCAGTCTTATTTTGGCCAAACATAACCATAATATGAAAGAACTGTAGGCACAGTTCTCCACAACATAATCATAATATGAAAGAAGTTGCATAATGAGCCTTAAAGGTGATATGTGAGGAACTGTTTCTGGTCTGTGGCCCTTTTTTAAATGTGCCAGACCTCCTCAGGGGGGCATATGGCTGCTGTTGAGAATAGCTGCTGCGGATCGTTTTGGCTGCAGATATGGGTGCTGACAACATTCAGGCTGCTCACTGCTATGTAAATGTTAGCATCCTTAGAACATAAGAACACAAGAACATTTGTCTTCACCTGCTTAAGATTCCCTGCAAATGGCATTGAGAGATATGTCTGTGGAGATTCTCAGTCATCCAGGTGAGTTTATCTGGAAGTTGAGTCATGGCTACTGGACTTCTTTTTTGAGAGATAGAAACGTTTTGCTGTTCATCCAAACAGCTTCATTGGTCTGCCTATCTCTCCAACCTGGAGGCTGTCCTTAGGTATCCATAGTGATAGCCATTGATACCCTTGTTCTCCATGAACTTGCCCTATCCTTTCTTAAAGCTGTCAAGGCTGACCGCTGTCACCACTTCTTCTGGAAGGGAGTTCCACAGACCAGTAATCCTCTGGGTGAAAAAGTACTTTCTCTTATTTGTTTGAGATTTAGCTCCCAAATGTTTCATGGAGTGCCCCCTAGTTCTAGTATTGTGTAATAGGAATCTCCCTTAGCCACATGCTTGTTGACACTCTCAAAGAATTCCAACAGATTAGTGAGGTATGATTTACCCTTGCAGAAGCCATGTTGGCTCTTTTTCAGCAGCACCTTCTCTTCTATGTGCCTATAAATTTTAACTTTTAGGATGGTTTCCATCACTTTACCTGGGACACATGTCAAACTGACCAGTCAGTATTTTCCTGGATCACCTCTGGATCCTGTTTTGAAGATTGTGTTACATGCGCTACATTCCAGTCATCAGGCACAATGCCTGATTTGAGGGAAAGATCATATATTTTGGCTAAGGACCTCAGCAATTTCATCTTTAAGTTCCTTGAGAACTCATGGATGGATGCCATCTGGTCCTGGTGATTTGTTAGCATTTTAGCATCCTACACAATACTGAGCTGGAATATTCAAACATTTCCTAGCATTTTGAATCATGGATAGATAAGCACAATATCCCACATTTATAATCTAAATTTTTGTTTGTTTGTTTGTTTGCTGTTTGTTTTTGAGAGAGAGAGAGAGAGAGAGAGAGAGAGAGAGAGAGAGAGAGATATTTTATACATGAACTTGCCTTTGTTGTGTGCTTGCCATGAGGAGGTTGAGTGCAGCATTCATTTGAAAGTCCAGTTATGCTTTAATAGAATTGCTACCTGAATGGAAAATACTATCATGGTGGGAAATGCAATTTTCCCTTAATGTATGACATTACCTTAAAAACATCATACTAGCCTTAATCAAGTATCAGTCAACTCCCCAGTAAAACTTCCAAGTTATGGAAAAAGCTGAATTTCTGTTTCTAGAGCCCTCTGTGAGATAGCGTCAAAGCAACAATGCTGTCTGCTACAAGTGCTTCATACAGCTCTGATGGACCTAATCTCAGTCAAAGCTAATGCATAGAAACTGTTGGAGTTTTATTTACAGACTCACATGCTTTCTTTAGTGACTGAGAGGGACATGTCTGGAATAATTACTTATCTACCCAGCACTAACCAACCATTCTTTCTATTTTTTAAAAAATTCAAAAATATATCCATTTGTTTGCTGAATGTACTATTATTCTCTTTCATTGGTTGTTTGTTGTTGATCTCTGCAGTTGGTAGCTAGCATGTGTGTAGTTAAGAAAGAAGTTACATAAGACTGTAATTTCAACTGGAAGTAACTTTTATAGTTTCTCAAAAAAAGGTTGAAGAGTGGTTAATTGAGACTTTAAGCACCAGTTTATGAGAAAGAGGTGGACTCTGAGGAAACTGTAGATACCTGTATTTCTACTGTGTAGCAAAAAGAATTCTATCAGAAATTCCAAACTCTGAAACAGAAACAGCAGGTCAGTATCTTGGTCTCATCCTAGTTGTAATTAAAATTAAATACAGTGGTACCTTGTATAAATGAATTAGAGTGGTACCTCAGATAACGAAGGTAATTCGTTCCCCGACGTTCCTCGTTATCCGAAGTTCCTCATTATCCGAAGCATGGTTTCCCATTGAAATGAATGGGAAACCATTTTAATCCGTTCCAGAGGTCCGGAAAAAGGCCAAAAAAGAGAGCCTTTCCCCCCAGACCTCTTTAAAGTGCACTTTCAAAGTGCACTCCTCCCCCTCCTCGCCCACCCCCCCATTCCTCCCCAGGGCCCCCACCTCTCCTCCTTTGTCCCCGCTGCTGCTGGGCACCTGGGTGGCAGGCACACGAAGCCACGGGCCTCTGGCACTTCCTCTGCCCGCCCCCGCCTCTCTTCCTTTGCTGGTGCCGGGGACCAAGCACCTGGGAGGCAGGCAGGCTAGGGGAAGATGCAGTGCCACTCGCGCAGCCTTCCCGCCCACTCGTGGTCCCCACCTTTTTTTTCACCAGCGCTGCCAGCACTGAAGACCTGGAAGGGGGGCGGACCAGGGGAAGATGCATGCCTCTCGTGCAGCCTTCCCCCCCACTCCCGGCCCTCACCTTTTTCTTCTTCTTCTCCTCCTCCTCTTCCACCGCCGCCACCGCCTGGCATTCGGGCCGAGCGGCGGCTGGCGATTCCCCACCCCCACCCCAGAAACCCACCTTCCCCCCCTCCTCCTCTTCCTCCTCTGCTGCCCGGCATTCGGGCCGAGTGGCGGCTGGCGATTCCCCCCCCCCCCAGAAATTCCAACTTTTCTGCTCCTCCTCCTCCTCCTCCGCCGCCGCCGCCGCCGCCGCCACCACCGCCGCCAAGAGGAGGCAGCATATTCCACTGCCTAACAGCTCTAACCATCATGAAGTTCTTCCTAATGTTTAAATAGAGTCTCTTTTCCTGTAGTTTGAAACCATTTGCCCAAGTCCTAGTCTCTGAAGCCATGGAAAACAAACCTGTTCCCTCTTCAATATGACATGATCCTTTCAAATATTTAAACATAGCTATCATATCCACCCTCAGCCTTCTTTTTGAAAGGCTAAACAAACATCCACAGTTCCCTAAGCCGTTCCTCATATGACATTTCTTCCAGAACTTCAACCATCCTGGTCGCCCTCCTCTGCACCCACTCGATGTTGTCAACGTCTCATTTTCCATATTACAATTGTTTGGCCATTCACCTAGTCTGGAGAGGGTTTTCATCATCCTGATCATGAGCAATTCAGCTTTCACCCCTAACTCAAGTAATTTAATGAATACAAAGCAATGCTTGGCAAGCCCTCATATGTGTCTGGACAACTATTCGGTGGTCGGGTTTCTCGGATTTGTATTCCAACCGCACATGAGACTACAAAGTTTGGAGCCATTGTTGTAAAGCACCAGTGCCAATGCCTATCCTTGGAATCTTGGTTACAGTGAAACCTCCCCTTTTACGGCTACTCTCTGCTACTCTATGTTACTAAGCAGGGTACCATATACTATTGCCAACTCCACATACATTGTGGAAATATTAAGTCTGCAAGAAGAGAAGAAGCTGTCTACCAGATAGAGATTTTAAATGAACTTGAATGAGTGGTATCCTGCTGTGATCCCCCCCCCAACGGCATACTGTTATTTCATACAATTTATCTCTCTCCATGATATAGTGAAGAAATATTAAAATATTAACAGCTGGCGATGGCTGCTTCGTATTGCAAATGCTGGCCATTATCCATTCTGTTCATTTTTGAAGACTTCTGCAAGAGCTCACTAATATGAGTGCTTCATCATTCCACTTAATCCATCAGCTGATACAGGGAACTTATCTAATCTTTTCTGTATTTTGGTATGCTTGTTGGGTGGCCCATTTATCTATTTAGACAGCTGGGCGAGGCTCTTAGAAATGTATAATTTATTTCTTTCAGTTATAATTTGGTTTGGCTGCATAGTAATTATTGGGGAAAATGTGAAATCTCTGCACTCCAGTATCAAAATGAACTGAAGAACATCTTAAAGTGAGCACCTCTGCACATATTTTTGAAAATATATACAAAAGATCATAATAGTTCAGGTGTTTGCGGAACACCTGAACTGGTTATCAGTAGATAATATTTTCCTATTCTGCAGATTTCATCAGAGTTCTTCTAGCTTTCACAAGATGCCCATTACTGTTTTATAATACTAGGGCATTTAAAATGGTGCAAACGTAATGTCCAATTTCATACTGGTGAGAAAATTGCTTGAAGTATATGTCCAGCTTGGTGAAAGGCCATCAGTTATATGTCTTTCATCTCTCTGTTGTGTCAAAATCAAAATTAATATTCAATAACACATTTGTTTTATTTATTATTTTATTTTTTAGAAATTATGTCACCTTATAGCAGAGCTTCCAGGGCAGTTTATGAGACAAGACAAACACAGAAGAAGAAGAAGAAGAAGAAGAAGAAGAAGAAGAAGAAGAAGAAGAAGAAGAAGAAGAAGAAGAACAACAACAACAACAACAACAACAACAACAACAAGTAGTAGTAGTAGTAGTAGTAGTAGTAGTAGTAGTAGTAGTAGTAGTAGTAGTAAATGCTTGGGAAGCGTTCAACTAGTGATTTTTAATACAAAATCCTGCATATTTATCTTGTCTGCTGTATAATAATAATAATAATAATAATAATAATAATAATAATAATAATAATAATAATAATAATAATAATAATGCAGAAAGCCGCCTTACTGGGATCTGCTCGCATAATTCGCCGGTACATCACATAGTCCTAAACGCTTGGGAAGCGTTCGACTAGTGATTTGTATTACAAAATCCATTGCAATTAGCTGTGTGGTTAATAATAATAATAATAATAATAATAATAATAATAATAATAATAATAATAATAATAATAATAATAATAATAATAATAATAATAATGGGCTTATGCTTTTCACATATACTCTTGCTGAGTTTTCTCTCCTTGCCTAATCTATGTCTCTGGGTATTTTCCAATGTACTCATTTCATAGCTGGATTTTTAAACCATGTGCAACTTGAATATGTCTCTATATGTCAGCTTATTTTATATGTCATATTTTAGTCATTTTATATGTCATATTATGTGTTGTACCTGTTTTTAAATCTATGTGAAATGTTTTAAATGAGTTTTATATAGCAACCACAAAATTTTGTTGTTCCTGCAAGGGGGCAATGACAATAAAGATTCCTATTCCTATTCCCTATCCTATACCTAAATGGTGGTTTGCTGATTGCATTGCAATATGCACAATGTATAAATTTTAACTAATAATTTTAACTTTTTACTAACTTTTAACTTTTAACTAATAATATGACTATGCATGAAAGTAATGAGAAAGTACTGTTCTTAGAGGAAACTTGTTGAAAATGAGAAAAGTTTGTCCTGTGATTAGGGATTCCTGGAAGATATAACCATTGTGTGTCTTCAGTGCTTGTTCTTAAACCTTGATGTTTATTTATGCTATCCATCTCTGACAAGATTTTGCAGAGCAAAACAATGTGGACACTAACATAATAGACATTTTCCCTGGTTTTCATCCAATTGGCTTTTGCAGAGGATGGATCTGAAATTATACAAAGTTTTACTACCATAGGGATATGGATCAATAAGGCCAGACTTTGCCGGTCTGTGATGTAGAGAATAAATCACACAACTCTAGAGAAAAGCTTCCCTCAGAATAGACAAACAAATGTATAATAGACTTACACAACTCTGTCTCCTTCATAATTGGTTTTTTAAATTGTGTTTTTTAAATTAGCTGTGTGGTTAATAATAATAATAATAATAATAATAATAATAATAATAATAATAATAATAATAATAATAATAATAATAATAATAATAATAATAATAATAATAATAATGTGCCATTAGATGAACTCTGAATTGCAGCAACTGGAACTGTGTAGCTTGCTTTCCTCCTCAGAGGCACAATGAAGAACAGAACTCTAAACCTCTGGGTCCCAAACCAGAAACCTAACTCAGTGGCAAAACAAATTGAAACACAAAATTTCCCCAAAGCTTGTCTATGCATACTCTACATATGACTGTTTTAGCAGGAGTGCTTTTCAGTCACCATCTGTTGGTGTGGTTTTCAGACTGGAAGAACCTGAAGAAATGGTACTACTGTAGTTCAGGAGAGGATAGCCCTGCTTCTATGATATACCATGAGAAGCTGAAACTATAGATTCCTTGGTCTATATTGTAAGAGACATTCTGCTTTTAGTAACATCCAGGCACACATAAGTGCTCTTAGGAATTTTCACACACTGGTTATACATAAGGTAAGTAGAGTTAGATAACATATGTAAATATCAGTTATCATTGCCTATTTAAGATAATGTCTAAAATATAAGTGAAGTAAAATACAGAATGTGCTTCTGCATAAATTATAAGTTTTGAAAGTAGGTTATAATTATAACCACTATCACCAGTATCTCAGACATACAGTGCTGGTAGGGACCCTATGGATCATCTGGTCCAGTCCCTGTCAAGGAGAAACAGTAGGAAATTGAATCTCCAATCTATCAATTATAGGTGATTGCAATAGTTGAAGTTAAGGTAGAATTTAGAAGTTATTTAGCTCATGAAGAATTATTATGGGCAATATGTGTATACATTAGTAGATGCATAATGCCCTGAGGAGTAACTTCGGGCAGTTCAAGACACAATAAATACTCGCATTTTGAAATAATGGTCCTAGTCCTCTAGTCCTGAAGAATGACTGCAGGCCTAAATTGTTCCAAGGTGTCAAAATTTTATCTACACAGAATGTTAAATACCTGAATGTAAATTATTCTAGAACTATGACTGGAAAAGGTGATCTTAAACTAGGAATAGCTAATTGTGCAGCTGATTTTAGTATGTCAGCTTAAATAAGTGGTTCCAAATGTATCATGAAGGAAGAGTTGGAAATCTGAACTATGACATTTTGTCAGATGAAAGACCAAGAACTTTATGGTCAGATGTTCCAATATCACAACAGAATATATGACACTTACTGAACCTAAAGACCTGTATGTATCCCAACAATAGTTCAAAATAGAATAGACCAATTGAATATATTTGACAGGTACTCTCGTGTACCTGGCCATCTGACAGCTTGTTGACAGGGCCCTTTTTTAGAGCTAGATTTCAGGGAACTTTATCACATCAACTGCTCTCCATGGAAGCAGTTGTCCCAGTGGGTGAGCAATGCTACAAAGTTGGGATGGACACAAAATGAAATGAAATGAAACAAAACAAAGAAGCAGCATTTTGTTACAGACAAAATGAAATGGTGTTTTTTGTTTTGTTTTTTGTTTTGTTTTGTTTTGTTTTGTTTTGTTTTGTTTTGTTGAAACAAACCATTTTGTTCCACCTGTAAACCGGTCCATTACCTGCTGCTCATGTCCCATCACCACCGCCACTGCTGAGACCACCCAGCCCGGGCCTCTGTCTCCTCCTCCTCCTCCTTCATCGCCACCACTGCTGCAGGTGCCACTACAGGACCCAGCCTGGCTGAGTGGGCAGGCCTAGGCCCCCCCTCCTCCTCCACTGCCAGCGAAGCTGCTGCTGCTGCAGGTGCCACCGTGGAGGGCCAGCCAGGCCAAGCAGGCCAGCCTGGGCCTCCTCCTCCTCCTCCTCCTCCTCCTCCTCCTCCTCCTCCTCCTCTGTCACCACCACGGCTGCTGCATGCCCCAGCCAGCCTCAGAGGCTGAGCGGCCCAGCAGTAGACCACCCAGCCACTGCTGAAGGCCCTGGCTGGCTGTGGAGGTTGAGCGGCTGGGCATGGCCACTGAAGGCCCTGGTTGGCTGGGGAAGCTGAGCGGCCCAGCAGTAGACTGGCCCTCAGCCACTGAAGACCCTGGCCAGCTGAGGAGAATGAACTGCCTGGTGGTAGACCACCCCATGGCCACTGAATTCCCTGGCTCGCTGGGAGGCTGAGTGGCCCAGAGGTAGACTGGCCCTCAGCCAATGAAGGCCCTGGCCATCTGAGGAGAATGAACTGCCTGGTGGTAGACCACCCCATGGCCACTGAATGCCCTGGCTTGCTGGGAAGGCTGAGTGGCCCAGAGGTAGACTGTCCTGTGGCCGCTGAAGGCCCTTGCTGGCCAGAGAGTGCAAGTGGCATGGTGTGTACACCCTGCTGCAGCTGCCACCACCACCATCAAAGGCCCCTGCCAGTGTGAGAGCCCAGGAAGATGGGTAATTGGGGGCCCAAGCATGAGAAGAGGCTTCCCAGAACGCCACATTTCATTTCATAAAAAATTGTTCTATATGATTTTTTTTCGGGGGGGGGGGATCGTATGAAACAAAATGAAAGGAAATGCGGTTGGGGGGAGAAACGGAACAAAATGAAATGAAATTATTCTGTTTCATGCTGATCCCTACTCCAAAGTGGTCTTCAAGGCAGCCATAAATGGCATCCTTCTGACAAGATGGTAGGATTGGCTATTCACCATCCTTACTGCTCCATGGTTAAGTAAGTTCAAATGGTAACAATCACAGCACATGTTCCTTGAGAGGTCTGTATTTCTTGACAAATTTGCCATTATGTTAAATATGGAAAATATATACAATGGATGACCTACTGTTGAAATCCAAAGCAGATTTCTTTCCCCTTCTGCAACTCATTTGTGTTTCATTAGAGTTCAGTCAGATTTTCTCATTCTGTCTTTTTTACATATTTTATATTATTATTATATTGCCCCAAAGAATCCTTAGGCCATTTCAGTACAAGTGTAGACCTACAGGATTGTTGAATTCAGCAGAATTTTGTCTCTGTCCTTGAATCTTATCAGTGTATTAAATGGAATTATAATTAGAAAGTGATGCTGTTGGCAAAAGCCAAAGAGTTTAATGATTTTTTGATCCTTCTAAATTAGGACTGCTAGACATCTCACCCAGAAATCTCTTTCTGGTTCTTCTTAAGCCTTACAAGGCTTTACCTTTTGTATAGTTTAGCATAATTCCTACATATTTCACAATTTAAAATAGTTTAAATAAATTAACCTGGCATTGCATAACACAGAGTACTGATTTGCAGGATAAAATGGGGCATATCAGATATCTGAGTAGTAAACAATTTTTGAATTAGAATTTATTTATTTTTCAAATTTATGTCAATAACTTTTATGTGCCAGTCTTTTAGTCACCTCAAAGTGGATACCACATCTAATTTTAACTTTTGTTTAGTCTGTGGTCTGCTACAAACCCTGCATTTTCATCAGATGCACTATATGAAGCCCAAAGTCATCCATCCTATGCTGTATATTTACATTCTTCCTACCTTAATATAGATTATTCCATTTTCCACTGTTGTATCTCACTTCCTTTTATTTAGTCCATGTCTCCAATCTGTTAAGGTCATCTTGAATCTGGTTTTCCTCTTCTGAACTTATAACTAAGGCTTAAGCTCAACCCAGAGAAGCGGAGGTTATGTTCTTTGGGAGCTCGCCATCTGGGTACGGAGGCCCTCTCCCCCATTTGGGGGGAGTTTCCCTCCAACTCACGAAGAGGGTGCAGAATCTGGGCATGGTCCTGGACCCGGTGCTTACCATGGAGGCCCAGGTGGCGTCGGTGACCAGGGCCGCCTATTACCATCTTCGCCAGATAGCCCAGATCCGCCCGTACCTGGATGCTGACTCTCTGAGAACAGTGGTTCAAGCACTGGTGATCTCGAGGCTGGACTACTGCAACGCCCTCTACATGGGGTTGCCCTTGACTCTTCTCCAGCGCCTGCAGCGGGTACAGAATGCGGCAGCCAGGCTGGTGGCTGGTGTGCATCGTTATGACCACATCTCCCCAGTCCTGGTTCGCCTGCATTGGTTGCCCGTTGCAGCCTGGATTAGATTCAAGGTCTTGGTTTTAGTTTATAAAACCCTCCATGGCTTGGGCCCGGACTACCTGTCAGAGCGTATCATCCAGCGATCCACCTCGGCCCGACCTGTTCAGCAGTCGCGAGCGCACTCGCTTCGGGTTGCCACGCCGCGAGAGGCCCACAAGATGGTCACGCGGAACTGGGCTTTCTCCGTGGCAGCCCCCTCTCTCTGGAACTCCATCCCTAGCGAAGTGCGCTCTGCAGAGTCCCTGCTGGCCTTTCGTAAAGCTTTAAAAACATTCTTATTTCGGGAGGCCTTTGGCGAGCCCTAATTTATTTATTTATTTTGTTTTTTTTCCCCTCCCACCATCAGTAGCTCAATAGCTTAATAGCTGCCTTGCTCTTTTGGTGATTTCCCCTGGGGTGCGATAGTGTTTTTAGATGTTTTTATATTGTCCTTGTATTAATTACTTTACTGTCCTATTTAATTGTTGATTGTTGGCCTGTTGATGGTGCATGTCGCCTCGTTGTTAGCCGCCTAGAGTTCAAATTTGAAGATAGGTGGGATATAAATAAATAAATAAATAAATAAATAAATAAATAAATAAATAAATAAATAAATAAACTACCTCTTTCAGTTCCATGTAATCTACATATTGGATAAGCACTGTCTCTGTTCTTTCAACCAAGTCATTTCCAAGATAGAATTATACAAAAAAGGGAAGAAAATGGAGCTGAGATTGGAAGAATGCAATATAAGTGGAACAGGGAGCTTTTTTCCTCCTTAACATGTCACTGAATGGAACAGTCAGACATAAGAAACGGTACCACAAAACACCTATCTTAATCTGGCAAATTGAGTTGTATCTATCTATCTATCTATCTATCTATCTATCTATCTATCTATCTATCTATCTATCTATCTATCTATCTATGGTGTCATATGAAAAACTTAAAACAAAAGTTAGAAGCAAAGAAGGAATTATAGTTGAGATTTATCATTTTTCCTTTCTTATGGTTAAATTACTCAACATAACATCTAGGTATTCTTTTTTATGATCTGCCTGATTATTACAGATCAGCAAAACCAGCTGATGTAATGATGAAAGCAATAGAGAGAATATACTTTTATACCACTGTTAGATATTTTAATTGGTTACAAATTCGCCAGGAGAGGAAGGAACACATCTGATAGCAGCTACCTAAACTGGCCAGTTCTACAGTATGGCTTCTTGAATTTGCATAAAATTTGCATAGGCTAATTTATATGTCTAGGTCCAAATGTTTCAAACCAAAACCGTTGTGGGGAATGCCATGATGGGAAGCCTCTATCTGCTCCATGTAACTGATGTTAAAATGTTAGTTGGAACATTCATGATCCCTGCTGTCCCTCTTTTTGACTCCTTACTTCTAAATGGACCTTTACTCTTACACCATACAAAGAGAACCTCTTCTGCTACTGAATTGTTTTTGAGGTCCTTCAAAACTTGATTTCTTTTTCTTTCTTTCTTTTTTGGAGACTTGAATGTTCCTATATGAATAAATGCAAGGTATGAATTTCCAGAAAATGTATTAATAACTGAATCAATGAACACTTAGCCTCTTTCTGCACTTCATCCACTTTCTGTCAACACCTTCATTCTCTTCATTTAAAGAACATGTCTTCAAGAAGGATAATATGCCCCAATTTGTCAGCTTATCCTCTTCCTCTCTTCCATCAGCATCCTGCTGTGCCCCAGACATAACAGTATAAAGGCTAAAGGAATGCACAATTTTCAGTACTGTGAAACAGTGTTTTCTGTTCTACTTCCCTAATGTCCCATAAATAAATGGTTTGCCAAAGCAAGGAGACATTTATTGTTATGCTTTCTAAGGATAGGTATGGGGAAGAACTTCTACTTCCCTCCATGATAAGGTACTGGAAAGCCTTATCATGGAGCAAAACTAAACACCCCACAACCGCCATTTCATTTCTGGTCAATAACTGAGTGAACTGTTTCATTTCCAACTTCAAGCCTAGATAATTTTCAAAGGTAATTGGTTAACATTATTGTTCAAAGGCTGTATCAAGATTTTTGGTACTATTGCTTTATGGCAGCAGGGTATATAAAGAGGCAACTACTTTCAGTTTTGGGATTCATCATCTGGGAGTTAGAGAGGAGAGAGGTGTCTCTGTTTGGCAGTGGTAGATTCATTATAATAGTTAGATAGCAGCTAGCTTAGAGCTCTTTGCTTGGGTGACTGACTGACTGGATTTTTTCTTTTGTGAGGCAGGCAGCAAAGCTGTGTTGCTGTTTGTGTGCATAGAGAGTTTTTTCTCTCTGTGTGTCTCTCTCTGTGTGATAGAGTCTGAGTGAGACTGGTCAGGTCACTGGACTGTCTCCAGTGGCAGTCAGTGCCACCCACTTTCTTATTTAATTTGGCTCCACAATCATGATGACAGGTGTTTACTCTGAATCCTAGTCTGATCCATTTCAATAATAATAATAATAATAATAATAATAATAATAATAATAATAATAATAATAATAATAATAATAATAATAATAATAATAGGTCCAACCTTACCAGAGAGGTCTCGACTGAGGAACAGAACTAAGCGCACCCAACAACCCATGAATCATGGTGAAATACAATATAAAGAAGCCTATACCGACTCGGTCGTCACCCGGGTTAACAAAGACCGCGATGGGTGTTGATGAACCTGGACATCCGTCGATAAATGGGCTACAGGTCACGGGTCCCATTGCTGAGCAACCAGGGCATGGGCCTGTAGAGTTAATGGAAGCTGAACCATCTCAGAAGCGGCAGAAACATACTCTACCAGAGAATCGGACAATCATGAAATGCTATTATAGAGGAGAACCTGTAAAACGTGGCTACCAAAAGCAGATGCATCAGTTATGGAAACATGAATATCCAAACTCCAAGATAACTGAATTACGATTAGCTGACCAGCGAAGATATATTATCAGAAACAAGATGTTTAGTAAAGTTGAACTAGAAGAAATACAGAAGAGTTGTGAAATTGGAGGTCAACAAATTATCCAAATAGGAGGAAAAAATAGATTAATAACACCTGGGGACATTGAACAGTCAAAAGTTGAAGAAAATATGGATGTTGCGCAAAACTTTGAACCAAAAGAAGGTTCAAATAGGATTGGAACACCAGCAGAGCTCACTATTAGGCAGCAAGAATTGAAGAATAAAATAATCACACATGCTGCATTAAATGAAGAGAGGGGAAGGCTCCCAGTTTTAAAGACTGTGCCTAGAAAAAAATTGGTACCATTGATGAACAATGTAAACTCAGCACTTGCAACAATCCAGATAATGTCAATTGAAGAGATAAATCAGCTTGCTTATAGTGCAGCAGTAATAGTAACGGAAGAACTAGGGATTCCACAATTGAAGCCCCCCCAAAAATGCATTGAGAAACCATGGTGGAAAATCAGGCTGGAGCTTAAAATCAAAAGACTCCGAGCAGATCCGAGTAACTTAGGGCCTTTTTACACGACCCCTAAGATCCGCTGGCCACTTAAAATCGGACCAGAGATCTTAGGGGTTCGTCGCTCTTCCTCTGTCCCCACCCCATCTGCACTTCCTGGTTGCTGGCTGCCTGAGGGAGGGAGAAAAAAGAAAGAAAAGAATGCCGGTTTACCTCCGTTTTGTTCCCGGCAGCATTCAGATCTCTTAAAGGGGCGGGGCGCAAAAAAAGAACAAACAGAAGCCAGGAGAGCCCCGCACTCACTATCCTTACACCGGATCAAATATTTGTCACATCCAAAAAGCAGGTACAAGAAAACTGCTCTGGGTCGCGCTAAAGTGGGCGGGGTCGCACTTAATTGTCTGCAAAGTCCGGAGCTGGTGGGTAAACATTTTTAAGGTCCGGACCTTGCAGCCATTTGCGGCGGAGCTTAGGGGTCGTGTATAAACGCCCTTAAAAACCTGCAGGAAGACAAATTAAAGAATGGTAAGATCAAGAAATATTTGACTAAAAATACTGGCTAAGTACAAGGAAAATTGGAGAAGCATTGGAAATAGTGAAGCAGCAAATAACAGCAACAGCTAGAAAAAGATATGATGCTAGACTTACTCAGTATAAAGACAACCAGTTGTTTCAATCAGATCAAAGAAAGTTCTATCAGAGTTTAAATCAGAAGATAGGTATAAAAGATGAAAAGCCTGAAAAAATGGCAACCATTCAGTTTTTGAAAGACATATGGGGTAGAGATGGGCACGACTTGGAAAAAAAAATTTCGAGTTGTCGTTAGTCGGGCTGGTCCCGTTTCGGGTCGTTTCCGGTTTTCGCGAAAATTCGCAAAAATTAGTTGGTTCGTTTTTTCGTTTTTTCGTTGTCGTTAGTACTGGTTTTTTTGGGGGGAGCGGGCTCCTGGAGGCACCTCTGTGGGGTGGGTGCCTCCTCTGGCCCGCTATAAAGGGAAAGTGGGCTCCTGGAGGCACCCGTGGGTGCCTCCTATCCTCACCCACTAGGAAGGGGAAGCAGGCTCCAAGAGACCCCTCTACATGGGGATCTCCCTTCCTCACCTGCTGCTGCTGCAAAATGCTATGCAATAGCCATATGGATACTGCATAACATAATGTGCAGACAGTGAGACCAGTGTGAGAGTGATAGAATCATGCCTTCCCTGCACAAGGCTCTCGCACCACCATGTCGCACACAGAAGGGAAGTGTACTTGCTGCGTGTAGTGCAATGCAAGCAAGTAGATCTGGCTTTAAGGTGGCTTAGTGCAAGGGCTAGGGTTAGGCTAGTGACAGGTAAGGTTACGGTGGGCTAGTGGGTTGCACCTCTGGGTGCCTCTCTGACCCACTAAGAAGACAGTCTGTGACGTATGGGTACAGAGTCAAGGGTTAGGGTTAGGGCTAGGGCTAGGGCAGGTTTTAGGGGGCTTTTTGGCACATCCCAGAAGTCTCCATGGCCAAGTGGCCATGCGACTGGTGGGATGGCTCCAAAAATTTGCATGGTCGTCCACTCCCACATGGCTGGCCACTCGGCCAGCCCATGCAATGCGCAGGTGTAAAAAAAATAAAATAAAATAAAATCAATGGAGGACAGAGGAGGAGAGGAGAGACATTTTGTTGCAAGAAAAAACCCACTGCTACTGTGAAAAATCTGGCAGTTTATAAATTTTCGCGTGTTTCTGTTGTGCTTGTGTGTTTTTGGACCACGATTCAAAAACAATATTGCGTTCGCCGCCCCATTTTGGATCCCCCGCCCGCACCGCATGGCATGGCGATGGCGACTCGCGAGTCCGGCTGCCCAGGACGGGGGGGAGGCAGGACCCCCCCTCCAGAAACCACCCCTCCGGTAGGTGCCCTGCGCCCTTAGTCAAGCAGGCATTTTTCCGCCTGCTTTTTTGGCCCGGGAATGGGTGGGGGGAGTGTTTAAAAGTTTTTTCCTGTGCCATCCGTGCCGCTTGCTTGCGCTTTAATTGCGGCGGCCGGCGGCCGGCGAGACTGGGCTTTTTGCTGGCTGCGAGCCTGCGGCGAGTCCCACAGAGCAGCCCAATAGGACGGGGGATGGGGGGGAGGCCGGGGACCTCCAGAAACAACCCCTCTGGTAGGTGCCCTGAGGCACGGCAGGCATTTTTCCGCCTGCTTTTTGGCCGGGAACCGGGTTTTTTTAACTTTTAAAAACTTTTTTTCTGTGCCGCGTGGCATCGCGCGATCGCGCGATGCAAGGAACGAGCACGACAAATCAGACCAAAATTGTTCGTTCATCGGTTCGAGCTCGAAGTCTGGGGGAGTAATTCCCGTTACCGTTTCCGTAGAGTAACGGAACCGAGTAACGGAAACGGAAACGGGAATACCGCTAATTCGTGCCCATCTCTAATATGGGGGACTGAGAAAGACTATAATAGAAATGCTGAATGGCTCCAAGATTTTGAGAAGAAATTCTCCAAGTGCACAATGGACCAACTAGAAATAAGAGCTGATATGATCACCAAAAGAGTACAAAGAGGCAAAAACTGGAGATCACCTGGCAATGATCAACTGCATGGGTTTTGGCTTAAACACCTGACCAGTCTGCATGGAAAAATGGCCCAACAATTTAATGAAATGTTGAGGACAGGTTATATTAATGAGTGGTTAACAACTGGCAAAACCTATTTGATTCAGAAGGATCCAACAAAAGGAGCAATACCTGAAAATTACAGGCCAATAACATGTTTACCAACTATGTATAAACTGCTAACAGGCATCATAGCTGATAGAGTCCAGGATTATTTGGAAGCAAATAAAATCATGCCAGTAGAGCAGAAAGGGAACAAACGGGGAAGTAGAGGCAAAAAGATCAGTTACTCATTGATAAAATGATCCTAGAAAATTGTAAAGCCCGGAAAACTAATTTATATATGACTTGGATTGACTATAAAAAAGCCTTTGACTCAGTACCGCATAGTTGGATTATTAAGTGCCTTGATGCCATTGGAATATATAAAAGTATTAGTGCCCTAATTGAAAATGCGATGAAGAACTGGAAAATAGAATTGTTTGTCAGGGATGAAAGCTATGGCTTGGTTAGCATCAAACGAGGGATTTTTCAAGGTGACTCTTTGTGACCTCTGCTATTTATTATTGCCCTGATTCCCCTCTCAATAATTTTGCAGAAGACAAATTTAAGGTACCAAACTGCTAAAAATTCAGGGAAAATTTCTCATCTATTGTATATGGATGACTTAAAGTTGTATGGAAAATCAGAAACTGAAATACACTCACTGACCAACTCAGCCCGAATTTTCAGTACCGATGTTAGTACTGAGTTTGGACTAAACAAATGTGCCACAGTGGCACTGAGAAAAGGAAAAATCATTGAGAGTGAAGGAATTGAAATGCCAAATGGACAAGCCATTAAGTTTCATCAGTCTGAAGCCTATAAATATCTGGGCATACTGGAATTAGATAATATCAAGCATGGGCAAGTGAAAAATGTGGTCAGTAAAGAATATATCCAAAGGGTCAGAAAAAGTATTAAAAAGTAAGCTGAATGGTGGTAACACCATCAAGGCCATTAATAGCTGGGCCATACCGGTCATCAGGTATACCGCTGGCATTATAAACTGGACTCAGACGGAGCTAGATATTCTAGATAGGAAAACAAAAAAACTTATCACCATTCACTATGCATTACATCCACGCAGTGATGTTGACAGGCTGTATTTACCTAGAAAATTAGGTGGTAGAGGTCTTCTGAAAGTGAAGCAGACAGTTGCTCAAATGGTCCACTGGAATTTGTGTCAGAACTATCACCTGCCCATAGCAAAGAACTGGTGGGACCATAAGCCTGAAAAAGTGACTGAAAATGAGCATGCAAAGTTACTTTGGGACTTCCGAATACAGACAGACAGGGTTTTGGAGCATAATACCCCAGATATTGTGATTGTGGAGAAGAAAAAAGTGTGGATCATTGATGTTGCTATACCAGGAGATAGTAGAGTCACTGAAAAACAACTTGAAAAAATTACCCGATATCAGGATCTCAAAACTGAACTTCAAAGACTCTGGCATAAACCGGTACAGGTGGTCGCAGTGGTAATTGGCACACTGTGTGTGGTGCCCAAAGAGCTAAGCAAGTATTTAGAAGAAATTGGAGTTGACAAAGTCACCATCAGTCAGATGCAGAAAGCCACCTTACTGGGATCTGCTCGCATAATTCGCCGATACATCACTGAATCCTAAACACTTGGGAAGCGTTCGACTAGTGATTGGTAATATAAAATCCAGCGTAGATAGCAGTGTGGTTAAATAATAATAATAATAATAATAATAATAATAATAATAATAATAATAATAATAATAATAATAATAATAATAATAATAATAATGTATTGATATTGTGTGTATATACACAGTATATGTGGCTGAACAATGTGGAGGTGTTACTTTGGATACCCTGGGATGCAGTCTCCATGAACCTATCTTCATGCTTTGTCCCTTTAACATGGCCCATTGGCCCATTGGCCCAGGTTGTAGCCATGCCTACTCAGCTGCCCACAATAGGTACCCTGTTATGAAAGAAAACAATGGCCGAAACCTAACAGTTCAGTTAAGCTGAACATAATCAAAAGTTTTGTGATATTCTCCTGTCTCCACTCTACAGTATTGTGATATTCTCCTCTCCCCACTCTATAGTTTTGTGATATTCTCCACTCCCCACTCTATAGTCGTGGCATAATAGCCTGTGGCACCAGCTGTGACTGCTTTGCCACATATGTATGAATGAGTCCAACTTCAGCAGTCCTGATCCCAGACCTTTCATATGGCTATGACAATATCAGTACCATATGTGCAATTAGTTAAGAGGGGGCCATCATAATGTACGACTAAGTTCCTGTGCATAGATTCTCAGGTCACATTGATCATTAGTTTCTCTCACTGTGGAGCTCTTTAAAATGTCACATGTGCCCAGGGCAATATTTTCTTCAATTAGCTCAGGGTATACAAGATGTGGTCTGCCACCCATGACCAGTCAGCCTCCCGCAAAGGAGGTCCTGACCGACTGGCTTTGGATTCTGCCATTTTCTCAGTCACTTTAATTACACAAAGTGCAATTGAATTGGCTGCTCTGAACAACTAGATTTCAAAGCTATTTGTACTGCTTTTTCCAAATAACATATAGTTGGCAGAATTCTGTGATGTAATTTACTGACATTGACTGTGCCCCAATTTCAAATCCTAACTTTCTTTTTATCTCTAGTTAAATAAGGGGCATCCATATGAATGAACACAAATACATGCTGCATCATCTCATAGGAGAAAATATCCTGTCATCATTTTCATTGGGTAGTTCTGAGAATTGTTTCTCATGTCCTCCATTCAAAAAAGGAGGAGGAGGAGGAGGAGGAGGGGGGGTTGATGGGCTGGGCCAAGCCAATGAGATGTCCAACTTCAATGACAAAGGGCAAATGATGATAAATGGATCCAACATTATAATTCGAGATCCCAACATTACTCAAAGTTAGGGATGTAAATGCCCAAATCACTGTCCAGTTAAAGTGGACACATCATAATGTATGAGCCAGAAGGCACCCAAATCTGTAATTCTGAATCCCAAGTTGCATATACTTGAGATGCAATTATAGCATTGACTCTTTCTCAAAGAGGAAGCATGAAAGTTTTTCGAAGCATGAAAAGTTCCTACTGCATTGCCCCTACGGTCAATACATTAGTTTATTGCTCATCTTAGGCAGGTCTAATAAATGCCATTTCCACCATTGATGTGTTTCTCTGTCCACTCTATTCTGATATGTCCCATAGTCAAGGCTCAGCCACTGCAGCAGCAATTCAATGTCTGAGGGCAAATGCCAAAGCCTGGGACCTAACTTTCTAAATTTTGGATAAAGCATGGGATATAAATTTCAGTAATCAGCATTCAGCAAAAGAGAGCCCATTACTCAATATAAAATTAAAAGGGGGCTTTGCAAACAGTCCCATGTAATTTCTGAAGGGTAAAGCACCCTTCTCTGTCTTAGCAATGAGCAAACACTAACTCCAAACTGCACAGTGGCAAATCACAGGACATCTGAGAAAGTCTTAATTACTATGTACTGTGTACCAAAAAAGCTCTGCTTCAATATTGGAGGGCTAACTGTACAGATTTTGTGGGCATTAAATTCATGCTGAGATGCTCAGGTAGGGTGGAGCCACTTCTTATGATCCAGCTTAAATTTGTACTTCATAATGGCAGCATAGCACCCTTCCTTTTCTCTTTCTTTGATAGAAATATAGGCCTGGTGGATGAGAAGAATGCTGTGGATATTGCTTATCTGGATTTCAATAAGGTCTTCATTAAGGTTCCCCATGGTATTTTTGCTAAGAAGTTAGTAGAAAGTGGGATAGATAGTACTACTCTTAGGTGGATTTGTAATTGGTTGGCTCATCGCACACAAAGGGTGATCATAAATGGCCTCTGTCAGACAGCTTTTCAGCTTTTGTTTTCCATGGCTTCTGAGACTAGGACTCAGGGAAATGGTTTCAAACTACAGGAAAAGAGATTCCATTTGAACATAAGGAAGAACTTCATGATGCTTAGAGCTGTTCGTCAGTGGAATATGCTGCCATGGAGGGTGGTGGAGTCTCATTCTTTGGAGGTTTTTAAGCGGAGGCTGGATGGCCATCTGTCGGAAATACTGTGATGGTGGTTCCTGCATGGCAGGGGGTTGGACTGGATGGTCCTTGAGGTCTCTTCCAATTTGATGATTCTATACTATGTGCACTAGCATGTTTACTCACAATGTAATGTAACTTGCTCAGCATGTTCCTACATTACCAACCAACTTGACTTGGATGCTGTAAGCATATAGCACCCGGAACCAAATTTTTTTCCCTAATAATAGATAAGTTACATAGTGCCTTTGGCCACAATTCACCAGATTTGTTGGAAGAGGAAAACTGATTGTACTTTATCAAGTCACTATGGTTTATCTTGCTCAACAATTATCATTAACCAATAAGGAAAAATTCAACATACACTTATAAGAATATTTCTTCCCATGTAACTATGGCTGTTCGGAGCGTCCATGATTGTCAAATGCACACAAATATTCCTGCATATCTGGCTAGTTGCAATTCAATCTGGTAAAGTCAGTCCTTGAAACTTGCTTTCCCTTAGTTTTTCTGGATACTTTCAAAGCCATGGAATTGGGTAGCTCTTTTAATACTTCAGGATCTTGGGAAAATTTTGTTCTGGATTCACATGTCTCCTGAACCTCATGCAGTCCTTGGGCTGTATGTAGCCCCCAAGCCAATTTCCACAGACCCTCCCCCAAACACCCAAAATATTGTTTTTCTTATTAAAACCTCGGTGTTACCTGTAGTCCCCAACCACTTTCCTAGTTTATCTGTAGGTTGGTTTTTTTAAAAAAATCTTTAATTCAACTTCTTTTAATTTATTTAGTTGTCAAACATTGTTTAAGGCTTTCCTGTTTGTTTAAAGTAGTATTTGTTGTTGTTGTTCAGTCGTTCAGTCGTGTCCGACTCTTTGTGACCCCATGGACCAGAGCTCGCCAGGCCTTCCTGTCTTCCACTGCCTCCCGGAGTTTTGTCAAATCCATGTTGGTTGCATCGATGACACCGTCCAACCATCTCATTCTCTGTCGTCCTCTTTTCCTTTTGCCTTCGATCTTTCCCAACATCAGGAACTCTCCTCCAGCATCACAGCTCAAAACCATCGATTCTGCGGCAATCAGCCTTCTTTATAGTCCAGCTCTCACTTCCATACATCGCTACTGGAAAAACCATAGTTTTGGCTATCCTGACCTTAGTTGGCAAAGTGATGTCTCTGCTCTTTAGGATGCTATCGAGGTTATATTTTATTTATAACTATTTTAAATTGTTTTAATTCTTTGATTGTAAGCCGCCCAGAGACCTTTGGGTAGTGGGCGGCATATAAGTTGAATAAATAAATAAATAAATAAATAAATAAATAAATAAATAAATAAATAAATAAATTTTCCTCCCAAGAAGTAGTCGTCTTTTTATTTCATTGCTGCAGTCGCCATCTGCTGTGATCAAGGAGCCCAAGAAAATAAACTCTGTCATTGCCTCCATTTCTTCCCCTTCTATTTGCCAGAAGGTGATGGGACCGGTGGCCATGATCTTAGTTTTAGCTTCAGCCCATTTTTTTTCACTCTCCTCTTTCACCCTCATTAAGAGGTTCTTTAATTCCTCCTCACTTTCTGCTATCAGAGTAGTATCATCTGCATATCTAAGTTTGTTGATATTTCTTCCGGCAATCTTAATTGTGGCGTGTGATTCATCCAGACCTGCCTTTCGCATGATGTACTCAGCATATAGGTTAAATAGACAAGGTGACAGTATACAGCCTTGTCACACTCCTTTCCCAAATTTAAACCAGTCAGTTGTTCCATATCCAGTTCTGACGGTTGCTGCTTTTCCCACATATAGATTTCTTAGGAGACAGATAAGGTGGTCAAGCACCCCCATTTCTTTAAGGACTTGCCATAGTTTGTTGTGGTTCACACAGTCAAAGGCTTTGGCATAGTCAATGAAGCAGAAGTAGATGTTTTTCTGGAACTCTCTGGCTTTCTCCATAATCCAGCACATGTTGGAGATTTGATCTCTAGTTCCTCTGCCCCTTCGAGATCCAGCTTGCACTTCTGGAAGTTCTCTGTCCACATACTGCTGAAGCCTGCCTTGTAGATTTTTGAGCATAACCTTGCTAGTGTGTGAAATGAGTGCAATTGTGTGATAGCATTCTTTGGCATTGCCTTTCTTTGGGATTGGGATATAGACCGATCTTTTCCAGTCCTCTGGCCACTTCTGGGTTTTCCAAATTTGCTGGCATATTGTGTGCAGCACCTTTACAGCATCCTCTTTTAAGATTTTAAAGAGTTCAGTTGGAATGCCGTCACCTCCACTGGCCTTGTTGTTTGCAATGCTTTCTAAGGCCCACTTGACTTCACTTTCCAGGATGTCTGGCTCCAGGTCAGCAACTACGCTATCTTGGTTATCAGGGACATCCAGATCTTTCTGATACAATTCCTCTGTATATTCTTGCCATCTCTTCTTGATCTCTTCTGCTTCTGTGTCACCAGGGAAGCTGAAGGTTAAATAGTTTGATAAAGTTGCGGCTCAGTTTTAATCATGTCACACGTTGTCTCATCTCTTTATTCTGGGCTGTACAGTCAAAGGATTTCTGCAACCAATTAAGCCAATAAAGGCAAAGAAATCTTCATTTGAACAAAAGGGCTGTAAATGACATTTTACTACTAAATAAATAAAAACAAATTGGATTAAACTGTAGGAATTATTTCACTATTATGAAACAGTTTTTTTTTCTTTTTGGGGAGAGATGGTTCTGGCAGATAAAACTGGAATTTAGCCTTTCTCCTTTCAGGTTGCCTACCCTTGTTCTTGGTTGCGCCAAGGGTGAAAAAAATTGATTATTATGTTGGTTTGGTCTCAGATGGAAGCTGTTTTTGCCTGTGCCCCTTTCTGTTGTCCCAGAGGATCAGAATTTCATATCCTCATTAACTAAAGATAGACGCATTTAGGATTTTTTTTTTAAAGAGCTAGGTGTAACATCCCTCTGAAAGAAATGAAGTTATGAAAGCCCCCCAGGTCCACCTAGACTTCTACGATTAAGTGCACATCCCCACTGAGCCGACACAGAATTTCTCAGCAGCACCAAACTTTGACTTGCTTCCTGCTCAGTGGGGGAGACTAGAATGCTGAAGGCAACAATCACTCTAAATGTCCTTGCTTTGTTGAGAGTGATTCAGAGTGTTTCATCAGGGAAATGGCAAGCTGGGTGACCTACCTGTTTCTGATGTTGAATTTTAAGCTTCTGGAGTTACTTTAAATTTTCATTCATGCTTTCACAAGACTTCAAATGCATTCAAGGAGAATATCTAAGTGTGTGTGTGATATATGATATATGATATAGATATGTATATATGTATGTATGTATGTATGCATGTATGTATGTATATATGTAGATATAGATATAGATAGATACATACATACATACATACATACATACATACATACATACATACATACATACATACATACATACATACATACATACACACACTTAGATATTCTCCTTGAAGTATTGCAAAAAACATGGTGGGGGGGCATTCTCAGGGAGCTTCATTGCTTTGTCTATTCTTACTGAACTACTACTTTTCTATTTACACAGTTCATTCTTTTATTGTAAGAATCTTCCTGATCCTCACAAAAGTTATATATTTTAATACATTTTTCTCAAGCCAGCAACATCTTTTCCTGTTCTCAGTTCTGACCTAAAAACGGTACCTCATGGTCCAGGAGTTAAACTGCAGTCAGGCCTCTGCTAATGATCTGAGTTCAATGTCATCAGATTCAGGTAGATGTCTCAAGGTTGACTCAGCCTTCCATCCTCCTGAGGTTGTTAAAATGAATTCCCAGCTTGCTGGAGGGCAACTTGTTTGCTTAATTGTGTTTAGAGATGGGCACCAAACTCCAAACTGGTGTTTTGTTTTGTTTTGTTTTTCATGTTTTTTATACATTTCATTTGGAACAAATGCATTTTTCTTTTAAAAAGATCATTTCATTTTTCATTTTGTTTGTTTTTTATTTTTATTTTTACAGCCAACCCAGCCCTGCTTCCCCCCCCCACTTTTTTTTTAGTCTAGCACCAACCAGCAGGCCGACAGGCTTTTTTTTTTTACTCTAGTGCTCACCAGCTGGCCCACGGGCTGGTAGGCGCTTTTTTATTTTTTAGACTAGTACTGACGAGCTGTCAAAATAAATAATAAATGAAAATGAAACAGAATGAAATGAAAATTTCTGTTTTGTTTCATTTTGTATTTTTAAAAGGGCACTTCATTTTTGATTTTTTTCTGTAATGAAATGAAAAACAAAAAAAAAAAAAAAGGAAATCATTTTGTGCCCATCTCTAATTGCTTTATAAACTGCCCAGAGTGTCCTATGGGGCAATATATAAGTTGAAACAAAAAGTATTTCTATATGTGTACACATGTGTGCACATATGTGATGGCACCTCCATCTATGTGCACATGTGAACAACTCACTGTGAAGTCATTTTCACTCTGTTGGTTCTAGCATGCAGCTCTGAATCAATGAAAAAAGATTCAGTACATGATTGTCATTGTTTGTCTGAATCTCAACCCCTTCCCTCCTCAATCTTTTCTTTATTTAAACAAGGTAGCCCAGGGCTGTCCAACTTTGAACAGGCCGAGGTCTACTTTTTCCAGACTAAAGTGTCTGAGGGCTACTACACTAAAACCTCTACTTATGAATTTTATCTGTTCCGAGCATATGCTCATAAGTAAAAAATTTATAAGTAGAGCAGCAAATTCCCATAGGAACGCATTGAAAATCAATTAATCCTTTCTGGAGGGAACATATTTCAATGCATTCCTATGGTAAGGTTGACCATGCACATGCTTCCCTTACAGCTGCTAGAGCTGGTGTGGACGGGTGCAAGGAAGGCGCGTGCATGCTTGTGCAGATCGCCCCTTCCGCTTTCCCAGGCTGCTGGGAGACTTTTTTAAAAAGGTGCACTTTCCCTCCCAACCCGCCTGGGTCCTGACTTGCCTCAACGTCTCCTGTTTTCCCCCTTCTCCCTTCCAGCCCCATCGCTGCCACTGCTGCTGCCGCCCATGGTTCTCACTCACTTCTGCCATGTTCGCTGTGCAGCTGGGATGGGTCAAGCCAGCAGTGGCGCAATCACATCACTACGGCGGTAAAAGGAGGGGGAATGGCTCAGAAGGGGAGCAGGAGGAGCGGCAGGTCACAGTCTCTGTGAGGCAGCTGTGGGGGTGGGAGGAGGAGGAGGAGGATGGGAGGATGGGAGGAAGGAATTCTCTGGGGGGGGAGAAGAGGGGGACATCACCACACAAAGGAGGCGGGCATGTCCATAACCCCGCCACTCTCTGTCCCCTCCACTCCACTTCCTCCGGTCTGCACCAACAACTGAATTGGTCACAAGACACTGGCACGCCGATCACCTGGCTGGTAGGGAGAGCAGGGGACTGTGCCATGGCCCTTTAACTGCTCCGCTTGGCTGAGACAGTGGGCTGGCAGACCCAGAGCTTTGCTGGGGCAGTGGTGGTCTTTGGGTTGGGGGATGTAGAGGTGGAGAACTTATCCCCTCACTTTTTTATTGATGGCTGGCGGGCTACTTTTGAACCCTTCGTGGGCTACTGGTAGCCCCCGGTCTACCTGTTGGGCAGGCCTGAGCTAGCCTTTTTTTCCAAAAAAAAAATCTTGTTTATCTGATTATATGAGTACAAATCCAGTTAATTGTGTGTGAATGCAATTTTTTTAGATCAGGACCACTTGTGGCTTTTTGGGTCACACTACCCATTGCCCCAGGACCCCTGAAGCCCTCCAGTACCTGCTAGCCTCAAGCTTTAAAATAGAATTTCACAGAAAACTATTCATAAAATCCCTTTGTGCTGTTTATCATCCACTGGAATCTTCTTGCATGTCTTCAAGGCCCTGGACCACAACTCTGAAAAAGTGTATGCCTGTGGGGGCAGTGGAACCAAGAGAAAGGCATCCCCTTTCTATGAGGTATTCAGGATCTCCTCCTCTACCCACCAGAACTTGGTCAAATCACTGTGGGCCCCATAGTGTGCTCTGTAGGTCCATCAATAAAGAAAGTGAGGGGATCAGTTCTCTACCCCCTCTCTCCCCCAGCCCAAGGACCATTACCGCCCCAGCAAAGTTCTGGGTCTGCCAGCCCAACTAAACACATGGTGTTGGTGCTTACACCACTGTCAAACAGCCAAATGACACTTCGCCCCTGCAGATCACTCTGCCAGCTCCACACTGGGCTGGTCAAAGCGTGATCAGCTGCACTTCTGTCTCTGTGCCATCATCCGTGATAGCAGAGGCATCTTACATAGTCTGTTCACTCCTTTTTCAGATTAGGAGAAACAAGAGTTCCCTTTCCCCTTGAGTCTCATTTCACTTCAATGGAAGAGGGCAAGTAACCCCCACAGAAGGAGCTTTGCCCCCCCCCAGCTGAACCATTACTAATTCTAGACACAGATGCTAAGAAATAAGCAACTGTTCCTTTCCTGAAGTCCTTGTAGGTGTTAATTATTTCCTCCTCTTTTCTGGTGAATTTACTGACACAATTGGTTAGTATGTCCTTATTGGACAACAGGAATCTGCAGCACTCTATTTCCTTTCTAAAATTCCTCTTCCACAGGACAAATGAAGGACTGGCAACTGATTTTGAGATAACATTAATAATCAAAATGAATGTAGCATTGGAGGAATTATCTTTCTTAAAACCCATGCAACTATAGTTGGGGGGTTATTTTGAAGTGCCTCAAAAATGTTACTGTGTTAAATCTATATTGAATTGAATCTGTAACTTAAAGTACACTGAAGTTCTGTCCTCTTTTTTATTGTCAATTAACACCCATCTGTCTCTTGGCTCAGAACATTTGTTTTGTATTGGCAAACATCAGGATGAAGATTTAAAGAGAATTCACAATATTTTGACTATAAATCATGCAGAATAAAAAGAGAACCCTGCCTAATCCTTAGTTTAGAAAGAAAATGGGTGTCATTTTGAAAAGTTTCTTTTTGGATTAATCAAATCACTCATAAACAGTAATAAGCAATGGGCATACTGATGGGAAATTCTTTGTTGTTGTATACTGTCAAATTACCTCCAATGTAAGGCAACCCTATGAATGCTCAATTTCCAAAATGTCCTGTCCTCAACTGCCCTCATCAGCTCTTGCAAATTCAAGACTATGAATTCCTTTAAGGAGTCAATCCATCTTGTATTTGGTCTTCCTCTTTCCCTGATGCCCTCAACCTTCCCCAGCATTATTGTTTGTTCCAGAGTATTCTGACTTCTCATTATGTAGCCTCAAAGTAGCCTAAGCATCAACATTTTTGCCTCCAGAGATACTTCAGGTTAGACCTACTTGTTTATCTTTATGGCTATCCAGGCTTTCCCCAAAACTGTCCTCCAGCACCACATTTCAAACATTCCCCCCTCCCAGTCATCATTCTTTGCTGTCCACCTTTTATTTATTTATTTATTTATTTATTTATTTATTTATTACTGACTTTGACTGGAACCCTCAAAGCTTGACGGATAGGAATAGCAATGTCCACCCATTGGCTCAGCCAAAACTGAGGTCAGCAGAGGAAACCAAACTCCTGTTCACAAGAAATTAGGTGAATTTATTTCCTCCATTGACAGTGTTTTGAAACCAACCCATATTATGCCAAATGTAATGGGAATGAAAGGGGGGATGCAGAAACCTTTTTGGCACAGCACCACTTACAAAACCCTACTGTTACTTCATGCCAGTGTAATAATACAAATGGTATAGCTGTGGAAGCAATATGCAATATTAAGTCAAGAAGTCAGTGTGGACATTAAATGCTGCATGCTCAGTCTTGCAGTTTAGTGTAAATTGCCAGTATATAGTATATGGGACTAAATTGGGTTTGTATTTACTCATTGTAAGTTTACAATTCCATATTTGGATTGCAGCCAGTAAAGAGGAGAGAATCTTCCTTTCTCCTCAAATTATATCTCCGCTTCCATTAAATCTTCCCCCCTCCAAAACAACAGTCAGCAAGTTTAAGATAATTCTCATTGCAACCAGTGGGATTCATTTTTACTCTGCCTAATTCCTACACAATTGTGATTTCTGAGGGCAATGCAATGAGGAATAAATGAATTAAAATGCCCCCCACGTGTTCTGGGCTCAATCTAGACTGATCCTCTGAAGTAACCCAATACCTCCCTACACCTTGATGCTACCAAAAATACACCATGCTTTTTTACTTTTTTGTAAGGCATGGAAAGTGAGTGTTGTGAGCAGGACCAAAAGGCCCCCATATGCAATAAATGAGAGGTTTCTGCCCCAGAGGATGAACCACAATTGTCTTGTTTTTAAATTACACCACTGATCAATCTTTCAGCATCCCATGTTTTTCATGTCTGATGACCTCAAGTCTTCAAAGCGAGACAAAATGATTCAAGCACAGTAATAACAGGAGAGAGATATCCTTCCTTCAAGGAACTGCAGATTTCACATAATGTGATTTGAAATGGTTTTTTTGGTGATATCTCCATTTCATGACTGCAAGACAGCAGCTGAATTACTTTGTTACATAGAAGCGATATGGGAGAAAGGAGGACGGGTCAATGCTATTCCATGGGTGACTATCATACAGTAGGAAAGTCAAATTGTGTAACACTGTTTAAAAAGAAAAACTCATCAAACGGCTCACAAAAATGAGGGCCTTGCTGCTGGTAGTCCATAAGGCAGCAATTTTAACTCTGATTTTTTTTAAAAAAAAGCTACTTCAACTGTCTCATGCCATTAAATTGACTTAATGTCCATCCTTTTCTTTTTCTTTCTTTCTTTCTTTCTTTCTTTCTTTCTTTCTTTCTTTCTTTCTTTCTTTCTTTCTTTCTTTCTTTCTTTCTTTCTTTCTTTCTTTCTTTCTTTCATCTTCTCACCTTCACCTTTCTTCATTTTGGAGTATTGCCATACTTATGCCACATTTTTGAAGCAATCTTTCCTCCCAGTTAGGCCTGTGGAGTGAGAGGGATAGTTAGAAACTACTGATTCTAAATAAATTAAATAATTCACATTTCCATTTTATGAATGTGGTATTTTGTGCTTCTGTGTCCATGATTCAGAATGCCAGGAAATGTGAGTTCTGTTTCTGGTTACACTGCAGTGAGACAACTTGATAAGTGCTGCAGTTTATCAAGTTGAATTCCTCCAGATAGAAGGGATGCTAAGAAGGGTAAGTTTCCTTGGAGAGGAAATGAAGAAGAGGCAGTGCCTGCAGACCACGAAGGGAATGGTGGTGAACATATGTGGCATCAGCTGGTGAAGGCATGAGCTGTTCGTACCAGAGAACTGTAGGAAGCTGAACATATTTGGCATGTCATGAGTAAAACTGCTTTTATCCCTCTATCAAGCACCCCCTTTTTTGTGGAAACAGCTTTTAGCAAAGGAGAGTAAATGTTTTGAAAAACAAGCACATATCTGAAGAAGTGATCTCTCTCACATTTATTTTATGAATTTGCCTTTCTGTCTATTGGTATTTTTGGTTGGTAGAGAAAAAAAATTCTTGAGGAAACTCCTTTTTGTTTTGTCTTTTCTCTATGTGGTGGATTTAAAGATACAGTTTAAGGGCAGTGCTGAAAAAGCTGCTTTTCAAAGGAATGCTTATTTGACCTTGGATGGACTCAATGTTTTGAAAACAATTGCTGGAGAATCTCTGTTTCCCACCTCTTTTGCTCTTCTTCCCTCAATCCAGTCACTTTCCTCTATGCCTCTCCCTTTTGGAAACTGAGTGGCAGAAACTACAATTAAAAGTGATAATAACTCTTTGCTGTGAGCTATAAGAACACAATGAGCTGGGAAATCTTATCAGATGAAGAGTTTGCCAATATAATACTATATGGGTTACAAAAAATAATAGACATTTATACATCATAGATGGACCCATCCTTTGAAGATACAGAAATTTTTAATGCTGATCAGATGCAGAAGCAGAACAGAGAGCTGATTTTAGTCTACAGATAACTATAACAAGAATTATGCAGGATGAACTTATGGAAAAAGTTGTGAAATTAGCCTCGATCAGCAGATAGAGCTGGAACAGAGAGCTGATTTTAATCTGCAGACAAATACAACAATATCAGTGCAAGGTAAATCTTTGAGTAGGCCAAATTCACAAAGCAAGATAAACACATCTGCTTTACTCAACATGGATGCAGAAGAGAGAAGAGCTAGGGATCTTTTCAGCAGTAAGGCAACTATTAAGGTTGCTATCAAGATACCAGAACAACTTATGAAGATAATGGACTTGGCAGAGAAAGAGAAAATTAAGAAAGAGAATTTCTGGCTTAGTGAATCAATTACATAAAAATGCTTGTTTTCTATATTTTGATTGTGCAAAGCTACTAATTGACTGGCATGATATGGGAAATGGGAAATGGAAATGTGAATATCAACCTGAAATATAAATAAATGTTAATTTGTTAGATCCTTAAACGAATTGTGTACAGATAAGAACTTCTATGCATAAAGTAAAATCTGTAGACCAAGAGGTAGCTCTTTTATAATAACCCATGAAGTACTAACTTGAATTAGAGATGGCTTTTTGAAATTAGGTATTTTTATAAGGATAGGTAAATATACTGTGGATATTTATTATGTATCCTAAGTTGTTTAGCTAACTGAAGAATTAAACATTGAGATTGAATATACTGTTGAGATTAGGCAGGTTATATCTTTTGTATTAGAAAATAGATGTAAGTAAAAATAGATAGAATATGGATGAGACAGTAAGGAAACTAGGTATGAAAGTATGTTCTTTTATGCTGGGAAAGGAGGTATGAATTATACTGGGCTGAAATGTTGGGGAAATTGGATTGAATTAGTAACATGACAGGAGACAAGCAAATTATTTATTTTATTTATTTGGTTCAGTGTAGAAAATAAATAAAAATGTTAAATAAACTGCCAGGAAATGGCACAATATGGCTGCACAATATTGTGCCCACATTGTCAATAGGAAAAAGAATACCAATCAATCAATGGGCATTCTGGCTATTGACACCACCAAGGCTCGACTCCGCAGAGGGGCTCTGAAATGCGGAGCCACTTTGCCCTCCCAGGCAAATGCACATGTGCCCTTACCTCGTTCTCATGAGTCAAGGGCAAGGAGAGCCCTGTATAAGACAGGGCTCTGTGCTTGTTCGGCCTCTTTTCTTTGCCAGCTTTTACAGAGACAGGAGCTCCGGTGGGCAGCGGTGGCGTGCCATGAGGTGCCCACCATTTGGGGTGCTCCAATGCCATTTTGGGGGTGCTGTGACACAGCACCCAGGCTGGTTTTGCCACATTCACACATCACAGGGAGAGTGGAGCGGTGTGTATGTCGGTGCCAAGGCAGAAGGAGGAACATGGTCGAGAATGAGAGGGATGATCAGACTGAGCAGGTGCAGCCATGCATGGCATGGGGGGGGGGGTGCAGCTGCACTCCCACAAGGTTGGATCAAAAGGGGGATGCACTCGCAGGAGGTGCAGAGGTGGATTGGACAGGTAGCACTGAAGCGCAGGAGGGTTGAGGTGAGGTGGTGCCCCAGGAAATGCCAGGAGCTGTGAGTGGCTGAGGCAGGGCTTGGCGATGCACAGACAGCAGGAGAGGGCTTGTGAGCTGTTTGGGGAGAGGGCACAGGCTTCCCCAGGCTCGCTATCCTTGCAGCATTTCAAGGGTTCTCATGGGGAGACATTGCTTGGTCGTGGGATCGGGCCTCCAGACCTTGCCCATCTCCCCCCCCCAGTGCTTCCCTAATGGCAGCAAAGAAGGGACAGGGGCACACAAAAAAGAAACAGCCAGTGAGTTTGGCCACACCAGCAAACTTGCTGCCTGAGTCCTCCTCTGATGAGGAAGATTGGCTCATTTGAGCTCAGTTCCAGGCATGGGTGGAAGCCCTTGGGAGGGACAGGGGTATCCCACAGCAGCCAGGGGAGCAAAAAGCAACTATCATCTGCAGCCTACAGAGTTTTTTTAAAGAGTATTTTTACCCCACTTTTCTCCTTGGAAAAGTTTGCATCACTACATTCTTCTAAATATTAATTTGCATTTCAGGAGCTTTTCTTTGGACCAAATAAATCATTTGAATAATTAATACACTAACGGGACCTATTTCCTACCCATATAATTTAATGTTTACTCATATCTGCTTGTTTAATATGCTATGACATCCTCATCTCACCCTTTAAATGAAGAGACTAGACTTTCAGAATTGGTTGTCTCCTGCTTATCCTCAGTATCAGCAGAATCAAAATATTGTGTGCTAGGAACGAAAGGGCAACTAGAGTTCAAGTCTAATTAAGACAGATGAGCCAGAGGTCTGATTACTTCTTGCAAAAATGCTGCTTTACCATGATTAACTCAGTGATTCTCTCAAATACAAAAAAGTGAATGTCTGCAAAACCACCTTAATTCAATGAATATGTCAGTTTCCCAAAGAAATGAGATTGTTGGTAGAAGCAAATTTCAGTGGCAGAGAAGGTAGAAATATATATATTGCTTCAAGAAGAAAGAAGCCAGAACACCAGCCTGAAGATGACGAGTGAGACCTCGTCGAAACGTCGCCAAAACAACCAGATTTCTACACGGGAAGAAACCCGAATCCACCCTAACATGCATATATATATATATATATATATATATATATATATATATATATATATATATATATATATATATATATATATATATATATATATATGTTTTCGTAGATTTTCACGGGTATAGGTATGCATGTTAGGGTGGATTCGGGTTTCTTCCCGTGTAGAAATCTGGTTGTTTTGGCGACGTTTCGACGAGGTCTCACTCGTCATCTTCAGGCTGGTGTTCTGGCTTCTTTCTTCTTGAAGCAAAGCGTGATCTCAGTTGAAGTCCTTCTATAAATACTGCTGGGGGGTGTGGTTTGCTTGCTCTGTTGCTGATTGTAGGTTCGTTTGTTCTTTTGTGATTTGCTGTGTGGCTGAGGCGATCGTTAAGGGCTTAACTGCTGGTGGGTTAGATGGCTGTTTAGAGACATCCTGTGTGGGTGAGGTGCTGGATGTGTGTCTATTAGCCTTTTGTTTCTTAACGACCTTGGTGATGGGTGTTCTGGTAGCATCCTGGGCTTTGGTGGAGTGGGGTCTTGTGTCTTGTGAATTCATTTTGGTCTGGCTGCGTGTCTGTGGTCTCCCAAAGTTTTTTTTTGGCGTGTGTAAGTGTGCTCCATGTGGTGGCTGGAGTGGGGAGTAGCGGTAGATGGTGCAGTCGTGGTTTTGTTATTGGATGGTGGTTTCGTTTCATCTGTGGGAAGGGTCTGGGTTTGTGTTTGGTGTGGATGGAAGGTGGTGGCGTCTTGTGTCCTTTTGGACCTGGTGTCAGTCTTTGTGACAGAGGCTCGTCTGTTGACCAGGGCTAGTTTCCAGATGTCAGGCAAGCGGGAGGTGTCATCACGTTTATTCATGTTGTTTGGGTGTTTCTCTATTTCAATGGCTTCCATGATTATTCGACTGTTGAAGTGTTCAGTTTTGGAGATGAGTTTGGTTCTTTTAAAATCAATTTCATGACCTGTTGTTTTTATGTGCTGGAAGAGAGAGGAAGATTTTTCTTCTTTTTTGACTGCGTTCTTGTGTTCTGCGATGCGTGCGCTTATTCTCCTGTTTGTCTGTCCGATGTATGTGGCTGGGCAGACTTTGCATGGTATTTCGTAGACTCCTTGGTTTTCTAGCTCAATCTTGTCTTTGGGGTTTCTTAAAATGTTGGCTATTTTTTGTTCGGTGCAAAAGGCAATTTACACAAAGAAGAACAAAAAGCCCTCACCAACCTGAGGAAAGACAAAAACATAATCATTCTCCCAGCAGACAAAGGCAATGCCACAAGATGCCACCACCTTCCATCCACACCAAACACAAACCCAGACCCTTCCCACAGATGAAACGAAACCACTCCACCAAAGCCCAGGATGCTGCCAGAACACCCATCACCAAGGTCGTTAAGAAACAAAAGGCTAATAGACACACATCCAGCACCTCACCCACACAGGATGTCTCTAAACAGCCATCTAACCCACCAGCAGTTAAGCCCTTAACGATCGCCTCAGCCACACAGCAAATCACAAAAGAACAAACAAACCTACAATCAGCAACAGAGCAAGCAAACCACACCCCCCCAGCAATATTTATAGAAGGACTTCAACTGAGATCACACTCTGCTTCAAGAAGAAAGAAGCCAGAACACCAGCCTGAAGATGACGAGTGAGACCTCGTCGAAACGTCGCCAAAACAACCAGATTTCTACACGGGAAGAAACCCGAATCCACCCTAACATGCATATATATATATTTCTACACGGGAAGAAACCCGAATCCACCCTAACATGCATACCTATACCCGTGAAAATCTACGAAAACATATATATATATATATATATATATATATATATATATATATATATATATATATATATATATATATATATATATTGTTTTAAAATGTTTCATAATGACTTGAGAGGTAGCTTGGCTGCTTGAGTGTCTGGAAGATCAATTCCCAACTGTGCCACCTTGACAAGAGGTGGACTTGATGATATATAGGTTCCCTTCCAGCTTTGCTGTTCGAACATGATGTCAATGCTGATTATCATCATCATCTCTCAACTGTCTCATTAAGAAAAAGTTCTATTAATTAACTCTTCAAGAAGTCTATTGTAAAAATAGTCATAGGATTAGTAAGATTTTCGCATGTATTACTGACACACAGGCTCATTAAATTGAGTATGACAAGCCAGGGGGTCATCCAGATATATGAAAAGAAGTAGCCATGTTGATCATAGGACAAATACAGAAATCTCTCCTTTGCTAGTATTTTTATTAGGCCAACCAGAGAAGAAAAGGGATGCAATACATCAAAATCATAGTAAGAATATTTGGCATCCTCTTTAGCATAGTCTCTACTAGGATACAACTAAGCTTTTTGGTTACCAAACAGGAGTAATTACAGTGGTGCCTCTACCTTCGAGTTTAATCCGTTCCAAATGCATGCACATGTCAAACAATTCGTAAGCAAAGCAGCCGTATCTTTTTTAAAAAAAATCAAAAATAAATAAAGAAATAAATAAATAAATTGAAAAAAAAATTAAGTAGAGCAGACCGCATCTAAAATTTGTAAGGCAGCAGTTAGAACACCAATGGTTTTCCACTCTTAAGTCAAATTGCTCGTAAGTAGAGCTGCTCATAAGTAGAGATGCCACTGTATTCTGAAAGCTACTGAACAGGAGCAAGTACTCAAGAAGCCTTTGATCTAATACAGAAGGACTACTGTTGTGTTCATCTGTCACTGTTATTTCTGTTTCAAAGCAATGAAGAAGGACGTTTCTTTCCCTCAGAATCTCGCTGCAACTAGACTGCATCTAAATTGGGAACAGTAAGCCTGAGAATCGGCTTCTCAGAAAAAGAGGAGAGGACTCCTCCAGCATGTTATGGGCTTCAACATTTGGCAGGAAAAATAAAGGCCTAGAGGTAAAATAGAACAAAAATATATGAAAGGGTTCCGAATAAAGACATTTGAGCTGTCTTGTGAACAGCGAGAGGTGAATGTGCACTGGGACTTCCATGGTCCTTCTCACCCGTAATATGTCTTTCTTTTTCTTGTGCTAGTGCTAAAATGCAGTTAAGAAATCCAGAGGTTTCTAAATGTGCTTTCAAATACACTGTCAGTATGGGTGAATAAGGGAGAGAACGTGAAAAGTTCTGTGTCATGCTTGCTTGTTAAGCATGCTGAAAGAAGTTATTAAAGTACCACAACTATCATGTTTTAATTAAATCAAGGGATTTCTTTAAAATGATGCTAAGCTCATATGCCGGTCTCATATCCTGGGCTGCCAACAAATATTTAAAATGATGTTTGGTCCCACTGAAATCATCCACCCTGCTAATTGTGTTGCTGGAAGGCATTATTGACCATTTTTAGGCAGAATTTATTTTTGGGGTGTGTCTGTGTGTCCAGGGTCATCCTGGAAATCTTCTGAGAATGCATTGGGCCTTCAGGCTGCATAATCCCCACCTCTGTCCCAGATGCCTGTTGGGAATGTTTACAACCATACACGTGAACTGTTTACATGGGCACACTGGAGGAAGCAACCTCTCACTAACTAACATACTTGCATGTTTGTTTGTCATTTCGTGACCAAATCAAATGACCCCCTCACCTTGGTAGGGAAAATTATCCCCTCCTCTTGTTTTCACTAATTAGAATAGGTTATTGATGTTTGTTCAGAAGCTGATTCTTGTTTGACTAACAGCATGGTGACTATATAGAACACTATTCATGATGAGTGTCTTTGGCCCATGTGGCTGAGACTGAAATCCATTTTTCTACTCTTTTACTTCTTTTATTGTCCTTCCTGCTACTAACTTCCAAAGCCTTTGTGAATTCTACAGAAGGCAACTGAGTAAATCTCACTGCCTTCTTCCTTAAAGCAGCGTCTCTTTATGCTGGTCAGTGCAGTGGGAACTTGCCATTTAATTCTAACCAATATGTTATTGCATCTTCCACTATACAACAAAGGGCTCAGTCCCATGTCCCTTTAAAAGCAGTTTAAATTACTAAATAAACTGAGTCCAAAAATACTATCCCCATGGCCACTGGGCTTTTTGGGGAAAAAAAGAAAAAAGAAAACCCGGTAATGATCCCTTAAGCGAGGTTTCTGTGACTCACCTACGAGGTAGAGAATTTTTTGCCTCGCTTTGAAAATCCAGCTTTTAAGGAGGCAGACGCCGTGGTACCACGCTGATGATCTGGGTTTCTTTTTCTTTCTTTTTTTTGGCTATTCCTGGGGCCGATGGACTGTGGTTTTTTATTTATTTATTTTCACCTTCAGAGAAACAGGAAGCTCTATCCGGTCCTACAAGCATTAATTTCCCCCAGCAAAGTGGTCCTGTTTTTCAAATGCTATCACCACGTGCTGGCCAAGGGGGCTGAACTGCACTTTAAAATAAAAAAAAGCTTTTGACGTGAGAACTCTTGTCCCACATATTAAATCAGATGATGAGACAAAGAGGAAAGGCCGGACCTTCAGAAGATCAGGATTGAAACCCAGGTGTGACCACAGCCAAAAAGGAATTAAAGGTATTCCTACTGCAACTACAAAACCCATTTTCTACAACAGTAACTTAAAAATCCAGCTGTGCCAGATAAGACAGTGATAGCTGCTCCTATACTTGATTCACATGTCCACCATATTCTTTTTGATCTCTCTGAATTCTGATGTGCTTCACATCTGAAAGCCTGCTTGACTCCTCAAGCAAAATTTAGGAGAGAATGGAAGTGGAATCAGTTGCCTCTAATAATAATAATAATAATAATAATAATAATAATAATAATAATAATAATAATAATAATAATAATAATAATAAATAACTTTATTTTTATAATACCCAATAATACTATAATCAGAAGTTGTATACATGATCACTCCTGAATAGAGATGGGCATGAAATGAGCGATTTTTCGTTTTCGTTTTTGTTTTTTTTTTCGTTTCATTTTTTATGCCATTTTTTTAAAAAACAAAATGAAAACGGGAGCCAAGGCGCACTGAATAAAAAGAATGCTAAGAAACAGAAGTTGTATACCTGAACATTTTTGCAAAAAACGTCACTGAATAGAGAAATGGACCCCATGACAAAATGAGTCGATTTTTCGTTTGATCGCAACTTTTGCAGTTTTTTCGTCTTCATAGGCTGCGGTCTCACTAGCATTTTCTGTGCAGTAAAAACTAACCGCGAAGGGAAAAACAGTGTCCCGGTCGAACCCCAAGCCCCTGGAAGAACACTTTCAATTTTTTTTAAAACCACTGCTAGGGGTTGGATTTAAAAACTTCTCTTAAAGATGTGCAGTTCTTTGCTGCTCTAGCGATGTGCAAACGAAAAATGCAGTAATTAGCTTCAAATTTTTGCCACTTCCTGTGGGTCCAGGTTGTTTCTTAGAGAATTTTTCTAAAAAAAAAAAGGGAAAAGATGCACAGTAAGCAGATGGGCACAGGGCACCCTGTGAGACTAAAAAGCCCCCCCCAACCTATGCAAATTAAACGAAAACTTTAGTGAGACCGTGGCCATAGTCTTAATCCAGGAAGTCCCTAATCCATTCCCTGCAATCTCCAGGTAAAGCTGAGAACCCCCAAGAGAGTGGCTACCACTCAGTGTGGACAATATTGACTTAAGAGAAGCAATGCCTTTACTCATCATAGTGCAATTTCCTAAACTTGAGCATCACAGATTACAGACACATACACTATTCTCCACTCTTAAATTTTCTTGAATCATGAGCAGCGTAAGCAAAATTCATTTCAAAAGACAGCAGTCTCCTAGAGCTTGTTTTGAAAGTGGGAATTAATCATTTAGTCGCACACAAGGAAAAGGAGTTGCATTGCTCAATAACAACTGCTTTATGTTTCACCCCGTATTCAACCACAGGCTATCTTTTGTTCCACTAAACAAATAGCACAGGCAAGCTCCCAACAATGCATGAGTCATTAACTTTTACAACATACCTACAGCTAATACAAAATGTCTGATATTCAAGCATATCAGGTACTAGAACAAACAATCCCACATGTTTATGCAGCATGGTTTTGAATTACCATGACCGTGCACCCTTTTCTAAAATAGAAAAAGGAGAAAATGAATAGACAAAGGAAACTGAATTTTTGTCATACCTATTTAAAACTTCCCCCCCACCCTTTCAAAACAGAAAGAGCATAGTTACACTTTGAAATGCTGCCATTATAGCCTGTGTAGGGATGGGCAGGAAACGAAAAATGAAATGCTGTTTTGTTGTTTTGTTATGTAACAAAACAAAATGAAACAAAATGAAACAAGAAAGCAGCATTTCATTATAGATGAAACGGAACAGTTGTTTTTCCATTGAAATGAACGGTTTCATTCCATCATTTTTGGGCTCCTGCCGAGCAGTCCATGTGTGGAGCCCTTTAAACTTGGCCCAGTCGGTACCAGGGGGTCCCTGTGCTAATGACTGGGCCAGGTTTAAAGGCCTCCAGCCATGGATTGCTTGGTAGGAGCCCTCAGAAAACAGTCGGGTAGGGAGCACGATCCCAGGGAACTGCCTACCCAACCATTTTCAGAGGGCTCCTGCCCATCTGTCTGTCAGTGGTTGGAACCCTTAACACCTGGCTCAGTCAGTACCAGGGGGATACTTTGGTACTGACTGGGCCAAGTTTAAAGGGCTCCAGCCATTGACAGCTCATCAGGAGCCCTCAAAAATGGTGTGGAGGGCATTTCCAGAAATTGCTCTGCCCTCCCCACCATTTTTTAGGGCTCCTGCCCAGCTATCAATGGCTGGAGCCCTTTAAACCTGACCCAGTCGGTAAAAGCCCCCCCCCCCCTGGTACTGACTAGGCCATGTTTAAAGGGCTCCAGCCATTGGCAGCTCAGTACGGGCCCTCAGAAAATGGTGGGGAGAGCAGTTCCATCAATCACACTTCCTCCCCACCATTTTCTGAGGGCTCCTGCCAAGTTGTCAGTGGCCATTGACAGCTCAGCAGGAGCCCTTTAAAATGGCTCCTGGAGTCCCAGGCACCCAATCTGGGTCCTCTAGGACCCAGGGAAGACATTTCATTTTGTTTTGTACATTTTTTTTGTAAGAAATGAAACAAAACATAATGGGGGTGAGCACAAAATGAAACAAAACAAAGCATTATTTTTCCATTTCATGCCTATCCCTAATCCTGTGCTGATTTCAAGCTACCTCATAAATATCATATTGGCATCCCTTCCTAGTTAGCCATGCTAAACTAAAACTCACAGTAGTCCAGGTATATAGGCCTGACAGATACAGCTCAAATAAAGTTGAATTGCTTTGAAATCAATCTTGCTGATACAGTATTATAAGGCTCATTATATGTTGGTTTATTAACACTTTGGGTTTTCAAAAATTATGACTAGTACCATGTTGAATATCTGTCTAGGTGAACTTTGACACAAAGAGTTGCTATGGGAACCTAAGAAGGGGGTGGTTGTGTGCCGTAACCAGCACCTTGTCATGTTTCTACTGTGGCTTCTGGAGTTTGAACTCCATTTGAAAGTAAATATTGAATAAGATCCTGGCCTATTTCCTTTGGATGGAGAGGAAATATAGAGGAAATTCATTGCACTTCTCCAATTAAGTCTTTGTTCTGGGAAAAAAGATTTCACAAAGTAATTAAAAGAATGTCACATCTGTATGATGAATAGCCAGAAGTAGAAGAATATCAAATAAGGACTCGAGATAATGCATGAAGCTAGGGAATATGTATAAGTCCCTTTTCAAGCCTTCTGTGTAAAATCTAATATTATTGGGAAATGCTGTAGAATATTGATTTATATTGTGAATGATGAGCCATTTGTCTATGAGTATAATGATCCTTAAAAGTGGATTTCCTTATGTTTTCATGTATTTTATTATCATTGCTGCTTTTATATATTACTTCTGCATCTCTTGGGATATTGAGATTGCTTTATTGTTATATTGATCAAATGTTGTGTTGTTCCATGACAGGATATTATACTTTCTGAATGTGAAATCACTGCAGATATTTTGTGTAAGAGACATTCATTCCGCAAGTCCAGGGAAATCAAATTTGATTGGTGTCTACCAACAATAGTGATGTTTTTAAAAAAATCAGGAACCAGCGTGGAGCTCCTGGATTGGCAATGGGGCCATTTTCAGAGGGATCCTGCCAATCTGGCATCTGCTGGACCCCTTTAAAATTTGCCCAGTCGGCACTGGGGAGAACCCCTGGTTGTGACTGGGCCATCTTTAAAGGGGTCCAGGCGATGACAGGTCAGCAGGACCTCTCTGAAAATGGTCGGGACACCAGCGGGAGAGCTCCAAACTGGCATCCTGGCCATTTTCAGAGGGATTCTGATGACCTGTTATCAACTGGACCCCTTTAAAAAATGGCCCAGTCATCATTGGAGGGACCCCCTGGTGACAACTGGGCCATTTTAAAGGGGTCCAGCCAATGACAGGTCAGCAGGACCCCTCTGAAAATGGCCCGGTGGCTGGCGACCTGACCATATTCAGAGGGATTCTGCCAACCTGTCATCAGCTGAACCCTTTTTAAAATGGCCCACTCAGCACCCCCCCCCAGTGCACTGGGCCATTTTAAAAGAGGTCCAGCTGATAACAGGTGGGTGCGGGAAAGCAGGCTTTTATAATTCCTCCACCTACCGAAGCCCACGCTCCAGCTGATCGGCAGTGGCTTCGGCAGGAAAAAAAGCCTGCTCTTTCCTGGCGATGGGGTGCTTTGAGTGGATCCCCCAGACTGCCAGCTTTTTCCCATAGGAATGCATTGTTTCCAATGCATTCCTATGGGCAAACGAAAAAGTAAGTGAACGAAGCGGAAATTTCCATTTCGTTTCATTTCATTTTTCTTTTATGGTTCCGTTCATTATTTGTTTCATTCCCTAACAAAATGAATAGCAAATAACAAAACGGATAAAAAATTCGTTTCATGCCCATCTCTATTTACAAACAGCACTTTAAAACAACATTTTTCAGTTCTTTGTTTCCGGAGTAAAGCATAACTTGTAATAACATTATGTGCTCTTGATACACCGGATGTCAACTTCTTAAACTCAGGGCTTTTAGCATCTCTTATCTCTGTGTTACATCCTATTACATCATTTCATCATCACTGAACCATTGAACATAGATACAGGAAACCACATCTGTCCATGTTTGCTTGCTAGAAAAACGGAAGTATCCTCAGATACGAAACTCAGAATGTCATTTAATATGTCTACACATGTTTCAGATAGCTATCTTTGATACCTGGCTATATTAAGTAGAAAGTACCTAAATTTCTATGACTTCACGCCTGCTTTACGTCTACTGTTTACAACAGTAGCCTGCTTTGTGGCTACTGAATTACTTTTGAAAAAAAATTCCCTCAATCCGTGGATAAGTGAATCAGTGGATAATGATCCAGCAGATAAGGGGGTCATACTGTAGTTGTAAATAGACATTGTAGCTTCACATTTACTATGATGTTGAAGCTTGGCACAACAGATAACCACAGTGACCCAGTCCCTCCTTCCTAGAACCAGCTGGTGTACTCACCACTGCTGCATGGCACTAAGTTATGTTGCCAGCAGCAGCATGCCAATAATGGAAACAGCCTAGATGACTCTTCCCTGCCTCCCCACATAGCTGACGACTCTGTCAAACAGGTGGGAATCTCTCTGCTCAGCTGATCAGTGGTAAATTGCATAGAGTGGAAGGGCCAGTCTGGCTGTTACCATCCAGCTCCTACTGCCAGTGCTGAGTACCCTGTAGCAAACAGTGAGTGGCTGGGTGGTTCTGGGGGGAGGGAATGGGTTGCCGCAGTACCTGTGGTGCTGAGATTCATAGTCATATACAAATACAAAGCTCTCATGTCTGGTTGTAAAGAATTCTCAATGAATTCTTCATTCTGGTCAATTCAGGTGATATCGACTTGGCAAGATAGCTTCACAAATAATTTTTATGTCACACAAGATGACTCACATCCAGGGAAGAGCAAAACATGGAGTTGATCAAGATCTCATTGATTAAAGAAATGTAAAGAACCCTTCTAGTGTTTGCAGTCTTTAAAAATCCATAATCATGGTTAGCCACATTCATTTGGGGCCATTTGCACATCTGGTATGAATGTGAAGAAATTTACTTAATTTGCACAAAAAAATCATTCTCATTCTTTTCTTTTATTGAGAATTCCACAAAATATCATCGCTCAGGCTGAGAGTAATTTTACAGCTCTTCATCCTCAAGAGTATGGATGAAACAAGCAAGGGTTTGCATGCCTAGTCCTAATCCACAAGTTTGTTGAGGATGAGATCAAGTTAGTACACATCAGAGTGGATTCCTCAAACATTCCTAGGATGTAAGGGTGTAATATGAATAAGAGGTGGATCAATGTGTTGTCAGGAATAGTTGGATAATCTGACAGAGTACTAGAGATGGGCACGACTCAAAAAAATGGTGTTTCGTTTGTCGTTTGGTCATTTAGGGGTCCGTTTCGGTTCGTTTTCATTTTCGTGATGTTTTTTGCAAAAAAAATTCATTTTCGTTTCATTAGGTAACAAAATGAAAAAACAAAAACAAAAACTAACAATTGCTGTTTCGTTAGCATTCTTTTTAGTTCAATGCATCTGCTGCAAAGAAAATGAAAAACACGGCAAATTTGGTCGTTTCATTTTCGTTTTCATTTTGTTTTTTAAAAAATTCGTTTCATTTTCATTGCGTGACGAAACAAAAAAATGAAAACGAAAACAAAAAATTGCTCGTTTCGTGCCCATCTCTACAGAGTACCAATACTTGGAGTTGGAAGGGGCCTACAAGGTCATCAACTCCCTGCTCAATGCAGGAATCCAAATTAATGCACATCTTTGTGTAATAGTTCCACATCCAGATGACTTAATAGGGCTAGAATCTGCTAAGTAAATTCACCTTTTAAAAAACCCCATCTATTGAAGCTACTTGCTCTTTATGATCACCTGAAATAAGAGATCCATGGGGTAACAGAAACACAGTTTTGTATTTATTGATTCGAAAGGATCTCAACAATTGACTAGTTTAGGAGAATACAGAGAAAAGGACACTGGCGCTAATGAGTCTGTAATTATTGCCAGAAATGAAAGAAGTTTTGAGAGAAAAAAGAAATCTCATGTAAAGACAATATTATTAATAGATGTCTCGGAGTGACTTGTGAAGTTTATTCAAAGTTGTGTAATGAGCAGAGAGGATTAAGAGAAGAATTAGAGAAAGCTGAAACAAATGTTATGCACGCGTCAAGAGCATTAGCTGAGCAAGTACATTATCTGTGCTACCATTGATCTTTAATGTAATATAATAGAAACTTTATCTCATTAAATATCAAGCAAGAGTTTGACTGTCTCCATACAATGCAATCATTCTGCACCTTTTCAACTGCTTTCTCAGAAAAGAGTCTCTTTGCTTGTTTATCAAAGCTGATAAAATTACAAAATGACTTGTGTGTATGCGTGGGTGCAGACACAGATTCAGATGTTTCAAGCTCTCATTTAAGACAAAAATAGATGCATTAGTGCAGTGGTTCTCAACCTGTCGGTCCCCAAATGTTCCTGAACTGCAACTCCCAGAAATCCCTTCCAGCACAGCGAGTGGTGGAGGCTTCTGGGAGTTGCAGTCCAGGAACATCTGGGGACCCACGGGTTGAGAACCACTGCATTAGTGCTTCTGGAATCTTCACAGACTAGAGAGAGACAAAATATGGGGATGGGGAATATAATTTTTAAAAGCGGGATTCTTTCAGTTTATGAATGTGTGTGTGTGTGTGTGTGTGTGTGTGTGTGTGTGTGTGTGTGTGTGTGTGTGTGTGTGTGTTGTATATTTACACTCATGCATATAGTGTGCTATTTATGTATATTGCCCCACAGAGCTTAAATCACTCTCTGGGCAGTTCTCAATTTAATTATGCAGAAGACTATACATTGCCCTCACTGCAACCTGGGTACGCAATTTACCAACATCAGAAGGATGAAAGACTGAGTGAACCTTGAGCCAGCTACCTGGGTTTGAAGCCCAGGTTCACAGCACAATTTTGGGTGCAGTACTGCAGTTTAACCACTGCACAATGAGGTTCCTGCCTGATTGTCAGACTGCCTTCTGGTCTATCTATCTATCTATCTATCTATCTATCTATCTATCTATCTATCTATCTATCTATCTATCTATCTATCTATCTATCTATCTATCATCTAGGTCATGAACTTTCTAGCATTGGTTGTGTTATAGCAGAAAAGATATAACAGAAAAGATATTAGACAGAGAAGATAGGTGGTTTAAGAGAGGGGTCAGGGAAGCCATTATGTGAGTATTAAAACACTGCTCTCAACAGAAGTGTGTGTGCATGGGGGGGGGGGCTCAGACACAGTCTTTCTGCTACTTATCAGGCAGAGATTTCAACAACCCCAGACAAATCAAAAATACTTCTCACCTCCACCAGGAAGGCCATAGCTAACAACCCATACTTGATGAGTGGGGAAGGTTAAAGGTGGAACTTTCACCACCTTAGTCTATTGTCCTATTGAGACTATTGTACACCTAATGAGCCTGTTCAGGCCATTGTCCATCTTATGAGGCTATTTCAGATCAGGGTCATATGAGGTCAAAGAAACTATAAAGTAGAGGATTCGTAACTAGCTTTCCTCAGACTGACAAAGCTGTTTGGATGAGTAGCAAAACGTTTCAGTCTCTCAAGAAAAGAAGTCCAGTTGCCATGACTCAACTTCCAGATAAACTCACCTGGATGACTGAAAATCTTCACAGACATCAGAAAAAAAGCAAACTCCATTTAGGGAACTGTGCTTCTCCTTTAGAAAATAGCGGCAACAGGACTCTAATCATAGACCTCCTATCTGATACATAGTTTTGATCTGATATAGCAACACTGTCATTCTGATTTAACATTGACTGTAACAGCTGATTTTTTTTAAAAAAAAAACAACACACACACAACTACAGAATTTGGAGTGATCCTGCAGAAATTAATGTTAGTTATCTGTCTTCTGCTATAATTTAGTCTCTAATATCCAAAAGAAAAAAATTCCAAATTAATGTTCCAAATCAGGAACATTAAGATCCATGGCACTATAGGCAAACTGCAGTACAGTCTCAACTTGTGACCCTAGTTTGACCCCAATGCATTCAGGTAGCTTGCTTGCAATAGACTCAACTTTCCATTCTTCTGAGATGAGTAAAATGAGTACCCAGCTTGCTGGCAGGGGGTGGGCAAATTAGTTTTCATATACTACACAGTAGTTGTGTTGTAAAGCATCCAAAGTGTGCTTTTGCACAATAGGGCAGTATATACTGTATGTCTTAACAACAAAGTTACCTTTTGCACATTGAATTTTGTGTCTTGGAGAACAATTTATAATTAGAGATGGGCATGAAATGTGAAAATGTTTTGTTTCATTTTTCATTCCATTACAGTTCATTTTGTTCAAAACATTTTTTTAAAAAATCCTTTCATTTTTCATTTTTTAAATCTATTTTTGACAGGTTGTGGCACGCAGAGCCCTGCCCCTTGCCCCCACAAGTGCTGATCAGCTGGTTTGAGGGGCCCTGTTGGCTGCCCCCAAGCGCTGATCAGCTGGTGCATGGGGCCCTGCCAACTGCTTCCCCAAGCGCCAATCAGCTGGTGTGCGGAGCCCTGCTGGCTGCCTGCCAAATGCCAATCAGCTGGTGCGTGGGGCTACAGTAGCTGGTAAAAAAAAGTTTTAAAAGCCTATGCTTTCTCCCACCCGATCGGGCACATAGGGGGGAATGGTGTGGGCTTTTAAAACATCTTTTTGCCACTCAAGCAAGCACCGATCTGCTGGTGTGCAGGGCTTCAGTGGCAAAAAAGTTTTAAAAGCCTGAGCTTTCCCCCCCAGAAGAGCGGGCTTTTAAAAAAAAATTTCCGCTGAAGCTTTGCACGCCAGCTGATTGGCGCTTGCTTCGACAGCAAGAGAGAGAGAGAGAGAGAGAGAGAGAGAGAGAGAGAGAGAGAGAGAGAGAGAGAGAGAGAGAGAGAGAGAGAGAGAGAGAGAGAGAGAGAGAGTTTTAAAAACCCATGCCCCCCACCCAATCAGGCGTGTTGGTGGGAATTGTGTGGGGTTTTTAAAGCGGTTTCCCATAGGAATGCATTGCTTCAATGCATTCCTATGGGAAAATGGAAAATGAAAAATGAAATGGAACAAACTGAAAATTTTCTTTTTGTTTAGTTTTGTTTCATTTTTATTTGAAGGGGCAGTTCATTTTGCATTTTGTTAGGAAATGAAATGAAAAATGAAAAATGAAACAAAAATCATTTTATGCCCATCTCTACTTACAATTTCTCAATATATAGCTATTTGCTTCTAAAAGTTGTATCTTAACTTTCACATAGCTAAGGATTTCAGTTACTTTGTTCAATTAAGCCCCCATCTCAGTCTAAGGTTTGTCTAACTGAATTGCCATCTGGGACTCAGTGACAGGTGCTTGGCCAGCTGGGAAAATAAGTGAGCAGTAGCATTTGATCTGCTGGTTTTTCTAGGAGCAAGAGCTTTCTCTCAAGGAGACAAATCCCACCTAAGAATTATTCCAGAGAGATGGAATAGTGGGATCTTCTTTAATTTTCTTATTACCGGGAATGATAGAGGAAACAAACCATCTACTCGTACTTATCTTGATGTGGTGAGAGGGAGGTACTTAAATGACCCTGGGCCAATCAGCTGCATCAATTGGTTTGTTGATTAACAGAATTACTAAATATTGGTTTCTATTGATGAACTGTCTTTGGTGCCTTCTTTATGAATAGATAATTGTCTAGTTATGTCAAGAGACATTTGAACTGCACTCTATTGGTAAATTCCAAGCTGTATGTCATTTAGCTATAGAGAAATTATGGCCTCAGAGTGTTCCCTTTTGTAAATCCCTTTTAAGCCTCTGTCAGAAATTTCTAAGCTTGTCCGTTCATCAAATCTTTATCTTTAGAAAAAAAATACTTCATCTTACAAAGAAAATGGATTTTATTCTAAGAACTGTCTCCTAGATATGTATATAACCCCAGTTAATGCTTTCTTCTCCACTACAAATAATTAATGAATGCTCAAAAATGCAACACAATGTAACATCTAAAAATAAAAATCTAGGCTGGAAAGTTGTGCAAACAATGAACTGTCTGGCATTTTCCTCATATGCTAGAAATTATTGTGTTGATGGTAATTATTCATTCTAAATTTATCTTGACATTTACATAACTGTCCTTATATATTTTGTTTTTGTTTTAAAGAGTTAGACGCACCACAAACCCCTGATACTAAATAAAGGAAAGAGATGATGATGAGGTGCTGGGTTGTTGCCATGACTGACTGGAAACCATGGCTTCTGCTGCCTAGTTTTCCATTGTAAATAGTTATCACATAAAAGCATTTCAATCAGCAAGTCCTTCAGAATGATTAATTGAATATCTTACTTTAGCCATTTCATTGGCATTGATTCTGTCCAGCAACAAAGAACCATGCCACAACATTTTTATACTGTATGCATTATACAGGTTCATCTGGAACTGGACTGTTTGTGAAGGGAGTAAGGATGGGTCGGGTCCCAAACATCCACAGTAAATGGGGGATTATTGCACTGAGATGTTAATTACTGAACATTGCAAGCCATAGCTGGGTGGTAATGAGGTATGTTTGGCTGTCACAACCATGCTAAGATTTGTTTCTGGGACAGAGAGCAGATTACATAAAGATAAATATGCCCATAGTGGCTAAAATCCAATAGTAAATCACAACCAAACTCGACCCATTGAATCAGCTCAGATTTGGTGAGTAATCTTCTCCATAAATTCCATTTTCCATGGGCCTCCTCTAGCTGAAACTTACTTCTGGATTTCAGCCATTATGTTAAAGATTACTATCTTATAGAATCCTTGATCTTTAATTAACCCCTTAGAATTTACAGGAATTTCCTCATGCAGCCACCTTAGGTCCTATTGGGGGGGATAAGTGGAACAGAAATATTTTAAATAAATTATTTTCTTTTAGATAGGACAAGAGGAAAAGAAAACACCACTCTATGGATCAGTTCAACTGATATCCTGACTATGTGTCCTTGATTCCTCTTTTTAAGGAAATCATTTTAATGAAGCGGATTATGTGTATTATATGTTCTGGTAGTTTCTTGCTGTATTATGGGTAGAGATGGGCATGAAATGAAAAAAAATTCATTCTGTTATTCATTATTCATTTCATTTTGTAACGAAACAAATAACGAAATTGTGATGAAATTGGAACGAACCGAACAGAACCACAAAAATTAGGTTCGTTACGTTTCATTTTCGTTAGTGGCGACGCGCAATGAAATGAGCTGTTTTTAAATGTTAAAAAACGTCCTGAATATCCATAAAAACCCAGCAATAATTATTGATTCTGCCTGATAATACCTACCGGGGGGGTCCTTAAAACGTGCATTTATGTCTTTTCTCAGATTGCTGTATTTTTTTTTTCCTTTAAGAGGAGTTAGGGGACATCGACCCCAAATGGCTCCCAGATGCCTAATATTGATTTCTTGGGTATTAAAATGCCCTGGACATCCATAAAAACGCAGTGATAATTATTTGAAATTATTAGCTACCAGGGGGTTGCGGTCCTTAAAACGTTAGTTTTTGTCTTTCTCCCATCGCAATGTATTTTTTCTTTTCCCTTTAAGGATGACACAAAATGGATTCCAGCCACAAGATGGATGCAAGCCATGTGATGGGATGATGTAAATTCTTGGACAGTTTCAACCAATAGCATGCCTGGGTTGCAGACTAGTTAGGTGTAGCAGCCACAGAGGTCATAGAAAGCTTTGGCAGCCCCCGTCCTCCTTGCACTCTCTGGTGGGAGTTAGGGTGGGATTGCTGTCTCTGCGACTCTAGCTTCAGTCCTGCAGCCTCCCTGTGTGCATGTGTGCTGCGTACCTCTCAGTGAGTACCCTCCCCTGCCCTGCAGTGCAGTCACTCTGTGGCTGCCTTGCACCCTGGGCAATGCCCACCGGTGCTTGCAGCCTCCCTGCATACCTAGTCTATACTGTGTCTCTGCCAGCATCCATTTTTTTTAGTGTTTTCCCTCTGGTCTGGGGCGTTGGGGGATGCCTGCGCACGGAAATGCTTTTAAAATTGCGCAAAAGCAGGTAAAAACGACAAACAAAAAAACAAAAAATGGTAACAAAAATTTTCAAAAAATTCCCAACAAACGGAAACGAACCAAAACGGACCTCTCAACGACAAATGAAAAACCGAAACACCATTTTTTTGTTTCGTGCCCATCTCTAATGTTTAACAGCTAGTCTTCCTTTTCCAGCAGTGCCATTTTAAACTCTATGTCTGTATATTTAGTGAAATGTATCCCATGAAAGGGATGCTGTCATGGCTGTTTAAGAATGATTGTCACATTTCCCTAATTTGCATTATCCTATGTTCAAAGTGTATCTTATAAGAATATCGTAAAACAAAACAGATTCAAAATAAAATGTAGTACCATAAGGAACAATCTGTATGAGAGACTTTTCCACCAAATGGGGAAACACACTGGCTGATAACTTGTTGCTTAGCATCTGCCATATAGTAACTTTTGGTCTATTCCCTCTGGGTGAAAAAAGTGAACCCATAAAAATTCTTGGAGCACACGCATGCATACATGTATTAAGCTACTGTGTGTGTACTACCAAGAAACTGTAGCAATGACAGCTTGTTTACAGGAGAGAAATGGACCAAAAACTACTGTTTGGCTTATGTTAAGCCACAGGGTTTCAGCCATTATGTTTGGCTTTTATTACCCAGCTCTTGGTGGTATGCTGATATTGCCTTAAAAAAACAAAATTAATTTAAATAACATCTAGCTATCATGCTTGTTTCATCCATCAATGTGTAAATTCCCTTAGAGCAGTTGTTATTTATAACTACCTAAGTAAAGCAACAGGCTTGTTGAAATTCTGTATTACATACCAAATTGGAAAGAATGTGTATTCAAAACATATAGTACAATATGAGTGACTTTGTGCTGATCAGCTGCTGAGAATGGCCATCATAGAGCGATTTTATAAATAGGTTATATTGATGCCCAGCTGAGGAACACAGTAGTGCAAACAATAAAGGAGTACATCTTTGGAAATCTTCGATTTTTCATGCAGTGTTTGCTTGTCACTTTGGACCTATTGAGCATCTTATGATAATTCTTTTTCTCTGTAGTAACACAATGACAGAAACTTTATTGTTGAACTTTATTGTAGCTCTATGCATTTAAAAATTGAGCACAAAGAGAAAATAAAATTCATAGAATGAAAAGCATTTACATTCAAAAAGGTTTACATTTTGTGAAATAAAAATATCAGTTGTATTTTAGACAGTAAAGGAGAATTGTCTATTTACGTATTAAAAGTGTGTGTGTGTGTGTGTGTGTGTGTGTGTGTGTGTGTGTGTGTGTGTGTGAGAGAGAGAGAGAGAGAGAGAGAGAGAGAGAGAGAGAGAGAGAGAGAATAAATGAAAGAGGGAGGGAGATATTTAGTATTTAAAGGAAAATTATGCAACAATAAGGAGCCCAAATAGTTGTGTGTGCCCTATAAAAATAACTAGATATGGGTATGAATCATAAAAATTTTGATTTGTTTTGATTCCTGTCTCATCAAGGTCAATGAATCACAAAAACTAATTCATGATTGTTTTCTGATGAAATGATGAATCAATTCATAAATACATTTTTACTATAAAACCCCATAAAAGGGACCACATTTGCTGGAAAGCTTCCCATGATGCTCTACTATGTACTCTGAAAGATTGGTGAAATTTACATTCCAGATATCTGAGTTATGCACCTCCAAGGAGGGGCCCCCAGGAAGGTGCCCCCCAGGAACTTAGAATCTAATTTTTTAGGGGAGACTTCCATCACTTACTTACCTTTATTTATTTATTTATTTATTTATTTATTTATTTATTTAAAAATTAGCCACCCCACTACCAAGTGGTCTCCTCTACAACCCCTCCAAGTTTGGTTAATGTTTGGTTTCAGAAATCTGAGTTATACCCCCATAAAGTGGATCCCCTAGAAAACTACCCTTTAGAAACTGGCTTGGGGAAGCCGAATCTTCACCATATCTGGAGGGTTCATACAGGAGAGTCAGAGGAAAGTTCCTTGAAAATTTGGTGTCTCTAGGTGCATTAGAGGCCTGCCTAGATGCCCTAAGCACATCCGAACTTGCTTGATTTCTGAAGCCCTGGTTAGTACTTTGATAGGAGACCACCAGGGAATGCCAGGTGCTGTAGGTGCCTGGAGTAGGCACTGGCAAGCCACTCCAGTATTTCTGCCAAGAAATCTCCATGGACATGGAGTCACAGAGAGTCGGTTACAATTGTAATGAAACAACACACAGGTGCATTAGAGAACATTTTGTAGCCCAACAAATTGACAAATCAAAAATCACCAAAAATCATAAATTTTTATTCATTAGGGGCATCGATTTGTATAAATACAAATCCACAAATTAATGTTTTGGAATGAATTTTACAATTTGTTTTTTTAGTTCATGCCATCTCTACAAACAACTATAATGTTGTGGAAAAATCTTGCATTTGGCAGGATTTTGGTAGAGAGCGGCTCTTGTTGAGCATTCTCACAGCCTACCTTTAACATAAAAACCTTGCCCATCTCTTTGGACAATTCTAGGCTGCAGACTATTTGCGGAAGAAGATTTTAGCTTACTGAGACATGCTATGGAATAGACTCAGTTTTCTGGTACATCACAGAAGAGTTACTGACTTAAAGATTCCATTTCTTCATGACTGCTGGCTGGCGAACTAGCCCATACATTTTTTGGAAATAAATAGAGATGGACATGAACTGAACCATGAACCAGAAAAACCCACAAACTGGGCTGGTTCATGGTTTGATTTGTGGATCTCAATTTGCCTCCACCTTCCATTGTTCCCATCACCTCCCAGAAGCATCAGGACCTGGTCTTTAAGCCAGGCCTCCTGTGCATGCACATGTGTCAGCCACTCAGCTGACAAGCTCGTGCCTATGGAGAAGAAGAAAACCTGGGTCCTTGAAACCAGACCTGCTGGATGTGCCCCTGTCCCTACCTGTAAGCTGAGCAGCAGGCGCAGGTGCACAGGCAGCAAGTCCAGGTCCTCGCAAAGAGCTGTCCTTGCTTCATATGTGCAGGCACCCACCACTCAGCTGACAAGTGAATGAGTGTGCCGAAGCAGCAGGCCAGGTCTATGAAGCTGGGTCTGCTTCCTGTTCGAATGGTTATGGCAGTGGAGGCATCAAGAGAAGAGAGGGAGGTGATAAGGCTAGTGGAAGGAGGAGGAGCAGGTGGTTCCCCTGACACAAATCCAAAACAAATTGTTGTGATTCAAAAGTAGGCACAAACTATCATGAACCACTGGTTTTCTGGTTTGTGCTCATCTATGCTAATAGTCATCACCTAATCATCATAGTCATCAACAACCAGAAAAATCAGCAGTAGCTGAACACACTCTGAAACAAACTTGATATGATACGTTCTTCCAGGCCACAGAAGTACTGGACAATGCTAAGAATCACTATGTCAGACTACATAGGGAAGCCAATGAAACCCACAAACACAAGTAGAGTTTCAACAAAAAGAGAAAGTCTAAAAATCAACAAAGCCTGGCTTCCAGTACTGAAAATAACCTGCAAAAGATCAAAGATCAATTATTTCCACCCAACCACAAGCAACTGTGATCAGTTCATAGAACAGCTAACACCCATCAACCACAGAGAAAAATCACTGTCTCCCCTGACTGCAGTGAAGCTTCTTCATCCATCCATCATAACACAATGACTAACACCTATTCTCCTGCATAGGACAAGTTTTCCCATTTTCCACAACTTTAAAGCCCCACAGTCTCACACACTCTATACCACAGAGCACAGAGAGAACTCCTAGTTCACTGAGCTCCTTGCCCTCTGAAGATGCCAGCCACAGAGTCTGGCAAAACGTTAGGAAGAAAAACTTTCTAGAACATGGCCAAACAGCCTGAAAAACTCACAACATACGATCCCAGCTGTGAAAGCCTTCGAGAATACAGTCATAACCTTCTTTGAAGCACACATTGCTGTGTTCAGGACTGAGGACGTGAGAGAAATTTTATTTCAGTCAAAGTTTTGACATGTTTGCATCAGTATTCAACTCTCAGACTGTCCACAAGGCATTCTCCAGAATCCTCACCTTGATGGAAACTTTCAGATGTGCAAAAAAAGAAAAGAAAAGAAAAAGAAGTGCAGATTTGAAAAGTGCACCTAGAAAAATTCCACACATTTCAGATGAGCACAGAAAATTGCTTCAGCATGCTTTCATTGATGGAGAATAAGTTCAAGCAATGATCTTATATATATATTTTCCCACTAATTATATATATATATATTCCCACTAAAATTGTGAATATATATATATTCACAATTTTAGTGGGAAAATAAGCAAGAAAATGAACAAATCCTTCCCTGTAAATAAACAATACAACTAGGCATAGAATTAGGGGAAAGGAAGGATATTGGTGTTTGCAGAATGCATTCATCTCTGTATCCCTAATAAAAAATGGATACAGTGGTACCACAACTTGCGGTTGCTTCGACAACCGAATTATTTGACTTACAGACACTGTTCTCTGCTCCTCATGACAGCTGACTTTGATGGGACCAACCATCACCACCAACTCCTTCTTCTTAGTTGCTTCCATCTCTGCAAAAGAGATCAAAGAAACCAAGAAGTAGGAGGAGATGGCCATTGCGCCTCCCTTCCAAACTGCCCGGGCTGCCTGAAGTTGCATCATTCTTAGGGAACAATGCAACTTCCAGCAGCCTAGGCAGTTTGGAAGGCAATGTTTACCTTTGAGTAAGTGCTTACTCAGAGGTAAGTGCTTGCCTTGGACGGCTCCAGACAAAGACTGGGCTGGAGGTCAGGGTAGACTCTGGAAGAGAGAAGGCCCTCTCTCATGTCTTCACCAAACACACCTGCCAGGGAGGGAGACTGAGAGAAAAGCCTTCCCTTTGATTTTGAAACCCAGGGGCTTATAAGGAGAGACACAGTCTTTCAGAGCACTTGAGTCCTTTTCCAAGGAGAAAATTGTGGGATAACAATACTCTAAAATAAATAAAAATAAGTTGAAACTTAGTCTCTTGCTTCTCATATATCGTGTTATAAAAGCAATAGTAGATACATGGCATACTATGTACACAACAGTGTACTGGGTGGTATATATACACTTAAAGATCATGACCCCCTAAGAAGTACTATGGACATGATCATAAGCTCCATCACAGCATTTCGGTCCAAATTCTAGAGGTGAAAATTCCTGCTCAGATGGAAACTCACACATGTGCAAGAAACCCAGATCTTCCAGAGGTCCTGTTCAATACTACACCTGAGGAGGAACGTCTCTTCAAGCATGAATGTGCTGAAGGAGGGCCTGGGTGTATTCACAGCACCAGCTTTTAAATGCCGGAATAGGATTTTGACAAAAGATGTTCTGCACAAAGATGCTGCTATGGGAAACCATGTGCAGTCAAAAATAATGTTTGAACAAGGTTCCACATGAAAAACATGTTTCATTGTGACATTCTTTTCCATTCCCATAAGATATCATTTTCTCTGTTTTTTTTCCACTTGTCAGAATAGTAGTTATTTAATCATGAAGGTTCGTGTATTTTCATCATTCCCATTCATTTTGCCCCCCCACTCGAAATGACCAGGCGAGACAGTGTGTTGGGGGTAAATGGGCCACACTTTATTAACACATATAACCAAACCTCAACAACAACCACAGGAGGGGCCAGGCATCCATAACTTGGTTGGAACCCCGGGGTCTCCCGGGACCCCTCCAACCGGGCAGCATCGGGCGATCCACGAACCCCCGGGTGGTGCAGTCGTCCGACAGCACCCACCAGGCCAGTTGCTTTATTTGATCCTCCATGCCCCTTCTGTCACCCATCTGGGAGATTCCCAGGGCAGGGAGGCATTTCCTCTCTCCCACCCCAGCACCGAGACCTCCTGGCCCGCAGTGCTGTGGATGAGGAGGTTTGTGTCCAGATGTTAATTTTATGCTCACCGCTGCCCTCCATCAGCTTTTAGCCGCCACTGCCGAGGGCCTAGCCTTGCTATGGCCCCGGTCACCCATTAAACCACCCCTTCCATAGCCAGGCCCCTCCTCCCGTCTAGCAGGAACACCTCGGCGCCCATGCCCGTCAGGTGTACACCGTCCGGCCTGCATGGCTCCGTCCTGCGTCCATTGGTCTCCGGGTGGCCCATCACTGCCCCACCATCCCGGCAGACCGCCCAACAAACCTCTTAGTGTACCCATTTCCAGGAGTGGTACCGTTTTGTGTGGGTCACAGTTCGCTCTCCGAATCTGGTGCGGAATCATCATTAACCAGAGCACCCTGCAGACCGTGGACCGGGCCTCCTCAGCCGCCAGGTCGCCCAACTTTGAGGATTGTGGACTTGCCAGCTTGCCCGGTCAAATCCTTTCCCCCCAAGTGAGTCAAGGGCATGTCTGTCGAGATGCCCTCCGCCGCAGCCGTAGCTACTATGGGGCCTCTGGCCACCCCGCTCCTCTCGTTCCCCACCACTCCAGGAGTGCCCGGTTGTCCTACGTGCGCCTTCCTCGGCCAGGTACACGTAGCTGTGACCTACCCAACTAATGCTCGCGCGCTATGCGCAGCCTTCCGGTCCTGTGGGAACAAAACAACACGTTACAGCGCCGGCCACGGCCGCACGCATCTGCAAAGATTGAGTGGCCCACCTCCCAGCTGGCACATCGGGACAGTTCATGGCCCCCGCTGCCGCTGTGAGCGACCAACTCCCCTTCAAGGAGCTCGAAGCCATTCCCCTGTGATGTAGGTAGACCAAGAATCGCTGAGAGTGCCCCATGGGCAGGGGGGGGCGTTAGCCCAGGCCCCGGGCGTCCCTCAAAGGCGGTGAACTCCTCCCCCCGGTGCGGAACACCGCTGCGTCCCAGGGCGACAGAGTGGCAGTGGGGACCTGCACGCCTGGGCCCCGGTGGACCTCTCTATGCCCAGAAAGGTGAGCACCTGACTGGGCCCTTCGGTCTTTTCTTCACTAATGGGATGCCCCCGTTCATGGGCCAGTGAGCGGAATGATCCAACAGGGCTCCGCACCTACCGCAGCCGTTGTGTCCACATAACAGGTAAGCGTCCCGGTGACGCACCGTATTTGTCCAGCCCACGCAGTGGCGGAGCCTCTACTCCCCACGTGAGCTTAAGGCCACGAAAATGGCGCAGGATGCCCAGCCTCCAAATGGGAGAGCCCTGTCCATGTAGAACCGGCCCCGGGATCGGAACCCTAACGGCTCGAAGTCCTCCGGGGAACGGGGAGAAGGCGGGAGGCGGACTTAATGTCATGTTTCGCTCTCTCCGCCGTCCCTCCGCAGGTGCGCACTATGCGCTCGACCGCATCAAAGGACGTGCGCCTGACTGTGCGACGCTCCGGCGATACCCCATCCCCGATGGATACCCCCCTGGGACGGGACAGGTGATGGAGTACCCGGAACTCCCCTGGAACCACCTTTGTTATCGCGTCAATCGGGGACACTCGCCGATATAGTACTGGTGGCTCCTAGGAGGGGCGCGGATACGCCCCCCGTACTTCCTTGGGAATGCTGTCCTCGGCCGCCCCTACCACCATATCCCGGGGTTACAGTTTGCTCGCTGACCAGGGTATGCAGGCCCTCTTAAATGGACTACGGAACCCCAACCCAAAACCCTGTACTAGAAAATGTGCTGCTGCCTTAACGGGGTATGCCGCAGCCCAACGCCGCAACACCTCCAGCCTAATCTGGCTGGGCCCCATTACCGGGAGGGGGGGTGTCCCTCCGTACCTCCCACTTTTGGGCCCTCCCCCCTTCGTGGGCCGTCCATATTAGGGGGGGCTTTGCTGCAACCAGTCACCAGTCGATGTGCACCGCCCTGGAAACCCTCATGTTTAAAACCGCAGGGTTTCCTGTCGTAGACTCCCTGGCCATTGTAACCTCAGCAGACCAGCCGGACCTGGCCCGGCTGGCCTGCTGCGCGGGCGGGTGTGTTGGCCTGCCCTGACCTTGTGGTGTGGCCACTGTCGTACCTTTCCCCCAGTATTGGCCCGACTGGGGTCCCGAACTGCAACAAATGGGTGGCAGCGGCTCATCCCAACGAACATAGGGGTCCAGATCCCCGACAGCCTTGTATATAAAATCTAAATGCTTAAACATCGCCTGGGCCCCCCATGGGTGGGCCTGCCAGGTCGAAGACCTAAAATCCAGGTAGGCCGGCAGCTATATTGTCCTGGATCGGGTCAGCTTCGTCCCGAGACTGCGCTCCCAGCCTTGCGGGGTTTTTCCCCGTCCAAGTTCTTGACATCCCGCTCCCGCTCGAGTAAGCTGAAGATGTCTACGATTGCCCCCTGCTAGCTGTTCTCCTTAGTGGGCTGAGACAATTGATGCCCAAATGGGGAGGCGTAGTCGCCATGGGGCATGGCGGCCACTGCCACCCCGGGGTAGCCCGGGGCTGCACCCATCCCTGGCCATGCTGCCATTCCCCCAGCCATATGGCTGATCACAGACCAGCCCGGCAACAGGCCGGGTGCCCCCATTGGGGGGAACCCCGGCCAAGTTGGTTGGTGCTGACCCGGCCTGCCCCCTGGAAAGTGTCGGTTGGACTGGTCTCGGCCCCCCCTGCCGGGGCGCTGGCTGGGCATCCATGATGTGATCGGCCTCCACGCCGGGATTCTGGCAGCTGGTAGCTAGGCAGGCGGCGCCTGGGCTGTACCCTGCGCCGGGGAGGCTATCCCCGCCCGGAAACTACCCCCCCCGGCCAAGGCCAAATGCTAGTGGGCGCAGTTTCGGGTGCGCACGCCAACTCACTGTGTGCTGTGCTCTCTGTTGCAGGCCTCGGGGGCTGGTCTCCGCCCCCTGGTTCCACTGCCAGGAGTTCGTCCCCGTTTGCATTCTGTGGGGTCAGCCGTGGGCGCTTGCCCGAGGCTGCGGCCTCGCTGTACCCCACGGCCGGTCCCGTGGCTGCTTCCATCTGCTCGAGCGCTGCAAAACAAGACGGCGTATCGCGAGTCAAGACCTTCAACTGTTCCCCCTGACGTGCCCTTGAGGGACGCGCCCCTATTCTGAGGGGAGGGCCTGGCTGGGTTCCTGAGCCCACCACCCGCTTTGGCGCCTCCCCTGCTTTAAAGCTAGCCTCCCCGTGTAACAAGGCGGGGCCATCGCCCGCCGCCTGCAACCCCTGCCGGTGGCTGTGCCCGCTATGGGACTGCCTCGCTGCCGTCAGCGTTCCCTTGATGGAGAAACTAGGGCCCTTCAAACAGAATACCCCACACCATGATGGGTTAACCAGGGTACTCCAAGGGCCCGATGTAGGGGAGATGTATCGGGGGGGCAGGTATCTAGTCTCATACGCTCCCAGGGCATCTGGTGGGGCCACTAGTGAGATACAGGGAGCTGTACTGGAAGGGCCTTTGGCCCGCTCGACAAGGGAACATACACTAAATTGAGGGCTGTGAGAGTAAGAGCTGACAAAGGAGAATATCTATCTATCTATCTATCTATCTATCTATCTATCTATCTATCTATCTATCTATCTATCTATCTATCTATCTATCTATCTATCTATTAATACCCAGCGTGTTGTAAGTCTATGGAACTCCCTGCCACAGGATGTGGTAATGGCATCTGGCCCGGATGCCTCAAAAGGGGGTTGGACAGGTTCCTGGAGGAAAAGTCCCTCACAGGTTACAAACCATGATGGAGATGTGTAATCTCCAGGCCTTAAACCAGGGTACTTCAAGGGCCAGGTGCAGGGGAGTAGTCTCAGGAGACAGATGTCCAGTCTCATGCGCTCCCAAGCGTACCTGGTGGAGCCGCTGTGGGATACAGGAAGCTGGACTAGATGGGCCCCTTGGCCTGCTCCAGCGTGGCACTTCTTATGTTTTATGTTCATATGGCTCTTCTGATGTTCTCACTATGGGGTGGTATATGATATGCACCCTTTGCTTTTGCAAATCTGAATGTCTTCTGCTAAGAAATACTTCTTTCCTCATGAGTAAAGTGGATAGAGGGAAGCTCTTCTCCCTCCCACCGAATACCAGCGCCAGAGGACATACACTCCCATTGAGGTCTGGGAGAGTAAGAACAGACCAAAGCCAGTATGTTCCCGCCCAGCGCTTTGTTAGTTTATGGCACTCCCTGCCACGGGATGTGCCGGTGGCATCTAGCCCACATGCCCCCCAAAAGGGGACTAGACAGACTCCCAGGGCAAAAATCCATCACAGGTCACGAACCATGGCGGGGATGGATCTCCATACCCCAAAACCAGGGCACTTCCAGGGCCAGGTGCAGGGAAGTGGCATCGGAGGACTGGTCTCCAGTCTCCCGTTCTCCCAAACGCATCCGGTGCGGCCAACTGCAAGCCACCGGAAACTGGACTAGATGGGCCCTTGACCTGATCCAGCATGGCTCTTCGTGCGCTCTTATGTAAGTGTCCGAGCATGCCCAGGCAGGCCGGGCCATGCTGACTGCGCAACTAGAAGGCCTGGATCGCTCCTTTAACCAGGCCAGCCAAGGCCCCAAGGGGGGGTGAGCAGCCGGGGGGGGCTCACTCTGCGGGGGGGGCAGACGGTCCCACCCGCCCCCCGGGATTCGGGGGGGTTTCCCCCTTGGCCCCCACCGGCGTGCTAACCCCCACCCGGGGCCCGCCGCTTGGTGCTGGGCCTGGCAGGGGCCTGGCTCCTCTTCCGCGCCCGTGGCGCGGCCTGCTGGCGGAGGATGGACAAGGAGCCCGCCCGCCAACCCCCCGCGTCCCGCCTGGCTGGCCGGGTGGCTTTCTTCCCCCGGCGAGGCCCAATTGCCTCGCCCCCAGCTTGGCCGGTTAGCTTCCCCCCACCCCCGCCGCCGGCCCTGTTCCCATTTGAGGAGGTGAGGGTAAGGCGGCCGGCCGGTTCTACTGCCGCGGCCCCGCACACTCTGGGGCCCCGCTCACTCTGGGGGGGGGAGGGCTGATGCCGCTCCCCTTAATCTGCTTGGGCTTCTCCCGGGGCCCCGTCTGGATTCGGGCCCTCCGTCGCGCCGAACCATTGGTAGGGGTGGAGGTGAGGAGCCCACCCGCCGGCCTACTTGTTCATCCCGGCCCGGCCGGCACCTCCCCCGTCGCTGGCCCTGGATGCCCCGGTGGACCCCCGCCCCCGCGCTCCGAAGGGTTGGGGGGGGAGTCCGGCGGCCGGCTTCACGCCGCAACGCCCGCACGCCGCGGCCCCGCTCACTCCGAGGGGGAGGGCTGAGGCCTCTCCCCCACTCCGTCGTCCTACCCAGCCGGGACCCGCTGGGCTGCCCTGCTTCGCGGTGCCGCCGCTGCTCGTTCCGCGCGGCGGCAGCGCCGCCGCTCAGCTTCTCACGGCGCTGCGGCTGCTCCGTGGGCCCGGGCTCTACCGGCTTGCTCCGGCCCGGCCCAGGCTGTGGAGCGCCGCCGCGCCGCGTCCTGCTCCGCCGCCGATGCGGCCTGTCAAAATGGCGCCCGCCATGTGGCGCCCGCTGCTCCCGGCGCTCGGACGAACCTCGCCGTCCGAACGCCGGAAGAAAACTGACTGTTGTTTTGGGGGAGGAGCCGCCCTTTATAGGGCGCTCCTCCCCCTCCCCTCCAGGACCCCTAGGTCCTGTCTCGCCCCTCGCCATTCTCGCGAGGGGCAAATCCGCACCGCGGGCGGACAAGCCGCCCGCGGAGCATGCATTTGTGGCCATTGATTTCAGCTTCTGTTTTTCCCCCTGAGAATGTTATGCTTCTACCTGGCTTTAAATGTTCAGTCTGTTGTGAGGCTCTGGGTTGTATTGTACACAACAATGATGCATCCAGTGCATTCTTCAAAGACTGCCTCCAATATGTTGGCTTCCAACCTAAATGGACTAAGAATGATAAATATTTAAGGCATAACTGTTGTGGCCCGAGGTGGATATAGGAAAGGGCAGTGGGAGAATGGACATGTTGCTCCTCCATCTTTCAAAGTTTCCCTCTAAGTTAAATTTCTGTCTCCCAGCTCAACAAACAAGAAGCAATAAATATTCAAAGTAGAAAAGATTCTAGTTTCTTCACATTAGTGGGACACGGGCAAAAACTGCTGGCTCTGAACAGGCTGAGAAGGTGAATTATTCATGTTATATTTAAAGCAGAAATCATTCTTACCTTCTTAGGTAGTGTGACATGGATAGGGAAGCATTGGCTCCTATATTTTTGACCCTGAAACATTGACCCTACATATTTCCTAGGCTGCTGCTTTGTTCCAAGTCAAACAAAGAGAAAGCAAATTATAAAATAGTCTATGAAAGGCACAAATCATTTTGAGCTTCCTTGCTAACTATAGGGTATACAATATTATTGGCCAGCTCTATATTTTTTCAAAGACTGCTGGATTCCTAACCAAACAGACTGAGAAGTAAATTATTCAGTATTTTCAGGGTACAAATCATCCTGGCCTCCTAAGCAGGGCAATATATTTAAATGCCATCCCAGAAGTACTCTGCCTCTTTCTACAATCAAATAATAATAAATCTCAGGTTATGAAAGGGAGGAGAAGGTTGGTCTTCAAGTAGGGCTGATATATGAAGAAAGTGATGCCCTTGTTTCTCATGATCCAAGTCCTCTACCAAACACATCAATAATAGAGGCAAGATCAAAACAAATCTAGAAAATTAAAATACTAAATTTGCATGAACAACCCATTGACCATGAAACAAAATATATTCTGTAGTTTTCCAAACACCAGGAGAACCGTGATACAAATTTGTTAGGACATACATAGTACCCAGGACAGTACTATGGTTGCTCTCACCGTATTGGGCAGGTGACGAAATCTGAATCGTAAAAAACCATTCCAGCAGTTCAGAGGAAATGAAATGTTGGAGAGTGGGACATTACTCTAGCACCACCAAAAATATCATGCTGTGATGAAGAAAATATGGCATCACACAGGAGTAGATAAAAGAAATGGATGAAGGAGGCATGTTGATTCTGCCGTAGTTGCAAGCAGATGGAGTATCTTCTATGAATGAAAATTGAATGAGACTGTATATTTCTGTTACCTGAACTGGTAGGAATATATCTGTATTGGTCCCTACAAAGTCAAGCATTCTTGTCCCCAACCTAACCCACACTGTCCCTCTTTTCTCCTCCCTCTATCAGATTTGTATGCAGAATCAAGTCCACAAGAAAAGGACTGATTAGTGCTAAAAGAATGTGAAGTCACGGTGAAGAGATAAAATTTTAGGACCTTTGGACCGGTTCCGAAAGTCAACAATACGGCCCAATTGGTCCCCATACTGAGAAAAGCAAGCTGCTTTTCACCCCGTTTAAAAATACCCAGCCGTTCCCGAGATATGGGCAGAAAGCAAGCCCCCCCTTCCTTCCGACTACAATGTTTTTCAATGGGAATCGGCTTCTCCCCCCCCCTCCCTTCCTGCTACAATGTTTCTCTATGGAGCCAGCCTTTTCCAGCCTTTTCTATAAGCGGAGGTTTTGAGCCTATCTTTCAGAATCCTTTAACCTTTTTCTGTCTTTTACTATTAACCCGTTCCTGCCTCCATTAACCCTTTCCCCTCCCTTCCCCTCTCCTGCTCACCAAGCAGAACCCCAAAAGGACTGCAGCCAGGGACTCAGCCTGGGCAAAATAAGTCTTAGACCAATTTCTATATTCTCTACTCAGGCTGAAGGGGGGAGTGACTACCCATCTCACCCTTTGGGCCAAGAAACACCCTTAAAACATTGGTCCTCTTGCCTACCTCTGGCACCAACCAAAAACACAAAAGGCTTTTCCTTCTTTCCTCTCTCTGCTCTCTCCTTCTGACTTTCCCTCATTTCCATCGTTTCATTTCCCCTTCCCAACCCTAAATCCCATCAACTGGGGCCAAGAAGAAGCGGTGCACAGACAACTAAAAGATGGTGGGTCCTGCATGGCTGGAAAAAGAGGTTGGAGCCTCCATCATCGCCTGGATTCCTGCCACGTATCCTCAACAGCTGCCTTCCAGGGATCAACACCTCGAATAGCATGCCATCCGATTGTCATCAACGCCCAAGGACATTTTTCATTGTTTCATTTACACCTGGAGAGGACTTGTATTTTCATATCTGCACTCCCTGAAGCCATGAGACCACTCCTATAGAATTTACATCCTTGTGCCTTTACACCTTTGTATCTTTCCAGCACGCCTGAACATAATCCTATTATGACTTGTGTCCCCATGTATCAAAACCATTGTGTCTCCTAAATGTTTGTGTGTGTGTGGGCCCATCAACCCCTCCTACCCCCACTGATGTTGGTAATTGCTTTCTGCCACCTCCTATTGACTCGCTGATACTTCCAGTTTACCAACACCCAAGAACAATGCCACACTTCCCTGTCCCCATTGAGACATTCTGTCTGGTATTTGCATAAGCCCTGACTGCTACCAGGGACCACCCAGGACTGCCCCCAACCAACCCCCAACCCCTTCTGATTGGGTCATTTGAACTGCCCCTGACCAATCTCTGGGATTGGCGCCGCCCAGGGAAAGGAAGGAGGCAAAAGTCAATAAAAGTTGGAACTCATTGCATGTGCGGGGTCGGACATCTTAGCCCGGTTGGAAGGCGGGTGTCCACCTACTGTTTTTATTGGTACCAAATAAAATCAGTATTCCTCGGATTTGTCGCGTTGGATCTTTATTGGCTTCTTGTGGGATTCAGCGGACTTCAGTGGGGCTAGCCCATCTGAAAATAATTTTTAAAACCCTATTTTGGGTCTTAACAAGAATACCTATTAATTTTTGACTGATTTCCATCATGATAAAATATGCAAGCAACAGTCTTATTGGTTTTACATTGTTCTATTCATGTCAAAGTAAGTGACCACAAAACTAATTAGTTATACTTGCCCTGGCTCCCTCATCCCAATACTGAGTGTTTTTAAGGCCAAAATTGTGCCCATGCTGACCTATGGAGCAGAAATTTGGGGCCTCAATAAAGCATCTTTGGTTGAATTAGTACAGACCAACGTCCTAAGAAACTTATTGGGGACAGACAAAAATACGGCCGCATATGCCGTAAGGGCAGAAACAGGTATATTTGCTCTTTCCAGCCATACAGTAACCAGAGCATTTGCATTCTGGCTGAAGGTCCAATCGATGAGCCAAGATAGAAGATACTTTCATTCATAGAAGATACTTCCCAATCTTTGCCTAATTGAACAAGCAGCTTCCACCCTGCCCAACTCGTGGGCCAGACAAATCGGTATTATGATTGCCTTCTCCGGGTTGTCAGTCCAAAGTTTGCTTTCCAATGGTCACTTAGCCAAAGTTATTTTTAAACAAAGAGTACAAGATCTTAGTGTCTGTCCAACAGGACATGGAGCTCCTCTCTAACAATAAAGCACTAATCTGGCTAGTAAGAAATAAACAGGTCTTCCAGTGTGAAAAGTACTTAACAACCAGTCTACCACACTCCCTTAGAAGAACCTATACCAGAGTGAGATTTGATCTATTGGAGTCCATGAATAGAAATGGGTGCTTTCACAACTTACCCTATCAAGACAGATCCTGCATATGCGGTGCTACCCGCATAGAGGATACGGCTCACATTTTATTTGATTGTGAGCTTTATACAGCTTTAAGACAATCACATTTATCAAAATTGATGGTCAGAATTCCCAATGGAACATAAACTTTCAGCTTGATTTCCTGCTCAACAGTTCCAAGGTGCAGGTTGTCTGTGGTGTTGCTAATTTTGTATGTAAGGCTGCCAGGGTAAGATCCACCTTCACAGATCAAATTGGTGTTCCCTGTAGGGAAGATGCTGACATATGAATGAGAAATCTTATTCTTGTTATTTTAACTGTATTTCAACTGTTTTAACTGTGTTCTTAACTGTTTCTTTTTTCTTCTTCTGTATTTGATATGGCCTGTTGGGCTAATCAATAAATTTATTGTTGTTGTTGTCCTCCCTCTATCAGATTTGTATGCAAAGTCAAGTCCACAAGAAAAGGACTGATTAGTGCTAAAAGAATACCTATTAATTTTTGACTAATTTCCATCATGATAAAATATGCAAGCAACAGTCTTATTGGTTTTACATTGTTCTATTCATGTCAAAGTAAATGGCCACAAAATGAAGGAAACCTGCAGAAAGTCAGAGCATCACACAGATGGAGAGAGAGAAAGATTGACCAGCAGTGTGCCGAGAAATACAGAAAACTTTAGTCTTATGGGAGAGCAAACAAGCCATGCTCTTTAGCATAATTCATCATAAGGAGAAGGAATTCCTTCAGCGCTGATCGTGCATTGCTAGTATATCAGGAGGTGTGGTTTTTTTAATCTCCTGTAACCTGCGAAGTTGCTTGCTTGAAAAAAAATTAATGTTTAGATTGTAAGCATGTTCTTTCTTGTTAAGTCTGATATTTCAGACTTAAATTCAGTCTAATCTCTTGAACACAAATGTGTCTCTTCTGATTAGCTTTGGCTCTGGATACAAATTGATTTGTAAATTCCCTTCACTTAACAAGGAAGTGAATATGACCATTCTGTTCAATCCAGACCTCATACAAACTGATCTGAATTTGATTTAGTTAACATTTTGGGAGATGCCATAATCTGGTGCACAACCCTAACAGACAGGTAGGACTTCCCCAAAAGACTTCCCCCAAAGGACAGCAAAACCTATAAACCTTGTGTAATAGCTGCTAAATACCGTTGGTTGGGTACGAAAATAATATTAATGATGAGATTAACTGCTGGATAGCTCAGTGGCTCAGGCATCTGGTTAAGAGTTCAATACCCCACTGTGTCTCCTTGGTAGTTCCATGATGATGGGGATGATGATTTTTATTTTTAATTTTTTTTTTTTGGAATTAAATTTTCACTTAATTCTATTGGGTCCTGAATAGAGCAATAGGTTTCTAAATGATCGTGGAAGAGCCACAAAGAGTGCCTTGGGTGGGGATCATAATTCAGCTGTAGAGCACGTGCATTGGGTACTGAAGGTCCTAGGTGCAATTCCTTGAATCTGCCAGGCTAGCAGGCTTGTATGAAATCCTAGAGACTGCCTGTCAATCATAGTGGAGGAGATAAGCACTGGGACATGTGAACACAATAATCTTACTTGTTGATACATGGGATCTGGTCCTGTACTGTTTTTAATGCCAATGACTTGATGAAGCTTCATGCTGCTCACTCCTGCTTTGAAGCTACATGTGTAAGCAAAGATGTATGGGACTTCAGTGTAAATAGAACCATGTCCCTCTAAAGAAGATGAGAAGCAGATGACTGTCCTGTCACAACGATGTAAGAGTACAGCTTGAGAGTTCCCAGAGGTGCTGGACTTCTCACATGATATGCTGTTAGTCTCATGCCAGCACAATAAAAAGAGAGCTACCCCCCATCTTCTTGTATCCTTCATTTGCAGCTGTCCTATCCCAGAGATTTAGGATTTTAGGGTGCTAGGGTGGAAAAAGCCAAGTTAGCCATAGGACAGTGATACCCAGTCTTGTGTCCCCTGATGTTCCTGGATATAACATTCCCAAAAATCCTGGCTAGCACAGCTATTGATGAAGGCCTCTGGGAGTTTTATTCCAAGAACAATTGGGGAACCATGATTGGAAACCTGTGTCATAGGAGATCAGAAGCAAAACTAAGACAGAATCAAATAAATGAGGTACTGACCCAGGCATGCCTGCTGTGCCATGTTTGCAGGCAGATAAAATTTGGAATTCACTGACCATCTGAAAGGAGATGCCTTTGTGGCCTGAATGAGGAATACTGTTGTTTTTTATCTTCCAAAACAAACAAACAGAAGGACAAGGGAAAGCTTGGAAGACCAAAAGGAAGGGATCATTCTCCCCAGAATGTTTCCCGTGTGCATGCTTGGTGTTATACAAGTCACTGCTTTTCCTCATGACATGTGCCACATTTGAGGTTCAATATTCCAGCACCCTACAGAAACTGTTCACTCAAAATCAACAAAAGAGTGTAGGAAAAGTATTAATCTGTTAAGAAAAGAAAACCAATTGTTCTATATTTGTTTCAGAAGCTCCTGATTAGAGATGGCCATGAATCGAAAAAATGACATTTCGGTTTTTCGCTTTTCATTGCAGATCTGTTTTGGTTCATTTTCATTTTTTTGTGATTTTTTTTAAAAAAAAATTGTTTCATTTTTTTCATTTTTCATTTTTACCCGCTTTTTGTGCAACTTAAAGCATTTCCGCGCACGGACATCCCCCAACGCCCCAGACCAGAGGGAAAACACTAAAAAAAATGATGCTGGCAGAGACACAGTATAGACTAGGTAAACAGGGAGGCTACAAAGGCAGTGACGGGCGTTGCCCTGGGCGTAGGGCAGCTGCAGAGTGACTGCACTGCGGGGCAGGGGAGGGTACTCACTGAGAGGTACGCACGCACACAGGGAGGCTGCAAGAGAAATCTGTTCTTTCTCTCCTCTAAGAGTCAGGCTGCTGCCAGCAGGAACACAGAGACAGTAACGAATCGTAGAGACAGCCATCCCACCCTAACTCCCACCGCAGACTGCAAGGAGGACAGGGCTGCCAGAGCTTTTTATGCCCTCTGTGGCTGCCACAACTACCCAGTCTGCAACCTGGGCAAGCTATTGGTTGAAATTGTCCAAGAATTTACATCATCCCATCACATGGCTTGCATCCATCTTGTGGCTGGAATCCATTTTGTGTCATCCTTAAAGGGAAAAGAAAAAATACATTGCAATGGGAGAAAGATAAAAACTAACATTTTAAGGACCGCAACCCCCTGGTAGGTAATAATTTCAAATAATTATCACTGTGTTTTTATGGATGTCCAGGGCAGTTTTAATACCCAATAAATCAATATTAGGCATCTGGGAGCCATTTTGGGTCGATGTCCCCTAACTCCCCTTAAAGGAAAAAAAATACAGCAATCTGAGAAAAGACATAAATGCACGTTTTAAGGACCCCAACCCTCCTGGTATGTATTATCAGGCAGAATAAATAATTATCACTGGATTTTTACGGATATTCAGGACATTTTTTAACATTTAAAAACAGCTCATTTTATTGTGCGTCGCCATTAACGAAAACGAAACATAACGAACCTAATTTTCGTGGTTCTGTTCGGTTCGTTCCAATTTCATCACAATTTTCGTTATTTGTTTTGTTACGTAACAAACCAAATAAAGAATAATGGAATGGATTTTTTTCATTTCGTGCCCATCTCTACTCCTGATCTGCTGTAGCTGAAGGTCACTTGCCTCTGCATGGGGATAAATCAGTGCTATTTTGAAAGCCATTTCTCAAAACCATCTTAGATTTTGTATATAGCAAGAGCAGATTTGGGCCTGATCTGAAGTGCAGTTTTAAAGTTAAAAGTTGAGTTTGGACTTGCACCCTTTTTGAGAGTTGCTGTTTGCAATGTTGTTTCTCTTAGGTGCGCAAACATAGTGGCCAGACTAGAACCTGGCCATAATAAGTTTGCCTGTGCCACAAGTGTATAGCCAACTATAATGTGGCATGATTATGTGGAATTGTTTCATGTCGGTATTCAGTTTAGAGGGTACTTTTGAATTCATCACACACAGTTTTCAAAAAGGAAACCAATTAAATTTTAAACAACGCGTGTATTTTACTTGCACATTTAAAAAGAGACATGAATCAGGAAGTATTCTGGGAACTTCACATAGTATTAAAGATGAAGATACTGGCTTTCCACATCTTTGAAGACATATTAATTAATTCATATTGTTTGCAAGGCAAATGTACCAAATATACCCAGCTGAATCTTCCTCACTGCTGGAATCAATACTGTTTCAGTCGAGGAAGGTCCCTTTGTTTTCCTTTATTTAGGGAAACCATGTGGCAAGCTGGCATACACAACTTCATTCACAATTCATGACGACAAATAAAGTTGCTGGCCCAGGAAAAATAAAGACAAGTAAAGGTTTGGGTGTTAATTATTGGAGCTAAAGAACCAGTGGATCCTGTCAAAAGTGTTTTTATGTTTGTGTCTTCCTTTTTTATTTTCAGGGACTTAAATTAAAAGAATAATCAAGTATTTCACAAGAAGTCAAGACTTTAAACTGATATGATAAAACTTTTAATTATAATTTTGAGTTATAGGCTATTCCACCTAGTGGGATAATAGTCATGAGAAGAAGGTTCAGTGAGCCTTTCAGGAGGAAGGTGGCTTTCATTACCTTTTGATCAGCTGGCCATATGTCCAGAGATTTTGATTTTGTGCAACAGAAGACTGCACTACATTACCAGCTATAGGGCTTAAATAGGGGGCCAGTGGATTGACCACAGTGCAGCAAATCTGTGGCATGATTGGTGGGAGATATTTAAGACCATTTTGTGATAGAATTTAGAGGCTTTGCCTCAACAATGGAGGCAATTGTTGGGCTCACAAATGGTCCAGTTGGGGGCAGAAGGTCCTTGGTGGCCCAGGAAATTCAGTGAATGGAATTCACTGTTGGCTTGGTAGGGTGGTAATACTTCAGTCTATCCTCACATCCCCTCTAACATTGCCCCAAGTTGTATTGGATTCATGACTGAGGTATCTGGCTGGGGATTGGTGCTGCAAGTTTCTTGACACCCCCTCTCTCCCTCACTCCCTTGCAAATAGAAGATAAAGGATATCATCATTCTGCATTAGAAAAAGAAATTGCACCAGGCAATTTCTTAAAGGACTATGTGATTCTATGCAAGGCCCTACCAAACCTCACCACAGGAGGGAGATCACTGAAGATATATGAGAGGACCAACAGGTACGACAGTTTTTAATAAATTTCAATGGGATATCCTTTTGGAGAACTGAAGTGCAGTTAGGGGTAGAATTTCAAATGCAGACAGACTCTGTGAAGTCTTTAGCTTCCAGCCTATATTTTAGAGCGCTACGGTGCGCTGATGAGTGGCCACCAGAGTAGCATGAGATAGGCATTACCAGAGACTTATCATATTAAATTTTGTTTTCAAATTGGTAGGATGCTTTGGATATCGGACAGTTTGGCAGTAGCCTGTTGGTGTGTCTACCAGGCAGATTTACACATTAACTCACTCAAATCCCAATAGGTTATGAGGTTAGGACATTTACATTATACTTTCTGTATTTTAACATTGTTTTTCATGCCTGGCATATCCCCAAGTATATGGAATAATGTAGATGATGCAGTTTCCTGTTAACAGAGTTTGAAACTGGCTATAAGCATGGCAGTGGTGCCCAGCACATGACACATTTATGTAGCAGCATGGGACTGGTTTCAGGCCTTTAGGACCAGGGAAGGTTTGGAAGAGGTTTGACAAATCTGTGGCATGATTGGTGGGAGATATTTAAGACCATTTTGCACCTCATGCTGCACTTTGGGGTGCATGTTGCAGTTTGGCTGATTTGAGAACTTCATTCTCACCAAACATGTTAGTTAGGTTAGGGGCGGAATGTGTACAAAACACATGTGAAGGCCTGTTTTAAGCAGCTACCTGGGCACCTTGGTTTGGAGCACTTAGGGTGGTGGCTAGAGATGGGCATGAAATGCCAACATGGTGTTTCAGCTTGTTTTTCATTTTGTATCCATCCCCTCATTTTGTTTCATTTGAAGTGATTTTTTTTAAAAAAAAACAATTGTTTTGTTTTTCATTTATGTTTTCATTTTCATTTTATTTTAAAATGCTGCACCGTTTCCCCCCAACATGCCTGATTGGGGGTGCAGGGGTTTTAAACTGTTTTTTGCTGATGAAGCAAGCCGCAGTCGGGATGCTAGCATGAGACCCCCAAACTACTGTCCCAACCATATTCCGAGGGCTACTGCTGAGCTGTCATCAGCTGGACCCCTTTAAAAATGGCCCAATCAACACCGGGGGGGGGGGGATCCCCTGGTGGTGACTGATTGGCGCTTGGGGGGTGCCAACAGGGGGGAATTGCATGGGCTTTTAAATTTTTTTCACTAACAACACAAGCTTGCTTCACTGGTGAAAAGCTCATGCCATTCCCCCCTGTTGACGCCTCCCCCCAAGCACTGATCAGCTGGCGTGCGGGGTCCTCCCGGCCACCTCCAAAGTGCTGATCAGCTGGTGCATGGGCCCCTGCTGGCTGCCCCTTTCCAGCTTATGAGTGCTAGGGAGAGGGGCAGCTGGCAGGGCCCTGCACCAATTGTCAAAAAATAAAAACAAAAACAAAAAAATGGAATGGAACAAAATGAAAATTTCCAGTTCACTTCATTTTTTTAAAGTACTTCATTTTCCATTTGGTTAGGAAATAAAACAAAAAAAGAAAAACAAAACAAAAATTGTGTTGTGCCCATCTCTAGTGGTGGCATCTTTGTTGGATGCACTGGGATCTGCCTTTTATCAGGTCAATTTTGTAGTCACCCAGTTTGGTATGTCATATGATAATACACCTTCAGACATCCAAACTGGATCCGCTGGGAACCGACATCAGGCTGGGATGGTGTTCCATACCGGCTATGGCTGAAATCAATGGCACATCTATGAAACATATATGTTCAAGGGTTAAAAAAAAGGAAGGAAAGAAAGAAAAGTAAAGTAAAGTAAAGGCAAGGCAAGGAAGCCCAAATTCATGACCAAATATTTCAAATAGTAAGCAAGGACATATTTTCTTTTATGACACCTTCATTACTCTCTAACTCATTAGGTACCATTTTCCAAGGTGGCATTTGGTTGAATGCAGTTTTCTCATCTTGAAACATCTGACTTTCAACCCCTTTCCCTCCTTTCTTTATCCCTTCCTTATTTTTCTTTTTAACCTAGCCTGATGAAAAGATCTATAGAACTCAAAAGCTTGGCTATTTTTTTTCATGCACAGCTGATTCTTATAAACATACTGTCCACCTGTGGATTTTGAAGGAGACAGAAAGTTTTTATACAATACAATAAAACATTAGAAAGAAGCTGTACTATCTTATGCAAAAAACCAAAGCCTTCTCTTATTTAAGAACTGTTTGGACAGAAACAAAAATACAGTATTTTTCGCACCATAAGACAATCCCCCCCCCTCTCAACAGTAAGGAGAAATGTCTGTGCATCTTATAGAGCAAATGCACCCTGGCCGGGAGTGGCTGCGATGGAAGCCTCTGGATCCTGTGAAGGTCCCAGATGCAGTGGAGGCTTCTCCACCTGGCTGTTATAAAAAAAAATATCTTGCATGATTGATTTGTTCTGTAGAACTGGAGATGGAGATCATTCTGTCAAACTGAAGACCATAGAGATAAGAAACAAGCTACACAGTAACCACTCACCACAATGACCATAAAGATGCATCTCTATGGTCATCATGGTGGGTGGTTACTTTTTAGCTGCATCTCTATGGTCATCATGGTGGGTGGTTACTCTCTAGCTGCATCATCATCATGCAATGTATTTTTTTTTAAACAGACGGGTGGGGAAGAGCCTCCTTTGTGGCTGTAGCTGGGGCTGGGGACCTGCACTGGGCTTGAAGGCCTTTGTAAGGGCCAGAGGCTTCCCAGCATGGAGACCCAGGTAGGGGTGGTAGCTTGTCTTCCCATTTTACTCTCCAGCCATGCTGCTCCGGGCATCCCATGAGCAGCATGGCTGGAGAGTAAACTGGGGTTGGAGTTGTATCAGGACTGCAGTATGTATGTGTGAATATATTTTTTCACACATGCATGCCTCTAAAAACTAGCTGCACCCTATTGCCCAGTGCATCTTATGGGGAGAAAAAATAGAGTAAATTCAAAATAAAACTCTATCTACTCTCAGTTATCACTGTTTATCAAACTGCTTTACTAGATTATTTTAAGGTTTTTGATATGAGAAAGAGACAGCTATTATACCTCTGAAAAACTGAAAAGCCAAGTAAAATAGGTAGCTACTAGGCTGAGATAAGGGGCACAGCCCAAATTTTGGTTGGGTCCCCTCTGCCTCAGTCATGAGCCAACTATGTGTTTTCGACTGTGCTTGGTGCTATGGCTATTTTATCATCATCATCATCATCATCATCATCATCATCATCATCATCATCATCATCATCATCATCATCATCATCTAGAACTATAGGGCTAGAGAGGGTCCTACAGAGCACTGAATCATATCCCTGTCAAGGATAGACAGTGGGGAATTGAACACCCATTCTGTGTCCTGCAGCCAGATATCTAAACCACTGTGCTTCCCAGCAATTTAGGGCATTTATACATGACCCCTAAGCTGCGCTGCAAATGGCTCCCAGCTCCAGAGCTTAGAAATGTTTCCCCACCAGCTCCGGAGTTTGCAGACAATTAAGTGCGACCCCGCCCACTTTAGCGCGACCCAGCACACTTTTGTACCTTCTCTCTGGAGGTGAAAAAAAAATTGATGCGGATAAGAGTGCCAGGCTCTCCTCGCTTGTCTGTTGTTTTTTTGCCTCCCGCCCCTTTAAGAGCCCCTTGAGAAGGAACCAGGAAGTAACGGGGCTCGTGGCAAGTTTGACCGGCACCGGCAAGGTTAGTAAAGGCTTCTTTTGTCCTTTTTTCCCCCTCCCCCCCCTCAGGAGCAGGAAGTGCTGAGGGGTGGGGACGCAGGAACAGAAACGAACCCCCAAGATCTCTGGTCCGAATTTAAGGGACCAGCGGATCTTAGGGGTCATGTGAAAAGGCCCTAAGTTAGCATTGTGGGTTCTGGTACTACCTCTAATCATAACTATTCAGCACAATCAAGCATGCAAGTTCCATTACAGAAACACTCATCCTCACTCAAAAAGCGAGCCAATCTATGCAACTGAAATTAAGCAATGTGCAGGGAGTTCTGTCAGACCAGCCAGCCAGCTATCTGAGAAGAGATTAAAGACTTAGGAGATCTTCACAGCCTCTCTCCAAATTCCTCTACTAAGAAGCAAATTCAAGCAACTGGAAAGGGCATCTTTCCTGTATATTTGTCTTTTACACATAGAAGACAACCAAGACACAGGATCTTGAGCATCCACATGCTCCATCCTTAAAACAAATTAGGTAGCACATTTCTGAGTGCTTTCCCCCCAAAGGAAGACAGTGATAAAGTAGAAAGTGGTTTCTACTGCTGCTTCCAATATCTAAAGAACTGCATGCTGTAAGGTCAATTATTTCCCTGTACTGAGCAGGTGTACTATAACAACTTCAAAAGGAAGCAACCACTTTGGCTAGAGACTTGTGGTTGGGGATATTCCCATTTCCTACCGACATGCTTACAGCTTAATCCAGTTTTTTTTTTCTTTTTGTTGCTTTTCAACTCACCAGGAACCAAACTGTGCATGCATCAGCATCAGATCATGTCCAGAATAGAGATGGGCACGACTTGAAAAAAAAAATTTTCGAGTTGTCGTTAGTCGGGCCAGTCCCATTTCAGGTCGTTTCCGGTTTTCGCGAAAATTCGCAAAAATTAGTCGGTTTTTTTTTCGTCGTTTTTTCGTTGTCGTTAGTACTGGTTTTTTGGGGGGGTAGCGGGCTCCTGGAGGCACCTCTGTGGGGTGGGTGCCTCCTCTGGCCCGCTATAAAGGGAAAGTGGGCTCCTGGAGGCACTCGTGGGTGCCTCCTGCCACTAGGAAGGGGAAGCAGGCTCCAAGAGACCCCCCTCTACATGGGGGTCTCCCTTCCTCACCTGCTGCTGCTGCAAAATGCTATGCAATAGCCATATGGATATTGCATAACATAATGTGCAGACAGTGAGACCAGTGTGAGAGTGATAGGGTCATACCCGCCCTTCACAAGGCTCTGGCACCACCATGTCTCACACAGAAGGGAATTGTACTTGCTGAGTGTAGTGCAATGCAAGCAAGTAGATCTGGCTTTAAGGTGGCTTAGTGCAAGAGCTAGGGTTAGGCTAGTGACGGGTAAGGTTACGGTGGGCTAGTGGGTTGCACCTCTGGGTGCCTCTCTGACCCACTAAGAAGACAGTCTGTGACGTATGGGTACGAGAGTCAAGGGTTAGGGTTAGGGCTAGGGCAGGTTTTAGGGGGCTTTTTGGCACATCCCAGAAGTCTCCATGGCCAAGTGGCCATGCGACTGGTGGGATGGCTCCAGAAATTTGCATGGTTGTCCACTCCCACATGGCTGGCCACTTGGCCAGCCCATCATTGCGCACTGCGCAGGTGTAAATAAAATAAAATAAAATAAAATCAATGGAGGACAGAGGAGGAGAGGAGAGACATTTTGTTGCAAGAAAAAACCCACTGCTACTGTGAAAAATCTGGCAGTTTATAAATTTTCGCGTGTTTCTGTTGTGCTTGTGTGTTTTTGGACCACGATATCAAAAACAATATTGCGTTCGCCGCCCCATTTTGGATCCCCCGCCTGCACCGCATGGCATGGCGATGGCGACTCGCGAGTCCGGCTGCCCAGGACGGGGGGGAGGCGGGACCCCCCCTCCAGAAACCACCCCTCCGGTAGGTGCCCTGCGCCCTTAGTCAAGCAGGCATTTTTCCGCCTGCTTTTTTGGCCCGGGAATGGGTGGGGGGAGAGTTTAAAAGTTTTTTCCTGTGCCGTCCGTGCCACTTGCTTGCGCTTTAATTGCGGCGGCCGGCGAGACTGGGCTTTTTGCTGGCTGCGAGCCTGCGGCGAGTCCCACCAGAGCAGCCGAGGACAGGGGATGAGGGGGGAGGCCGGGGACCTCCAGAAACAACCCCTCTGGTAGGTGCCCTGAGGCACGGCAGGCATTTTCCCGCCTGCTTTTCGGCCGGGAACCGGGTTTTTTTAACTTTTAAAAACTTTTTTTCTGTGCCGCGTGTGGCATCGCGCGATCTCGCGATGCAAGTAACGAGCACAACAAATCAGACCAAAATTGTTCGTTCGTCGGTTCGAGCTCGAAGTCTGGGGGAGTAATTCCCGTTTCCGTTTCCGTAGAGTAACGGAACCGAGTAACGGAAACGGAAACGGGAATACCGCTAAGTCGTGCCCATCTCTAGTCCAGAAGCTACTGGGTGGAGATACCCACTGGGTGGCTTCTGAACAGCAGGATTTAGCAGTTAGAAGACAGAGAGATTAGGGGAAAGAACCTTCATAGCAGAGCAGTAAACACTGATTAAAATGTTTTTCTCTTATGGTCAAGGAAGGACTTTGATCTATGACTCAAGAGAGACTTGACAAAGGGAATGACCCACTGCTAAAGTGCATTGAGGCAACTCTCTGTGTACCGTTCACCAGTTCTACAATGGTGGTAGAACTCCGATTGATGCCAGTTGAAACTCACTCACTATCTGCAGCTCAGAGTCTTTATTGTTAGGAGGACTGTGCCAGAAGGAGGGCAGGCATATTACACAACGGATTATAATTAAATGATGCATTTACAATTTTGTCTGTCTTGTCATGCTGAGGCACCTGCAGTGTTGAGGAAATTTAAAATTCAGCACAAATGCTCATTTCCAGCTGACAGTAAGGAGAGGCCTCCCCCCCCATCCCCAGGAATTCCTAAATAATGTTTCTATTGCCTTTTCCCCTCGAAGCAAAGTGCACACAGCAACAAACTCAAAACAAACAAAACACTGCAAGTTTGTGTTTTTTTTTAAAAAAAGAGGCACAAATAACCCATCCTATCCTTTCGATTCTTAGGTGTCACCCTTATTTTAAGCAGTTCAGACAATCTGACACAAATGAGCAGTTGGAGCAAATGAGTGGCTGGTGTTGCAGAAAATGTTATTTGCACCAGTGCAGAAACAGTTGATGATTCCCATAAAATCATCATCAGCCTTGTTGGTGAGGAAAACAATGTTTCAGCCCCTAAGGATCTTGTGAGAGAATTATATAGTTCACAAACAACTAGACTAGGTGAACCAGCTTCTCCATGAAACTTTCGAGCATTTCCAGATGTGTAACTTATACAAATATGTGATCACTCGAATGCACTTTAAAGGGAAATAACACAATACAGTACTTTACACTGAAAGCTGGCATTAGCCAGGAGGTTTTTTTCATACCTCCGATGGCACATTATGAAAGCACTGGACTGCAGTGTTTGATTTGCAAAGAAATGGTCACAGGTTTGGCTTTGGTATGGCTTTTTGATTTGTGTTCTGTTGTGTTGTTTGCCTGTTTGTGCATGAACTGTTGAATGCTGTAAGAACTACCTGTTTGACGGCCCTTTTTATTACTTTACTGAAGTTATAACATTGCTCACTGATATTTTTAACTCTAGTCCTTTTGATGCTGGCTGCAACAATAGTGTATGTATAGACACATGCGGGGGGGAGGGAGGGAGGGAGGGAGGGAGGAGGGAGCAATATAGTAGAATTGCCAGGGAAGGGATTTATTAGAAAAGAAAAAGACAGCAACCTCCTCTGCAAATAGAAATGGCCCCAAGAAATATGATAACTTCAGTTCTCCTGGAAGTAAATAAATCCATTTATCAAGGAGAGACAGAAAGGATTGCTCAGTCCAGTAAGAGGAAAGAGATGTTTTGATTGCAGTTATAATTTTCATGTATCATGTTAACAGATTAAAAGAGCAGACAAATCCTCTGCAATGTGGTGGCAGAAAACAAAACAAAAAATCTGTGTTACATATGGTGCCACGATTTGTGATCCCTCCGCAATATCACAGTTCTCACTAGCACACTGATTTTGAAATTATAGCTTTGGTCATCACCAGATATAACACAGCTGTTCTGAAGAAATCGACTGTGTGAGGAAACAAAGATTAACCTTGAAATCTGAGCTCAGGTTCAACTTCCAAAAACAGAGTATTTCCCCCACACATGATCCCCATATTCAAACAGTATCTTGAACTGTATATATAATTATGGGGTGTGTGGGTGTGTATGTGTGTAAGGTAAACAACATGGCAGATGAAAAATTATTGCATGCTCTTGTTGTCAGCATGATTCTCAAGGATGGAAGGCTGAGTTAACCTAGAACCTGCTACCTGGAATTGAACCCAAGGTCGTGGGCCCGGTTACAGCTGCAATACAGGCATTTTAACCCCTGTGCCATGAAGCTTTCTGGCTGTGACCTGGTGCTGGCCTTCTCCACTATTCGCTGAGGAAGAACTCCATTAAAGGTTTGGCCATTCCCTATGCTAACTGCCAGAGAAGTTACTCTACAGTTGCACTTGTCTGGAAATCTTAGGTAGCATTCACTCACTTGCCCACTCACCCATTAAGTGCTTGAACTGTTTTTCTGTTAAACCTGAATTATTTATTCATTACCACCTATTCTCACGTAGAATTCTTTCTTAATGCATAGCTATGAAATATTTACTTAATCATGGTTGGTGACAGGTCATAATTGCACAAGGCTGAAAAACAAGTTTGAGGATTCATTTTCCAATTTGATGTATGTTGGTGAAGCAGGGTGGCATTGGTAACATTCATATTTAAAACTAAAAAAAAATTGACTGTACAAAGATGGCTTACATTGGTAGTCCCCAATCTTTTTTAAGGGACCAGTTTTGTCCCTCCATGGGGCTTCTTAGTGCCATGCCTGCACACAGAGGGGCTTCTTTTCATCTTATGAACCTGTTTTAGACCAGGGTGACATGAGGTCAAAGTGAACTATAAAACGGAGGACTCGCAAGAGTCGCAACTAGCTTTCCTCATACTGACAAAGCTGTTTGGATGAGCAGCAAAACATTTCAATCTCTCAAGAAAAGAAGTCCAGTTGCCATCTCAACTTCCAGAAAAGAGTACTTTGAATTGTTCCTAGAAATGAATTGGCAGCCAATAAACCTACTGCAGCAGGGGTTATGTGATCCCTGGAACCTGCTCTAATTAACAATCTGGCTGCAACATTTTGGACCCATTGAAATTTAGAAACACTTTCCAAAGGCAGTTTCACATGCAGCAGATTTCAGTTATCCAGCTGAGCTTTAACTAAGGCATGTTTTACCATGGCCAAGTTAGATATCTTAAGAAATGGTTGTTGTTAGGACTAGGGATGGGCACAAAGTGAAAAATGAAATGCTGTTTCATCATGTAGAAATGAGGAATTGGCATTTTGTTACAGATGAAATAGTGTTTTTTCATTGAAATTAATTATTTCATTCTGTCTGTAAACCAGTCACTTACCTGCTGGTGTCCCGCTGCCACTGATCCCACCAAGACCACCCAGCCAGGCTGAAGAGGGTGAGAGTGGGCCCAGCAGGCCAGCCTGGGCCTCCTACTCCTATTCCATTGTTGCCGCTGCCACAGACATCGCCATAGGGGCCCAGCAAGGCCAGTAGGATGTTCCACCACCAGTGCCAAAGGCCCTGGCTGGCCGGGGAGGTTGAGTAGCCTGGTGGTAGGCTTTGTCACCACCATTGAAGGCACTGGCCAGCTGGGGAGGCTGAGCGACCTGGCAGTAGAACACGCCACCGCTGCCAAAGGCACTGACCAGCCGGGGAGGCTGCGCAGCCTCGAGGTAGACCATGCTGCTGCCACCAAAGGTCCTGCCAAGGCAGAGAGGCTGAGCAGCCTGGCGGTAGACTGTGCTGCAACTACTAAAGGCCCTGGGTGGCCAGGGAGGCTGAGAGGCTTGGCAGTAGACTGTGCCACTGCCACTGAAGGCCCTGGCCAGCTAGGGAAGCTTAGCAGCCTGGAGGTAGACTCTGCCACCACCACTAAAGATCCTGCCCAGCCGGGGAGGCTGAGCAGCCTGGCGGTAGACAAGGGCTGATACTTCACATCCATCTCGCTGCAGTTCGCGGCCCTGCTGGAGACCGGTTCGAACGAACGTAACCTCACGTCATCGTGGGGTCAATCCGAGTTTGAAGGAACGTAACCTCACGTCCTTGTGGGGTCAATCCGAGTTCGAAGGAACGGAACCTCACGTCCTTGTGGGGGTCAATCCGAGTTCACCCCAACCACGCCCCCTGAACTGCGCTCCAAGCGGGGTGAGAGATTCCCATCCTGGAGCTCGGGAACCTTTTCAATCCAATTCTCAATCCGTTTTGAAAACCGATTTCAACACGGAGGCAAGTTCACCTCGGCTCGAGGAAGGATGTGAAGTAACCACCAAGGTGTAAGTAGGAGCAAGAGGATGGGATGGGCTGCCTGGGAAGGGGATTTCCAGGCCCACCCCCCATGTTTCATTTACTAAAATATCTGGGCACTTACATCTCAGAGGACCTCTCATGGACTGCAAACACCAACATGGTTGTGAAGAAGGCGCAGAAGAGGCTGTATTTCCTAAGAATACACAGGAAGATGAATTTATCTCAGCATCTACTTCTGTCTTACTATCACAGCACCATTGAGAGTGTCCTAACTTATGGCATGCTATCATGGTATGGGAGCAGCTCTGTAGCGGACAAAAAAGCTCTACAGAGAATGATTAAAATTGCCCAGAATGTTACAGGGCTCCATCTACCAACCCTGGATGACATCTTCACATCTCGCTGTTTGAGGAAGTCACACAACATTCTGAGGGACTCTACTCATCCTGCTCACAATTTCTTTGAACTGTTGCCTTCTGGCAGAAGATACAGAACAATTAAAACTCGGACCACACGTCTTCTGAACAGTTTTTATCCCAGAGCTATAATTGCACTTAATAATGAACTCAAGAACCACCAGCAGTGAGCACTTGGACAGGATTACCTAGCCTGTTGTGTAGATGCTAGAGATGGGCACGACTTGAAAAAAAAATTTTTCGAGTTGTCGTTAGTCGGGCCGGTTCCGTTTCGGGTCGTTTCTGTTTTTCGCGAAAATTCGCAAAAATTAGTCAGTTCGTTTTTTTGTTTTTTGTTTTCGTTAGTACTGGTTTTTTGGGGGGGTAGCGGGCTCCTGGAGGCACCTCTGTGGGGTGGGTGCCTCCTCTGGCCCGCTATAAAGGGAAAGCGGGCTCCTGGAGGCACCCGTGGGTGCCTCCTATCCTCACTAGAGATGGGCACGACTTAGCGGTATTCCCGTTTCTGTTTCCGTTACTCGGTTCCGTTACTCTACGGAAACGGTAACGGGAATTACTCCGCCAGACTTCGAGCTCGAACCGACGAATGAACAATTTTGGTCTGATTTGTCGTGCTCGTTCCTTGCATCGCGCAATTGCGCGATGCCACGCGGCACAGAAAAAAAGTTTTTAAAAGTTAAAAAAACCCGGTTCCCGGCTGAAAAGCAGGCGGAAAAATGCCTGCCGTGCCTCAGGGCACCTACCAGAGGGGTTGTTTCTGGAGGTCCCCAGCCTCCCCACTCATCCCCCGTCCTGGGCTGTTCTGCTGGGACTCGCCGCAGGCTCGCAGCCAGCAAAAAGCCCAGTCTCGCCGCCGGCCGCCCGCAATTAAAGCACAAGCAAGCGGCACGGACGGCACAGGAAAAAACTTTTAAACTCTCCCCCCACCCATTCCCGGGCCAAAAAAGCAGGCGGAAAAATGCCTGCCGTGCCTCAGGGCACCTACCAGAGGGGTTGTTTCTGGAGGTCCCCGGCCTCCCCCCTCATCCCCCGTCCTGGGCTGCTCTGGTGGGACTCGCCGCAGGCTCGCAGCCAGCAAAAAGCCCAGTCTCGCCGCCGGCCGCCCGCAATTAAAGCGCAAGCAAGCAGCACGGACGGCACAGGAAAAAACTTTCAAACTCTCCCCCCACCCATTCCCGGGCCAAAAAAGCAGGCGGAAAAATGCCTGCTTGACTAAGGGCGCAGGGCACCTACCGGAGGGGTGGTTTCTGGAGGGGGGGTCCCACCTCCCCCCCGTCCTGGGCAGCCGGACTCGAGTTGCCATTTCGCCATGCCATGCGGTGCGGGCGGGGGATCCAAAATGGGGCGGCAAACGCAATATTGTTTTTGAAATCATGGTCCAAAAACACACAAGCACAACAGAAACACGCGAAAATTTATAAACTGCCAGATTTTTCACAGTAGCAGTGGGTTTTTTCTTGCAACAAAATGTCTCTCCTCTCCTCCTCTGTCCTCCATTGATTTTATTTTATTTATTTTTTTTACACCTGCGCAATGATGGGCTGGCCGAGTGGCCAGCCATGTGGGAGTGGACAACCATGCAAATTTTTGGAGCCATCCCGCCAGTCGCATGGCCACTTGGCCATGGAGACTTCTGGGATCTGCCCAAAAGCCCCCTAAAACCTGCCCTAGCAGGTCAGAGAGGCACCCAGAGGTGCAACCCACTAGCCCACCGTAACCTTACCCGTCACTAGCCTAACCCTAGCCGTTGCACTAAGCCACCTTAAAGCCAGATCTACTTGCTTGCATTGCACTACACGCAGCAAGTACAATTCCCTTCTGTGTGAGACATGGTGGTGCGAGAGCCTTGTGAAGGGCGGGCATGACGCTATCACTCTCACTGGTCTCACTGTCTGCACATTCTGTTATGCAATATCCATATGGCTATTGCATAGCATTTTGCAGCAGCAGCAGGTGAGGAGGGGAGACCCCCATGTAGAGGGGTCTCTTGGAGCCTGCTTCCCTTCCTAGTGGGTGAGGATAGGAGGCACCCACGGGTGCCTCCAGGAGCCCACTTTCCCTTTATAGCGGGCCAGAGGAGGCACCCACCCCACAGAGGTCCCTCCAGGAGCCCGCTCCCCCCTCAAAACCAGTACTAACGACAACGAAAAAATGAAAAAATGAACCGACTAATTTTTGCGAATTTTCGCGAAAACCGGAAACAAGCCGAAACGGGACCGGCCCGACTAACGACAACTCGAAAAAATTTTTTTTCAAGTCGTGCCCATCTCTAATCCTCACCCACTAGGAAAAGGAAGCAGGCTCCAAGAGACCCCTCAACATGGGGGTCTCCCCTCCTCACCTGCTGCTGCTGCAAAATGTTATGCAATAGTCATATGGATATGCATACCAGTTGCAGACAGTGAGACTAGTGATGGCAGTGAATCCAGAGCCATAGGTGATGCCTAAGGCTCTCGCACCACCATGTCTCACACAGAAGGGAATTGTACTTGCGTGTAGTGCAATGCCAGTAGATCTGGCTTAGGGTTAATGTGGGTTAGTGCAAGGGCTAGGGTTAGGCTAATGATGGGTAAGGTTACGGTGGGCTAGTGGGTTGCACCTCTGGGTGCCTCTCTGACCCACTAAGAAGACAGTCTGTGATGTATGGGTAAGGACTGGAGTCAAGGATTAGGGTTAGGGTTAGGGGGCTAGGGCAGGTTTTAGGGGGCTTTTTGGCACATCCCAGATGTCTCCATGGCCAAGTGGCCATGCGATTGGTGGGATGGCTCCAAAAATTTGCATGGTCGTCCACTCCCACATGGCTGGCCACTCGGCCAGCCCATCTTTGCGCAGGTGTAAACAAAATTAAAATAAAATAAAATCAATGGAGGACAGAGGAGGAGAGGAGAGACATTCTGTTGCAAGAAAAAACCCACTGCCACTGTGAAAAATCTGGCAGTTTATAAATTTTCGTGTGTTTCTGTTGTGCTTGTGTGTTTTTGGACCACGATTTCAAAAACAATATTGCGTTTGCTGCCCCATTTTGGATCCCCCGCCCGCACCGGATGGCATGGCGAGTCCGGCTGCCGAGGACGGGGGGGAGGCGGGACCCCCCCTCCAGAAACCACCCCTCCGGTAGGTGCCCGGCGCCCTTAGTCAAGCAGGCATTTTTCCGCCTGCTTTTTTGGCCCGGGAATGGGTGGGGGAGAGTTTAAAAGTTTTTTCCTGTGCTGTCCGTGCCGCTTGCTTGCGCTTTAATTGCGGCGGCCAGCGGCCGGCGAGACTGGGCTTTTTGCTGGCTGTGAGCCTGCGGCGAGTCCCACCAGAGCAGCCCAGGATGGGGGATGAGGGGGGAGGCCGGGGACCTCCAGAAACAACCCCTCTGGTAGGTGCCCTGAGGAACGGCAGGCATTTTTCCGCCTGCTTTTCAGCCGGGAACCGGGTTTTTTTAACTTTTAAAAACTTTTTTTCTGTGCCGCGTGGCATCGCGCGATCGCGCGATGCAAGTAACGAGCACGACAAATCAGACCAAAATTGTTCGTTCGTCGGTTTGAGCTCGAAGTCTGGCTGAGTAATTCCCATTACCGTTTCTGTAGAGTAATGGAACCGAGTAACGGAAACGGAAACGGGAATACTGCTAAGTCGTGCCCATCTCTAGTAGATGCTTGTGTTTTTAGGGTGGGGGGGTTGGTGGGTGGGGGAGTGTTCGGGGATTTTTATGTGTGTGTGTTGAAGAGTTTTTTTTAATGTGTGTGAGAGTGTTTGGAGATTTGTGTGTGTGTGTGTGTGTGTGTGTGTGTGTGTGTGTGTGTGTGTGTGTGTGTTGAATCTGGTCTCTGGGTGTCTGAATTTCATTGTATGTGTATACTGTGTATATACACACAATGACAATAAATTATTATTATTAAAAATTTCATTTTGTACACATTTTTTGAAAAAAATGTACAAAACAAAATGAAAGGAAATGTGTGTGTGGGGGAGAGAAAAGAACGAAACAAAATGCAATTCTTCCTTTTCATGCCCATCCCTAGTTAGGACTGATGTTTTTCGAATGTGACTTGGCCTAAAGTAATCAAACAAATAAACAATGCCATTCATTCACTCAGAAACCTGTCCATTGAATGCTCAAGAGAAATGTTCTGTCTAGATCTTGGGATGCTTTCAGATTGAAAGGTACCATGCAGAGTTCAGTTTTTCCTAGCTTCAATCGGGCAAGACTGCCAGGCTAAGAGTGCAATGATTCTGCTCCAATTTGTCATAGAAATCATTATTTGATATTGTGATCAGCTGCTACTATCATTTTGTAAATGTCAGCTGGAAAATGATGTGGAGTGCCAGAAAATGGCTTTTTAATGTATGGAAGAGCAATGAAGACTTCATTAGGAACTATAATTCCAGGATACCTCTGAATGGGTAAGCTTTTAAGGCAGCCTACAAGTATGTCATCTGTACTTTTTAAAATATATGGGGTGAGGACTACTTGGACTTATTTATGAATACTTTTACAACACCTTACCTTGTCTCACCTCATCAACTAAATTGTGCACTCTTGCACATGTTATTTAATTGCTATCCTACATTTCCTCACCCAACCCAGGTGAGTTTCTGTTGCTTTAGCTGTAAATAGAGGATTGTGCTGAAAAAGGAGAAATACCCCCCTTTTTTTACTCTTTTAAATGTATTTATCATTATTTGTTGACGTCCGGGAATGATAACAGAAATATATAGAAGAACATGTGTCTTAATTCTTTTCTCCCTGAAAAGAAATCAGGGTGTAAAGAATTCCTCTGTATGTAGTGAGTCTTCTCTACAGAAAACAGTATAGTCTGAAGAGAAGAGATTAGAGATGGGCATGAAATGAAAAATGAAATGCAAATTTCTTTGTTACCTAACAAAAGGGTAGGATGTCTTTTGTTTTGTCATGAAATGCCACCCCCCCCCAACCAGAATGAAACAATTTGTCCTAAAGGAATCAATGGCAGTGGAGCTCAAGCTCTTCCTTGAAGCCCTCCAAATTTGGAAAGGTTTGGAGTTCAGGGGGATGAGTTTTGAAGCTCCAAAGGGACTGTCCCTAGGGAAAAAATCTAATTGGATCTGAACTTCAGAAGGCAAGCTGTGGAAGAGCTGCGGCTTGGCTTCCAATTCCAATAGAAAGATTTTTTTCCTAGGGGCACACCCTTGGAGCTTCGTAATTCAGCCCCCTGAACCCCAACCTTTCCAAATTGCAGGGGGTTACCTAGAATCGCTTGAGGCACCTCCCCTGCCATTTTCGTACTTTAGGACCCAGGAGAGCATAGCATTTCATTTTGTTTTGTTTCATTTCATAACAAAACTACTTTAAAATTCATTACAAACGATACAAAACAAAACTACTACAGTAACAAAACAAGACACAGTTTTTCCATTTTGTGCCTATCTCTAGAAGAGATATGACCATAAATATGAAATAATATTAGCCAGGAACTAGAACCTTACAGTTGGGGTATACTTCATAGCACCATTTATCGATCTGCTTGTATCATGCAGTTGTACACCTTTTCCTACAGGGGAGGTCTTGTGGATCTCAAGTATACATCAGTTACGTATGATCTTGATTGTGGTCACATTGGTGTGAACCAAGATATAAAATTCGTGAGCATATTTTGTGAATATGTTTATCTTATTATAGTGGTAGTGTTTTAAAGGAATGTTAAATTATTGGCTCTTGCAGATCACCTTTCTGATTTTCCACAGAGTTCCTGGGGTGACATTACAGGACATTATGACTTATGGCAGGGATATCTGCTCTACAGAATAAATGGTTTTAAATGGTCCTTGCATGCAATTGCACAAGCAACAGAAAGCTGTAGAATTCTAGAAAATCATTTAGAAAGTTGAAGTCCCACCAAATATGATATACAAACCAGTGTGTTTTGGATAATGCAAAAGTAAAGTGTTCTGCTTATATGCCACCCCATAGTGCTTAAAACACTCTCTGGGCGATTTATAATTTAATTATGCAGGCTACACATTGTCCCCCTCCCAGCAAACTGGGTACTCATTTTACCAAACTTGGACAGATAGTAGACTGAGTCAACCAAAAGCCAGTTACATGGGATTGAACCCCAGGTCATGAACACAATTTTGGTTGCTGTATGGCAGTTTAACCACTGCACCAAAAGGACAGGGTTGCCAAATTAGCAGCAGCCCATATTTGAGATTTCAGGGCGAAAGTCTGGGACACCACAGAGCCTAAGAAGCAGTTCCTTTAACAAACAAGAAGGAAAACACCACCATTTCATAAGAAACAGAGTTATTTTGTTATCAGTCCAATACGTTTCTTTCATGTAGCACAAAGCTTCTGCAGCAGGGGCGATTTGCCTGCCCAATCAGAAGAGCAATTGTAGGCAAATGACATCTCAAGATGGGAGAGGGAGCACAGTGAAAGCCCATTTAAGGCTGTGCACTTCCTGCCTCAGCCTCTTTCTAGACCTGAGGAGGAAGGATGCTACAGCTCCATGACATAGCGTAGCGAGGCCTGGCTTTAAGGTCATGACCCAGCCTTGCCCACTTGGTTTGGAGGGAGCTGATTGGGAATTGAGAGAGGGTGTTAGCTGATATGGCTTCCACCCCTCCCAGCATTCAAGATCAAGAGGTTTCTGGGCTGGAAGTGGGAAGATCAAAGAGGTTCCTCAAGGTGCATCCCAACTAGAGTGAGGAGACTCAGGTGGCCTGCACTCAGGAAATGCCCCAATGTTATGGGAACTAGAGATGGGCACGACTTAGCGGTATTTCCGTTTCCGTTTCCGTTACTCGGTTCCGTTACTCTACGGAAACGGTAACGGGAATTACTCCCCCAGACTTCGAGCTCGAACCGACGAATGAACAATTTTGGTCTGATTTGTCGTGCTCGTTCCTTGCATCGCGAGATCGCGCGATGCCACACGCGGCACAGAAAAAAAGTTTTTAAAAGTTAAAAAAACCCGGTTCCCGGCCAAAAAGCAGGCGGGAAAATGCCTGCCGTGCCTCAGGGCACCTACCAGAGGGGTTGTTTCTGGAGGTCCCCGGCCTCCCCCCTCATCCCCCGTCCTGGGCTGCTCTGGTGGGACTCGCCGCAGGCTCGCAGCCAGCAAAAAGCCCAGTCTCGCCGCCGGCCACCGCAATTAAAGCGCAAGCAAGCGGCACGGACGGCACAGGAAAAAACTTTTAAACTCTCCCCCCACCCATTCCTGGGCCAAAAAAGCAGGCGGAAAAATGCCTGCTTGACTAAAGGCGCAGGGCACCTACCGGAGGGGTGGTTTCTGGAGGGGGGGGCCGCCTCCCCCCCGTCCTGGGCAGCCGGACTCGCGAGTCGCCATCGCCATGCCATGCGGTGCGGGCGGGGGATCCAAAATGGGGCGGCAAACGCAATATTGTTTTTGAAATCGTGGTCCAAAAACACACAAGCACAACAGAAACACGCGAAAATTTATAAACTGCCAGATTTTTCACAGTAGCAGTGGGTTTTTTCTTGCAACAAAATGTCTCTCCTCTCCTCCTCTGTCCTCCATTGATTTTATTTTATTTTATTTTATTTACACCTGCGCAATGATGGGCTGGCCAAGTGGCCAGCCATGTGGGAGTGGACAACCATGCAAATTTTTGGAGCCATCCCACCAGTCGCATGGCCACTTGGCCATGGAGACTTCTGGGATGTGCCAAAAAGCCCCCTAAAACCTGCCCTAGCCCTAACCCTAACCCTTGACTCCGTACCCATACGTCACAGACTGTCTTCTTAGTGGGTCAGAGAGGCACCCAGAGGTGCAACCCACTAACCCCCACCGTAACCTTACCCGTCACTAGCCTAACCCTAGCTCTTGCACTAAGCCACCTTAAAGCCAGATCTACTTGCTTGCATTGCACTACACGCAGCAAGTACAATTCCCTTCTGTGTGAGACATGGTGGTGCGGGAGCCTTGTGAAGGGCGGGCATGACGCTATCACTCTCACTGGTCTCACTGTCTGCACATTATGTTATGCAATATCCATATGGCTATTGCATAGCATTTTGCAGCAGCAGCAGGTGACGAAGGGAGACCCCCATGCAGAGGGGTCTCTTGGAGCCTGCTTCCCCTTCCTAGTGGGTGAGGAGCCCACTTTCCCTTTATAGCGGGCCAGAGGAGGCACCCACCCCACAGAGGTGCCTCCAGGAGCCCGCTCCCCCCCCAAAAAAACCAGTACTAACGACAACGAAAACAAAAAAACAAACCGACTACTTTTTGCGAATTTTCGCGAAAACCGGAAACGACCCGAAATGGGACTGGCCCGACTAACGACAACTCGAAAATTTTTTTTTCAAGCCGTGCCCATCTCTAATGGGAACTATTGATCTATGCCCGGGGCAAGGCTAGTCCCAGTTTCACATCATACTTCTGTACTTGTATAGGCCCCTTTTTGAAAGATGTAAGGTTTAAAGTTTCAGTGTTTAATAAAGTGTGGCACTATGCCAACTCAACTGCTGTGTCCTGTCTCGTTATTCTGGCCTGGAGGGGCAAAGAGAAGGAACAGATTATAACCCATTTCCTCAAAATAAATTCATCAAAATACGGTCTTCTACACATGATGTTTTCTGTTTCCTAATGTAGAACACAGTAAAATGCTGCATTTTGTGTGCCTTTTCACAAGCTTTCCTACAGAACCTTGAAGCCCTGTCAAAGGTTTTCAAATCCCTTGCACATTCCAAGTGTGCACTTGAATTTTTACAAATCCTAAATCTGTTTTTTAATGCTTTCTTGGCACATAAAAGACAAGCACTCAGGAACAAATAGAAGAGCCCACAGGAGTTGGCAGCTGTGAGTGCAACTACTGGAGATATTTTTGCACTTTGATTTTTAGGATCCATGAGAACTGTATTAAATGCTTAAAAATGTATGCCTATTATTTCATGGATATTATTTCCTGCAGGCACAAGATTAAAAGTAACATCTTTTTTATTATTTAGAAAGTTGCAGAAAACAGACTTTTAAAGCCCACTTCAGCTGAACAACTTCAGTTGCCAATAGATCAATTTTAATTTAAAAACAAGAGGGAAGCATTGCTAATTAAGTTGTACCCTGGATGAAGGATGCTGCAATTAACTCATATGTAATTACCCGAAGCAGGGGAACTCCATATTGTCCAGGCAAAAGACAATCAGACAACTTTTCTAAACCTCAGAAAAAAGGTTCTGGATGTGAACATTTGTAGTATAAATCAGAGACTGGATTTACCCCATCATTGAACAAAAGTGCACCAACATAATTTAGCCAGTGTGGAAATCTATATAAAACGGCATACAGTAATACCTTGTAAGACATCTTAATTGGTTCCAGGAGTCCATTCATCCTAGGGGGGAAAAGTCTTACAAGGCAACATTTCCCATAGAATACATTGAAAAATAATTAATCTGTTCTGGATTAATAGGTTTTCAATGCATTCCTGTGGGAAGCCTATGACCCAGGCAGCTTGCCTTCCACCTTCTCCCTCCCTCCATCCCTCCCTTTCAGCTGCTGGGGCCAACACCATTTTAAGGATGTTTTAAATGTCCTGCCACGAGTACACTGGCTGGGGCCAGAGAATTTCTAGCAGGACATTTTAAAATGGATCTTCGCCCAGCCCAGGGGGGCTTGGATTGCAAGCGGCGGTACCACCACCTTTTCCTTTCCAAGATATACAGGCTTGGCAAGGATCAATGGGACCTCGTAAGATGAATGGAAATGGGAAGGAAAAAATTGTCTTATTCCTATTCCCAGAAACTACAGACATCCTACAATTTTTTTGTCCTAAGGGGCATTCATCTCACAAGGTATTACTGTATCTAAAAAACAGCAACCATGAGACCTGTGTGCAGCAGGACAAGTGTGTCTCCATACAACAATGATTTTTTTTCTCTGAGGAAACACACACACAATATTGTAAATTGGACAGGAAGAAAATGCAATCTGGATTCAGAGGAACACAATGAAATTGGGACTGTGAGGTTTCAGCATGCCTCATCAGAGCAACAAAGCCACTAAAAGGGGTGGTTTCATTTATTCTATTGTCTATAGCACCTGCCAATAAATGTAGCCGCCATGTTTTTGTACAGTCCCCTTTCAAAGCCAAATGGCCTCACCATGTTTTGAAGCAGCAGATGATTTAGTTATGTCTTGTTTCTATCCTAAATCTATGTATCAAGTTTTTTTGGGGGTAGCAATACCACTTGTATTAGAGAAAGAGAAAGGGTAATTTTCTTAGTCTCCACTTCGTTCACACTATTTAAACCTGAGTCTTTGTCATAATCTTTTTTTCCTTCCACAATGCAAAAAAAAATATATTTGCTTCTTACCCAAAGGTAAACCAGCACCAACACGTTGAACCTTTTTGGCCTGTATTATATTCCCCCCTCCTGACCCTGATCATTAACATCATATTTCATCACCTAAAATTCCAAGTATGGTACACTTCTGAACCAGTCATGACGTGTGAGTAAATAAAACTAAATCTATCCCAGTTCAGATTATTGAGAGGTATTAGAACTTCATTCATTTCACTGCAAAACTCCCAGTGAACTTATTCCATCTGCTTCTTGATCTGTAATAGCCATTAAGGGGAAATGTCTTTTCCCACAGCCATGATCCAACAGAGTACTTTTGCTGGTAGAACAGTAAAACATTGAAGAACCAGGAGGGGAACAATAATCCTCCACCCTGCACTCTTAAAATAGCCTCTCAGGTAGTGGGCAGCTCAGGGATGAGGGAAGGGAGAAGGGAAAGAGAATTCCTATTGCCCAAATTTGGGCTGGGGGATGCCCATGCCTCTATCTATCTATCTATCTATCTATCTATCTATCTATCTATCTATCTATCTATCTATCTATCTATCTATCTATCTATCTATCTATCTATCTTGCAATTTGATTTTTATACCCCAACCATCTAGCCTAAGGGCTACTCTGGGCACTTTACAACATATAATACTATGATGTATTGCAATACATTCAATTTCAAATGCTATTTAATTATTGTCTATTAAAGAAAAAGATAGATAAAAAGGTTTATGAGATTTGCCTCTATGCTTAGACAAATGTATCTATATGAATTTATTATCTGTCCACACTGTGAGTTACATATAAGAATATGGATAACCTCACCAGGATGACTGAGTATATTCACAGCCATATATAAGAAGAGAATTATACAGTAATGACTGTATGAATTACCTTAACTTTGAAGAAAGATAAAACTCCCTCTGGAGTCTCTCTCTCTCTCTCTCTCTCTCTCTCTCTCTCTCTCTCTCTCTCTCTCTCTCTCTCTCTCTCTCTCTCTCTCTCTGGTGGTAAGGAAGGTTACAAGAGGCAAGCAAATGAAATAAAACTCTGTGAATTCATTCAACCTACTATTGCCTTGGCCTGGGATTTCAGCCAAAGCTGTTTAAATGTCCAGGTTTGTGATCTCTAGTAGGCTGCTTTCATCCACTGGCTTTTTGACATCTTCAGAGTATTCAAAAAAAGTGATGAAGCTGGAGTCACAGATCCCCGGAGAAAATACCTAGTATTTTTCTACAGGAGTCAACAGCAGGTAGCTTAAGTGTGGAAGCAGACAACAAGAGAAAGTTGCTTGTATTATTCTCCCCCTTCTCCCTTTGACCACTCTCCTCCTGGAGATTGCATACTGCATACTGTAGGTACTTTATCTGAAGGTGGGAGAGGGAGAAAAAGAAAACAGAAGAAACAATATATGCTTTCATGTTTACGTTGAAACTGAATTGCAATTTGCAAGATAGCATCTCATTTCTGACTTGAACTCTTTGGGATTCTGCTTTTTATTGCCTTCTAGTGAATCATCCCCTCTGTGTATACTTTTAAGTATCTATATCTTAGATGTTTACAGTGAACTTCTTATCATTCCATTATTATTGTTATTAATGAATAGAGATGGGCACGACTCAGCGGTATTCCCGTTTCCGTTTCCGTTACTCGTATCCGTTACTCTACAGAAACGGAAACGGGAATTACTCCACCAGAATTCGAGCTCGAACCGACGAACGAACAATTTGGTCTGATTTGTCGTGCTCGTTACTTGCATCGCGCAATGCCAAGCGGCACAGAAAAAAGTTTTTAAAAGTTAAAAAAAAACCGATTCCCGGCCCTAAAAGTAGGCGAAAACTGTCTGAGGGCACCTACCAGGCCAGAAGGGTGTTTTATTTGGGGGGGGGTCCCCGCCCCCTCTCCTTGGCTATTGCCACTGCTGCGCTGCTGGTACCAGGCTGGGAGGGCGCATTCATTTGCCATGGAGTGCGGGGGATCCAAAATGGCGACCGCAATATTTTTTTTGAAATCGTTGCCCAAAACCCCACCAAAGCACCACAGAAACATGCGAAAATTAGCTATTTTAAATGCTTGAATTTTTACAGTAGCAGCAGTGGGTTTTTCTTGCAAAAAAAAGTCTCTGTTGATTTTATTTTATTTTATTTTATTTTATTTTATTTTATTTTATTTTTTTACACCTGCACATTCGCAATGATGGGCTCGCCCATGGGAGTGGACCATGCAAATTTTCCACCAATCGCATGGCCACTTGGCCAGGTTGACCACAGAGACTTCTGGGATGTGCCAATCGGGCATAAACAGCCCACTAATCGTAGCCCAAACCCGAACCCTAAGCCTAAGCCTAACCCATACGCCAGTACACTGTCCTTCTAAGTGGGTCAGAGAGGCACCCAGAGGTGCACCCCAATACTCACCCTAACCTCACCCGTAACTAGCCCAACCCTAGCCCTTGCGCTAACCCGTCTTAACCCTAAGCCAGATCTGCTTGCATTGCACTACATGCAAGTACGTGAGACACAGCGGGTGCAAAGAGTCTGCCAGTCCGTCACTTGTGGCTCTGGCTGACTCCTGCAGCTCCCTCCAGGAGCCTGCTACCCCCCAAACCAGTACTAACGAAAATGAAAAAACGAAAAAACGAACCGACTAATTTTTGCAAAATTTTGCGAAAAACGGAAACGAGCCGAAACGGACTGCCTCCGACACACGACAACTCGAAAACGTCATTTTCCCTAGTCGTGCCCATCTCTATTAATGAATGGCATTAAAAAAGGAAACCTTTGCCGTTCTTCCCCAAACGTCCAAGGAGAACTGAAAAGGCCCCAAAATTCAGATTTCTGCAGGAAAAGTAGAGGGTGATTTGCTACCAATGGAATTTTATGAGTTGCCTCTTTAATTGAGCTGTTACGCAGATGGTTGTAAGTGATGCTATGAGTCCTATGAGAAATCCAGGGATAGAAGATCCCATGGCTGTCTCCTGCTAGTGTTAGTTGTTTTACTATCACCGACTGCCTCATGAGACTTGTTCTTTCAGCATCCCCAAGAAAGTATTCAAAAGTGTATATGGTCATTACCCATCATTACCCAAGGATTGGGGGTGCAATTAAAGCAAGCTTAAGTAACAACCTTAAGAGGTTTCCACCACCACTGTTCAAGTAAAAAATTGTACCCATATGCTTGTTTCGTTCAGCATGAAAATTGAAGCACAAAGTGATACTGAGGGGGCTTTTAAACTCACAGTCTCAGGACATGAAACCCAATTAAGCTGATTGCTGAGCTTTCTGAACTGAAAATGGCAAAACATCTTCAATGAGGCAGATAAAGTATTTCAGAAGGGTAGCTTGCTTAAAGGACTATTGTTCTAAAAAGAATAAGAAAAGTCCCACCACACACACAGAGAGAGAAAGAAAGAGACAGAGACAGAGAGAGAGACAGAGACAGACAGACAGACAGACTTACAGACACACACACACACACACCATATCACCATATATACATTTTTAGAAGAAATATATACAAAGATATACAGATATACAGATATATGCATTTTAGGAGCCCCGTGACGGAGTGGTTAAATGCCTGTACTGCAGGTAAAACTGTGCTTACGACCTGGGGTTCAGTCCCAGGTAGTAGGCTCATGGCTGACTCAGCCTTCCATCCTTCTGAGGTTGGTAAAATGAGTACCCAGCTTGCTGGTGGGGGGCAATGTGTAGCCTGCCTTCTGTAATTAAAAACTGTAACCTGCCCAGAGACTACTTGAAATGGTACGGGGCGGTATATAAGCAGAACACTTTGAACACTTGGCTTTATTTTTCTTCTAAAATGTATATATTTCTATATATATTGTTATATGTTTTCCTTTGGAAGAGTGAGAATACCAGACACCATGTCAATAGTTATTGTTTGACAAGGAGATAGGCATGGACAGAATAATCAGAAAGTCATACAGGGCAACTACTCCACAAAATTATTATTTTGCGGGAGTGCAAATGAACACTCAATTCTAAAATTGGAGCACTCCAAATAAAGAATTTAACTTAGAAACTGGATTTAAAATCAGCAGCAAATTTGACATAAATGCAGCAGACAATATGCCATTGCTCTGTGCAAGAACTGGAGAAGTTTGGGTAAAGGGTTTTCAAGTTATGGTTGTTTTTAAAAAGGTAAAACTGCTGCAATCCTGGTGCAGTAAGAAACAACCTGAAATATACCCAGATTTAAAATGGCTCATACAATTAACAATCTTGTTTATTGTTAAAGAACATGGTTGTTCCCATTTCCTTTTTATTTGGAAAGAATTCGGGCAAGAGCTGAAATATTCATTCTCAAAAAGGACAGTTTCTGTGACCTTTCATTGCCCTCCAAATATCTCCCTCCCTGTTCTCAATAGGCAACCACATATCTACTTTGGGGTGATCTTGCTACTAAGTTTGTTCCATACATGATCAGTTTCATAACAAAGTAGTTGGCAGCTGTTTTGAGTTTTTTGGCTGTTTGGCCATGTTCTGGAAGTTTTTCTTCGTGATGTTTTGCCAGACTCTATGGCCGGCATCTTCAGAGAACTAAGAGTTTTCTCACAGAACATGAGAATTCTTCTAGGGGCATCCCAGGACTGGGCAGTTTGCTCAGGGCTGCACATGCTGGCTCTGTTCACAGGAGGCACAGTTGGATAATCCAACTTCCAACTTCTCGCCCTGCAAATTGATATTCAACTCACTGAGCTATCCAACAGATAAACATTGCTGAATATGTAACATGAGCAGATAAGCATACACATCCTAGGTAGCGAAATATTCACTTTTCTCAAATTAACACCTTGATATTGCAGGTAAGTGAATATCTCAATGAGTTGGAATGGAAGATGGAAAAAACTGGAAATCCAATGAACTGAGCTGGCTCATGGTTTATAGCTAACCACAGATCACCATGAACCCACTGCCCCATCACCTACTTACGTGGTCCTGCCACCAGTGCCCCTCCTATAACACTGCCATTCTCAGAGGCAGTGGTCCTGGCATCCATTCCTGGAGTCAGCCTGCTCCCACCTGTCATCTGATAGGCAGGCCATGTGCAATGTTGTTGGGTCCAGCTTAGAGGAAAGCCAAATGAAAATAAGCACTGAAGGGGGTGAGGAAAATTGCTTTGATAAAACAGGATTCCCAAACTGGTTCAGAAAACCTACTGTGAAACAGCTTGAGGCATCAGTTTTTCTGGTTTGTGGTTTGGTTCAGGCCCATCTGTAACCAGTGGTGTAGTTCGGGGGTAAGGGCAGCATCTGTCCCTGTGCACAGCATGTGGAGTGCCAAATTGGGTGCCAAACAGCTCCCTGGTCAGGAGCCATTGTAAGGCAAATCACAGACAACCTGCCAGGGGTGGCATGGAGGGAACCTCAGCTGCTGCTGCTCCTGCTGCTGCCATGCCTTCTCTGTGGTACATTAGCCCATCCTCATCCCTTCGATTGTGTGTGAAAAAACTGACTTTGTCCCTGGGGGCTTAAAACCCCAACTGTGCCTCTGGCTGTGGATCCAGGGCTTGAAACTTAGATTCCTCACTGTGCCCATTAGGAAATAAGCCAGCCTCTGTGTTCTTGGGCAAGCTACATGGTCTCAGAGTGAAGAAGGCAATGGGATACCACTTCTGAGTATTCTCTTGCCTAGGCAACCCTGAAAAGGTTGTCATCAGGACTGACTTGATGGTGCACAATAATCATAAACGGTACTGGTGGTTTTGGACACGCACAAATTATAGCTAAAATATCTGATTTGTCAAAGGCAGTAACCACACAGTACAGTGATAATAATGTGTTTGTTACCAGTTTCTGTTCTACTACCATAAATAAATAAATAAATAAATAAATAAATAAATAAATAAATAAATAAATAAATAAATAAAAAGGAGCAAATCAAAAAAGAAAGGGTGGAAAAAGTTACACAGAATCAATTTTAGATTGAAATGAGAGGCAGAAAATGTTCAGAAAAAAATGTTACCTGAATGAGAAAACAGCAGGCTGATGATTAAAAAAAAAGGAAGGAAGGAAAATAGTTAGGCAACAATGGTGCCCAAAGAGGAAATGTGGGATGAGATGGGGAAGGTCCCCCCCCATTAACAACGGATAAAACAACCTGATATTTTCTGTATAGAGGCAATAACCTGGTATTATTTGAAAGTGGAATGGAATGGATCTCAAGTGTCTGGGTGAAATGCTGCAAGCGGGACCCCATCCATCTTGATTCTTCCACTTCTGGAGTCTCATGGAAAACAATCACTGAGCCAATAACATCTGTGGCCACTTCTCACAGAACTACATATTGTGAAAGGCTATTGAATCACTGCTGCCACAGATTAGCCAGGCTCCTTTTCTTCTTGTGAAGTCTGGGAGGAGCACACCTAACAATAAGCAATCGGAACAATGTCACGAGAATGCTCAAAGTTTCCCACCGCTTCCCATTTTCCTGATTGCCTTTGTCACAATAATAGATTCAAGCCATGTCCTTATCTATTTGTATTACAATCTTTGTCACAGAAATGAGGCTTCTAAATGTTGATAACCAATATTGTCTGGAAGGACAGCCGGCTGCACGGTGGCTTTAACCTTTTCAATATGCAAGATCTGATTGTTTTGCTCTTCTCCTGCACTCTCTCTCACACATGCCAAGTGTACAGTAATATGAAACCAGCCAATTAAAAGAGAGAGCCTGCAAAAGGTTGAAGATGTGCATTTCTGAAAATCACCTAGAAATGAATTAAGACTTTTCCTTTTCACTAACACCACACACACACACACACACACACACACACACACACACACACACACACACACACACACACACACACTTTCTTTTTTCAGACATATCAAGAAGCAAATCTTTTCAGATATAACAATATTAGCTACAGCAGCAGAATCTTTTTTCCCTGGTTAATATAAGCAAATATTATAAATTGGTCAGTGGCTGCTAGTATTGCAAGTAGACATGAGCATGAGCCCTTTATCATCCTTCATGCGATGGCTTCACAGGTGCCATGCACATCCATCTCACACAGCCCTAGCTGGCACACTCACCAGTCTTCATCTGGCACTGTGGTCCTTTTCTGTGGCAATCCAATCCAGGCAGGAGCTTAACCGTCCTGCCTCCACCAGTCAACCACTGCATAGGTTGGCTCCCTGAAGAGGCATGGACAGGGTGGACAGGCTTCTGCCCAGATTGGAGTGCTATATGAGAAGATGGACCTCAATGCTGCATGAAGCATTGGGGTCACACCCATTTTTAAAAAAGGAAGGAGGGGGGACCTGGGAAACTACAGGCTGGTTAGCCTTACTTCTGTCCCAGGGAAGATGGTGGAAAGCCTCATCCAAGAGAAAATCTTAAAACACATAGAAGAACAAACCTTGCTGAGAGAAAATCAGCATGGCTTCTGAAAGGGTAAGTCTTGCCTGACAAATCTTTTAGAATTCTTTGAAAAGGTCAATAGCCATGTGGATTTGGGTGAACCAGTGGATATTGTCTATTTGGATTTTCAGAAGGCATTTGACACAGTCCCTTACCAAAGGCTGCTGAGAAAATTGCACAGTCAGGGGATAAGAGGGCAGGTCCTCTTATGGATTGAGAACTGGTTGAGATCCAGGAAACAAAGAGTAGGTGTCAAGGGGAAATTTTCACAATGGAGAGAAGTGAAAAGCAGTGTGCCCCAGGGCTCTGTCCTGGGACCAGTGCTTTTCAATCTGTTCATAAATGACATGGAGACAGGGATAAGCAGTGAGGTAGCCAAGTTTGCAGATGACAAGAAACTTTTCCATGTGGTAAAAACCAGAGAAGATTGTGAAGAGCTCCAGAAGGATCTCTCCAAACTGGGGGAATGGGCTGCGAAATGGAAAATGTGTTTTAATGTAGCCAAATGTAAAGTAATGCATATTGGGGCAAACAATCCAAACTTTATCTATCAGCTATTCTGAGCTATCTGTGACAGATCAGAAAAGAGATCTTGGTGTGTTGATGGACAGCTCAACGAAGGTGTCTACTCAATGTGTAGCAGTGGTGAAGAAGGCCAGTTCCATGCTAGGGATTATCAAAAAGGGGATTAAAACTAAAACAACCAACATTATAATGCCATTATACAAAATGATAGTAAGGCCGCACCTGGAATATTGTGTACAATTCTGGTCACCGCAACTCAAGAAAGACATAGTGGAACTGGAAAAGGTGCAGAAGAGAGCGACTAAAATGATTACTGGGCTGGGGAACCTCCCTTATGAGGAAAGGCTAAAACATTTGGGCCTCTTTAGTCTGGAAAAAAAGGCGCCTGACGGGGGATATGATTGAGACGTACAAAATAATGCAGTACATGAGTAAAGTGGATAGAGGGATGCTTTTCTCCCTCTCACAAAATACCAGAACTAGGGGACATCCACTCAAATTGAGGGCTGGGAGAGTGAGAACAGACAAAAGAAAATATTTTTTTTCACCCAGCACGTTGTTAGTCTGCGGAACTCCCTGCCAAAGGATGTGGTGAAGGCATCTGGACTGGATGCCTTCAAAAGGGGATTGGATAGATTCCTGGAGGAAAAGTCCATCACAGGTTACAAACCATGATGTGTAATCTCCAGGCTTAAAACTTGGATACTTCAAGGGCCAGATGCAGGGGAGTAGTATCAGGAGACAGATATCTAGTCTCGTGTGCTCCCAGACGCATCTGGTGGGGCCACTATGAGATACAGGAAGCTGGACAAGATGGGCCTTTGGCCTGATCCAGCATGGCTCTTCTTATGTTCTTATGAACACCAGTGGATGGGCTGGCCAGCCAAGCAGGTGGTAGATGGACCCACACAGCACATGTGGAGACACAGCATTCTTCTTACAAAGGACAATGAAGGGCATCATGCTCATCTCTAACAACACTTCTTATTTAAGCATAACTAGGAATCTTATCAAAATCATTTAGATACAGCTTATTTTAGAGAGTACCTTTCCCCAACTGAACTACTTCCATTAGCAAAACTCTTCACAAGAATAATTACTTAAGTTCCACAGTTGCATGGGGCTACTTGTTGAAATATAGCCTCTTATTCAATGATATACAGTGACCCCCCCACCTATCACTAGGGACCCAACCCAACCCGCAATAATTGAAAATCTGTGATATGCAGATGCAGGTCGGGTACGGCCTGGGGTGCCTAGCTAGGAGAACTTCTACTTACTCCCAGCCTGGTGCTGCCCAAACGGGCCTGCAAGGGCCTTCCTGGGCATTCTGGAGGCCCCAAAAGGGCCTCCCTGTGAACTGGAAGTGACTTCCGGTACCCACAGGATGTCACTTATGGATTGCTGAAAATAATTTCTGAGGCCTCCAAATGATCATCAGAAGTCACTTCCGGTTCGCAGGGAGGCGACTTTGGGGCCTCCAGAAGGCCCAGGGAAGCCCTTGTAAGCCCATTTGGGGCAGCACCAGTCTTGAGGTAAGTAAAGGAGGCTGAAGCAGGCTTTTCCCCATTACCCCACGGGGCCTTTTTTTCATATACTGCAGACCCGCGATATAGCGGGACCACAGTATATGAACTGCGAATGGGTGGGGAAACCACTGTAATGGAATACATTTGTCCCTCAATACTTTGACATCTGAGTAGCTGCTACTATGAGGCTGGATGGACCATTGTCTCTTCATTTGTATTTGATAAAAATTAAGGCCGAGTAACTTAGCTCAGACACTTAGTACTCAGTCCCAGACAGATAGCAATAAGCTAAAATTGATCATGATCTAAGAGAAATGGGCTGTGGGAAAGTGCAAGATAAAATACGAACAAAATTAATTAAGTTTGCTAAGTAGGGCAGAGATGTGTACAATACTAATGGGAACAACAAAAAGAACCACTGAATTTCTTTACCGACTGGCTGAATATGTAATCAAGTAATCAAGTTGGAAAGTATGATTTTGAATAGAGAGAGGGTTTTAATTTGTAACTGAATAAGGAAACATTTCAAAAATTGGAATGATATTTGGGATAAGTATAAAAGAAGATATAGGACTAAATGGATATATGAATCCCTTCAAGTTTAAGAGGACAGAAAGAGATATATATGTGGAGGAATAGGTGGCTCAAGACCTGGAGAGTGATGTGACAAATCTGTTTGGAGAGTAGAACTCAGAAATGTTTCAAGAAAGATGAGGAGACTGACATTTTGGAAGCAAAATTACTTCCAAAAATAGAGTGCAGACATTCAAAGCCAGTTCAGAGTTCATCACTGTTTGAGAATTTGAAGACTACTGAAAGCCAGGCAAACAGTGCTTGAAATCTTTATTATCCCACCTTATGAATTGGGTACCCTTGTTTCACCTCTCCATCCCTACTTTGGTGACATGAGGTCAACTAATCCTTGCTGTGGATAGAAGTCTTTGGAAAGGTTAAGCATATGATTTCTGTGAGATTGTTTTCCTGGGAAATCCTAAGGCCTCCTTCTATACCTTTCCTTCTTTGTATCTTGAATACACACTGGGTTTAGTATTTTGTACTTCTTTAGAAGAAAACTTAATAAAAATTACATTGCCAGGGCCTTTTTTACTTTTATTTTACTTTATTTTATTTTACTGCAGTATTACATAGCTAACATATAACAAACATTAAAATGCATTTATGTATCATAAAACATGAAAGTATACAAGCTAAATCCAGATTTTAAAGTGGTAGACTAAAGCAAAGATCATACTTGCCAAGCCTCTCTGAGCAGACTATTCTATATATAAGCACACCAGTATATTATGCAGCCACAAAGGTTAAACCATAGTGCTCATTCATCTCACCTCATCTGGCACAGTATCAAAACAGCCTCTTAAGCAAAGATAGATATTTGGAAAGATGTGTGTGGTACTCTTTTCAACTAATTTGGTGCCAAGCTGTTCAGAACGTTGACTTTAAAGTCAGCACCTCACTGCCCAATCAATGAAAAGAAGTAGATGAAACTTTTGAAAAACACATTGCAAGGATTTAAAACAGTGATGTAGCAGTCATGGAAGATTTCAACTATCCCAATATATGTTGGGAGGAAATTTGGCCAAGTATAGCCCTTCCAAGAATTCCTGGCTTGTGTGGCTAATAATTTTCTCCAACATAAAGTGGAGACATAAAACAGATGGCTAGCTATCCTGAACTTGATTGTAATCAGTAGTAGAGATGGGCACGAAATGAACAATTTTTCATTTTCGTTTTTGTTTTTTCATTTCATTACGCAACAAAACGACAAATGAATTTTGTCTCTAAAATAAAACAAAACGAACAGTAACACCAGAAAATTTGTCGTGTGTTTTGTTTTTGTTACAGCAATACAATGAACTGCTTTAAATGCTTTCAAAAATCACAAAAAAATGAAATAAATGGTAACAAAACGGTAACAAAACGAATGAAAACAAAAATGATTTTTTTGCAAAAATTCGCAAAAGATGGAAATGAACCGAAACAGACCCCCTAAATGACAAACGACAAACGAAACACCATTTTTTTTATTCGTGCCCATCTCTAATTAGTAGAGATGACTTGGTGGGGGAAGTGACAGTAAGGGGAACTATGGGTGATGACTATGTTCTACTAGAAACCTTGAAAACAAAGCAGAGTGCAGCCACACACTTATGCTGCATTTTAAAAAGCCAGTTTTAATAACCTTAGAACAAAGATGCGTAAAGTCTCATGACAGAAGATCCTAACAAGAAAAGGAATCCAAGATGGTGTTGGACAAGGGTTCATTTTATCCCCTTATCTGTTCCATGTGTGCACAGAACATATTTTGCCCCCCCCACTCGAAATGACCAGGCGAGACAGTGTGTTGGGGGTAAATGGGCCACACTTTATTAACACATATAACCAAACATCATCAGCAACAACAGGAGGGGCCAGGCATCCATAACTTGGTTGGAACCCCGGGGTCCGACAGCACCCACCAGGCCAGTTGATTTATTTGATCCTCCATGCCCCTTCTGTCACCCATCTGGGAGATTCCCAGGGCAGGGAAGCGTTTCCTCTCTCCCACCCCAGCACCGAGACCTCCTGGCCCGCAGTGCTGTGGATGAGGAGGTTTGTGTCCAGATGTTAATTTTATGCTCACCGCTGCCCTCCATCAGCTTTTAGCCGCCACTGCCGAGGGCCTAGCCTTGCTATGGCCCCGGTCACCCATCAAACCGCCCCTTCCATAGCCAGGCCCCTCCTCCCGTCTAGCAAGAACCTCTCGGTGCCCATGCCCGTCAGGTGTACACCGTCCGGCCTGCATGGCTCCGTCCTGTGTCCATTGGTCTCCGGGTGGCCCATCACTGCCCCACCATCCCGGCAGACCGCCCGACAAATCTCTTAGTTTACCCCTTTCCAGGAGTGGTTCCGTTTTGTGTGGGTCACAGTTTGCTCTCCGAATCTGGTGCGGAATCATCATTAACCAGAGCACCCTGCAGACCGTGGACCGGGCCTCCTCATACGCCAGGTCGCCCAACTTTGAGAATTATGGACTTGCCAGCTTGCCTGGTCAAATCCTTCCCCCCAAGTGAGACAAGGGAATGACTGTCGAGATGCCCCCCGCCGCAGCCGTAGCTACTACGGAGCCCTCCGGCCACCCCGTTCCTCTCGTTCCCCACCACTCCAGGAGTGCCCGTTTGTCCTACGTGCGCCTTCCTCGGCCTGGTACGCGTAGCTGTGACCCACCAAACTAATGCTCGCCCGCTATGCACAGCCTTCCGGTCCTGGGGGAACAAAACAACACGTTACAGCGCCGGCAACGGCCGCACGCATCTGCAAAGATTGAGGGGCCCACCTCCCAGCTGGCCCATCGGGACAGATCATGGCCCCCGCTGCTGCTGTGAGCGGCCAACTCCCCTTCCAGAAGCTCGAAGCCAGTCCCCTGTGATGTAGGTAGACCAAGCATCTCTGAAAGTGCCCCATGGGCAGGGGGGGACCATTAGCCCAGGCCCTGGGCGTCCCTTAAAGGCAGTGAACTCCTCCCCCCCAGTGCGGAACACCGCTGCGTCCCAGCGGCGACAGAGTGGCAGTGGGGACCTGCGCGCCTGGGCCCCAGTGGCCCTCTCTATGCCCGGAAAGGTGAGCACCTGACTGGGCCCTTCGGTCCTTTCTTCACTAATGGGATGTCCCCGTTCGCGGGCCAGTGAGCGGAATGATCCAACAGGGCTCCGCACCTACTGAAGCCGTTGTGTCCACATAACAGGTAAGCGTCCCGGTGACGCACCGTACTTGTCCAGCCCATGCAGTGGCGGAGACTCTCCTCCACACGTGAGTTTAAGGCCACGAACATGGCGCAGGATGCCCAGCCTCCAAATGGGAGAGCCCTGTCCACGTAGAACCTGCCCCGGGCCCAGAGCCCTAACGGCTCGAAGTCCTCCGGGGAACGGGGAGAAGGCGGAAGGCGGACTTAATGTCCTGTTTCGCCATCTCCGCCGTCCCTCTGCAGGTGCGCACCACGCGCTCAACCACTTCAAAGGACGTGCGCCTGACTGTGCGACGCTCCGGCGATATCCCGTCCCCGATGGATACCCCGCTGGGACGGGACAGGTGATGGAGTACCCGGAACTCCCCTGGAACCACCTGTGTTACCGCGTCAATCGGGGACACTCGCCGATATAGTACTGGTGGCTCCTAGGAGGGGCGCAGACACGCCCCCCCTACTTCCTTGGGAATGCTGTCCTCGGCCGCCCCAACCACCATCCCGGGGTTACAGTTTGCTCGCTGACCAGGGTATTTAAGCCCCCTTAAACGGAATATGGAACCCCGACCCAAAACCCTGCACTAGAAAATGTGCTGCTGCCTTAACGGGGTATGCCGCAGCCCAAAGCCGCAACACCTCCAGTCTAATCTGGCTGGGCCCCTTTACCGGGGGGGGGGTCCCTCCGTACCTCCCACTTTTGGGCCCTCCCCTCTTCGTGGGCTGTCCATATTAGGGGGGCGCTTTGCTGCAACCGGTCACTGATCGATGTGCACCGCCAGGGAAACACTCATGTTTAAAACCGCAGGGTTTCCTGTCGTAGACTTCCTGGCCATTGTAACCTCAGCAGACCAGCCGGACCTGACCCGGCTGGCCTGCCGCGCGGGCGGGTGTGTTGGCCGGCCCTGACCTTATGGTGTGGCCACTGTCGTACCTTTCCCCCAGTATTGGCCCACTGGGGTCCGAACTGCAACAAATGGGTGGCAGCGGCTCATCCCAACGGACGTAGGGGTCCAGATACCCGACAGCGTTGTATATAAAATCTAAATGCTTACACATCGCCTGGGCCCTCCATGGGTGGGCCTGCCAGGTCAAAGACCCAAAATCCAGGCAGGCCGGCAGCTATATTGTCCTGGATGGGGTCAGCTTTTTCTGGAGACTGCGCTCCCTGCCTTGTGGGGTTTTTCCCCGTCCAAGTCCTTGACCTCCAGCTCGCGTTCGAGTAAGCTGAAGATGTCTATGATTGCCCCCTACTAGCTTTTCTCCTTAGTGGGCTGAGACGATTGATGCCCAAGTGGGGAGGCGAAGCCGCCATAGGGCACGGCAGCCGCTGTCACCCCGGGCTAGCCCGGGGCTGCACCCATCCCTGGCCCTGCTGCCATTCCCCCAGCCATATGGCCGACCACAGACCAGACCAGCAACAGGCCGGGTGCCCCCATTGGGGGGAACCCTGGCCAAGTTGGTTGGTGCTGACCTGGCCCGTCCCCTTGAAGGTGTCGGTCGGACCGGTCTCGGCCCCACCTGCGGGGGCACTGGTCGGGCATCCACGATGGGATTGGCCTCCACGCCGGGAGTCTGGCCGCCGGTAGCTAGGCAGGCGGCGCCTGGGCTGTACCCTGCGCCGGGGAGGCTATCCCCGCCCAGAAACTACCCCCCCGGCCAAGGCCAAATGATAGTGGGCGCAGTTTCGGGTGTGCATGCCAACTCACTGAGTGCTGTGCTCTCTGTTGCAGGCCTCAGGGGCTGGTCTCCTCCCCCTGGTTCCACTGCCAGGACTTCGTCCCCGTTTGCGTTCTGTGGGGCCAGCCGTGGGCGCTTGCCCGAGGCTGCGGCCTCGCTGTACCCCGCGGCCGGTCCCGTGGCTGCTTCCATCTGCTCGAGCGCTGCAAAACGAGACGACGTATCGTGAGCCAAGACCCTCAACTGCTCCCCCTGACGTGCACCTGCGGGACGCGCCCCTATTCTGAGCGGTGGGCCTGGCTGGGGTCCTAAGCCCACCCACATCGTTCGTTGCTTGCAACCCCTGCCGGTGGCTGGGCCCGCTATGGGGCTGCCTCGCTGCCTTCGGCATTCCCTTGATGGAGAAACTAGGGCCCTTCAAACAGAGTACCCCACACCATGATGGATTCACCAGGGTACTCCAATGGCCAGATGTAGGGGAGATGTATCGGGGGGGGGGGCGGTATCTAGTCTCATGCGCTCCCAGGGCATCTGGTGGGGCCACTAGTGAGATACAGGGAGCTGTACTGGATGGGCCTTTGGCCCGCTCGACTAGGGAACGTACACTAAAATTGCGGGCTGTGAGAGTGAGAGCTGACAAAGGAGAATATATATATATATTTATATTTTAATACCCAGCGCGTTGTCAGTCTATGGAACTCCCTGCCGCAGGATGTGAAAATGGCATCTGGCCTGGATGCCTCAAAAAGGGGGGTTGGACAGATTCCTGGAGGAAAAGTCCCTCACAGGTTACAAACCATGATGGAGATGTGTAATCTCCAGGCCTTAAACCAGGGTACTTCAAGGGCCAGGTGCAGGGTAGTAGTCTCAGGAGACAGACATCCAGTCTCATGCGCTCCCAAGCGCACCTGGTGGAGCCGCTGTGAGACACAGGAAGCTGGACTAGATGGGCCCCTTGGCCTGATCCAGCATGGCACTTCTTATGTTTCTATGTTCTTATGGCTCTTCTGATGTTCTCACTATGGGTGGTATATGATACGCACACTTTGCTTTTGCAATCTGAATGTCTTCTGCTAAGAAAATACTTCCTTCCTCATGAGTCAAGTGGATAGAGGGAAGCTCTTCTCCCTCCCACCGAATACCAGTGCTAGAGGCCATACAATCCCATTGAGGGCTGGGAGAGGAAGAACAGACCAAAGCCAGTATTTTGTCACCCAGCGCTATGTTAGCCTATGGCACTCCCTGCCACGGGATGTGCCGGTGGCATCCCGCTCGCATGCCCCCAAAATGGGACTAGACAGACTCCCAGGGCAAAAACCCATCACAGGTCACAAACCATGGCGGGGATGGATCTCCATGACCCAAAACCAGGGCACTTCCAGGGCCAGGTGCAGGGGAGTGGCATCGGAGGACTGGGCTCCAGTCTCCCGTTCTCCCACATGCATCCGGTGCGGCCCCCTGCAAGCCCCCGGAAACTGGACTAAATGGGCCCTTGACCCGCACCAGCATGGCTCTTCATGCGCTCTCATCCGCAACTGGAAGGCCTGGATCGCTTCTTTCACCAGGCCAGCCACGACCCCAAGGGGGGGTGAGCAGCCGGGGGGGGCTCACTCTACAGGGGGGGGCAGATGGTCCCACCCACCCCTGGGAATCGGGGGGGGTCCCCCTTTGCCTCCACCGGCGTTCCAACCCCCCGGGGCCCACTGCTTGGTGCTGGGCCTGGCAGGGGTCCGGATCCTCTCTCGCGCCCGCGGCGCGGCCTGCCGGTGGAGGATGGACAAGGAGCCCGCCCGCCAACCCACGCGTCCCGCCTGGCTGGCCGGGTGCCTTTCTTCCCCCGGTGTGGCCCAATTGCCTCACCCCCGGCTTGGGCCTGTTAACTTCCCCCCACCCCCCATCGCCGGCCCTGTTCCTATTCGAGGAGGTGAGGGTAAGGCGGCCGGCCAGTTCTACTGCCGTGCCGCCTGGCTCCGCGGCCGGGCACGCTCCGGGGCCCCGCTCACTCTGGGGGGGGAGGGCCGATGCCGCTCCCCTTAATCCACTTGGGCTTCCCCTGGGGCCCAGTCGGGATTCAGGCCCTCCGTCGCGCCGAACCACCATGGGTAGGGGTGGAGATGGGGAGCCCACCCGCTGGCCTTCGCGTCCCTCCCGGCCTGGCCGGCACCCCTTCGTCGCTGGCCCTGGATGCACCGGTGGACCCCCGCCCCCGCGCTCCACAAGGTTAAGGGGGGGAGTCCGGCGGTCGGCCTCCCGCCGCGACGCCCGCACTCCGCGGCCCCGCTCACTCCGAGGGGGAGGGCTGAGGCCTCTCCCCCACTCCGTCGTCCCGCCCAGCTGGGACCAGCCGGGCCGCCCTGCTTCGCGGCGGCGGCGCCGCTCGTTCCATGCGGCGGCGGCGGCGCCGCTCAGCTTCTCACAGCGCTGCGGCTGCTCCGGGGCCCGGGCTCTACTGGCTCGCTTCGGCCCGGCCCAGGCCGGGGCGCGCCGCCGCGCCGTGTCCTGTCACCGCCGCCGATGCGGCCTCTCAAAATGGCGCCCGCCATGTGGCGCCCTCTGCTCCTGGCACTCGGACGATCCTTGCCGTCCGAACGCCGGAAGAAAACTGACTGTTGTTTGGGGGGAGGAGCCGCCCTTTATAGTGCGCTCCTCCCCCCTCCCTTCCAGGACCCCTAGGTCCTGTCTCGCCCCTCGCCATTCTCGCGAGGGGCAAATCCGCACCGCGGGCGGACAAGCCGCCCGCGGAGCATGCAATATATGGAGCTGTACTACATTAATATGAAAAGACTGGAAACTGGTAAAAGAAACATCAAAAATTCAAAATATACACAGGTGACACTATTTTAGAGCAGAAAGCAGCAATGACTTGAAATGACTTTTACTGAAAGTGAAAGAACAAAACACCAAAACAGGACTGCAGTTGATCGTAAGGAAAACAAAACTCATGGCTACAGAAAAATTGGACAGCCTGAATGTTGATAATGCAGAAACTGAAATAGTTAGAGATTTTGTATACCTTGGATCAAACACAATCCAAATGAAGACCAGATGAAGAAATCAGATGAAGTTGGTGACTAGGAAGGGCAACAATGAAGGAACTAGAAAAAATCCTTAAGTGTAAGGATGTGTCACTGGAAACCATGACCAAAATCATTCACACTTCTGTATTTCCTGCATTAACATGTATGGCTATGAAATATGAACACTAAAAGGAAATTGCCAGGGGAAAATATTTATTTTAAATGTGGTGGTGGATGAAAGTAGAGATGAGCATGAAATGAAAAACGAAATGCTGTTTCATCATTTTGATAGGTAACAAATTACTTTGTTACTTAACAAAACGGTAGGCATGTTTTGTTTCATCTCATAATGAAACACCATTTTCCACTCTAGAATGAAACAATATATCCCAGAGGAAACAATAGCAGTAAAGCTCAAGCTCTTCCCTGAAATCCCCCCAAATTTGGAAAGGTATAGGGGTCAGGGAGCTGAGTTATGCAGCACCAAAGGGGGTGCCCCTAGGAAAAAAAATTCTAATTGGATTCTGAACTTTGGAAGCAAAGGCACAGGTGAGCGAAAGTTTGGTGTCCAATTTCAAAAGAAAGGTTTTTCCTAGGGACACCTCTTTTGGAGCTTCATAACTCAGCCCCCTAAATCCCAAACCTTTCCAAATTTCAGGGATTTAACTAGAATCGCTTGAGGAAGCTCCCCTGCCATTTTGCTCCTTTCAGAACCTGGGGAGCCTAGCGTTTCATTTCATTTCGTTTTGTTTCATAATGAAACTACTTTAAAATTTTGTTATAAATGAAACAAAACAAAACAAAATGAAACAAGAAGATAGGATTCCAGAAAATAAAATACAGTAATGCTGTAAAAGTTTGAAAGTAGCAGAAAAAGATGGACCAGATAGGAGATGGATTAATTTTCTAAAAGAACCACAAACTTAAGTTTGCAAGACCTGACATATTATCTTGGAGATTGTTCATACAGTACATAGGGTCACCATAAGTCAGAGGTGACATTACAACACATGACAACTACCACGGTAACAGTTGAAAGCTATTTAATAGTATTCTTTTAGATTTAGTGGCCAGAGTAAGAATGGTCATAATGCTGTCTAACTCCTACTACATAGGGAAGGAGAAGTAAGAGATTTATGGATGGGGATGTCAGTCAGTTTATTTATTCTCAAAGTGTTATTGCACATCTCTTGAGTATGAATACATCCCAGTTCATTTCAAGAAATGAATGATGAGAGTGGCTGGAGCATGTGAAAATTCTTTTTCAAGGGCATTTAAAAATCCTTTAATTTTAAATTGAATTTTATGCACTGTATGTCATTCTTCTTTATGCCAATTGTCAGTTTTATTGAAGCAGTGGGAGCGAACCATCTAAAAGTAAAAAAAAAATGAAAGAAAAAAATACATTGATTATATATACCCTTTTTATCTTTAGTTTAATTAAAGAGGGGGGGGGAGAAGCGACACAGTAGCTTCCCTCAAGGAGCGGCAAATTATGGGTATCCTGTTTTACGTGCTGTGATAAATGTGGTGATCTTCAAAGGTTATAATTTTCAAACAATAGGCATGATAAAATGTAACCAGATAGAATGGAACACGGTATCCACGGGGAAATGTCAATTGACAAGAAAGTGGAATAGGAGGTCTAAAAGGTGCAAAGGAGGTAAAACAGAAGTTCTATGCTAATGCCTCTTTTCCTAAAAGTTTAAAAATCATTTTTCAGAATGAAAGGAAAGCAATTGATGTGGTGTGTGTGTGTGTGTGTGTGTGTGAGTGTGTGTGTGTTCTTTGTTTTGAGATTCTGTGCTGCATTCTCAGCATATATTTCCACGACCAACCCACTCATAAAGACTAAGCACGTTTTTTTGTTTGAGAGTGCTATGCCCTTGGTTGTTGTACTTACCACTTAAATTCTGCTTGTAAATGGAATTAATAAAAGATATGTTTATAAGAACATAAGAACATAAGAACAGCCTTACTGGAATAGGCCACAGCCCATCCAGTCTAGCTTTCTGTCTCACACAGTGGCTCACCAATCACCATTTGCTTCATGGTATTCCTAAGCAGATGTCTTCACCTTTAAAGGAGGCAGCATATCTCTCAGTGCCATTTGCAGGGAATCTTAAGCAGCAATGATTTTGAGCCAACTCAATGGTGGTAAAGAAAAATGATTTTTTTTGCTGCCTCCATTGCCTTGGAGTAAGCCTTCCAAAGGCCTTTTACTGTTTCTTTGTCTATTTTAATATGGGTTTTCTGCCAATGCCCTTTCAGCTCTATGGGCCACCCATTTCAATTTTGCCAACTCCCCAGTAAACCAAGCAGCCAATTTGGGTCTATTTTGAGGAAGGAGACGTTTCGGACTAGGAGCTATCCGGTCAATGGCTTTGCTCATTTCCCCACTCCAGAGCTCAACCAAGGATTCCATAGAATCACCCCTCAGAGATGTAGGAAACTCCCTAGGGTGGTTTAAAAAATCATCTGGATTTATCAATCTTCTGGTACGTATTGCTTTTATCCGACTCCCCCCTCCCCCCTGGCCAGGCTATGAGGTACAGCGAGCCTAAAGCACACCATATAGTGGCCTCTCCAGGACAATGGGACTACAGAAAATTCCTTTACCTCAGTGTCCCCACTGTCCATGTCAGGGCAGAAGTCCAGGTCTAAGGTGTGGCCTGAAGAATGGGTTGAGATAGATACCATTTGGGCCAGCTAGTAAAAAAGAAGCTGAAAGGAAAAACTGAGAGAGTCCAAACACTCCAAGAGGAATGGAGGCTGCTCATCTTGTCAAATGTACCACTAATGGCTATTAGGAGACTGCATATGAATACCTCAAATAATCAAGTATGGCTGAAGCCCTGCAAGATGTCAACAGTTTTGAATGATGCTCCCAGAAATACTTAAATTTGAAAGAGACGTGACTTCCTGGACTCATTCAAACAGGCATTTGCCCCATTGTTTGTTACATTTCAGGGGTGGATTGGTTCACTCTTTGTTCTGGTGACCACATGACATAATTGCTAGGGTGGACCAGTTTTCTTCCAGAAGCACCACTCACAACTTTTTTTAGCTCCTGTAGAGGTGTCTACGTTTTTGTCAATTCCCCGCATGTGCAGTCATTGGGAACATACTAAAACTGGACTGTCCAGTTGTCACAGCTGCCAGGGCTCCTTCCACACTAAACTTCAAGGAACCCTACTTAGAACACATCAGCCTGTACCCACAGGACCCATTATACTGTATATACAAGCCCTGTGAAGAATGTTATGGGCATGTACTACATTCAGGAATATTGTATACTACAAGTAGTTCAAGAAACTCATTTTATGACTTGTATTTTTTTTCAGGTTGTTATGAAACTAATCCTATCCATTTGCTGTTGGCACACTAGTAGGGTGGTCTCACCAGCAATGGTGATACAGCCATTTATGTGCAGCAGCAAACTGCTTCAATTTATTTACTGCTGTTTTAATTTCATTAACACACTTGATAAGAGGAATTGAGCTCAACAGCTCTCCTTTTATGTACAAATAACTCCCTGGGTGACATATGGTATGAAACCCAATTATTGAACATAGTAAAATGTCATCACAAATCACAATTTTTAAAAAAATCTTAATTCATTCATGCTTGGAGAGGAATACTTAATAAACATGCATCTGGTATGGAATCAGTAATCACTATCTAAGCTTTGCTTATAAGAGTCGTTTAACACATAATTATTAGGGTCAACAGATCTGATTTCCATCTGATTCATAGCTTTGAGTTTTGAATTTTGACTGCATTGGATTGTTCCATAATCCATGCCATTTAAGCACATGGATGCATATTTAATTTTAGGAAAGCTGGTCCACTTCCATTGTCTCAATGGAAGTTTAAAGAGCTCTTTGAAGAGTATTATAGGAGTTTTTGAAATAGAAACAATACAAAAACCCTGGTGTGCTTGTGCAAAAGGCAAGTACGTTGTCTGTCTCTTCAACCAACAGTTTCATTTTTTTTATTCTAAGCTTATCCGGATGCTGCAAATATTCTGTCCCAGTTGACCATGCCTGATCATGACAGAGAGCAGGGCTTACTGGGATTAATTTCCAAACTGCTCAGTAAGAAGCCATGTCCTTGAAAACTGATACTCCTTGGGAAATCTCGGATATAAAGGGAGAAATCCATATAAATCCTTTTACTGTTGGTATTGTTGTGTATTGATCTGTAATTGCAGGTTGAAGTAACTGCCTCCCTGTTCAAAAGGGAACAGGCCTATTGGTTGATTCTAGTTGCTGCATTTGGATCTTCAATCCTATTGGTTCCCGCCAAAAGGCAGCCTTGTGATTGGTTGTAATTGTTCCCTCCAAAATGTATCTTTTCCTAGCCAGTCCTGGCCCCTATAAATGTAACCTCCTCTCCCCAGTCCCCAGTCTTGTCTCTCCCTGATTAAAGAGCTGTTCACTAGAAGCTGTCTCCAGCCTGCTTTGTCTCTGAGCTGAAATCACTGATGAATCACTAACCCCACGCTACAATAGGTATGTCGTCTATGGTGCTTTTCGGAGGCACAAACAGTTTTGAAAAAATAATTAAAGTCACCAATTAAATTATGGATCGTTAGGTCCAGCCTTGGTGGGTTTCAGAACTTTAGGCCGTTGTTCACCTTAAGGCTATTGAGACTGTTGTCTACCTAACAAGTCTATTCAGGCCATTGTGCAACCGGGCCTTCTCTGTGGCTGCCCCTACAGTTTGGAACAAATTGCCGAGTTAGATTTGCCTAGCAGAGTCCCTGCCGGCCTTTAAAAAAGCTCTCAAAACCTTGCTTTTTAGAGAGGCATTTAGTGACCAGTAGTAGTAGTAGTAGTAGTAGTAGTAGTAGTAGTAGTAGTAGTAGTAGTAGTAGTAGTAGTAGTAGTAGTAGTAGTAGTTAGTTCTTCTTCTTCTTCTTCTTCTTCTTCTTCTTCTTCTCTCTCCCACCACCTTGACTGATTTTTTTTAGTATTGTTTTGTTTTCTTGTTGCTTTTACAATTAGTTTTGTTTCTGTTTTGTCTTTTATAGTGTATACTGCTGTATTGCTCAGCCCCTGTAAGCCGCCCACAGTTCCCTCCGGAAAATAGGCGGGGTACAAATTAAATAAATAAATAAATAAATAAATAAATAAATAAATAAAATATATTGATATATGTTCTTGTTGTAAACCGTCCGGAGTTCCTTTGGAAGACTATAGAGTATAGAAATATACAAAATAAATATTAAAAAATAATAAATATGTAATATGTATTACTTCCCTTCACTGCCTCCTTTGCTCCAGTTGTTTGCCGTGTTCACTTTTATTCTTGTTTTTTTCCATTAATTTATCATCATCCTTATTCACTTCCCCCCCAACTCAGTTTCCTGTCCAATTACCACCCATACCCTATAAAACCATCCAGAAAAAAACCACCATGTGGCAAAATCGAAAGAAGCCTCCACTCGCCAGCTGCACTATTTCTGCTGCGGAATGCTTGGAGAAAGAGGCTGAACCAGGCTTTGGACAGCCTTATATAGGCTGCCTCGCCCTTCCCTGGTTGGCCCTGTAGCTGCAGACATTTCCTACTGCTTCTCTGGACAGGTGGCAAAGAAGTCTCGCCCTGGAGGATGTCCACAGCAGAGCAGCCATTTTCTTCCTTCGCAAAATGTGTCTCTTGGTATTTCATGTGAATGATGACTTTCTATAAATTACAGTGCATATATTTTTTGTAGTGTTCTGCACATTCAGGTTTAGGCTTTGCCAATGGTCATGGCTTCTGGGAGCTATATTTGAAAGGTTCTGGAGGACACCAGGTTGTTCATCCTTGCACTAGCTAAGAATAACTGAAGCATATAATGCTAGCCTTCACTGCAAATATTTACTACCATCATATACAAATGTGAGCGCTCCAAGGCCAGATATCAAGGGATTAACAACAGGATATTATATCTAGCAAGACCTATGTTAAAAGTTAAATAGGGACTTGCCTCTTCCAGTCACAAGAAGATGATTTCATAGACTTAGATATAGCCCCAAATAAATACATTCCCTGTTCACAATAAAGTGTGGTCATTTATCAACCCTGAGGACACTGTCAAGAGAAAATAAGAAAAGTCAACTGTAGTAATGTTGTTGATATACTGGCTGATGACACAACAAGATGTAAAACACAGCTTGGAAGGGGGGAACTCTAGACAAAATGTGAAGGACATCATTCCCCAAGTCAACACCTCCCCCCAGAAAAGTGAGTAGAGGAATTTGAAGACCTAAAAATGAGCTTTGAAAGTGTGGGCAAAATAAGAAATGTTCCTCCAAAATTCTTCCTTCCTTCCCAAACCAAGAGAGCCAAGAAGAAGATTTTTCTCACCTTGGAAACAGGTTGGACAGCTGCTTCAGAATCCTGCCACCCCCACCAGCTGCCGTGTCCCTGCCCGGCGTCTGCCTCACTGCTTGCCTGCCTGGGACACACCACGCCTGTGCATTTCGCTCTTGAGGAATGCTTGTACAGGAAGCATCCCCAGAGCTTTCCCCACCGTCCAAGCAGCCTCCCTGGCATCTCACTCCAGCAAGGCATAATGGCATGTTAATATGAAAATGCTTGCTACACAAAAAGGCATCGCTAATTAGGAAATTGATGGGAGAAAAGGGGTCGGGGGGCATGGCACCATGCTTTGTGTTCGCTGCCTCTTGGGAGAGCTGAAAAGAGGAGCTGCTTGCTCTGGATCCTCCTCTGGGCATGGCAAAGTTCTTGAGGCAAAGGCTGGGTAAGATTGGGCTGGGCTGCTGGGGCTCTTCAAAGGTAATCCATGGTTTCCCTTCTTCTGCAGAGGTAGTCAGTCTCTGCTATTTCATCCCACTTCTCTCTCTCTCTATCGGTCTCTCGGTCTCTCAGTCTCTCTCTCTCTCTCCCCCGTCCCTCTCCCTCCCTCTGTCTCTTTCCCTCTCTCCCCACCGCCTCCTGTAAGCATCCCACATCCCTTAGCTAGGCTGCTCCGACAGGCAGTGAAGCCTTTCTGGGGGTGTCGAGTGTGCCCGGGCATCAGAGGCAGGTGCACACTGTCCGTTCTGCTGTAGCACCGGGGGTGGGGTGAGGCGGGGTGCATCTGACAGCTTCAGGGACCTGGTAGGGTGTGCAACGGGAGGAGAAGGCAGCAGGCTGGCAGAGGTGTGGGCAAGGCAGTGGTTCAATTTTTCCTGCAAAGTGTTGTGCAAATTCTTCGCAGCGAGATACAGAGTAGTCTGTGTTATCCGCCTGTCAGCCAGCATGGAGTAGACTATGGACTATTCTGAAAAGGAAAGAAGGGACGCAAAATACAAAGGAGAACAAGAAAGATACAGAAAGCTGAATGCAGACTTCCAAAGATTATCAAGGAGAGACAAGAAGGCCTTCTTGAATGAAAAGTAAAACCAGAGATCTGTTCAAACAAATTGGAGATATCAAAGGGATATTTTGTGCAAAGATGGGTGTGATAAATGACAAAACTGGAAGGGGCCTAACATAAGCAGAAGACATTAAGAAGAGATACCAAGAATATATAGAGCAATTATACAAGAAAGATCTGGATGGTCTTGATAACCAAGATAGTGTAGTTGCCAACCTTGAGCCAGACATCCTGAAGAGTGAAAAGTGGGCCTTAGAAAGCACTGCAAACAACAAGGCCAGTGGAGGTGATGGCATTCCAGTTGAACTATTTAAAATCCTAAAAGAAGATGCTGTTAAGGTGCTACATGCAATATGCCAGCAAATTTGAAAAACTCAGCAGTGACCAGAGGATTGGAAAAGATCAGTCTACATCCCAATCCCAAGGAAGGGCAACACCAAAGAATGCTCCAACTACTGTACAATTGCACTCATTTCACATGCTAGCAAGGTTATGCTCAAAATTCTACAAGGGAGGCTTCAGCAGTATGTGGACAGAGAACTCCCAGAAGTACAAGCTGGATTTTGAAGAAGAGGCAAAGAACCTAGAGATCAAATTGCTAACATGTGCTGGATTATGGAGAAAGCTAGAGAGTTCCAGAAAAACATCTGCTTCTGCTTCATTGAGTACACAAAAGCCTTTGACTGTGTGGACCACAGTAAACTATGGAAAATTCTTAAAGGAATGGGAGTGGCAGACTACCTTATCTGTCTCTTGAGAAATCTATATGTGGGACAAGCAGCAACAGTCAGAACTGGATATGGAACAGCAGAGAACAGGTTTCATCTTGTAACAATGGCAACCTTCTTTCAATGGAATCCAACCGCTGTATGAATGTTAGGCACAGTTTCTATAATCTTGCACAACCCTAAATTGTTTGTGATTGCAGTAACACACACACCCCCCGATGCTTTTCCACCATGTAGGATGAAATGGATGAATGTTGTTGGGAAATCCTTCTTGCTTGTTTCAAACTGTACCAACACCTGTGATCCAGGCTTTCTCAGGGTTTGGGGGCTTTTTCCTCCCTAGCCATATTGCAGTAAACTCTGCAAAGCATACCCATGAGAACAGTAACTGGAAAAATTGTATAAAGAATAAATTATGTCTTCTAACTGACAGAACATTTTGGAGAACACTCATTCATAGTTTGTATTTTAGAGGCTCTGTGAATCACATGTAAATAAGAATGACAAACCTGGGGGTGCTTCTGAACAGAAAATGCCAATAAAGGATTCTACAATTCCCATAATTCAAGCTCCACTTCCTATTTACTCCTAAATATGTTATTTAAAGTATGCTATTAATTAAGGTACAGACATAGCCTTGAGTTTGCAAAAAAAAGTGAGAAGGGCTATGAAATGAAATTTTGGAGATCACTTGTCCATAAGATTGACTTGATGAAACAAAAATAGTGTGAAAGAAGTGTGAAAGAGCCTTATTCTGATGCCATATGTAAAGCCATCTTGTGAGGGAGAGCTGAGCAAATCCCAACTCAGTGCTACCAAAGACTAAGGTGTTGCTAGAAATATTGTCTCTATTGGTTTTGTACATCTATCTTCAAATTAATCCTACAGATAAACACATAAATGGCTTCTCACCTCTTTTGGGCCCTGAAACACAGGACAAATTGTGCTTGTAATTTGGGAGAAGATACTATAAGTCTCTGCTAGACATGGGCATTATGTTTTGGAAGAAGTCTAGTTCCTAAATGAAACACAGCAGAACAGCTGCCATTCAGAACCAGGATCCAGCATTTGGAACGCAATCAGCTACTGATCCTTGTTTGGGTTGTGCAGGCGAAATTTCAATCAGGAAAAAGCTTCTGAGGTGTCATCTTTCCTTCTCCCTGGCACTGGCCACTTTTATTATTATTATTAAATTATCACGCAGCAGAAAACTTTAATCATCATCATCATCATCCCCCCAAAGGTGCCGCCTTGTCATGGCAGCGGACTTAACTGCTCCAGTAGGTCCAACTTTACCAGAGAGGTCTCGACTGAGGAATAGAACTAAGCGCACCCAACAACCCATGATTCATGGTGAAATATAATATAAAGAAGCCTATACTGGCTTGGTCGTCACCCGGGTTAACAAGGACCGCGATGGGTGTTGATGAACCTGGGCATCCGTTGATAAATGGGCTACAGGTCACGTGTCCCATTGCTGAGCAACCAGGGCATGGGCCTGTAGAGTTACTGGAAGCTGAACCATCTCAGAAGTGGCAGAAATATATTCTACCAGAGAATCGGACAATCATGAAATGCTATTATAGAGGAGAACATGAAAAACGTGGCTACCCAAAGCGGATGCATCAGTTATGGAAACATAAATATCCAAACTCCAAGATAACTGAATTACGATTAGCTGACCAACGAAGATATATTATCAGAAACAAGGTGTTTAGTAAAGTTCAACTAGAAGAAGTACAGAGGAGTTGTGAAATTGGAGGTAAACAAATTATCCAAATAGGAGGAGAAAATAGATTAATAACACCTGGGGACATCGAACAGTCAAAAGCTGAAGAAAATATGGATGTTGTGCAAAACTTTCAACCAAAAGAAGGTAAAAATAGGATTGGAACACCAGCAGAGCTCACTATTAGCCAGCAAGAATTGAAGAATAAAATAATCACACATGCTGCATTAAATGAAGAGAGGGGAAGGCTCCCGATTTTAAAGACTGTGCCTAGGAAAAAATTGGTACCATTGATGAACGATGTAAACTCAGCACTTGCAACAATCCAGATAAGGTCAATTGAACAGATAAATCAGCTTGCTTATAGTGCAGCAGTAATAGTAACGGAAGAACTAGGGATTCCACAATTGAAGCCCCCCCCCCCAAAAAATGCATTGAGAAACCATGGTGGAAAATCAGGCTGGAGATTAAAATCAAAAGACTCCAAGCAGATGCGAGTAACTTAAAAAACCTGCAGGAGGACAAATTAAAGAATGGTAAGATCAAGAAATATTTGACTAAAAAATACTGGCTAAGTACAAGGAAAATTGGAGAAGCATTGGAAATAGTGAAGCAGCAAATAACAGCAACAGCTAGAAAATCTGAAAGATATGATGCTAGATTTACTCAGTATAAAGACAACCAGTTGTATCAATCAGATCAAAGAAAGTTCTATCAGAGTTTAAATCAGAAGATAGGTATAATAGATGAAAAGTCTGAAAAAATGGCAACCATTCAGTTTTGGAAAGACATATGGGGGACTGAGAAAGACTATAATAGAAAGGAAAATCAGAAACTGAAATACACTCACTGACAAACACAGCCCGAATTTTCAGTACTGATGTTAGTATTGAGTTTGGACTAAACAAATGTGCCACAGTGGCACTAAGAAAAGGAAAAAATCATTGAGAGTGAAGGAATTGAAATGCCAAATGGACAAGCTGTTAAGTATCATCAGTCTGAAGCCTATAAATATCTGGGCATACTGGAATTAGATAATATCAAGCATGGGCAAGTGAAAAATTTAGTCAGTAAAGAATATATCCAAAGGGTCAGAAAAGTACTAAAAAAGTAAGCTGAATGGTGGTAACACCATCAAGGCCATTAACAGCTGGGCCATACATCATCAGGTATACCGCTGGTATTATAAACTGGACTCAGATGGAGCTATATATTCTAGATAGGAAAACAAGAAAACTAATGACCATTCACTATGCATTACATCCACGCAGTGGATGTTGACAGGTTGTATTTACCTAGCCAATTAGGTGGTAGAGGTCTTCTGCAAGTGAAGCAGACAATTGAAGAAGAGAAACATGCGTTGGCAGATTATGTAAAAAATAGTACAGAGCCAGCATTATTGGAGGTTAAGAACAGGGGGGTGTTTAAAGTAAAGCAAACAAAGGGTCAATACAAGAAAACAACAATGCAAATACAAGCTGATAGCTGGCATAATAAAGCACTGTATTCCTTGAAAAAGTCAAAGGAAAAGTAGATGAGGAAAAGACCTGGTTATGGCTCACCAATGGAACACTGAAAAAAGAGACAGAAGCCCTGATTTTTGCAGCTCAAGAACAAGCTATCAGAACAAATGCAGTTAAGGCTAGAATAGAAAAATCTGCTGAGTCCCCCACATGTAGACACTGTAAAGAGGCAGACGAAACTATGAACTACATATTGAGTTGTTGCAAGAAAATTGCTCAGACTGATTACAAATAGCGTCATAATGTAGTTGGACAAATGGTCCTCTGGAATTTGTGTCAGAACTATCATCTGCCCGTAGCAAAGAACTGGTGGGATCATAAGCCTGAATAGGTGACTGAAAATGAGCATGCAAAATTACTTTGGGAGTTCCGAATACAGAGAGACAGGGTTTTGGAGCATAATACCCCTGGATATTGTGATTGTGGAGAAGAAAAAAGTGTGGATCATTGATGTTGCTATACCAGGAGATGGTAGAGTCACTGAGAAACAACTTGAAAAAAATTACCCGATATCAGGATCTCAAACTTGAACTTCAGAGACTCTGGCATAAACCGGTACAGGTGGTCCCAGTGGTAATCGGCATGCTGGGTGCGGTGCCTAAAGAGCTAAGCAAGTATTTAGAAGAAATTGGAGTTGACAAAGTCATCATCAGTCAGATGCAGAAAGCCGCCTTACTGGGATCTGCTCGCATAATTCGCCGATACATCACTGAGTCCTAAATGCTTGGGATTGGGAAGTGTTCGATTAGTGATTTGTAAAACAAAATCCAGCGTAGTCTGCTGTGTACCTGCAGTGGTAATGGGACCAAGAGGAGGGCCTCCTCTAAGGATCTTAAGAACCAAGAGGGCTCATATAAGGAGATATGATTCTACAGGAAGCCTGAATCCAAGACTTGCACAACTTTCTCGGTACAGGTCAGGTAATGAACATAGCACAGTCCCCTTTATCCATAAAGTACAGAAAATATGAGGTAAAATGTTTTGAACTAAGAGCTAAGATAAGCAGGTTTACACTGATATCACTGCTTAGATGGGGAAATAACCCCTGTTCAGGACAACTGAGAGTGTAGGAGAGAAAGAAAAAGATTTAAGGAAATATATATCAACTTGATATATATTTCCTTAAATCTTTTTCTTTGATTTTGTGCAGAGCACTGTTATGGTACAGAATTTTCCTGTTCTTTGAATGTAAAATTCTGACGTGCTTGTAAGAAGCCTGTGAGTTAGAGAAACTTTCATTGATTTTGCTTTCAGACTTACATTGATTTTATTTCAAATTGCTCCAAGAAGCTCATGTTGAATGGCTTGATAAGACAAGTGAAGAAAAACACATTTCAAGTGGGTGAGATCTGAGTTGACTCACTTGCACACACAACACTCCCAGATGTTTATTTGCCACTTCTGATTTGATGTATATGGATTTTGTATTTTTCATGCATATTGTCCTGGGAACCATTTGGTAAAGGATATCTAATAAATCTTTTTTTTAAAAAAAGAAAATAAATAAACTACATAGATATAATTCTAGGCTTCAGATCTGGGCTTACAAAACACCTCATTTTCATGTTTCAAAATATCTTCATGAAGTCAGCAGAGGATGCCTCAATGTATATACAGTTAACAGAATCCATAAACCACAGACTTGAACACATTTTCAAAAAAAAAATCAACTTTGTGGTTTGTTTGATTTGGGAGTTCAAGGAGCCTTTAAAACAGCCCCGAGTGTCTTAAAGATTCCAGAGTTGTAGAGAGACTTTATCTAGAGTTCTGGGGTGAAGTATTATTTATTTATTTATTTATTTATTTATTTATTTATTTATTCATTCATTCATTCATTCATTCTTTTATCCCAGCCAATTAGTGGTAGAGCCATTGCTCAAGGTGGCAAATAGGTCTGAGCAACACAAAATAATACCTGATAAAATATAGACTATAAAATGTTAAATACATATGTTAATTACAATAAGGCTATAATAAAAGGGGGGAGGTATATATAAACACGGGGAAAGTGATGAAGCAACCACCAAGAAGGCCCAGTTTCAAGTGGCAGATTTTCGGGGGGGGGGGCCCTCAGGGACCCTAGGCGCAACATCCCAGTGTATATATATCATTTTGAAGTAGAAGAATAGATTTGCAGCAGGAATGTTGATCCATAGTCCAAGGGGAGGGGGGGAGGTTTACAGGCTGCTCTACATTCCCTCCTTGAGAAGGTCCAACAAGGGGGTGTTGATCTTGATGAAGGACAACCATTCCACTGTGACTTGATCCAGACAGGAGAGGCATGACTGGATCATGTCACCAAGGTGGGAAAATGCCCACTTACTCTGGACACTGGTAGGGAGCCAGAAAGAAGATCCGTGGCCACTGGTGGCCCAGTGGGAAAATCCTTCAGCAGAACTTGGAGGCAGGTAGGCAGGTACATAGTTATTTAGGGAATAGGGAGGAAAGTTTAGCATGGGTCAATGCACCAGAGATTGGCAAAAAGACCCTACTGGGGACTCACTGACACAGGGGATTTTGTTTTTACCCTTAGACTTTTAATTTCACTATTAAAGGCTGTTAAGATGGCGGCAGGGCAGCAGCGGCCGTTGTTTGCTCCGCGCCGGGGGTTTCATTTTGTTTTTTAACATTGCGCCAGGCTTGTTTTGTTTTGTTTTATTTTTTTAATTTGTTTCTCCTTATCTTACCCCTTTGGGGGGTGGTTTTGCTGGTGCATGAATCGTTGCCCTGGCTGCGAGTAGCTATTATGGGTTTTTAATTCTGTTTGGACATTCCGGACCGGCGGAGGGCAGCGGGACGACGGGAAGGCTGAGTATTTACCACCACCCCTAGCCCCCCCGGTGGCTGTTACGGCACCCTCTTCCATCACCCCAGACCCGAGCCGCTTCCTAAACGACCTATGAAGCCGCCTTACCTTTGGTGAGCTACCGGGTCTGGGCGGTTGGTGGGTGGCCTGGCTGCGAGTGGCTGGCGTGGAGGATGGGATCCGCCATTCCATCAGCGGCGGATGGCCGCCCCGACGGTCTTGAAGGCTCGGGGAGCGGCCGGGGCTGCCGCCTCGGACCTCATCTGGGGCATCTTGCCCCCGCCCCCCTTTTCCACCGGGGGGGTCTCCTGCACTGCCGCCAGCGCCCACCCTGCCCCCCTCCCCTCCCCCATGTGTAGTTGGGGAGGCTCCACCTGGTGCTCGCCGTGGGAGTGGCGGCGGCTCTTTGGATGGCCGGCTCCTGGGCGGCTGGGCGGCCGTCGGCGCTTTCCCCTCCCTCTTTGACCAGCTTTTTCGGGCAGCGTGTCGGCCGCCGGGGCCTTCCTTCTGTGGTGCTGCGTGCTGGGGCCGCCGGCTGTCTCGGGCGGCATGTCGGCCGCCGGGGCTTTTCGTCTGCAGCGCTGGGCGCTGGGGTCGCCGGCTGTCTCGGGCGGCGTGTCAGCCGCCGGGGTTTTTTGCCTGCAGCGCTGGGCGCTCTGGCTGCTGGCCCTCTCGGGCGGCATGTCGGCCGCCGGGACCCTTCTCCCCCCCCCCGCTTGACTGGGCTGGGCATGTCCTCGCCGGCGTGGGCCATTTCGCGGGATTCCCGGGTGGTGGGTCGGCCACCGGCGCCTTCCCCCCCATCGCATTGCCTGGGGGGTCTTTCTCCACCATTTGCTGCCTGCGCGGAGGTGTGGCCCGTCTCGCTGGGACCCGGACGGCATGTCGGCTGTCGGTGCCGTCTCCCCTTCCCGGGGCTTCCCGGACTCTACCAGCTGGGGAACCTAACATCTGTGGGAACTCTGCAGCGGACTGGCTGGCAGCACCTTGTCCTGCCCCTTAAAACTCCGTGGGGACTCCTTTCTGAGAGGGCAGGGTGGTGGTCCCAGCTTTGTCATCCTATATTATGCTGGTTTATTTCTATCTACTCGAGTCCTACCCCCCGTTTCCGTCTGTCTATCCGCTAGCCGGTTGAGTGTCTGCTTTTGGTTGATTGGTTCTTTTTTTTTTTTTAATTACTGTCATCTTATTATTTGGCCTGTTTTTAGTGGGTGGTGGGTGGGATATAGCATTGTTTAACAGGTTATTCCATTGTATTATACTGATTTGTATTTCTGGGGTGGTATTATTGTTGTACTGTTTTATTTTGTATTCCTACACTTAGTGGGTTTTGGTCCTAGTCCTATACCATCCCATGGAGCCTGTGGGCTGCCCCATTAGGGTGGTGTCGGGCCGCGGTAAGTACGCTTGGGGCCGGCGGGCCGGTCGGATAAGAAGATCTCGGGACAGGCATCTTCGGCCTGTCCCGCGCTCTGACCCGCCGGCTCACTGCCACATGACAGGGATCCATTCCGCCTGTACCCCCGGCCCATCCTGTTTGCTGATTAATGCCAGGTCGGTGCATAATAAGATCCCCGTCATCCACGACTTGATCGTGGATGAGCGAGTCGACCTGGCATTTCTTACGGAGACCTGGGTGCCCGAGGGGGGAGGGGCATCCCTCTCGCTGCTTCGGCCCCAGGGCTACTCCGTGCAGCAGCTGGGTAGGCCGGGGGGCCGGGGGGGTGGGGTGGCCATTGTGCACAGGGACTCCTTTTATGTCAGCAGATCCGCGATGTTGGTAAGCCCAGGGCTTGAATGCCTTCACCTTGTGGTGGGACAGAGGGACAGGTTTGGGATTGTGCTTGTGTACCGAGCTCCCCGCGACCCTGCACGCTCCCTCCCAGAGCTCTCCGAGTTCATCTCGGCGGCGCTGGTGAGATCCCCCCGCCTTTTGGTGTTGGGGGATTTCAATGTGCATGCTGAGGCTGAACTGTCGGGAGCAGCTCTGGAGTTCATGGAGTCCATGGCCTCCATGAACCTGTCCCAATTTGTCATCGGTCCCACTCACAAGGGAGGACATACCCTGGACCTGGTTTTTGCCTCCACATCGATGGGCTTTGATCTGGGGGTCGGGAACCTGCTGGTCCGTCCCGTGTCATGGTCAGATCACCATCTGCTGACTTTCTCCCAGGCAATCGCCACCCCTCCCCGCGGGGGGCAGGGCCCTTCCATCTGGGCCCGCCCCCGGGGGCTCCTGGACCCTGTGCGGATCTCGGAGGCCCTGGGGGTCCTACCAGACGGACTGGATGACGATCCGGTCGACTCCCTGGTCCAAAGGTGGTTTGAGGAGGTGGCCGGGGCTGCCGATCGGATCGCCCCCAAGCGCCTGATCCGGTGCCGAGCCCGCTCCTCTCCTTGGTTTACTGAGGAGTTGCGGGCAATGAAGCAGGAACGGAGGAGGCTAGAGAGCAGATGGCGGAACGCTCGGACGGCTTCAAATTGGGCTGCTGTTAAGGCGTTGACCAGTCGCTATTCTCACGCGATAAGGGCAGCCAGGAGATCTTTCGTTGCCCTGAGAATTGGTGAGGCCTCGAATAGCCACGCGGAGTTGTTCCGGGTGGTTCGAGACCTCACCAATCCTGGTCCGCCTCGGCCTCCTCCTAGTGATTTCACTAGTGAGTCGTTCGCAGCCTATTTTAAAACCAAGATAGAGGCCATCCGTTCTGAGCTGGACGCCGGTTGCTCTGATCCAGTCCCCGGCATGGCCGATACTGGGCCGCCTCGGTCGCCCCGGTTTGTTGAGTTTGGGTCTGTTACATCTGAGGAGGCCTCCAGGGCTCTGGGGCATTGCAGGCCTGCGGCTTCTCCGTTCGACCCTTGCCCGTCCTGGCTGATTAAGACCACAGGGGGGAGCATGCCAAAATGGGCTTCGCTAATCGCCTCAGCCTCCTTCAGGGACGGGATTCTTCCCAGTCTGCTGAAGGAGACGGTGGTGAAGCCCATTATTAAAAGACCTGGCTTGGCTGTGGACGATATGTCCAACTACCGTCCCATAGCCAATGTTCCCTTTTTGGGCAAGGTAGTCGAGCGAGTCACCGCCCTGCGTCTCCAGTCGTTCCTGGAGGAGAACCATGTCCTGGATCCCTTCCAATCTGGGTTCAGGCCGCATCATGGGACGGAGACGGCCCTGGTCGCTCTGCACGATGATCTGTTGAGGGGGGCCGACAGGGGTTGCTTTACCCTGCTGGTCCTCCTCGACTTGTCAGCGGCTTTTGATACCGTCGACCACGGTATCCTGCTGGGGCGGCTCTCGGCGGTGGGGAATGGGGGGATCGGCCTTTGGCTGGCTCCGTTCCTTCCTTGAGGGTCGTACCCAGCGAGTGAGCTTGGGGGGTGAGCTGTCGGCTCCCTGGACACTCTCTTGTGGGGTGCCTCAGGGGTCGTCCCTCTCCCCAATGCTCTTTAACATCTACATGAAGCCGCTGGCTGAGATCATCCGGAGTTTTGGAGTCTGCTGTCATCAGTACGCTGATGACACGCAGCTCTATCTCTCCTTTTCCACCTGTGCAGTGGAGGCCGTCCAGACCCTTAACCGCTGCCTGGCTGCAGTTTTGGACTGGACCAGGACCCACAGACTCCGGCTCAACCCCGGAAAGACCGAGGTCATGTTCTTTGGGGGGGGCCCAGATGGGTACTGTGGCCCTCTTCCCAGTCTGGATGGGTCCGCCCTCCAGCTGGCGCAAAGAGTGAGGAATCTGGGCGTCGTCCTGGATCCGGGTCTGACCCTGGAGCTCCAGGTGTCAGCCGTGACCAGGTCGGCCTTTTATCATCTAAGGTTAATCGCCCAGATTCGCCCGTACCTTGACGGGAGCTCCCTGAAGACTGTGGTACAGGCATTGGTCATGTCGAGGCTGGATTATTGCAACGCTCTCTACATGGGGCTCCCCTTGAACCTTGTTCGGAGATTGCAGCGGGTCCAGAACGCGGCGGCCAGGCTGGTGGTTGGTGCGCGTCGTTTCGACCGCATCACTCCCATCCTGGTCCGCCTCCACTGGTTGCCCGTTGCCTCCCGAATAAGGTTCAAGGTATTGGTTTTGGTTTACAAAACCCTCCATGGCTTGGCCCCTGTTTATCTGGCGGAGCGGCTTCACCGACAATTAGATCGAGCCCGACCCACCCGTTCATCTCTGGCCCTCTCGTTGCAGACGGTCCCCCCGAGGGAGGCCCGCAAGACAAGTACCCGTGGGCGGGCCTTCTCGGTGGCGGTGCCACCTATGTGGAACAACTTGCCCAGGGAGTTGAGACAGGCTCCAACGTTGGTGTCCTTTAGGAAAGGATTGAAGACCCTCCTTTTCAGGGATGCCTTTAATAATGACTAGAGTACCTTTTTTTTTTGTTTTTCTCCCCTCCTTCCCCCCCCCCCAATATGCCGTAAGTCTACCCCTGCCGCTGCTACTGTTCTTTGCCGTTTGGGCTTTTGTGTAAACCGCCCTGAGTTCCCGCTTGGGAAGTAGGAGCGGTATAAAAGTTTTAAAATAAATAAATAAAATAAATAAATTACATATCCTAGCTGCTAGGAAGGTTAGGCAAATGTAAACTATGAGATGTGTTTTGGACTTCATGGCTCATACTCTATTGCCGTTGAATATGCTGGCTTGTGTGAGGTGGGTATTAGAAGCTGCAAATATCTGAAGGTCTTGAGCGTCCCCTTAGTCCAGTGATACTATCAGCCCAGTTAATTGCTTTCAGCTGTATTAAGTAGAGATGGGCACGACTTGAAAAAAATTTTTTTCGAGTTGTCGTTAGTCGGGCCGGTTCCGTTTCGGGTCGTTTCTGTTTTTTGTGAAAATTCGCAAAAATTAGTCAGTTTGTTTTTTCATTTTTTGTTTTCGTTAGTACTAGTATTGGGGGGGTAGCGGGCTCCTGGAGGCACCTCTGTGGGGTGGGTGCCTCCTCTGGCCCGCTATAAAGGGAAACCTGGCTCCTGGAGGCACCCGTGGGTGCCTCCTATCCTCACCCACTAGGAAAGGGAAGCAGGCTCCCAGAGACCCCTCAACATGGGGGTCTCCCCTCCTCACCTGCTGCTGCTGCAAAATGGTATGCAATAGCCATATGGAGATGCATACCAGTTGCAGACAGTGAGACTAGTGATGGCAGTGAACCCAGAGCCATAGGTGATGCCTAACTAAGGCTCTCGCACCACCATGTCTCACACAGAAGGGAATTGTACTTGCGTGTAGTGCAATGCAAGTAGATCTGGCTTAGGGTTAAGGTGAGTTAGTGCAAGGGCTAGGGTTAGGCTAGTGATGGGTAAGGTTATGGTGGGCTAGTGGGTTGCACCTCTGGGTGCCTCTCTGACCCACTAAGAAGACAGTCTGTGACGTATGGGTAAGGACTGGAGTCAAGGGTTAGGGTTAGGGTTAGGGGGCTAGGGCAGGTTTTAGGGGGCTTTTTGGCACATCCCAGAAGTCTCTATGGCCAAATGGCCATGCGATTGGTGGGATGGCTCCAAAAATTTGCATGGTCGTCCACTCCCACATGGCTGGCCACTCGGCCAGCCCATTATTGCGCAGGTGTAAATAAAATAAAATAAAATCAATGGAGGACAGAGGAGGAGAGGAGAGACATTTTGTTGCAAGAAAAAACCCACTGCTACTGTGAAAAATCTGGCAGTTTATAAATTTTCGTGTGTTTCTGTTGTGCTTGTGTGTTTTTGGACCAGAGAAGATTGTGAAGAGCTCCAGAAGGATCTCTCCAAACTGGGGGAGTGGGCTGAGAAATGGCAAATGCGTTTTAATGTAACCAAATGTAAAGTAATGCATATTGGGGCAAAAAATCCAAACTTCATCTATCAACTCATGGGCTCTGAGTTATCCGTGACGGATCAGGAAAGAGATCTTGGTGTGTTGGTGGACAGCTCCATGAAGGTGTCTCCCCAATGTGTGGCAGCAGTGAAGAAGGCCAATTCCATGCTAGGGATTATCAAAAAGGGGATTGAAAATAAAACAGCCAACATTATAATGCCGTTATATAAAACAATAGTAAGGCCCCACCTGGAGTATTGTGTACAATTCTGGTCACCGCATCTCAAGAAAGACATAGTGGAACTGGAAAAGGGTGCAGAAGAGAGCGACTAAAATGATTACTGGGCTGGGGCACCTCCCTTATGAAGAAAGGCTAAAACAATTGGGCCTCTTTAGTCTGGAAAAAAGGCGCTTGAGGGGGGATATGATTGAGACATACAAAATAATGCAGGGTATGAGTAAAGTGGATAGAGGGAAGCTCTTCTCCCTCTCTCAAAATACCAGACCTAGGGGACATACACTCAAATTGAGTGCTGGGAGAGTAAGAACTGACAAAAGAAAATATTTTTTCACCCAGCGTGTTGTAAGTCTATGGAACTCCCTGCCACAGGATGTGGTGATGGCATCTGGCCTGGATGCCTTCAAAAGGGGATTGGACAGATTCCTAGAGGAAAAGTCCATCACGGGTTACAAACCATGATGGAGATGTGTAATCTCTAGGCTTTAAACCAGGGTACTTCAAGGGCCAGATGCAGGGGAGTGGTATCAGGAGACAGATATCTAGTCTCATGCGCTCCCAAACGCATCTGGTGGGGCCGCTGTGAGATACAGGAAGCTGGACTAGATGGGCCTTTGGCCCGGTCCAGCATGGCTCTTCTTATGTTCTTATGGACCATGATTTCAAAAACAATATTGTGTTCGCCACCCCATTTTGGATCCCCCGCCCGCACCGCATGGCATGGCGAGTCCGGCTGCCCAGGACGGGGGGGGGAGGCGGGACCCCCCCCCTCCAGAAACCACCCCTCCGGTAGGTGCCCTGCGCCCTTAGTCAAGCAGGCATTTTTTCGCCTGCTTTTTTGGCCCGGGAATGGGTGGGGGGAGAGTTTAAAAGTTTTTTCCTGTGCTGTCCGTGCTGCTTGCTTGCGCTTTAATTGCGGCGGCCGGCGGCGAGACTGGGCTTTTTGCTGGCTGCAAGCCTGCGGCGAGTCCCACAGAGCAGCCCAGGACGGGGGATGGGGGGGGAAGCCAGCACGACAAATCAGACCAAAATTGTTTGTTCGTCGGTTCGAGCTCGAAGTCTGGCGGAGTAATTCCCGTTACCGTTTCCGTAGAGTAACGGAACCGAGTAACAGAAACGGAAACGGGAATACCGCTAAGTCGTGCCCATCTCTAGTATTAAGGCATCAGTCCTATACAGTTTTCCCCTGCCCTTTTGCGGTTCATATAATGCAGTCCCACTCTATCGCGGCCCGCCTGAAAGGGCTTGATGAGGAGTGGTTTTAAACCTCACAGGCTGCTTTCCACCAACCCCGGGGTGCTGGGAAGCAGCACGAGGTTTAGATTGCCTTCAGCAAGGGAGGCAGGCACTTGCCTCCGTTGGTGAATGCCCCTTTAAACCTCACTCACTCGTTCACTCGCACCTCCCGCGGGTGGTGCGAAGCGGCATGGGAAGATTAAAATGCCTTCAGCAACAGAGGCAACCACTTGCCTTCATTGCTGAATATCCCTTTAAACCTTGCATGCCCGCTCACTCGCACCTCCCAGGGGTGGTGGTAAGTGGCACGCGAGGATTAAAATGCCTTCAGCAACGGAGGCAAGCACTTGCCTCCATTGCTGAAAGCATTTTACAGCTACCTGACCTGCATCCGCATATCGTGGATTTTCAATGATCGCGGGTTGGGACAGTCCCTAACCCCTGCGATAGATGGGGGGTTAATGTACTTCTCTTTAAGGAAGACCCATTGAAGTTGGGATTAATTTTTAGCAGGAGTTACAGTAACCCCCCACCGATTGCAGGGGTTAGAGACCCACCCCACCCGCTATCTGTGAAAGTCCGTGATATGCGGAAGCAGGTGGGGGGCCTGGGGGTGGGTGCGGGCCTGTGGAAGAGCGTGGGGGTGGCCCGGAATGACCTGATCGCTCGGCGCCACCCTCCCACCAACCCAGGAGGCTTCGGGGGGGACAGCACAGAGTGATCGGATTGCTCGGCGCCGCCACCCTGGAGGCTTCTGGAGGGGCAGGGGGCAGCGCAGAGCGATCGAATTGCTCAGTGCAGCCCTCCCACCCACCCAGGAGGCTTCTGGAGGGGAGCGGGGCAGCGCAGAGCAATCGGATCGCTCGGTGCCGCCCTCCCACCCACGCAGGAGGCTTCTCGGAGGGGGGGTGCTGAGCGATCGGATTGCTTGGCGGCGCCCTCCCATGCACCCAGGAGGCTTCTGGAGGGGCAGGGGGCGTGCATAGTGATCCGATTGCTTGGCGCTGCCGTCACACACACCCAGGAGGCTTCTGGAGGGGCGGGGGGCCGCGCAGAGCAATCGGATCGCTCAGCGATGCCCTTCCTCCCACCCAGGAGGATTCTCGGAGGGGGGGCGCAGAGCGATCAGATCGCTTGGCACCGCCCTCCCACCCACCCAGGAGGTTTCTGGAGGGGCGGGGGGCGCGCAGAGCAATCGGATCGCTCGACGACGTCTCCCTCCCACCCACCCCGGAGACTTCTGGAGGGGAGGGGGCAGCGCAGAGCAATCAGATCGCTCGGCGGTGCCCTTCCTCCCACCCAGGAGGCTTCTGTGGGGGCAGCACAGAGCAATCGGATCGCTCCATGCCGCCCTCCCTCCCACCCAGGAGGCTTCTGGGGGGGCAGGGGGCAGCACAGTGCAATCGGATCACTCGGCGGTGCCGTTCCTCCCACCCAGGAGGCTTCCGGGGGGGCAGCACAGAGCGGATTGCTCTGTGCCACCCTCCCTCCCTCCCAGGAGGCTTCTTGAGGGACGGGGGGCTGCGCACCCCAGAGGCTTCTCAAAGGTGCAGGGGGGAGGCACAGAGCAACCCAGCCGCCCCCCTGCTCCCCTGCCGCCGCCCCCCCCACGGTGCAGGTACTGCGGTCCCACAATGTAGCGGGACCGCAATCCCTGAAACGTGAAATGGCGGGAGGTCACTGTACTTCCTCAAGAGCAGCAGCTTTAAAGTGACAGTCTGAAAGGCCTGTGGTTTTGAATACTCTCATTATTGATACCATATTTGCATTAAATTATTATTTTTGCAAATATTGATTTATCCTACATTGCACAAGGGAATGCTGATGTGTGAGCAAGCAAATGAACCCCTCCTGTTGAAGCTGGCATTGTTAAGTTGTGTAATATTATCACCGGTGCAGATATGGTAACAGTTTTAGCCTCTGGGTTTCTTACACAGCATGGTGCTCATTTGTGTGCCATTGTTATGTAGCTTGTTGTTAACGCTAGTGAGTTATGCATGGTAGCTAGCTGGAAACAAGTGAGGCCTACCAAACAATGTCTGTGAAAGAGAGGCATATCTAAATGTATCACAAGATGGGCTGTGGCTCAGCAGTGATACATTTGAGTGGTGTTAGGGATGAGAGAGTTATTCTCTCACTGTTCTCTGTAGTAAAATATTTCTGGGTTCCAATTGTACCCCATACTTCATTCCTTCATTGCATGAGAAATATTGTTTAGAGACTCACAGACTGAGTCTCTCTCCAAGTGGGCTTGATAAATGGATAGCCTTGTTTTTCGGGGTTTAGGTGCAGAATACAGATTAATTTTCAAAGGGGTGGGGTGTCTCTTTTGTTCCAGTCCTTCTTCTAAGTAAGCTACCTTCAATCACAGTCTTCCATTTGTCAAGTTTGCAAAAGCTACAAAAGTGATGTGCTTACTTATCCTTCTGTTTTGACAGCATGGGAATGGAAATCTCACAAGAACATATCTTGTGATATTTCAGAGTTTCTCAGAAGCTGATTCTCCCTGAGAACAAATGGTGCTTTAGCATTTACATACCATCACCTTCTGAGAACTATAAATAGCACAGAAATGTTAAAAACACAATAAGATGGAGAAAAAGATGAAATGAGTGAAATATTCTATCTTCGAACTTGAACATCTCTTTCTAAAGTTATTATCTTTTTTTTCTTCCTAGGATTTTAAGATTGTCAAGAGCAGAGACAACACAGAATATTTGTTTCATTTCCATTTAAATCTACCATAGAGAAAAGATACTTAATAAACTGCTTTTGGATTGAAACGAGGGTCCTACAATCAAGGTGGTTGACTTAGTCCACCAACATCCTTCCATTGAGAGATTTGACCAAGCACTACAAAGACTGTCTAGACTAGACCATGTCATTATGCCTTTTTTACTTGTGATTAGACATGGGCACGACTTGGCGAAATTCTTGTTTCCATTTCCGTTTCTCATTTCCGTTATGTAACGGAAACGGTAACGACAATTACTCCGCCAGAACTCAAAATCGAACCGACTAAAGAAAAATTGGGTCTGATTTGTCGTGGTTGTTCCTGGCATCGCAGCGATCGCGCGATGCCAAGCGGCACAGGAAAAAAGTTTTAAAAATAAAAAAACTGATTCCCAGCCAAAAAAGCAGGTGAAAATATGCCTGCCTGAGCGAGGGCACCTACCAGAGGGGTGGTTTCGGGGGGGGGTCCCCGGCCTCCCCCCTCCTCTCCTGGGCTGCGCAAAGTGCGCATCCTCGTCGAGTCACCACGCCAACTCGCCAAGTGGCGTGGCACAGAAAAAAAGTTTTAAAAATTAAAAAAACCCGATTCCCGGCCAAAAAAGCAGGCGAAAATATGCCTGCCTCAGTGAGGGCACCTACCAGAGGGGTGGTTTCAGGGGGGGGGTTCCCCGGCCTCCCCCCCTCTCCTGGGCTGCGCAAAGTGCGCATCCTCGTCGAGTCACCACGCCAACTCGCCAAGCGGCGCGGCAGAAAAAAAAGTTTTAAAAATAAAAAAAACCCCGATTCCCGGCCAAAAAAGCAGGCAAAAATATTCCTGCCTCAGTGAGGGCACCTACCAGAAGGGTGGTTTCTGGGGGGGTGTCCCCGGCCTCCCCCCTCTCCTCTCCTGGGCTGCCCGCATCCTTGTCGTCTCGCCGACTCGCCATGCCGTGCGGTGCGGGCGGGGGATCCAAATGGGGCGACCGCAATATTTATTTTGAAATTGTGTGTTCCAAAAACACACCAAAGCACCACAGAAACATGCGAAAATAGCTATTTTAAAACTGCCTGAATTTTTTCAGTAGCAGCAGTGGGTTTTTCTTGCAACAAAACATCTCCATTGATTTTATTTTATTTTATTTTATTTTATTTTTATTTTTTTACACCTGCACAATGATGGGCTGGGAGTGGACCATGCAAATTTTTGGAGCCATTCCACCAATTGCCTGGCCACTTGGCCAGGTTTTGACCGAGACTTCTGGGATGTGCCAGTCAGGCATAAAAAGCCCACTAACCCTAGCCCGAACCCGAACCCGAACCCGAACCTGAACCCATACGCCAGTACACTGTCCTTCTTAGTCCGTCAGAGAGGCACCCAGAGGTGCACCCCAGTAACTCACCCTAACCTTACCCGTAACCCTAAGCCTAGCCCTTGCGCTAACCCCTAACCAGTAAGCCAGATGTGTACTCACATTGCACTACAGCAAGTACACTTCCCTTCTTAGTGAGTCACAGGGCACCCGTAGGGGTCCTCTCTCACTTCGTTCCCCAGCCCAAGTGCACCGCAGGCAGTGAGTCACAGAGGCACCCGAAAGAGAGGTGCCTCTGCCTGCTACTGCAGTGCAACTGCAACTTAATGGTATGCATATCCAATTGGCTATGGATGCCATTTTGTAGCGGGCCAGAGGAGGCACCCACCCCAGAGAGGTGCCTCCAGGAGCCCGCTTTCCCTTCATGGCGGGCCAGAGGAGGCACCCACCCCAGAGAGGTGCCTCCAGGAGCCTGCCCCCCCCAAAACCAGTACTAACGACAGACGAAAAAACAACAAACGAAATGACAAATTTTTGGAAAATTTCACGAAAAACGGAAACGAGCCGAAACGGGCCAGCTCCGACACACGACAACTCGAAACATAATTTTTCCTGGTCGTGCCCATCTCTACTTGTGATATTTATACACATGTTTTGTATTTATTTGTTTTGCTGAGGTCAGTAATAGATTATGCTAAGTCTTTTTGCAGATTAAGAAGAAAGAAGGGAAAATCAAAATATAGAAAATGTGGAGTTTTGGAGGGGACTTCAAAATAAAATAAATCAACAAAGGAAAATTCAGCATCATGTAACAAGAATTACAGTAGTTTTCTGTGTATAAGACAATATTTTAGTCTAAAACTCTTAGATTAAATATTGAGGGTTTTCTTATATATGGAAGTAAGCCAATGAGAGAGTTGCCTGATTATGAAACTGTAATTTTGGGTTGGGAAAAATGTGGATCATGTTATACATGGAGGCACCTTAGAGATGGATAAATGCAGCTACTGTGCCATGACTGTTGAGTGCTGAGTAGAGGAAGTTTTTTACTGGAAGACTTACAAGGGGAATAAGAGTTGGTTTTGGGCGCAAGGAGAGGCCATGTGGGGGAGAGAGAATGATCAGGACTTATCCTATTACTCTAGGGAGTTAAGGGCCTTGGGTGTTACTTACCACAAAAAGACATTTAATATTTTCAAGCTCATACTCCCAGCAAGGCTTATAATATTTTTTTCAGCCAAACCAATAGAAAGTGGGCTAGATTCTGCTGCTGTTAGGTGAATCTGTAGCTGGCTGATGAGCCATACCTACAGAGTGGGCACGGAGAGGATGCTCATCAAATCTGCAGATGACTCCAAACTGGGGAAAATAGTTAATACCTGTATTTCACAAGACAGAATGAAGCTTCAAGATGACAAAGGCAAATTGTAGTACCAGACCAAACTGAACAAAATGTGTTTCAAAATTTATTTATTTATTTATTTATTTATTTATTTATTTATTTATTTATTTATACAACTTATATGCCGCTCACTACCCAAAGGTCTCTGGGTGGCTTACAGTTAACATGAACAGTTAAAACAGTTAAAATGTTAAATATGCAATGGAGAATTAAAGCAATAAAAAACGGAATGGATTTCAACAGAGGGAAATGTAGGGTGCTGCATCTAGGTAAAAAGAATGAATTGCACAGATATAGGATGGGAGACACCTGGCTGGAAAATAGTACCTGTGAAAGGGATCTGGGAGTCTTGGTGGACCACAAATTGAACATGAGTCAGCAGTGTGATGCAGCGGCCAGGAAACCCAATGCAATTCTTGGTTGCATCAACAGAACCATAGTGTCTAGATCAAGGGAAGTGATAGTACCACTCTATTCTGCTCTGGTCAGACCCCACCTGGAGTACTGTGTCCAGTTCTGTGCGCCTCAGTTTAAAAAGGATGTTGACAACCTCGAGCGAGTGCAGAGGAGGGCGACCAGTGTCTGGAGGAAATGTCTTATGAGGAACGGCTTAGGGAACTGGGAAAGTTTAGCCTCTCTAAAAGAAGGCTGAGGGGGGATATGATAGCTGTGCTTAAATATTTGAAAGGATGTCATACTGAAGAGGGAACAAGTTTGTTTTTCATGGCTTCAGAGATTAGGACTCCATTTGAACATTAGGAAGAACTTCATGACAGTTAGAGCTGTTCGGCAGTGGAATATTCTGCCACAAAGGGTGGTGGAGTCTCCTTCTTTGGAGGTTTTTAATCAGAGGCTGAATGGCCATCTGTCCGAAATATTGTGATGGGGTTCCTGCATGGCAGGGGGTTAGACTAGATGGCCCTTGAGGTCTCTTCCAATTCTATGATTCTATGATTCTCTGATTTAAAGACAAAACACTAAAATTGCCACCAGGACCCACAATCTATGTTATGTCAATTTACAAACTTCAGAAACAGGAAGGTTTTTTACCTGGCACCAAAATGTCATCAGTGTTGGTGTCAGGCAGATGTCACTTGGGAGGGCATTCCATAGCTTGGGGGCAGCTGCCGAGAAGGCCCTGTGTCTGCAAAACATCCCTTTCACCTCCTTCAGGGATGGCTCTTTCAAGAGGGCTGCCTGGCTTGATCTTAATTGCTGGGTAGGTTCATATGGAATGAGATGGTCCTTCAAGAATCTAGGCTCTAAACCATTTAGGGCTTTATATGCCAAAAGAAGCACTTTGAATTGGGCTCAGACAACAACTGGTAACCACTGCAGGTTTGCGTAGAATCAGTGTGATAGGATCCCTTGCAGCCCCACCACTCACCAACTGGGCTGCATGATTCTGAACCAGTTGCACTCGCCGAACTGCCTTCAAAGGCTGCCCCACGTAGAGCACATTGCAGTAATAAATACAGGATGTTACCAGTGCATGAGTAACTGTTATGAGGCTTCGTTCGTCCAGGTAGGGGTGTAGCTGGTATATTTTCCGCAGCTGTAGAAAGGCACCCCTGGCCACCGAGTCCACCTGGGCTTCCAGAGTTAGATTGGGGTCCAGGAGTACCCTGTCACTTAGGGGGAGTGCAACCCCATCCAGAACAGGGAGATGGCCCTATAACCTGTCTGGTGGAGCACCCACTAACAGCACTTCTGTCTTGTCTGGATTAAATTTCAATTTAGTAACCATCACCCAGTCCATTACCTGGTCCAGACACGAGTTCAGAACAGAAACCGCCTCACCTGGATTGGTGGAAAATGAGAGGTATAGCTGAGTATCATCAGCATATTGCTGACTCCTCAGCCCAAACCTCCTGATAACCTCTCCCAGCAGTTCCATGTAAATGTTAAACTACATGGGGGATAGTATTGAGCCCTGTGGAATCCTTTGACGTAAACGCCCTGTGACGTAAACGCCATGGTGCAGAGCAGTTGTCAGTGCCTCTGACCCCCAACGTGGTCAGACAGACACCATGGTCGATGGTGTCAAAAGCCGCTGAAATGCCCAGGACTATCAACAGGGTCACACTCCCCCTGTCTCTCTCCTGGCAAAGGTCATCATACAGGGCGACCAAGGCAGTCTCCGTACCAAAACCCATCCTGAAACCCAATTGAAATGGATCCATTTCATGCAGTGCCTGGAGTTGCCCAACCACCACCCGCTCCATTACCTTGCCCAAATAAGGGAAGTTTGCTACTGGTCGGTAGTTAACCACCAGCCCTGGGTCCATATTAGGTTTTTTTAAGGAGTGGTCTAATTACCGCCTCTTTCAAGGCAGCAGGAACCACTCCCTCTCTTAAAGAGGCATTCACAGCCACCTGGGACCCAGGTGCGACCCCCCCCCCGGCAGATCTTTCAGGTAGCCAAGAAGGGCAAGGGTCATGCAGTGTGGTGGTAGAACGGACAGATCCAAGTACCTTATCCACATCCTTGGGTCTCAATAATTGTAACTCATCCAATAATACTGGACCTAAGCACAGTGCACTGCACACATCCCTTGATTCTGTACCAATAGTGGAGTCCAATTCACTGCGAATCTGAGGAACTTTTCCCTCAAAGTGAACAGCAAACTCGTCACAGTGAGATGCCGAGTGGTCCAGGACCTCCCAATTGAAGAAGATCCAGAACAATCCGAAACAGCTCTGCTGGATGGCACTCTGAGGAAGCAATACGGTTGGTGAAATATTGCCTTTTCGCCAACTGTATCACCACAGAATAGGCCCGATAGTGGGATCTAAGCTGTGTTCAATCAGACCCACAGTGATATTTTCTCCACCTGCACTCCAGCCGTCTCCTCTCTCGCTTCATCGCCCGTAGTCCAGATGTATACCAAGGAGCCATTCGGGCTCTGCATGTAGGGAGAGGGCACTTAGGTGCGATCATGTCAAATGCCCGGTCATCTCCCTATTCCATAGGGTGACCTGATCTTCGACAGGAGCACCAACCATATCAGATGGATAATCACCCAGAGCCTTCAGGAAAGCATCCCAATCCATTAGCCTCTGAGGGTGGATCATCTTAATGGATCCCCCATGCTTGCAGAGGGTTGAAGCAGCTAATAGTCTAAACTTAACCAGGAAGTGGTCTGACCATGACAATGGGGTCAAAGTCAACCTCCCACATCTGAACCACCATCCTCCAGTCCCGTTGAGAAGACCAGGTCCAGAGTATGGCCTATCTCATGTGTCGGGCCAATGACATGTTAAGACAGCCCCAGTCAAGTGAGCCTCAGCAAGCAGCATGGATGTTGTCCCCCAGCACCAACAGTCTGGGGGTTCTCAACACCAGGTCTGAGACCACCTCCATCAGCTCAGGCAGGGAGATTGTTGGAATGCAGCAGGGTAGGTGGTAGACCAACAGAATCCCCAATCTGTCTCGTGAGCCCAACACACAATACAGGCCCTCCAGACCTCCTCCCAAAGAGAAAGGAAGACTGATCAAGGAGATAGAACTCCGATAGACTATAGCAACTCCACCTCCCCACCCCAGTGGGCGACACTGGTGCTGGACTGAGTGCATAACTGGGAGAGGGGAACCCCACCTTCCTCTCCCACCCAGGTCTCAGTAATACATGCCAGGTTGGCACCCTCATCCAGAAAGACATCATGGATGAGGGCAGTCTTATTTTGTACCAACCTGGCATGCAACAATAGCACCGTGTGGCTCATGGGCTCACTGATATGGTCATCTGATACCTTCTGGTTGGGAGTGGAACCAGAAGAGGGGATAGATGTAAGATATCTAACCTCTCTTCTCCTACACAGGCATGTTCCATTCCCACCCGAATACCTTCCCCTAGCTGCCCCCTCCATTGCCCTCTCACCTTCCTGTTCCCTCAGCCTGATTGTGGGTCTTTATCTTCTATATTGAGTAGCAAAGACAAAAAACAAAGACAAAAAACAAAAATAAAGAAAACAAAACAAAATAAAATAAAAATAAAAATGCCCCTCCCTCCCCTAAGCCACACCACAAGGCCCTCCTTCCCTCGTCCAGGTGGTAGGTGTTGAGGAGGGAGGTGGGGCAGCTCAAGCAGCAGTACAGCAAGGGGCCTGGTTGGTCCTGGATTGCCACAAGAATCCCAAAACCAAACTCCCCCAGAAAAAGCTGGAACCTACTGAAGTGGAGAATAGTAGGCCACTACTAAGTATTCTCTGCCTGGAAACATGGATTGCCATAATTCAGAACCAGAATCATGACAGCTCATAATGATTGTTATTCTCACTCTCTGCATAAAACATAGAAATCTATAGAGTTTGGGTGGATTGTAGCCAATGCATTGAATCCAGATTTAGTCTGACCTAGAGGATAAAGATTTATTGGTCACAATGGAAATCAATGGGATAACTTAAAACCTGTCTGAAAAATCAAACTGCATCACTTTTTCATGGGTCTAATCAAAGTAAGATTAAGAGGCAACCCTAGATATTTGAACAGGAAGATTTGCAGGCCCTCAGGAAACATTCCAGTCACTCTCATCCAGCAGTAGTTAGCAATTAGCAAGCATTATTTTTCATATGAGATAGCAGGAAACAAATGATGATCACCTCAGGAAAACCTCAGGCAATCCCCAGGGAACAGCACTGACAAGACTGCACAGAATTATGCCTGTTACAAATACTGAAACAAGAGCAGCAATGTTAGACAAATGATTTGTCAAGTGAAAAGAGAACTGCTGAGTGTACATTATGACTTTAAAGGACAAAGGGTAACAAAGGTTAACCTTGTTAGCTATTTTGTTCTGCATTATTTTTCTTATTAAATATGGCACCTACTTGTGTTAGTTAAAGATGAGTTCATTTCAATTTTATCCTGAACTCCAGGGATGACTTTTTGGAATATTGTGTAAATTGCTGCTGACCTTTGAATTAAGAGTGAATTTGGTGAAGGGTGCAATAATTCAGTGGGTTTTGTTCCATTCTCAGTACCTTCCTGTCAAAGGGTAGCTGGTGCAAGCAGAATCAGAATCAGAATACTTTTATTGGCCAAGTATGGTTGGACACACCCAGAATTTGTTTTGGTAAAATATGCTCTCGATATAAAAGGAAATATAAGAATCAGATAGTCAACAATAAAAACACAGTACAACAATACAATATAACCTATTATTTAAAAGGAAGAAGAGAAGAAAAAATAATAATTATTCAACAGTTTGATAGCACTTGGAAAGAAACTATCTTTATATCTAGTTGTCCTAGTATGCAATGCCCTAAAACATCGCCCTGAGGGTAACAATTGAAACAGGTTATGTCCAGGATGTGTGGAATCTGTGTATATTTTCATCGCCCTCTTTTTAGCTCGTGTGGTATACAATTCCACAATAGATGCCAGATTAGTAGCAATAATTTTTCTGCAGTTCCAATTATCCTTTGAAGTCTATATCTGTCATGCTTAGTCACAGAACTAAACCAGACACCTCTATAGAATTGAATCAACAGTTCTTTTGGCAGTCTGAACTTCCTAAGTTGATGCAGAAAAACATTCTTTGTTGTGCTTTCTTAATAATACTTTCAATATTAGATGACCATTTTAAATCTTGAGTACCTAAAAATTTAAAGGACTCCACTATTGACACTAAGTTATTTGATATCACAAGAGGTGGCTGTATAGAATGGGTCTTCCTAAAATGCACCACCATTTCAACAGTTTTGCATGTGTTTAATTCAAGATTATTTTGAGTACACCATAAAGCTAGTTGTTCAATCTCTTGCCTATAGGCAAATTCATCATTGTCTCGAATGAGGCCAATCACTGCAGTGTCATCTGCAAACTTCACTATTTTAACAGAGGAATCCTTTGAGGTACAATCATTAGTAGAGATGGGCACGACTAGGGAAAATGACGTTTTCGAGTTGTCGTGTGTCAGAGGCAGTCCGTTTCGGCTCGTTTCCGTTTTTTGCGAAATTTCCCAAAAATTAGTCGGTTCGTTTTTTCATTGTCGTTAGTACTGGTTTGGGGGGGTAGCGGGCTCCTGGAGGGAGCTGCAGGAGTCAGCCAGAGCCACAAGTGACGGACTGGCAGACTCTTTGCACCCGCTGTGTCTCACGTACTTGCATGTAGTGCAATGCAAGTAGATCTGGCTTAGGGTTAAGACGGTTAGCGCAAGCGCTAGGGTTAGGCTAGTTACGGGTGAGGTTAGGGTGAGTATTGGGGTGCACCTCTGGGTGCCTCTCTGACCCACTTAGAAGGACAGTGTACTGGCGTATGGGTTAGGCTTAGGGTTCGGGTTTGGGCTACGATTAGTGGGCTGTTTATGCCCGATTGGCACATCCCAGAAGTCTCTGTGGTCAACCTGGCCAAGTGGCCATGCGATTGGTGGAAAATTTGCATGGTCCACTCCCATGGGCGAGCCCATCATTGCGAATGTGCAGGTGTAAAAAAATAAAATAAAATAAAATAAAATAAAATAAAATAAAATAAAATCAACGGAGACTTTTTTTTTTTGCAAGAAAAACCCACTGCTGCTACTGTAAAAATTCAAGCATTTAAAATAGCTAATTTTCACATGTTTCTGTTGTGCTTTGGTGGGGTTTTGGGCAACGATTTCAAAAAAAAATATTGCGGTCGCCATTTTGGATCCCCCGCACTGCATGGCAAATGGATGCGCCCTCCCAGCCTGGTACCAGCAGCGCAGCAGTAGCAATAGCCAAGGAGAGGGGGACGGGGAACCCCCCCAAAATAAAACACCCTTCTGGCCTGGTAGGTGCCCTCAGACAGTTTTCGCCTACTTTTAGGGCCGGGAATCGTTTTTTTTAACTTTTAAAAACTTTTTTCTGTGCCACTTGGCATTGCGCGATCGCCACGATGCAAGTAACGAGCATGACAAATCAGACCAAATTGTTCGTTCGTCGGTTCGAGCTCGAATTCTGGCGGAGTAATTCCCATTACCATTTCCGTAGAGTAACGGATACGAGTAACGGAAACGGAAACAGGAATACCGCTAAGTCATGCCCATCTCTAATCATTAGTATATAAGGAAAAAAGAAATGGAGAAAGCACACAGCCCTGAGGGGCTCCTATGCTAACCTTGCTAATATCTGATATAATTTTACCTAACTTCACCTGCTGCTTTCTGTTTGTTAGGAAGCTTACAATCCATTTACAAATGTAATCAGGTACAGACAGCTGTTTTAATTTAGTCATAAGGATATCCGGAATAATAGTGTTAAATGCAGAACTAAAATCAACAAAAAGAACCCTTGCATAAGATTTTGGAGATTCAAGATGTTGCAATATATAATGTAAGGACATATTAACAGCATCATCTATTGATCTATTTGCACGATAAGCAAATTGCAATGGATCTAATGACAAATCTGTGATAGATTTCAGGTGAGCCAACACTAGTCTCTCAAAAGTTTTCATGACCACAGAAGTTAAAGCAACTGGTCTATAATCATTCAATTCCTTGACAGAAGATTTTTTTTTGTACTGGAATAATCAAGGAATGTTTGAAGCAAGAAGGAATATAACACATCTATTAAAGATGCGGGTAAAAATAGGAGCCAGTTGTTCAGCACAAACTCTTAAACAAGAAGAAGAGATTTTATCTGGACCTGGTGCTTTCCTTAACTTCTGTCTGTAAAACAAACCTTGCACCTCCTTCTCTGTGATCACCAAAGATGGAGGACCCGATGGCATGGGGTAAATTTCCACAGGCTCAGTTGTTGTTAAATCTGAGATGGAAATTGTAGAAATAGATGGTTGCAGTTTCCTCTCAAACCTGCAGTAAAACATATTCAAGTCATTCACCAGTTGATGATTTCCTTCAACATGGAGAGGAGGTTTACTATGACCAGTAATGGTTTTAAGAGTTTTCCACATATTTGCTGATTCATTTGTTGAAAACTGGTTCTTTAACTTTTCAGTGTAGTTCCTTTTTGCTGCTCTAATTTCTCTGGTCAATATATCCCTAGCCTGGTTGTACAATGTTCTATCACCCTTTTTGTAGGCTTCCTCTTTGGTATGACGTAGCTGTTTGAGTTTAGTTGTAAACCACGTTTTGTTGTTACTGTAAATTTTCACATTCTTAGATGGCACACATAAGTCCTCACAAAAGCTGACATATGATGTTATAGTGTTTGTGAGCTCATCCAAATCAGCAGAAGTGTTTTAAAATAGGCCCCAATCAGTGCAGTCAAAACATGCTTGCAACTTTAACTTTGCTTCTTCAGTCCAAGTTTTCACTGTTTTAATTGTTGGTTTTAAGGTTTTAAGCTTTTGTTTGTAAACAGGTACAAGGTGAACAATACAGTGATCAGAATGTCCCACAGCTGAGCATGATAAAGAGCGATAAACATCCTTTAAAGTTTTATAACAATGATCCAAAATATTTTCCCCTCTAGTAGGGCATTTAACATGCTGGAAGTACTTTGGTAACTCCTTCCTTAAATCAGCTTTATTAAAATCGCCTAAAATAATTTTAAAAGCATCAGGATATGTATTTTCGGCCCATATAATTTGACTGATTAAAATACTTAATGCATTTGTCACAGAAGCATGAGGAGGGATATATACAGCAACCACCAAAAATGTAGAAAATTCCCGTGGCGAATAAAAGGGATTGCAGATCATGATTAATGTTTCTAAGTCCGCATTTCAAAATTTCTTTAAGGTGGTTATTTCTTTAGACCAACGATTATTGATATATAAGCACAATCCTCCGCCCTTCTGTTTCCCAGATGTATCAACAATTCTATCTGCTCGTTGAATTTGAAACCCTGGAATATGTACAAAATTTTCAGGGGTTAAGTCACTCAGCCAAGTTTCTGAAAAGCAAATCAGTGCTGCATTCGAGAAATCTTTGTTGTATCTATTCAAAAGGAGTATTTCATCCATTTTGTTGGCTAAGGAGCATACATTCGATAGTAGAATTGAAGGGAGAGGCGACTTCAAACCATTTTTCCTCAGATGATCCAGAGCTCCTGCCCTCTTACCCCTCCTCCTCCTTCTCCTTCTTCTCTGACTCCGACCTCAACCTTCATTGCTGATAACCCAGGGATTTACAGCTCTCAGAAATTCCCCTTCCTTAACAAGCAACGGAGGAGGCAAGGGAGGCAAAGCTTCTGATAGTTGTTCCTCATAATGTTGACAAATGCTTAGCAGGTCATTTCTGGTATAAAAAAATGCGATGAAATGCACAAGGAACAGCAAAGCAGAATAGATAAAAAAGATAAAAAGAAAAAGTCGAGGAGCATGTTACCAAGGCTGCTGTCAACGGTGCCATCTTGTCCCAGAGACAAGATACACATGGCCAGCACTTGATGATTGCAAATTTAATTGATAGCTTCCATATGTGAATAGGCCATGACAGAGATAATTACATGGAAAGAAATGCAAAAGAGGCTATTGTGGGAAGATGGTTGCTTCTGTTCAAATACTTGGAGTTTCAAAATAGTAGGATTAATATTAACAAGTAAGTTAACATTGGCTTGCTGACATTAAATCAAGGGGAAAATAAAAATGAATGACTCTATTGCTCTAAATCAACTATTATCAACCTTTTTTAAAAAATTGGTCATGGCCGTAAACAATGTATGAAAGAAATCTGGACTGAACCAGGACTGTATAAGTTACATAAATAACCTTATAAGGTGGTGTGTGAATTATTGTTTCCAGTCTATGCTCCCTTCAAATATGCAAGGGAACCCCAGGTGTCCTTATGCCCCCCATTGAGGGGGCATGCTCTACTGTGCTAGGTAAGCTATTTATATTTATATAATACTATTTATATTTTTCTATAAATAATTTATCTAGCTGACTCAACACCCCTGATCTTCATCCCTCCAGAGTTGATAACAGGACAGTACCAGTGTTACTATACGCTGATGATACAGCAACACTTTCCAGAACCCCTATTTAACTATTTAATAAAGAAAAAAATACAGCATGAATATATGCATTATATATTTAAAAGCGATTGTGTGGAATTGCCAACATTAAAAATGTTAAGGAAATGGGCTTTGGGACAAAATTCAGTAATCTAATACAGCGGTTATATTCTGGAAATAAGGCACAGATGACTATAAATGTTGGTAATACTGGCACAATAAACCTAAGTTGTGGAATAAGACAAGGATGTCCCTTATCCCTGATATTGTTTGCATTAATAATGAAGGTATTCGCAAAAGTTATAAGAAAAGATGATTTAATAAAATGATTTGGAAAACGACTCATACATAAAATGCGTTGATTTGCAAATGACACTTCGTTGTCAATAGAAAACCCATTTAATTTATAGATAGGATACGAGAACATTTAAAGAGATTGGGATAAATTAATGGATTAATAATAAACTAGAATAAATCTGAAGTGATGCTGTATTATTATTTTAAAGAAGAAATGAATACATTGAAATATTAATTTTTAAAGTGATATTAGATAGTTGGATATAGATTTTGCAAAAAATATTCAAGATATGAAAAAAACAAATATGGAAAGAATAAAGAAAGAGGTAAATAAGATCAAAATTACAAAAAAGCTGAAGTGTCTTGGTTCAGCAAAATTGCACTTTGTAAATTGAAAATTCTACTAAAATTCAACATCTTATTTTGTATGGTCCAAATTAAGTACACAGAAAGAGAAAACACAAAACAAAAAAAAGTTTTGGTTTATTTCCTTTGTTGGAATCACAGAATCACAGAATAATGAAGTTAGAAAGGGCCTATAAGGCTGTCTAGTCCAACCCCCTGTTCGTTGCAGGATTATACTTCAAATGATATCGGCCAGGTAGGTGTCTAAATTTCTCTTGAATGCCTCCAGTGTTTGAACAGTCACGACTAGAGATGAGCATAAATAAAAATGTACACAAAATTCATCAAAAAGCCCTAATTCATCTATTTGTATTCATCCAAATTGTTGTTTGTACTGAATACAAATCAATGAATTTCTAGTGATTTTTTAAATTCACCAATTCATCTGGGTATGAAATGCCTCCAAGGTACATAAAGACGCCAGAATTACAGAAAAACTTCCCCTGATTCTACACTTTAATCCTTCCAAGTTTAGTGAAGTTTGGCCAGCAGCCAAAGGGTACTTTTCTGGGGGACCTGTTTTGTGAGTATATAAATTGGATGTCAAACTCCCAAAGTTCACCTAAACAATTACAGGGCTGTGGCACCTCCCTTATGATGAAAGGCTACCACATTTGGGGCTCTTTAGTCTGGAAAAAAGTCACCTGAGGGGGGATATGATTGAGATGTACAAAATAATGCAGGGCGTGAGTAAAGTGGATAGAGGGACGCTCTTCTTCCTCTCATAAAGAACTAGAGGATATCCACTCAAATTGAGGGCTGGGAGTGAGAACATAAAAAAGAAAACACTTCTTCACCCAACATGCTATTGGTCTGTGGAATTTCCTGCCACAGGTTGTGGTGGTGGCATCTGGCCTGGATGCCTTCAAAAGGGGATTGGACAGATTCCTGGAGGAATGGTCCATCACAGGTTACAAGTCATGATGGGGATGTGTAATCTCCATGCTTAAAAAAGAAGGTACTTCAAAGGCCAGATGCAGGGGAGTGGTATCAGGAGATAGATATCTAGTCTCGTGCGCTCCCTGAGGCATTTGGCAGGGCCACTGTAGACTACAGGAAAGTGGACTAGCTGGACCTTGGCCTGATCCAGCATGGCTCTTCTTATGTTCTTAGGTGCAAGGGAAGCCATTTTATAAGGTTTTTAAAGGCAAAAATGAATTGACAAATCAATTTGTCAATGCATAACAAAAAAGGTAAACATGCCCTGTTCTTTAAATATTTTCCCATAGAACTTGGCTTTTGGACCCTAATCATCCTTGTTGTTCTCCTCAAACATGCCCCAATACACTGGCATTCTTACTGAATTGTAGTGTCCAGAACAGTGCACAATACTCAAGATGAGGCCTAGTCAGTGAGAGGTTACTAACCTCATGGGATTTTGATACAGTACATAAATGTTAGGATTTGTGTTCCTAAAATCGTATTTGTTTCTTTTGCAGTGACATCACACTGTTCGTTGATGTTCAGCTTGTGATCTATAAAATTTCTACATCCTTCTGACTTCTAGTATTGCTGAGTCATGTATTCCCTATGTTGCAGAGGCATGTTTGGTTTCTTCTTCCAAGGTGCAGTACTTTGCATTTATCCCTGTTGAGTTTCATTCTGTTGTTTTCAGCCCAGTGCTCCAGACTATCTAGCCTCTTGAATTTTGTTTTTATTTTCCAGGGTATCTCCAAATTTGATTATCATTTCCTGCACCCTTAGATCCAGGTCAATAATAAAATGTTGAATAACACTAGACCCAGAACTGAGGTACTCCACTTGTAACTTTCTCCCAGTCTGAGAAACAGCCATTAATCATCACTCTCTGAGTACAGTTCTGTAGCCAATTTGTATCCACTTGATATTTAGAGTTAGCATTTCCTTTGGCTTCTACAGCTCTACATTTGAAATTGTGCTATTTCCCATTAGCAGGACACACAACTGGCTGAAAATATAGATGCAGTGCAAGAATTTAATCACATGGTGTGTAAGAGACTGACCACATGTCAAATGGTGTATAAGGTTTGAAATTAATGAGCCAGATAGCATATCAAGAACATTAGACAGAGATAATTGATTTTGCTATTTCTACCTACTTAATAACCTCTGATCAGAGCAAGGAAAAAAGAATAAGCGGCAAATGAAAAGAGATGGGACCATTTACTATGTTTAAAAATGAAGCAATGCAACTGAGGGATACTATGTAGCATAATGCTTGATAATCTTTTTTTTTTACTCATTTCTAATTGAAAGCTGGAAAACATGTTTATTGTATGGTGAGAAGAACTTTTGCCCAGGGAGGCAATTTTGTTGTCTTTGTTTCTTAAAAAAAATACAATCATTTCTGAAATAAATATGCACTTTGTACTGTTTAATTTCCAACATTCACATGACTCATCCTCCTGCTGCATCCCCCTGCTGCATCCTTTCATTGGCAATTTGTTTATCACTAAGAAAACATCATATTTTTCCTCTCCAAAAATCACTTTTGTGGAGCTTTCAAGATTTGCAGCAGCTAAATGAATGTGTTACAGCATTCATACAAAAAGTGGGGCTCATGTTTTAGAATTTCAATTTAAATAAATGGTAGTTACATTCCTTTACTGAGATTTTTGCTTTATTGCATCCTGACAAAACCATAGATACAAAGAGATGCAAATAGACTCTTGCTGAATCAGCAGCAACCTTGCACTTTTGCATTCTTACAGATGTGTTATATTGCACTTGGCACAACACATGCAAGATCACACAAGTTATAACACCCTGTTCTTAAAATAAGCATGTGCTGTAAGCTTAGAGAAACTCATTCAAATGAGCACTTCCATACTAAGCAATATGCAGAACAAATCTCTTAAATATTTTAAAGCCAATGTTTATGGCCAATGATTTTTATCATCTTTGTCTTTTTGTGTGAAAAGAAGCTAGTAGCCAGCTGGCTTGGGATTGTCTTAATGCCATGCTCATTCTGAAGCTCATATCTCAGAATGCAAGATACAAACTTCAGAAGAAAACTTCCATTAGTCAAGAACAAGGGGTTTAGTAAGAACAGGAAGGATGTTTTTCTCTGTGCACAACAGCCTCTCATCCACCCAAAACCAAAAACACAAAAAGCTTAAGCATATTGAGAAGTTTAAGAAACTCTCCAGAGGTGATCTTTGGGGGAAATTCTGAAGGCTGCATGGGACAGAAGGAAAGGAAGATCTGACACATTTGTTTAATAGCAACAGTCATGCTGGGTTCAGGCCAGTTACTGCTGAGCTAGACAAGATGCCATTGTTCTGCACCAAAGGTGTTCTCATTATTCTGAATTTTTGCACAGGTTTGAAGAAAGTATTTGTAGATCCTTTGCAGGACAAGCTTATACATGTCCCTTCAAAAGTAAATTCCACTATCCCACCAACGTATGCCTTAATTATACCACTGTTTGTGTGCTCAATAGCTATCCAACAATGAAACCAGGCAACATTCATGAGTATTCCTCCATTCATCCATAACAAAAAGCCAACCAGCAGGTAGGATTAATGACAACTTTTTGTCTTCTATTATTACCCTGATTAATGAGTGCTCCAGATGAATGGCAGAATATGCATCATCATAGATTGTTCCCATAAAATAGCAGTTCTACACCTTCCTCAATGGTATTTGCCACCTATAGAACCACCTTACTCTGCCTATTCTATCCGTTTGCATTTGGTGGCTGAAAACCTGTTGGGATAACTATGCTTGGCGAAGGTAACTGTGAGAGTCAGATTGATAGTGAGCCATCTGAGAAAGCAACTATGGAGCTGAAGGTGGCTGAAGAGACAATGGAGGATGAATTGATGAGAGCTTTTGAAAGTGTTGTTCTGAAAGAGGAGAATATAATGGATGATCCTAATAAGGAAATATTGTGGGTTGCTGAGGATGTGCGCGATACAGGAGAGAAGCATGAGGAAGTGATTGACAATTGGGGAGAGAGAGAGAGAGAGGAGGTGCAAGAGGTGGCAGTTGGGAGAGACCAATAACTGACAGGGGCAGTCAGACAGAGAGCAGTTTTCCTCAGGAGGAGGAGAAGAAATGGAGGAAGAGAGCGCCTGAGGAATTCAGGTGGTCTGTGCAAGTCAAACCTTTAAGGTTGCCTGAGACTAGCGAGAAGTTTCAAACCGAATGGCGGAAAGTCAATCAAGAAAACCCGGTAGCCCAGTGAGCGAGACACCCGTGCTGTGGCACACAATGTCTGGGTCGGGGGACTGCTGGGTGTCCTTATCGTTAAAGGGGCTCAGTCACGAATTTAGTCCAATATCGTTAGAGTTGGAAGAACCTTTATTTGAACCAGTTAATGTTTTTTAGTTATTAAAATAAGTTCAAGTGCCTGTATCTTCAAGCTGTCAAAAACTGTCTGTTAATAAAAATTCTTTTGAAGTTTCATCTCAAACCGACTCTGGACTCATCTGTGGTAGGTAGGTAGGTAAAAGTTTATTGCTAAAAACCATTGGTCACCACAATCTTGATTTACAACCGAGAGAAAAAAACTTATGAGGTTACATCTACATCTACGACAAATATAATTAAAACCATTTTTAAAAAAAAAGTGTGACACTAACAGAGCAATACAGTCCTCCCAAAGTTAGAGATTGACCCGGATTTTCATAGCTGCCAGCGCAAACTTTACAACTTGCTGTGTAACAAACCTGTCTGTACCAACAAGTAGCATACTAAGTTGGGCTCCAGGGGACCTGTCGGCCAGTGAACCAATAATCCCACCAAGAAATTTGCCTCTGGGTTGGTCGTGGAGGGGGCACGTGAGCAAGTAGTGGAGCACGTCATCGACTTCACCTGAGCCACAAGGGAAGGGCAAAGTCTGTCCGAAACAGGGATGCTGTCACGTCTCCCCTCTAAAAAAGCAGAAGGCATGGTCTGAAAATGCAGGGCTGTGAAAGCTTTCCTCAGGGGAGCAGAGGTTAAATTGTGAAAATAGCTTTCCAGCCTGAAGGATGTTTTAAACAAAGGATAATAAAGAGAGAATGGCGATAGTGAAGCCGCAGCCAATTCCTTCCATTTGGAGTATAAATAAATCTTGTCTTTGACCAATTTTTTGATACTGGGGGAAACAAAAGAGGGGATAAATTCAGTATTGATCCCATAAAGGTGTAATATGGGTCTGACAAGCTTTGCCCAGGACTCCCGCAAGGGGTGCTGGAGTTGTTCTATATAGCATTTCTTTGGCAAGCGGGAGTTGCTCATGGCAGCTAGCTTCAACCAGTACATTGCCAAGGCGATGTGTATGTGTGTTTCAATAGGAATTAGCGCTGCTTCAGCTCTTATATATGCAGAGGGTGTACCACGGGGTACAGCAAGGAGAGATCGAATAAAAGAATTTTGAACCACCTCAAGGTGTGGTATTTTAGTATACCCCCAGATTTTGGCCCCATATGTTAATTGGGGGAATATCTTTCTTGCAAACACCTCGACTGCAGGAGCAACCAGTTTACCACCTTGGGTTGAAGAGAATCTCAAAAGGGATTGAGTGGAGTGGGAGGCTTTCAAAACTGTTGCTTTCAGATGATGTTTCCAAGAGAGCAGGGCATTAAAATAAAGACCAAGATATCTGAAGTTTTTTAGCTGCTCAATAGGTTTGTTGTCAAGTGACCACCTATGTCTAGTTCTTTTCCTCCCAAAGACAACTACTTTGGGTTTAGAGTAGTTAATGGACAAATGTTCTCTATTACAAAAGTTACCCAGCTTAGCCAAAAGTCTTCGCATACCGACTTGCGCTGTAGAAATGATTGCAATGTCATCTGCATAAAGAAGGGCAGTGATTTTAGCGTCTGCTATAGAAGGGGGGAAAATACTGGGCCACTCAGTTCATGGACAATATCATTAATATAGAAATTAAAAAGAAAAGGGGCCAGAAGACAACCTTGCCTGACCCCTCTGTCCGTGGGTATAGATTCTGACAGGAGCCCGTTTGCCCCCAATCTTACCCTGAGATGAGTATTGGAGTGTAGCTGCTGGATTGAAGCTAAAAGTCTTCTATCTATGTTTGACAGAGAGAATTTTTGCCACAAACGGCCCCTATCTATCAGATCAAAGGCAGAGCTAAAATCTACAAAAGTCACATAAAGTTCCTTCCTTCCATGACAAACATACTTCTGAATCAGATGGGAAAGTACAAAGCATTGGTCCACTGTAGATTTTCCTTTTTGAAAACCAGCCTGTTCTTCAGCTATGACCGAATTCGTGACTGCCCAACGTACTAGTTTGTCCAGGAGATACTTAGAATAAAGTTTGCAAACTATATTGAGGAGGCTTACAGGCCTAAAAATTTTAGGGTCAGTCTTAGAGCCTTTTTTGTGAATAGGGACAATTATACTAGAGCCCCAACTCGGGGGGATTTTCCCATATTGATTTATGTAAGTAAACATTTTAGCAAACACTCCGCACCACCAAGAGGAGTTAGACTTAAACAATTCTCCTGGGAGCATATCTTCACCAGGTGCTTTATTGCTAGGCAAAGAGCCGATCAAGATTTTAACTTCCTCAGGGGAGACTGGTTCCCAAGGAGGGTACTGGGGAAAATGGAGTAAGTTTGAATGTAGGGGTGACATGATGTTGGTTCTGTCGCTAGTAAGGCTAAAGAGAGCAGAGAAGTGGGTTTGCCATTAAGAAGAGGTAATTTGGTTTTCTAGGGGATCTGCATGGGATCTGAGTCCTCTCGACACCAGGGACCAGAACTTAGCCGTATTTTTTTTATCCATGGCAGCCAGCCCTAACTCTAGCCATGACCTCCTGAAATGTGCATCCTTTTTTTGGCGGAGCAGATTTTTATATTCTCTACGGTGCTGGATGTAAGTGGTAAATTTTTCTGGAGAATCAACTAGCCGTAGTTTTCTGATTGCTCCTGCCAATAGACGTTTCTGAACCGCGCAATGGGAATCGAACCAACCATAGTGGGAATGAAGGTTTGTGGAAATAGGCTTGGAGGTGGTCAACATAGGTTTGACTAGATGGGTGATATTTTCAAAAATGGCTACAGGATCGGGGGAGGTGAGGGCTTGCTCCCTGATGGCTAACATCTCCGGGGACATCAAAAAAGAGTTAACCTGCTCTTGTAAGGTAGCAGACCAGCGCAGTTTTCTCACTCCCTGTACTATCAGATTATCCTTAAGGTGTAAGATATTTGGCTCTGTTATGTGTGGTAAGGCGAGAGAGAGAGAAATTGGCATATGATCACTTTCGGGCCTGCAGAGAACCTTGAAATTGTCAAGGAAAGGAAGTACAGCAGGAGAGACAATTATGTAATCAATCACACTTTGGCCCGTAGGGCCAATGAATGTGCAAAAACCAGCAGAAGGGTCTGTGTCAACTCCATTACAAATATATAAGTGATACTTAAAAATAAGGCTGAAAAGGGCAAGACCATGTTTGTTAATTCCTGTTTGGTAGATAACACAAATCTTCAGAAGCAATGCCCAATTTGTCTCCAACTAAAATATAGTTTTCCCCCATTCTAGCATTCAAGTCCCCTGCTAATATAATCCGGGGATTCATTTGTTGTTCAAGAAGTTTGGAAAAGACAAGATCCAGTTCTGTCATTGTAGTGTTACCTTGTAACCTTGAATTGTGCGGAGGCGAATACACATTTATCAAAAAGAATTTTAAGCGCTTCGGCCAGGTAACTTGTATAATTTGAATGTTATGGCTAAGACCCATATCCAGTACTAGAATATCGGGATTATCATCGACAGAGATAAGAGTAGCCAGCCCTCCCTTTGCATGCCCCCTGGTGGAACACTTGGTGGCTGGCCAAGAATGGGCAACATATCCAGGGAGGGTTGGGAAGGGCACGTCAGTCACCCAAGTCTCTTGAATAAAAATAATCCCAAATTGAGAGCAAAAAGACTTAAGGGATCTGTCAGCAAGCTTGGAGGGCCAACCAGCAACATTCCAAGACACAGCTTTAAGGAAATGTTTTTTAGCAGAGGGAGCAGGAGGAGGATGTTGCAGACTATTACTTCGAGGAGACTGCTTGGGTAGATTAGGAGGACTTGGCATCTCGTCGTTAAGTTCAGGATCTTTACACCGGGGTGCCTCATCAACCATTATTGCCGAAGATTTTAACGGGAAGGTGTTCTGAACTCCAAATGAAGAGGTATGATCTCCATGTAGAGTCGATATTAGAAGAAGAGTTAAATATATTGGGATAACACGGAGCCTGAATTGGGGCATCACACACTGAAGCCGATGGCTCTAGTACTTTCATGGTATCAAACTTGAAAAGGTTGGTATCCTGGGTTAAAGGAATACTGTGGGCGGTGATGGTTTTTGCCGTTTTTCTTACGTCTTTGCGTTGGGATTCTGTTTCTGATAAGTACAGGAATGGGGTGTCCAGTTGGAGGCTCGGAGATTACAGAGGGGTGGATGAGCTAAGCAGAGTCCAATAAATTTGGTTGTTGAAGACTGTTAGCATCAGGTGGAGGCTCCTGGCCCAACAATACATGGGCTAGAGGAGGCTTTACAGGCGGCAAATTCGGTTTGAGAATACTCCCTTTCTTAGGGGGTGGATTTTTAGTCTTCTTGTGGCCGAGTTAGGCGGTCGGCTGAAAGGGTAGGCCAAGTAATTACATCTGAAGAAAGGCCGCTGGATTGAGGCTCTTTGGAGTCTAATAATTTAAACAGAGGTTTGAAGTTCAAATGACTTTTTTTACTTTTCTTTCCTTTCATTGCTTTCTTGTCTGATGATTTCCTGGTGGACTTGCCTTTGGTCTTGCTCTTGGTAGAGTTTGAGTGTGCTGGTGCTGTGGCAGAGGGTCCTTGCCTTCCCTGTGGCTGAGAAGGTTGCAGTGAGGGAAGAGATGAAAGGCTTGCAGTATCAGGGCACATAGGGGAGGGAGGCCGTTCTGTTGGGGTAGGAGGGAGTGGGACCACGCTTGCCAGATGCTTTGAGTTTTGGCCTGCACACAGCAGTAATTCCTCCAAGGAAAGTTTGTTGATTTTGTCAACAGTGGGAGGAGATAGGCCGTGGCAGATTGTTACTTCATCCACGGATCTCAGGGGGTCATTCACTTGGGGCCTCGGAAGTCCATCCTTGTCAGTGGGAGGAGGAAACTTTAAAACTTCCAGATAGTCAGCTATGGAGGCAACAGATTGTTTCAAGGTCCTTAGAATATCTCTAATTTCAAGGAGGAGGGGTTTTAAGTTAGAAGCATCTGGGCTCTCTGTCACAAGAGAAGTATTAAAATCAGCAGGCTTGCCTGGGTACCAACTATCGCTCCATGCCAGTTGAGGTGAGCTAGCGACCTCAGAGATGGGCTCGCCAGGGGAGACCACGGGGGAAGACACCATGTTTCTTGACACCTGTGGGGGTACCCAAGTGTGAGTCCACAAAGCTAAGTCCTGGGGGTAGGCAGGGTCCATCACTCTGAACTTGCCAAAATCCGTATTCAGAGTGCTGTTTAAAAGATTTCCTGTCATCTGGAGGTCTTCTAACAGATGATTACTTAGCATGGAGTTGCCAGGTAACTCAAGTGGGGAGGTGGGAGGGGCCTTGGCATAAGCTGAGAAGGATTTTCGGAGTGGCATAAAATCAGTCAGCTTGGCTTGTTTAAGGCTTTTGGTAGCAGCTGAATAAATTATTGTTGGGATACGGAGATTGAGAAGAGACAGATTGCCACTGCAGGCTAAAGATGCAGTGGAGCAGAAAGAGACAGCATGATTAGAGTCCGGTGACTTTAAAACCTTTGAACTAATAGATGGTTTTCCAGTCAAATCAGAGATAGGTGTGATTGATATGGGGGTCGTAGAGTGTATACTCCTGAGTACTGGAGGAGACAAGGTGAGGTCAAAAATTTCCATGTCGTGCCGCTGCCTAGGAGGTAAGAAATAATCTGCTGAGCTGGTTATCTGCTGAGCTGCTTAACTGCTGAGAGGGGAGCGGTGGGGGAGTGCCTCAAGGCCTCAAACAAAACAGACCCGGGCGCTCTGGGTTAAGAGATTCCCGTAAAAAACAGAAGATAGAATCCAGCATAAGCAAGGCAAGCGGCAAGCTTCCAAGAGGAGAGACAGAAGTTTGAGCCAAATAGCCGAGATAAGAGCATAAGACAAGACGACAGACTCACGGAGGCTGGAAACTGCACACTCACACCCCTGACTCATCTGTGGATTGGAACCGACCTTAGAGAGATTCGAACCCTCACAAAATGGCGCCCAACGTGGGGCGGTTCCAAGTCCAAAAGAAGAAGAGAAGGAAAATTTGGGACCACCAAAAAACAGTCAGGAGAAGATAATGGAATTAATTGCTGAGCAGAATAAAATGTTGATGGCACAAATATTTAAGGCAGACGGTACCGGTTTGTCTCCACATAGGGATGAAAGATCCGGCCCAAGCGGTAATGTTTGGGTATCGAACCCAGCCCCGGTTCGGCTACAAAAAATGTCAAAAGAAGATGACGTGGAGGCGTATTTAAACACCTTTGAAAGAGTAGCGACTGCGGCTCGATGGCCAAAGAAACAGTGGGCTTTAATACTCACTCCTTGTTTAAATGCTGTGTTGCAAGAGATCGTGGATGAATTAGATCCGGGGGATGCTACAGACTACCACAAAGTAAAAAATGCTATTTTATTGACATTGAATATTACCCCGGAGGCTTACCTCCGCAGGTTTCGTGCATTGGTTTTCAAAGCTGCTATGCATCCCCGGACACTAGCACAACGCTTAAAAGCAAATGCCTCCAAATGGCTACGTCCGCATGAGAGCTCCAAAGAACAGATATTGGAAGCAATTGTCATCAAACAGCTGTTGAGTGGCATCTCAGCTTCGGCGGCAAACTGGTTGAGGAGAAATCACCCCTCTTCATTGGACAACATTGTGCATATTTTAGAGAGCTGCAAAAACCCAGACGAGCAACGCGAGAATTCAACATCATCAGAAAGAGCGACACATGCGGTGAAGACAGCGAACAAGATGGCGGCGCCCGGGAGCAACAGCGTGAGTGGTTTCGACAGACTGTGCAGAGCAACAGCGGCGGGAAATAGAAAACCTACACTGATAGGGAGAGGACTTTCGATCTCAAGAGCTTATGCCCAATATAAGAACAGTAATAAACCTGTATGTTTTGGTTGCGGCTCTAGCCAACATTTCAAATGCGAATGTCCGAAGCTAGATTGTGCGTGGCGTGGCGAGAATGTCGATTATTCTGGTGGGAAGGAAAACGGGAAAAGACAGTGGGAGGTTCTGGCATATGTTAATGGGGAACGTAAATGTGCTTTTATTGATACTGGTTGTGCTAAGACCTTGGTTAGAAATTTGAATCCGGGGTCTTGGGGAATAATACTGTGTAAGTTAAATGTGTACATGGTGATTCTAAAGCATATGATACTGTATGGGCTGATGTTGAAATTAATGGGAGAAAACAGAGGATGAATATTGGCGTAGTTCCCACTTTGAGCCATGAAATGTTAATTGGGAGAGATTGGATGGGTATTAATGATCTTATGTAAACACAGGAAGGAATGCAAGGCGAGCTGGAACCTGTGGATGGTGGTATGAGAGACAAAATGATTCAGGTGTCACGTGATCGGGTGAGATTTTTACAACAAAACAATATTGATTTAGTTAAGATAAGAGATAAGATGGGGTCTAATATATATTTAATGAGAGATGGATTAATGTACTATATGGATGCTGATCAACGGGAGAAATTAATTGTACCTAAAATTTGGAGACTGGAAATAATGCGTCTAGCACATGATCTTCCTGTTGCTGGACACCTGGCTAAAGAAAAAATGTCTCATAGGATTATCCAAAGGTTCTGGTGGCCTAATATGAGGAAAGATATTGAACGCTTTTGTACAACCTGTAAACAATGTCAATTAACTCAGAAAAAACCTCCACCAGGGGCACCTTTAATTTCAATGCCAATTATCGACCAATCTTTTGATCGTATTGGTCTCGATATAGGAGGTCCCTTACCTAAGTCAGCTGGGGGAAATCTATATATATTGGTGATGGTTGACTATGCCACATGCTATCCCGAGGCTATTCCTTTGCGGTCAATTTCTGCTAAAGTATTAGCTAAGGAATTATTACAGGTATTTTCTAGGCTAGGTTTTCCAATGTGAAGTTATGACAGATCAAGGAAGCAATTTCATGAGTGTCACTTTCAAACAGATGTGGAAGATCTTAGATGTAAAACCTTTAAACACTACGGTTTACCACCTGCAGACAAATGGATTAGTGGAAAGGTTTAACAAAACATTGAAAAATATGTTAAGAAAGGTAGTTTTAGATAATCCGCAGAAATGGCATTTATTATTAGCTCCTTTAATGTTTGCTATCCGAGAGGTTCCCCAATCTTCCAACGGTTTCTAACCTTTCGAGTTACTTTATGGGAGTAATCCTCGAGGAATTTTAGATCTAGTAGTAAAAGAAAAATGGGAGGAAGGAAAAGATGAGGCGGGAACAACTTTACAATATGTTATTGAGATGCGGGATCATTTATGGAAGGTATGAGATATGGTTAAAAAGAATTTGTTAAATATTCCAGGATCTCAAAAAAGAAGGTATGATAAGAGAGTAAAACGTAGACAGTTTAAGGAAGGGCAAATGGTGTTGTTATTATTATTACCCATTGAAGGGGCAAAGTTAATGTCTAGATGGCAAGGCCCGTATAAAGTTATTATGAAAATTAATGAGGTGGATTATGAGATTGAGATGCCTGACAAATCAAAGGATAAAAGAATTTACCATGTAAATCTGTTAAAAGAATGGAAGGAAAGAGAAGCATTGTTGACTTAGGTAGAGGATGAGGAATTGGGCCCTGACACTGATGTCTATGGTAAACCTCTGGAGCATATTAAGATTTGTCAGGATTTGACAGAAGAGCAGAAACAACAGGTAGCACGCTTGGAGAAAGAATATGAAGATACCTTTTTGAATAAGCCAGGTGACACCAATCTTTGTGAACATTGCATAAATGTTGAAGGTAACAAAATATTGAGAGATCAGGGACATAAATGGCCTCGGCATCTAATACCAGTTATTGAGGAAGAGGTAAAAAAGATGTTGGACTTAGGAGTGATAGAACCTTCCAACAGTCCCTGGAGAAGTTATCCAGTGGTTGTCCCTAAACCCGATGGAACTGTTAGGTTCTGTATTGATTTTAGAAAATTAAATTTGGTATCTAAATTCGACGCGTACCCAATGCCTGGAATAGACTATTTATTGGACAGATTAGGTGAATCCAAATTCCTAAACTCGTTAGATTTAACGAAAGGTTACTGGCAGATTCCTTTAAGAGACGAGGACAAAGAGAAGACCGCATTCGGAACTTCAATATGATTGTATCATTTTAGAAAAATGCCTTTTGGTCTCCATGGAGCTTCCACTACTTTTCAAAGATTAATGGACAAGGTATTAGAACCAGTCAAAGAATTTGCCATAGCCTATATTGACGATGTAATCATATTTAGCAAGAATTGGGCAGAGCATTTAAATCATCTGAGAGTGGTATTAAATGAACTACGAAAAGCCCATTTAAAATTGAATCCTGCCAAATGCAAGATAGCTCAGTTAGAAGTTAAATTTCTAGGCTTTAGAGTGGGGCAAGGGAAGATACATCCTATGAAAGACAAAAGTGATAAGGTGTCAGGATGGAGAAGAACTTATACCAAGAAGGAGGTACAACAATTTTGGGGGGCTTGCCGGATATTATAGGTGATTTATTCCTCATTTTGCAGAAATTGTGGCCCCTTTAACTGATTTGACTCAAAAGAAATTACCTAGAATAGTATGGGGGGGGGAACAAGAAGCTTTTTATAAATTGAAATATAAATTATGTTCCTATCCATAATACCTTTTATATTACAAACCAATGCCTCTGAAAGAGGTATAGGAGCAGTTTTGTCTCAGGAAAAGAACGGAGAAGAGCATCCTATTTTATTTCTTAGCTGAAAGTTAAACAAAAGAGAGGTAAAATATTCTACGATTGAGAAAGAGGCTCTAGCTGTGAAGTGGGGAATGCAATCTCTTAAATATTATTTATTGGGGGCTAAATTCATTCTGGTCACTGATCATGCTCCTTTGGTCTGGCTTAACCGGATGAAGGATGTAAGTCCTAGATTAACACACTGCTTTCTCAGCTTGCAACCTTTCTCTTTTGAGATCAGATATCGGAAAGGTAAAGAACATATTAATGCAGACTATTTCTCTCGGCAGGGATCTTGTTCTCAGGAGACAACACCTCAGATGGCCCACGTGGAGGGGCCCACGTGGAGGGGGAGGTAGTTATGTGAGAGTAAGATTGATAGCGAGCCGTCTGAGAAAGCAACTATGGAGCTGAAGGTGGCTGAAGAGACAATGGAGGATGAATTGATGAGAGCTTTTGAAAGTGTTGTTCTGAAAGAGGAGAATATAATGGACGATCCTAATAAGGAAGTATTGTGGGTTGCTGAGGATGCCCGCAATATGGGAGAGAAGCACGAGGAAGTGGTTGACAGTTGGGGAGAGAGAGAGTGAGAGGAGGTGCAAGAGGGGGCAGTTGGGAGAGACCAGTAACTGACAGGGGCAGTGAGACAGAGAGCAGCTTTCCTCAGGAGGAGGAGAACAAATGGAGGAAGAGAGCGCCTGAGGAATTCGGGTGGTCTGTGCAAGTCAAACCTTTAAGGTGGCCCGAGACTAGCGAGAAGTTTCAAACCGAATGGCGGAAAGTCAATCAAGAAAACCCAGTAGCCCAGTGGGCGAGACACCCGTGCTGCGGCACACAATGTCTGGGTCGGGGGACTGCTGGGCATCCTTATCATTAAAGGGTCTCAGTCAAGAATTTAGTCCAATATCGTTAGAGTTGGAAGAACCTTTATTTGAACCAGTTAATGTTTTTAAGTTATTAAAACAAGTTCAAGTACCTTATACCACTGTATCTTCAAGCTGTCAAAAACTGTCTGTTAATAAAAATCTTTGTGAAATTTCATCTCAAACTGACTCTGGACTCATCTATGGATCGGAACCGACCTTAGAGAGATTCGAACCCTCACAGTAATGCAAGCAAAAACATCGACATTGACATTATCAGTGTCAACATCAATGTTTTTATTTGCTTCATTGATTATGAAAAAGCATGTGACTCAGTTAAACATGATAAACTTATTAATATCCTCAAAGAACTGAGTATGCCATCAGATTGATTGGGAATTTGTACTGCAATCAGTGTTCTGGTATCTGGATAGATGGTCAGATAAAAGAAGAGGAGTCAATTACGAAAGGTGTTTGTCAAGATTGTATTCTCTCACCTCTACTTTTTAATATCTATCAGAAAGATTTTCGGGGATGCTCTTGAAGGAAAGTACCAAGGTATGAAAGTGCATGGAGATGTTGTTAATAATCAAAGATATGCAGATGACGCTGTCCTGCTTGTAACAAGTATGTTAGATTTGCAAGAATTATTGGATTCTGTTGCTGTAGAAAGCAGTGCCATGGGATTGTGACTTAATGCGAAGAAGACAAAATAGATGGTTATCATTAAAAAACAAAATAGGACACAGAACCTTCAAAAGATTGCCAGTGATATAATTTAGAGAGCATCAACTTACAAATACCTGGGATGTTTTGTCAACGATAACTGGGATCCTTCATGTGAAATTCATTGTAGAATTGAACAAGCTAGAAATTCCTTCCAGAAAATGAGGAAAGTCTTGACAAACCAAGACTTATATATCAGACCATACTTGAATACCTCAATCCTGTGCATTTAGTATACTCCATGGGGTTGAAACTTGGACCTTTACAGACACATTATGCAGGAAGCTAGAAGCATTTGAAATGTGGATGCATAGACAAATTCTGAAGGTACCTTGGCCAGCCAGAGTTACTAATGTGGCCGTATTACAGTGTATGGATAAAAAGCACGGAAAAATTCTCAATACTGTAAACAGAAGAAAACAGCAATATTTCAGACACATCATGCACAATTCCAACTATTGCAGATTATCCTTCAAGGAAAAACAGATGGGAATCATGGCCCAGGGTGTAGAAGAACATTCTAGCTGAAGAATGTAAGCCAAAGGTTTGCAGTGGGCACAGCTTCTCTATTTAGAATAGCTTTAGATAAAAGCATATCGTGCTACTGATTGCCAGCATTCTACAAGGACATGGCACTTGAGGAAAACCAAGTGTTTTGCTTATATAACGCCCGATACCACCTCAAGCAGTCTCTGGGCAGTTTACAGTTTAATTATGCAAGCTACATATTCCTAATTGAAAAGTTGAAATTGATGACTATCAAATATTTTGCTGCTGTATGATGTTACCTGTAGGGATGATTTCCATGCATTATGGGTGTCCTCCCATCTCACAGTTTAAACAACTTCCACTCAGTGAAAAGGAATACACAGGAGTAGAGATAGGCACGACTTGAAAAAAAAAATTTCGAGTTGTCGTTAGTCGGGCCGGTTCCGTTTCGGCTCGTTTCCGTTTTTCGCGAAAATTTGCAAAAATTAGTCGGTTTGTTTTTTTGTTTTTTCGTTGTCGTTAGTACTGGTTTGGGGAGGGGGTAGCGGGCTCCTGGAGGGAGCTGCAGGAGTCAGCCAGAGCCACAAGTGACGGACTGGCAGACTCTTTGCACCCACTGTGTCTCACGTACTTGCATGTAGTGCAATGCAAGTAGATCTGGCTTAGGGTTAAGACGGCTTAGCGCAACGGCTAGGGTTAGGCTAGTTACGGGTGAGGTTACGGTGAGTATTGGGGTGCATCTGGGTGCCTCTCTGACCCACTTAGAAGGACAGTGTACTGGCGTATGGGTTAGGCTTAGGGTTCAGGTTTGGGCTACGATTAGTGGGCTGTTTATGCCCGATTGGCACATCCCAGAAGTCTCTGTGGTCAACCTGGCCAAGTGGCCATGCGATTGGTGGAAAATTTGCATGGTCTACTCCCATGGGAGAGCCCATCATTGCGAATGCGCAGGTGTAATAAAATAAAATAAAATAAAATAAAATAAAATCAACGGAGACTTTTTTTGCAAGAAAAACCCACTGCTGCTCCTGTAAAAATTCAAGCATTTAAAATAGCTAATTTCCGCATGTTTCTGTGGTGCTTTGGTGGGGTTTTGGGCAACAATTTCAAAAAAAATATTGCGGTCGCCATTTTGGATCCCCCCCCACCGCATGGCAAATGGATGCGCCCTCCCAGCCTGGTACAGTCAGCAAAACCTGGCCATGCGATTGGTGGAATGGCTGCAAAACTTTGCATGGTCCACTCCCATGGGCGAGCCCATCATTGCAAATGTGCAGGTGTAAAAAAATAAAATAAAATAAAATAAAAAAAAAATAAAATCAACGGAGACTTTTTTTTGCAAGAAAAACCCACTGCTGCTCCTGTAAAAATTCAAGCATTTAAAATAGCTAATTTTCACATGTTTCTGTGGTGCTTTGGTGGGGTTTTGGGCAACGATTTCAAAAAAAATATTGCGGTCGCCATTTTGGATCCCCCGCACTGCATGGCAAATGGATGCGCCCTCCCAGCCTGGTACCAGCAGCGCAGCAGTAGCAATAGCCAAGGAGAGGGGGGCGGGGAACCCCCCCCCCCAAATAAAACAGCCTTCTGGCCTGGTAGGTGCCCTCAGACAGTTTTCGCCTACTTTTAGGGCCGGGAATCGGGTTTTTTTTTAACTTTTAAAAACTTTTTTTCTGTGCCGCTTGGCATTGCGCGATGCAAGTAACGAGCACGACAAATCAGACCAAATTGTTCGTTCGTCGGTTCGAGTTCGAAGTCTGGGGCAGTGATTCCCGTTACCGTTTCCGTAGAGTAACGGAAACGAGTAACGGAAACGGAAACGGGAATACCGCTAAGTCGTGCCCATCTCTACACAGGAGCCATGGGAATGAAGCAGGTAGTTTTTTCATGACCAAAACTTGGCCCCTCTTGGAGACTTGATCACTGTTCTGTGGGCATAGGTTATGCAACAGGATTTCAGCCACTGTGTTTCAGGATTTCTTGGTCTTGATTCATTTGTCTTAAAAATGCTCTATTCATCCCCTTCTCAGTCTAAGAAATTTTTAATATCCTGTGGAATACCTGCATTTCATACAGTCTTCTCTGTCAACCTGTGCTCAGATATACTTCTCCATGGGACTTATTTTCAAGCAAATAGTTTTCTGTCCAATCTTACCTGGGACTCTAGAGAAATGCAAGACAGCAAGAGATGAGGACAAAATCATGGTTAGTATATCAAATAGCTTTTCCTTGCTCTAGTGTTTTTTATGCATGGTGATTTAAAATTAGAGATGGGCATGAAATGCCAAAAAGGCATTTTGTTTCATTTTTTTGTTTCTTTTTTGTTTTCATTTCATTTGGAACAAAATGAAGTTTTTAAAAATATCTGTCACCGTGGGATTTTTTTGCTTGCTTGTTTTTTTTTACAAAACAAGCACCAATCAGCTGTAGCGCAGGCCAATCAGTGCTTTTTATTTACCCTTGCACCAACCAGCCCATGAGCAGGGCCAGGCCGCCAGCACTTTTAATATTAATTTTATTTGTAAACCTAATGCTAACCAGCTGGTCGGCACTTTATTATTATTATTATTATTATTATTATTATTATTATTATTATTATTATTATTATTATTATTATTATTATTATTATTATTATAATAATAATAATAATAATAATAATAATAATAATAATAATAATAATAATAATAATAATAATAATAATAATAAATTAACTAATTAATTAATTAAACATAGTGCCGACCAGCTGACCTGTGGGACAGTGAGCTTTTTTAATTTTTAAATTAGCACTGACCAGCTGGCCCATGGGCCAGTCAGCACTTTAAAAAAAAAAACCTCTTGCCGACCAGCTGGCCTGCGGGCTGTTTGGTGCTTTTTATTTATTTATTTATTTATTTATTTATTTTTAAGTCTAGCACTGACCAGCTGGCCTGTGAGCTGGTCAGCACTTTTTAAAGAAACCTAGTGCTGGCCAACTGGTCCGTGGGCTGGTCGGTGCTTTTAAAAAAATATTATTTTATTATTAAACCTAGTGCCGACCAGCTGGCCCAGTGCTTAAAAAAAACTATCACCAACCAGCTGTCAAAATAAATAATAAATGAAAATGAAATGGAACAAAATGAAAATTTCCATTTAATTTTGTTTCATTTCTTTCTTTTGAAAGGGCACTTCATTTTTCATTTCATTGTGTAATGAAATAAAAAATAAAAAACAAAACAAAAATCATTTCGTGCCCATCTCTATTAAAAATATTATTAAGCCTATATTGAAATGTTTTGTCTAGGCTTCTTGGTGACTTTGCCAGAATGGAAATAAAGTATATTTCTTCTCCTACCAAATAAAGACAAGAGGTATATCTCTCCCTGATAATAATTTTTGGGAATGTATCATATTTCATTCTGAACACTTTTGAAAACTGTGGATGTTTGTAGCCAATCCAGGAAGCTGAAAGCCATAACTCTTGATCTAGAGCAGCTCATGCAATGTAGTATCCCTCACGATCTCCTTATAGGCTTCCAAATAACTGTGGAATCTGCAATGATGTTTCAACACTTTGTCTTGAGCTTTCTCCATCCCACTGTTGAAGTAGGTTTGAGTTTAAGAAGTTGTTGAAAAGGCTTAGCAAATGGACACGACAACCTTTAAATAAAAAATGGTCTGACAGCACTATGGAGGTGCACCAGGAGAAGGTATAGGAGAAATCTAATAACAGAGAAGGAGTAAGTGCTTATCAAAGTCCTCCTGCTGGCAGGTGAAACCCTTCCTTTTTAACCTGGCCTTTGAGTTCTGGATGCACTTCCAGCATATTTTTTAATCAGGAGTTTTAAATTTGTTTTTACAATTGTTTTTATTTGTCTTAACTAATGATGTTTTTACATTGCTCAGGGTTAATTATATTTTAATAGTAATAACTTTATTTACTATGCTGTTAATCCTGTATTTTAAGCAGTTGGGTGCCACCTTGAATCCTATCCCTGAGATTAAATAAAACAAGCAAGCAAGCAAGCAAATAAATAAATAAATAAATAAATAAATAAATAAATAAATAAATAAATAAATAATCAAAAGGATTCATACACAGCATGTATTTTTAATGAATTAAACGTGCACATATGATAACTTGTTTTGTGAGCTCATCTCATTAAAGGCTGAGTGAGGTTAATCTACTAAAAAGGAAATGCTCTGTAGGGGCTTCATGATTACATTATAGTATAATTTTAATGACCTTTTTTTTTTAAAAAAAAAAAGTCTTCTCTTCAATACTTCCATCTGAAACCATGCCTGTCCCTGTTACTTTTCATTCCATGCCTCTTAGTTTTAGTTTGATAATAAAATGTTTTAAGCAGAAGGGAAAAGAACCAATAGACTAATTCACCAGTTCTCTGGCACATAATTTTCTACTCTAATGAAGATGTTATTGAAATTCTTGTCAAGACTAATGATCCTCCTTGTCAGCTAATATTGGAGGAAGCTGCATGCTACAGTTTTGCACCATTCTGAGCAATGTCATTCTGGATGGGACCGGTTTTGCCTGAGGCCCATTTCCGTTCCAAGTTGCAGCCAGCCCATGGAGATCAATTTGTGCAAGCCGCTTCCCACATGGAAACAGTCACTTCTTTAATGCATTCTCAAACTGCAGGCAAAAAAGTATTTGTACAGGCACCCGGACAATATTTGAAATAACATGAAGCACTACTTCACAGTAATTTTATTTGATTTTATTTCTCCCTGGGATAGCTTCCATCAAATGTTCATGTATCCCTCTTGATTTCTCATCAATTCATTCAGCACCAAGTGATTAAATGAGCGACACAATTCCACAATGAAGCATGATGGTAGGGTTCATATTAAATTATATGAAAGGCTTTCTTTTTTCTGTGCTATTTTATCTATGGTGGCCCATTCATACACATACCAATCATCACATGAACTAGCTATAGGCTGTGGCATTTCAACCAACCAGTTGTGTGATGCCCTTAAATAGAAAGCTGGGTATTAGAGGTACCATCTAGGACTTTTTAAATCAATTATATCATAGGATATCCATTAATTTCTTTTCAACTTTGCCCATCATTCCAGAGGCATTTTCTCAACACTCTTACAACCACCCGACAGCCCATTTTTATTACTACTATTTAATCTCAGCAACTCTTTTCATCCTTTTTTCGGCTGCTTTTTAACTACATGTCAGGCAGGAGTAATGCACATGAAAGTGTGAAAATTCATAGACTGAGCCTGATTTACCTCCAGAAAATTATTCTGCTTGCTTTCAAGTTTTCACTGGCTCTCTTGATTGTAATTATTGGGTCACAGGAAGTTTCAGCATGTCAGCAGGACAATTTCCGCCTTTCTTTCTACCCCCCCCCCCTTTTCTTTCTCATGGAAGAATATGTGGGGATGTTTCCTCAACTTCTGTGGTCAATGGTTTATGGATCATTTTGTGTTAAGTGCCACAGGTTTATGTGCTGAGTTAATTGGTTCACCATTTCCCACAGTGTGTTGATAGCGTTTTGGTGTCAGCAGCAGCAGACCTGTTAATGGGTGGCTTTGATGATGTATCAAGTATTCTGCCAGTGCAACAGAAAGGTGTCAACCCTCTGCCAAAGAATCAAGCATAAGATGTTCCTGTTATAATTCAGTTTTTCAGCAATGTGCCCAAGGGGTTTGTGGTGTGTGTGTGTGTGTGTGTGTGTGTGTGTGTGTGTGTGTGTGTGTAAGCCCCGAGAATGTGAAACCTGGACCTTTGAAACCTAAATATATAATGCATATGAAAAAAAAAACAACAGCCATCTATGTGTATCTTAGAGTTTGGTTTTTGAAAATGATGATTAGCTTTTAAATTACGTTATTAACTGTAATCAAGTTTCTTTACTGCATTCGGTAACTTATTGATTCACTAATGACAGGAACTATAATTTCTCAAAGGTAAGATGGCAGTTCAAGAGAAGATGTCTCCTGAAAAATAGGTTTGATTTTTTCCCCAGATGCTTACAGATATGTTTGTGTAGGGCTCTCAGAAAAACATGCTACTAACATTTCTACATTCAATGGTCAGCTTTGGTCTGAGATGCAGAGAGACTGAGAGAAAGCTGTATTTGGGCTTAGTTTGCTAGCTGCATCTGTCTATCTTTACAATACCCCCCCCCCAATATGTTAGAGCTTTCAAAATTGGCTTCATTAATATCCATCCTTCAGTAGTAGTATCATCTTGAGATGTTGTGTCTCAGACATTTCCTAGACTGCCCAGAGCTGTGGATTTTCACTAGGTGGAATGTTATTAAAAATATCATAGACAAACAGAATGACGCTCCAAATTGGGACACATGCTTGAAATAGTCACTTTCCTACATGATGCCTGAATTGGAGAATATGTGGATCTCCTACTGTCTTAGAGGAAAACCAACACAATTACTTAGTATCTGTCGTACTTTTCAGGATTGTGCATCCCAGATCACAGCTCAAAGATATGCACATAAATGTGCACATTAAAGAAAAGTCCACTCCAAAATGTATATGAACAGAAATTGCACACAGATATACAATTGTATTAAGGCAAAAGTGTGCCCACTTGGAAAAGTGCATACATATTAGGAAATAACTCAGAAACTCACATGGCTTTTTATGCAGGCTTTTTGCTCTATCAGCACATTGATGTTAATGCATGCCAAAATGAAGTTACTATTGGAGATATTAGGAACTCAGCAGAGCAAAAATGAAGATTGCAGCTTGCCTTTAAGATGTGTACCATTACTTCTGTGAGTACCAGAGGTGGGCACGAAACTGAAAACCTATGTTCAGTTCATTCTGTTTCAGGCCCTGTTTTGGTTTGGTTCGGGTTCATACGATTTTTTTTTAAAATGTATGAACTCGAACCAGCCAAACTGGTTCGAGTCTGACTTACCAGTGGGGGTGGGGGTGGGGGTGACGGTGGTGGAGGTAGCAGTGGCGGCGGCGGCGGCGGTGGCAGCAGGGATTTTTAAAGGCAATGGCTTGGGGCCAGCACCTCAGTTTTTTTGTTTTGTTTTTGAGCGCTGACCTCGTGGCTCCTGGGACCTTGTCAGCACTCATTTTATTATTTTATTTTATTTTTTTAATTTTAGAGCACTGACCAAGCAGCGGCTGGGTCTGGATCGGCACTCCTTTATTTTATTTTATTTTTTAAGTGCCCACCGCACAGCTCCAGGAACCGGGTTGGTGCTCTTTTTTATTTCTTTATTTATTTTATTTTATTTTTTAGAGTACCAGCCAAGCAGCCCCTGGGGCCAGGTTAGTGCTTGTGTTTTTCTTTGATTTTTTTTTTTTGGGGGGGGAGGGGTTGCCAACCACGTGGCTCCTGGGGCTGGGTTGTTGCTCTTTTTTTTTCTTGGATTTTAGAGCGCCGACCAAGCTGCCCCTGGGTCTGGGTCATTGCTCTTTATTAATTTTTTAAAATTTATTTTAAATTTTAAAAAGTCCCCAGCCAGGGGTTTTTTGAGGTTCTGGCTTGGGGCCAGCGCCTCTACAGGCAGCAGCAGCTTCTGGAGTTCTAGGACCAGGAAGGCAGTGACAAGGTAGGAGGGAGGGGGTAAAGAAAAACGAAGCAAACAAAATGTAAATTTCCATTTTGTTTCATTTCATTTTGTTAGCTAATGAAAAGGATAACTAATAACAAAACAAATTAAAAGTTTGTTTTGTGCCCATCACTAGTGAGTACACATTTCCTTTGTGTACAATTTTCCTAACTTGGTTTTTTAATCTTTCTTTGTATAGATATATATTATTTGTATGTATATCTATCTATCTATCTATCTATCTATCTATCTATCTATCTATCTATCTATCTATCTATCTATATGGACCACAGTGGTCCAAATTACCAGAAACCAAGCACCCGTATCTCATTATCCAATTTACTAATTCTTCTGAAGCTGCTATTCAAGCATATTCCTTGATCACTCAAAGTTTAACCGAGATGCTCAGGTCCACTCGTCCCTCTATAGGTAACAATGGCCCAGCCTCCTGGTTTGATACAGAATGCTGGATTGTGAAACACAAGGTGAGACAATTATTCCATCTTGTCCAGACCCAAACTTCTCCTGAGCTACTGGCCCTTTATTTCACAACTAGAAAGACCTGCCAGTTATTTCTGGAAGAGAAGCAACATAATTCTGTTCTGAATAAATGGTCCACACTGCTTAAAGCCATTTCTTCCAAGAACAGCAGAATCTTTTGGCAATTGGTTTACTGTTCTAATCCACTTTCCTCTCCAAACAACTCCCCTCCCCCCATTTCTCCTGCTTCCTGGATAAAACACTATGCCAAAAATTTTGCTGCCTCAGATTTGGTTTTTACGTCCACTCATTTGATCTCTGACCTCCCTTCCTGCCCCCCAGTTCTGGAAGATGAAATACTAGAATTAATAAGTTCCTTGAAACCTAGGAAAGCTTTGGGACCTGGCAGGGTCCCTTGGCTAATCTATTCACCTGGATTGATCAAACTGGGAACTTAACTGAATCTTCCCTATCCTCAATTCTAATCCCAATTTTTTAAAAAGATGATCCTTCTTCCCCAACTAATTACAGGGACCTATTAACTCTTCTAACAGTTTGGGCCCAGGAAAAGCGTCTTCCTGGTAATGAACAAATTGACTTCAGTCCGGGATCCTCAACCTTAGATCATGCACTTATATGATCCTTTCTTCCCCAAAAAACTCTATGCAGCCTTCATTGATCTCTGGGATGCCTTCGACTCAACAGAGAATTTTCATGGAACAAATTAGCTTCCTGGGGAATTGATCCTCATTTGCTCTTTTTAATTAGAATACTTCTCTCTTCTAACTCTTCTAGTAGGGACTAGTTGTAGTGGCATCATTTCAGATAGGATACCAATAGCTAAAGGTGTGTGTCAGGGCTGTATACTAACTCCGCTATTTAATCTTTTTCTAGCTGACTTATGTCCTCAGTTAGCTCAATATGAAAAGTTTGCCCATTGCCTGAATAACTCTCCACTAGAGATGGGCACGACTTAGCGGTATTCCCGTTTCCATTTCCGTTACTCGTATCCGTTACTCTACGGAAACGGAAACGGGAATTACTCCACCAGAATTCGAGCTCGAACCGACGAACGAACAATTTGGTCTCATTTGTCGTGCTCGTTACTTGCATCGCGCAATGCCAAGCGGCACAGAAAAAAAGTTTTTAAAAGTTAAAAAAAAAAACCCGATTCCCGGCCCTAAAAGTAGGCGAAAACTGTCTGAGGGCACCTACCAGGCCAGAAGGGTGTTTTATTTGGGGGGGGGGTTTCCCCGCCCCCTCTCCTTGGCTATTGCTACTGCTGCGCTGCTGGTACCAGGCTGGGAGGGCGCATCCATTTGCCATGCAGTGCGGGGGATCCAAAATGGCGACCACAATATTTTTTTTGAAATCGTTGCCCAAAACCCCACCAAAGCACCACAGAAACATGCGAAAATTAGCTATTTTAAATGCTTGAATTTTTACAGTAGCAGCAGTGGGTTTTTCTTGCAAAAAAAGTCTCCGTTGATTTTATTTTATTTAATTTTTTTACACCTGCACATTTGCAATGATGGGCTCTCCCATGGGAGTAGACCATGCAAATTTTCCACCAATCGCATGGCCACTTGGCCAGGTTGACCACAGAGACTTCTGGGATGTGCCAATCGGGCATAAACAGCCCACTAATCGTAGCCCAAACCCGAACCCTAAGCCTAACCCATATGCCAGTACACTGTCCTTCTAAGTGGGTCAGAGAGGCACCCAGAGGTGCACCCCAATACTCACCCTAACCTCACCCGTAACTAGCCTAACCCTAGCCGTTCCGCTAACCCGTCTTAACCCTAAGCCAGATCTACTTGCATTGCACTACATGCAAGTACGTGAGACACAGCGGGTGCAAAGAGTCTGCCAGTCCGTCACTTGTGGCTCTGGCTGACTCCTGCAGCTCCCTCCAGGAGCCCGCTACCCCCTCCCCAAACCAGTACTAATGACAACAAAAAAACGAAAAAACGAACCGACTAATTTTTGCAAATTTTCGCGAAAAACGGAAACGAGCCGAAACGGAACCAGCCCGACTAACGACAACTCGAAAAAAAAATTTTTTTCAAGTCGTGCCCATCTCTACTCTCCACTACCCATACTGCTCTATGACGATGATTTGGTTCTGTTCTTCTTTCTATTTCCAGAACCAGGCTGTGACACCTCTAAACAGCATTTAAAGCATACTATGCATCCAATTATTTGATAATCAATTCAGAGAAAACTAAAATATTGGTCTTTTCAAAATCCTGGAACCCGGTATACTGGTGTATCAATAATAGGCCTATTAAACAAGTTAAATCATTTAAATATCTAGGGATAATTTTCCACTATCTTCTTGGTTGAACTTTACATAAAAATTCAGCAATATTATTAACAACACTTCACCTAGATGCAGTCGCTCACTTCCATTATAATAGTGGCAACCAGCATATCCCTGTAGCTCTTAAAGTTTTACAGACAAAGACTATGAGCCAATTTCTGTATGGTGTCCCAATTTGGATCAAATTGGCTAATGAGAGAGTAGACCTGGTTATGGCCTCCTTTTAAAGATGTATTTTAAGTGTCCCTAATATTATTAAACTATCAACTATGACCCTTGAGTTGGGTATCTACTTACCTTCGACCATGGCATGGTCCTTGGCTTTTAAATACTGGTTAAGCCTTTACTATAACACTCCTTCTAGTTCCTTGCTGTATGATCTTTTAAAAGACCCTTTCACTTCCACTTGGGAGGGTCTTTTTGAAATTAAACTTCAAAACTTAGATTTTACTCTCGAATCTTTTGCAGATATTGAACTTAACAGAGCTCATCTGATCATAAAGACAAGATTACTGGAAGTAGAAATTCACTCACTTACCTCTAGTCTTAATACAGTCTGCTCCCCACGTTATTTTAATTTACCCCCCCCCTCTTTTGGACAAGACTTGTCTTATTTTCGCAAGTTATCAAACCCAAATAAGAGGCATGCCTTTATATTAGTCAGACTTAACATCTTTCCTTATTCAGTTTTGTCTGGAAGATACCACAATATCCCTCTTGCTCAGACTATTTGTAACTTTTGCCACTTAGAACCCTACACAGTCTCCCACAACTTGTGTCATTGTCTGGCACACAATAAGCTACGCAAACTCTTCTTGGAGCAAATCCTCCTTGATTTTCTGGGCCCTCCTGAAGGATATATGGGCTTTCTCCTTCAGGACAATTCTGGACTAGTCACTGCTTGGGTGGCTGAATTTCTAATAGCTGTAGGTTGTTGTTTTTTAAAGAGAAACCCTCTGTGAATTTAAGTTAGACCACTGATGAGATTTATTTTATAATGTCCTTTGTAACTGTTTAGTCTTTATTTGTGCACTTCCTTTGTTTTAATGCCATTCAAGGTTTATGGAATGGCATAGATTTATTTTTTATTTAGGACAGAATCCATTATTCTTTGTGGCTACCTTAGAGTCTCCAGTTATTTCCATCACCTTAGGAAATTTTTGTTTCTTAATTTTCTGTAACTTGCATATGCACAATTTGCTTCAGTGAAATGACAGTTCAAGACAATCTGAAAAAAGGAAGACCTATCCTTTATTTTGTTGTCATGGCAATAGATATCTTTCTTCTACTTATTCTTCTTTCTTTAACTTGCCATTTGTATTTTCCACTATCTTCTCCTCCAGCAGCCTCTTTAAGGAACTAGCATTGCAGCAAAACAGTTTAATTAATCTGATATTTTGTTTTTGTTTTTTGTTTATCTAGTGGAGCCCAGTAGAGTCAATGAGATCTCTTAAGGCTCAGAGATGAACAAATTGAGCTCATCATTCCTTAATATGCAATATCCTATGTGGTGCAATTCATTTACATATTTATTCTTTAAAATTAATACAAAATTCCATCATGAGCTGTAAAAAGGGGGAGATATTATCAGCCTTTTTCTGTAAGTTCATAAAGCTGCAAAATCATGATTAACCAAGGATTGCGCTCTTCAGCTGAATGAACCGATTTGACTAACAAAAACACATCTTAAGTTTGAAATTCAGTTCAACATCTTCTTTGAGTCTTCTTAATTTAAAGGAAAATATTTGAAAGTAAACCAAGTGACTTGAAACATACCTGATTAATGATCTTGTTAATAAACTAATCTAAATGCATGATCCCATGCCTCTTCCAAATAAAATACTTTGGGAAACAGGTCAAGTGAGAGGAAATGGTAATGTATATTGGATTTGTTTGCTTGCATCTCATGTCTTCTGCTAGTAATGATAGATTTTAATAAGTAAAAATATTAAGGAGTTTCAGTTGAGTGATGTTTTTGTACTTTAGTAAACCATCAGTCCATAGATCTGTCAGATTATTAACTCGCATCCTGTATAGATATAAACAAATCAGTTTGCCTAGAATTTAGAATTATTATTGGAACCTTGTGTATCACCACCTAGAAATGTTAGATTGATAGGGATTATGTATTTTCTGTAGAGTCTTTTCTGGTAGCAGAATCATAACTTGAAAACTCTTTTAATAATAATAATAATAATAATAATAATAATAATAATAATAATAATAATAATAATAATAATAATAATAATAATAATAATAATAATAATAATAACTTTATTTTATGCCGTCTTTCTCCCCGGAGGGAGGTTAGAGTACAGCAGAGTAGAGTAACTAGAGTAGAACCACTAAGTTATGTTCTGTTAGAGATGGTACAAACAAAACAAAATGAGGACAGTCATGGAAGATCACTGGTTTTTGGTTCAAGTAGTTCACGTTCGTCCAAAATGAAGAACCCAAACTTTCCTGAACCAATGAGTTTTTTAAGCAATTTCCAAACTTCCTGATTCATTTTTGCCACCCACCATGTGTGTGTGTGTGTGTGTGTGTGTGTGTGTGTGTGTGTGTGTGTGTGTGTGTGTGTGAACTACGAACCAAGGTAGACCATCATTTTGCTCATTTGTGTTTATCTCTAGTTAGTATTTTAATTTTAAGTATCTTTGAGTAATGTTCAGTTTTAACTTTCCTAAATGAGATGTGTTTACTCCCATGTTGATCCCCCCCAAAAGATATATATGTCCACTTTTGTTTCTATTGCAGCTTTATTGTATATTGCCCTAGGCAACTAGCAAATGGAGGATAAGATTCACAGATCTGTCAAAATAAATAATGTATCACTTTATTTATATAAATTCCAGTGCCATTTTCCATGGCACATGCAGCACTAAAGCTATTAGTTAGTCCCAGCTGGAGTAGCCATTAAATCAACAGGCTTAAAAATCCTGTTAAACTCACTGCAAAGTAATCCTCATACACTTCAGCTCCATAGTTATCACTTAGTGTATTGTCTCTGGTTATAGTGTAACATCTCTGGTTGTTCAAAAATTCTGTAACTTCAGTTGATTCAGGTCATTCTTTCTAGCTGGGACTAATGATTGCATTGATTATGGAATGGTCCATTAATTCCAGTGGAACTTGTAGATCCATGACCCCCATGTGTACCAGATCTTCCACTGAATTTAATGGGAGAACCCTACAGGGAGTGAACAATATTTCTAGCACTCGCTTGACTTATGTCCGTAAGATACTGAATAGAGATGGACACAAAACAAATGTTTTATTTGTTTCATTATTCATTATTCATTTCATTCTGTAACAAAATGAATAACAAACCTAACAGCAAAATAGAAACAAAATGAAACAAACAAACAAAATCAGTTCATTTCGGTTTGTTTTGTTAATGGCGGCAATTGGCAAAAAAGGTATTTTTTACCTTAGAAATTGTTCTTATAATTAATTTTTTTATTTTAAAACTAGCAAACAAAATATGAACAATAATACAAACAAACAATACAAACAATAAAAGTGCACCCTCACTCCCCTGGGACCATCCAGTTGTTCCTTTAGCTTCTATTCTTTCTTCATCTTCTCTTTTTCTAGTTGGCTTCTTAGAGTCTTTTTCTCCAGAACTGTGTTGGATTGTAAGTCGGTTGTTTTCCTTTCACTTTTAGTAGTACATGGTCTATAAATTTCCCCCAGATATCATAAAAAATATCCTTCCTCATTTCCCCTCGCAAAACTTTTAAACTGCAAGTCAATTTATCATTTAAGGCTATATCCCACACTTCATTATACCAGTCCACAATTTAAAAATCTAGCTTCAGCTTCCAGTTTTTAGCTATAATCAGTCTTGCTGCTGTCATAAGATTTGCGATTAATTCTTTTGTTTTTATATCCTATTCATTAGTAAGTGGTAATGATAACAGTGCAATTTCCGGCTTACATTCAATATCAACTTGAAGTATTTCTTTTATCTCACTGAAAATCTGTTGCCAAAACTTTTGAACTATTTTACATTCCTACCAAAGATGAGTATAGGTGCCTATCTTTTTTTCACATTTCCAGCAAATCTTAGAATATCTTGGATTTATTCTATTCAGTCCAACTGGTGTCATATACCATCTTAAAATTAGTTTAAAATAATTTTCCTTTTTTTTCTGACTGATAATGATCGTAAAATCTTCATGTTCCAAATTCTTTTCCATTCATCTTTTTTTATTTCTTTATCAATGTCTTGCTTCCAAACCTCTCTTATTATATCTTGCTCCCTTTCCTCTAGTGAGTCCTCGAATATTTTATATATTTTACCTATCGCTCCTTTCCCTGGAATTCCTTTCTCTGGTTCATATGTTAACAAGACTTGTTCAAACTTTGTATATTCTCTAAGTTGTGTATTTCTCCTTATCCAGTCTTTCGTCCAACTTTCTAACTGAGCATAATTCATCCAAGTTAAATCCTTTGCTTGTAGTCTGCGCTTAATTTCTTTTCATCTTGTTAATCCATTCTTTTAATCTTGCCACTTTCATTATTTTAAATAATTCTCCATATTTCTTCATATTTGTGGGGAAATTTTCCTGATCTATCACTAAACAAAGAGGGGATCCTTCCGGTACCAATTTCCTCCCCTACTTTGTCCAAGTGGTTATTAAGGAACTCAGGAGGGGTTTTTTAATTTGAGGTTCTCTTCTTCGAGGCACCCTCGTCTTGGTACAATGGCCCCCTCCCTAGGCTGGGGGGAGTTTCCCTCCAGCCTACGGACAGGGCCAGGAATCTGGGCATCATCCTGGACTCAGCCCTCTCCCTGGAACCCCAGGTGACAGCGGTCTCCAGGGCCACTTTTTTCCAACTCCGCAGGATCGCCCAGATCTGCCTGTACCTCGATGAGTCCTCCCTGAGAACAGTTGTGCAGGCCCTTGTGATATCGAGAATTGACTACTGCAATGCACTCTACGTGGAGTTGCCCTTGACCCTTGTCCAGAAGTTGCAGCGGGTACAGAATGCGACGGCCAGACTGGTGGTGGGTGCCCATAAGTATGATCACATTACCCCAGTTCTGGCCCACCTGCATTGGTTGCCCGTTGCCCTCCGGATAAGGTTCAAGGTCCTGGTTTTGGTTTTCAAAACCCTCCACGGCCAGGGACCTGATTACCTGGCAGAGCAGAGATCAGCTGAGGCCAGGCCCACTCAGATGTCGCGGGCGCACTCACTCAGGGTGGCCACTCCAAGGGAGGCACAAAAATCAACAATTCGTAGTCGTGCCTTCTCGGTGGTCAGCCCTTCCTTGTGGAATCAGCTACCGAGTGAGTTGCGCCTTGCATCGCCCCTGCCTGCCTTCAAAAAAGCTTTTAAAACCTTGCTCTTTAAGGAGGCTTATGGCGACCTCATTTCTGTTTAGTTCTTTTTTTCTCTCTCTCTCGCCCGCTGCCTTTATTCAGGGTTTCTATTGACTGGTGCCCATCGCTGTTCTCCGCTATTGTTCTTATTATATGTTTTAACAATCGTATTTACTGGTTTTCTTTTGTAAATCGCCCAGAGTCCTCCGGAAATGGCGCGGTATATAAGTGCAGGAAATAAATAAATAAATAATAAATAAATAAATTGATATAGTTCCGTTCCTTAGTCTTAAGAAAATCTTTATCTAAATCTATCTCTAAGTATTTAATATATTTGCGGCTTTTCAATCCATAGTTGGAAATCTTCTCAATTTCTTGTTTATCATGATTAAACAACATAATTTCTGTTTTTTGCCAATTTACACATAATCCAGTTATTTCACCAAGTTCCTTTAAATGTGATTTTATTCTTGGTATATTTTCTAATGGGTTTTTTATAGTTAATAAGGCATCATCCACAAATAAACTGATTTTAAAGGGTCTTTATGGTCTCCAAAGGCCCAATTGCAATTTGCTATATAATTAAAGCCTCCCTCTGCCATACCTGGTGTTTCCACACTTGCTGCATGTGTTGGGTTCTCAGAGGGCACAATTGCTAAATCCTTGTAGAAACCCCAAACACTGCCTGCCTCAGTGGGTGCTGCCTTCTATGGGGTTGGAGCCACTGTGCTGCCTGCCAATGGGTGACTTGGGGCCCTTACTCTCTGCTTACCTGCCTCAGTGGTCACTGCCTTCTGTGGCGTTGAAGCTGCACTGCTGCCTGCCAATGGGTGACTTGGAGCCTTTATGTCTGGTGCTGCCTTCTATGGGGGTTGGAGCCACTCTGTCTGCTTCTTGTGTGGGCGGATTGCTTCTCTTTTTTTGGGGGGGGACAAAAACACAAAAATGAAAGGGTGACAAGAGGTCAAAGCTGCCTATAAGATGGAGGATTTGCACTAGCTGTATTCAGACAGATGAAGCTGTTTGGATGAACAGCGAAACGTTTCTATCTCTCTCTCAGAAGAAGAAGAAGAAGAAGAAGAAGAAGAAGAAGAAGAAGAAGAAGAAGAGAAGAAGAAGAAGAAGAAGAAGAAGAAGAAGTCCAGTAGCCATGACTCAACTTCCAGACGAATTCCTTCCCAAAGAAAGTTGATGGATGCCGACAGTGATGGTGATGATGGTGGTGGTGGTGAATGGTGATGATGAATGATGATGGATGATGAGGATGCTGCCAGTGTCCAGTTTGTCCAGTTGAAAGGACTGGAGCATCCACAGACAATAGCAGTGTGGGAGAGAACACTCTCAGGATGCTGGTAGGCAGTATATTAAAAGTTTATTAAAATAGTCCTTATTAAAACAGCCCAACGCGTTTCGGCCCAAATGGCCTTCTTCAGGGACTTATTCACTATAAAAAGGTGACATTTAAAAGACATAGAGTGAGAGAATTTTACATATGAACAACAAACAGAAGCACTAATAATCGAATGCATGATAAATACTTAAAATGCTGAAACAGTAAGTTTTGTAGGGATACTCACTAAGTGTTACAGGTATACTTTAAAAGCAGTATGGCCTGCTGTCTCAAACTCCTGACTAGCTTACAATATAACATTCTGGAGAACAACCATATAAGGCGTGGTATGCATGTGTATACAGTCTCAAAAATATATAGCTTCAAAAGAGAACTGATGAAAGCAGATACATGGGTATTTTACTGTTTACCCCACTATTTCCATATATAGGGTATCATTCATCTGCTTGCATGTATGTGGGTGTTGTCTACAACTATTTCCAAACATCTTATCTGAAGCAGAATTTGCGGGCAATTATCCCTGTGTTCCACTTGTTGGAAAACATACTCTTATCTTTCTTAGTATTATCACTTCATTGTTTAGAAGGGTAAAAGAACTGTTTTTATTCAACATAACTGCAATATTATACTACAATACATACCACTAACCTGTGCTCAAAGAAACTCTGGAGACGTAAATGTCTTGCTTCTCAGTCTGTTGCTAGCTACAGCTGAGGACTTTTATAATTGCTGGTGAGATTACCCAGCTGGTGTAGCATTCAAGTGAAATCCATTTGTAGCTGTAGCCTTGACCAAAATTTATAATAATGGTAAAAAGTCTATTTCTTCATTCAAACCCATAGGGGATAAGGTGTTTAGCCTAATGATCCAGTCTATTTCTTTTTTTAGAAGGATTTTTTCATTGTTTTTCACAGTTTCTATTGCCCAAAATTTAAGATCTTTTTCTGAATGCTTGTATTCTATGAAGTGGTTTACTAAAGGAGTGCCTATCCTTTTATTTCTGATGTTGCTAATATACCCATAATCCCCTCTTATATTCAAGATTCTAGGGATTTCATTAATAAAATTGAATCCATACAGATCAAAGAACATGACCTCCTGATTACTATGGACGTCAAGTCTCTTTACACCAGCATACCTATAGAAGAAGCTTTATCCATTATACTTGACACTTTGCAGAAAAGAACAGAAGAACACCCCCCCTCATTCTTTTTACATGATTTAGCTGAACTATCTCTTACAAAAAATTACTTCAAGTTTGACAATAAATTTTATTGGCAAATTAAAGGGGTTGCCATGGGTTGTCCTATGGCCCCTGAAATAGCCAATTTATATATGGAAATTTTTGAAAGACACATCTATTCCCCCACCAATCCCTTCTTTAAACATATTGTCAAATGGTTCCGATACATTGATGACATTTTTATTATTTGGAGAGGAGGAGACAAGCTCATAAAGTCCTTTTCTGAATGGATAAATTCTCTAGATACTAATCTGAAATTTGATTTAGAATACAACCATTCTGAAATCCACTTTTTAGATCTTACCATCAAAATACACTCCGGACGATTGAACACCAGCTTATATAGAAAACCTACAGACTGCAACTCTCTCCTCAGATTTGACAGTTCACATCCAAAATCCCCCACAGAAAATTTACCATATGGACAATTCCTAAGAATCAGAAGAAACTGTACCAACACAGATGATTTTCTATCTGAATCTCATTCCCTAAAAAAACAATTGTCCAATAGAGGCTATCCAAATCACATCATTGAAAGAAATTTCTATAAAGCAATTAACTCTAGAAGAAAAGATCTACTTTTAAGTCAACAGAGAGATACCCATAACCGTATTAGTTGTGTGTTGACATACAATCATATCACCAACAAACTACAAAATAGCATTAGAACACATTGGCACATCCTCAATAACATACCTGGGTGCTCAGAAAAACCTTTAATTACTTTTAAAAGAACAAAAAACCTAGCTGACTTTTTAATCAGGAGTGAATTCAAAGAAGAAAAAAATCAGATAAAAGATAACATTCTCAAGACCAAAAAGCCACCTACTGGCCATCACCCATGTGGGCATTGTATTTATTGTAAACATACCACAAAAATGACTGATTTTACAGATACACAAAATAGGAAATATACTTTAATGCAATTCACAAACTGTAATACTCAGGGTGTCGTATATGTCATCAGCTGTCCTTGCCCTAAACTGTATGTAGGGAAGACTTCCAGACCCTTGAAAAAATGGATAGGGGAACATATTAGCAACATCAGAAATAAAAGGATAGGCACTCCTTTAGTAAACCACTTCATAGAATACAAGCATTCAGAAAAAGATCTTAAATTTTGGGCAATAGAAACTGTGGAAAACAATGAAAAAATCCTTCTAAAAAAAGAAATAGACTGGATCATTAGGCTAAACAACTTATCCCCTATGGGTTTGAATGAAGAAATAGACTTTTTACCGTTATTATAAATTTTGGTCAAGGCTACAGCTACAAATGGATTTCACTTGAATGCTACACCAGCTGGGTAATCTCACCAGCAATTATAAAAGTCCTCAGCTGTAGCTAGCAACAGACTGAGAAGCAAGACATTTACGTCTCCAGAGTTTCTTTGAGCACAGGTTAGTGGTATGTATTGTAGTATAATATTGCAGTTATGTTGAATAAAAACAGTTCTTTTACCCTTCTAAACAATGAAGTGATAATACTAAGAAAGATAAGAGTATGTTTTCCAACAAGTGGAACACAGGGATAAATGCCCGCAAATTCCGCTTCAGATAAGATGTTTGGAAATAGTTGTAGACAACACCCACATACATGCAAGCAGATGAATGATACCCTATATATGGAAATAGTGGGGTAAACAGTAAAATACCCATGTATCTGCTATCATCACTTCTCTTTTAGCTATATATTTTTGAGACTGTATACACATGCATACCATGCCTTATATGGTTGTTCTCCAGAATGTTATATTGTAAGCTAGTCAGGAGTTTGAGACAGCAGGCCATACTGCTTTTAAAGTATACCTGTAACACTTAGTGAGTATCCCTACAAAACTTACTGTTTCAGCATTTTAAGTATTTATCATGCATTCGATTATTAGTGCTTCTGTTTGTTGTTCATATGTAAAATTCTCTCACTCTATGTCTTTTAAATGTCACCTTTTTATAGTGAATAAGTCCCTGAAGAAGGCCATTTGGGCCGAAACGCGTTGGGCTATTTTAATAAGGACTATTTTAATAAAATTTTAATATACTGCCTACCAGCATCCTGAGAGTGTTCTCTCCCACACTGCTATTGTCTGTGGATGCTCCAGTCCTTTCACCTTGGTCCTCACCTACTGGCATCATGTCCTGGGACAACACATTCAGCTACTCTAAAGAGTTTTTAGACAATCTACTCACACAGCCATCTATTTTTGAACGTCAAAATGAATGTACCAGCATGGAATGGGAAGAAATCTGCAATTTACATAAGAAACTGATAAGAAGTGAATTGCATGCCTCCACATTAATAGAATACTGCAGAGTACAAAGAATCCCCAGAGGATTAAGAATATTAAAAAACCAGGCATGTATAGAGACAACAATGAGTTCGTCAACAAATGGAATGTCATCCTCAACAAATGTTCACAAGACCTCATGCTCCTCATCATTGACACCTCTTCCAAAAACAACATTGAAATGAAAAAAACCTTAGATGAAAATATGGACAAATACAAACATCTAACGAAAGATAAAGAAAAGAATTTAGAGAACTTGGATAAGGAGCTGAAGAAATTCCATGAGGAACCAAAAGCATTCAAATATAAAAAAAATTTAAGAGATGAAGGAGATTATGCTTCTAAGAAAGTTTACCCATGGCAATACAAAAGATCCAAAAAAGTATCTTTCCACATAGAAGACAGCTCCTTCTCATCACACACAGATTGGGAATCGGACATAGATGACAACAGAGATACAGATGTCAATCACAGGAGTTTTTTAGACACAGATACAAGACACAACAAACCAAAAGGACATCCCAACACCTCCATGACCAAAAGAAGACCACCAAGGAACAACTCCTCCATCAGAACCAGGAGAAGAGCACGGTAGTGAACTTTTCTCATTGAACTCTCAACGATACAGAATGTGAGGTATTAAATAAAGGTCTATCTTTTGTTCCCACTCCCAAACATGACCCCACCACCATTAGGCTTGATCTTTTTCGTTTTATCAGAAACATAAGATTACGCCAGCATTTTGGCACATCTGAATCTCTCCCCCGTTCATGTCATTTTTTTAAGGGTAAATCCTCATTTATGCCCTCTGATCATCCAGATCCTTCCATTATCACTTTTGAAAGACTAGTTTTACTAGATTTAGACAGATTAGAAAAATCCCACAGGAACCCTTGGCACAATATGAGTAAAATAGAAATGGACACTTTAAGGTCCCTCTCCCAAGATCCCACTATTATCATAAAACGAGCAGATAAAGGTGGAGCCATTGTAATTCAAAATACTTTAGACTACAAACAGGAAGTCCTCAGACAACTGGCAGATACCTCCACATATACAATGTGCTCCAAAGATCCCACACAAGACATCTTAAAGGAGATTAAATTCATATTAGAAGAAGGACTAACTCTAGGATATATTACCAAATCTGAATATAATTTCCTACTCAACAAAAAACCCAGAATACCGGTCTTCTACACTCTTCCTAAAATCCATAAACAACAATATCCAGTTAAAGGCAGACCCATTGTTTCAGGCTCCAATTCAGTTTTAGAGTCTGTTTCAAAATTCATTGATTATTTTTTAAAACCCTTCATACCCATAATCCCCTCTTATATTCAAGATTCTAGGGATTTCATTAATAAAATTGAATCCATACAGATCAAAGAACATGACCTCCTGATTACTATGGACGTCAAGTCTCTTTACACCAGCATACCTATAGAAGAAGCTTTATCCATTATACTTGACACTTTGCAGAAAAGAACAGAAGAACACCCCCCCTCATTCTTTTTACATGATTTAGCTGAACTATCTCTTACAAAAAATTACTTCAAGTTTGACAATAAATTTTATTGGCAAATTAAAGGGGTTGCCATGGGTTGTCCTATGGCCCCTGAAATAGCCAATTTATATATGGAAATTTTTGAAAGACACATCTATTCCCCCACCAATCCCTTCTTTAAACATATTGTCAAATGGTTCCGATACATTGATGACATTTTTATTATTTGGAGAGGAGGAGACAAGCTCATAAAGTCCTTTTCTGAATGGATAAATTCTCTAGATACTAATCTGAAATTTGATTTAGAATACAACCATTCTGAAATCCACTTTTTAGATCTTACCATCAAAATACACTCGGACGATTGAACACCAGCTTATATAGAAAACCTACAGACTGCAACTCTCTCCTCAGATTTGACAGTTCACATCCAAAATCCCTCAGAGAAAATTTACCATATGGACAATTCCTAAGAATCAGAAGAAACTGTACCAACACAGATGATTTTCTATCTGAATCTCATTCCCTAAAAAAACAATTGTCCAATAGAGGCTATCCAAATCACATCATTGAAAGAAATTTCTATAAAGCAATTAACTCTAGAAGAAAAGATCTACTTTTAAGTCAACAGAGAGATACCCATAACCGTATTAGTTGTGTGTTGACATATAATCATATCACCAACAAACTACAAAATAGCATTAGAACACATTGGCACATCCTCAATAACATACCTGGGTGCTCAGAAAAACCTTTAATTACTTTTAAAAGAACAAAAAACCTAGCTGACTTTTTAATCAGGAGTGAATTCAAAGAAGAAAAAAATCAGATAAAAGATAACATTCTCAAGACCAAAAAGCCACCTACTGGCCATCACCCATGTGGGCATTGTATTTATTGTAAACATACCACAAAAATGACTTATTTTACAGATACACAAAATAGGAAATATACTTTAATGCAATTCACAAACTGTAATACTCAGGGTGTCGTATATGTCATCAGCTGTCCTTGCCCTAAACTGTATGTAGGGAAGACTTCCAGACCCTTGAAAAAATGGATAGGGGAACATATTAGCAACATCAGAAATAAAAGGATAGGCACTCCTTTAGTAAACCACTTCATAGAATACAAGCATTCAGAAAAAGATCTTAAATTTTGGGCAATAGAAACTGTGGAAAACAATGAAAAAATCCTTCTAAAAAAAGAAATAGACTGGATCATTAGGCTAAACACCTTATCCCCTATGGGTTTGAATGAAGAAATAGACTTTTTACCATTATTATAAATTTTGGTCAAGGCTACAGCTACAAATGGATTTCACTTGAATGCTACACCAGCTGGGTAATCTCACCAGCAATTATAAAAGTCCTCAGCTGTAGCTAGCAACAGACTGAGAAGCAAGACATTTACGTCTCCAGAGTTTCTTTGAGCACAGGTTAGTGGTATGTATTGTAGTATAATATTGCAGTTATGTTGAATAAAAACAGTTCTTTTACCCTTCTAAACAATGAAGTGATAATACTAAGAAAGATAAGAGTATGTTTTCCAACAAGTGGAACACAGGGATAAATGCCCGCAAATTCCGCCTCAGATAAGATGTTTGGAAATAGTTGTAGACAACACCCACATACATGCAAGCAGATGAATGATACCCTATATATGGAAATAGTGGGGTAAACAGTAAAATACCCATGTATCTGCTATCATCACTTCTCTTTTGAAGCTATATATTTTTGAGACTGTATACACATGCATACCATGCCTTATATGGTTGTTCTCCAGAATGTTATATTGTAAGCTAGTCAGGAGTTTGAGACAGCAGGCCATACTGCTTTTAAAGTATACCTGTAACACTTAGTGAGTATCCCTACAAAACTTACTGTTTCAGCATTTTAAGTATTTATCATGCATTCGATTATTAGTGCTTCTGTTTGTTGTTCATATGTAAAATTCTCTCACTCTATGTCTTTTAAATGTCACCTTTTTATAGTGAATAAGTCCCTGAAGAAGGCCATTTGGGCCGAAACGCGTTGGGGTATTTTAATAAGGACTATTTTAATAAAATTTTAATATACTGCCTACCAGCATCCTGAGAGTGTTCTCTCCCACACTGCTACAGTTTGTCCAGTTGTCAACACCAGCTTAACAGAACATTTTGTTTGTTTTTTTATTACATTTTTGAACTTAAAGAAAAAAAATTAAAAAGACGAGCGAGAGTCTGAGGAAGATGGAAGCTCCAAACAGCGCAAAGCTGGGGAAATGAATAACAAATTGTAATAAACCAACAAAATGAATATTCCCCCCAAAATTGTTTAAAATGAAACAAAATGAAAAAACAAAAAACAAAACATAACAAAATGAATCGCCATTTTTTCTGTTTATGCCCATCTCTAATACTGAACATTGGAGTTAAAGTTCAGCAAAAGAAATGATTAGCTTAACATTTTTTGTTTCCTCACCACAGTTATTTCTCATACTTGTGAAACTTTCTGCAGTTATTGCTGTGGAGTAAGAAATAGTTTCTAAGATTTTGATAATTATGGAAATGGTAAAACATTAAGTACAAAAAGTGCTGGGTGAGTTTAATGGAGTTTTAAAGCATTATTTGCAGGGGCGAAGGAGAGCAAATATTGATGAGCAGCCCCTGAATAGATAAGAAACATCTGTCCAGTTCTGCAGCAACATTATTTAGTAAATGCAGTTTTCCCACTTTCACACATCTTCCATTTTTTACGAGCTGTCATATCCCTTTGTATGAAGGCCTTGTCAATGCCATATTAAGACTCCATTAGTTGTCCCTGAGGGCCAACTCTTCTTGTAAAAGCCTCTATTATAATCTTGAGTGTAGTTTGTATTCATTTATTTCCAATGCAAAAAAGAGGATGGATTCTATACATTTTGCCTAACTTTATTTTTACCAGAGGACAGCTGCTTGTCTATTTAAATGAATTTATGCCTGTACCTTTTAGAAAATGGATTTTATGATATTGCTATCTATCTATCTATCTATCTATCTATCTATCTATCTATCTATCTATCTATCTATCTATCTATCTATCTATCTATCTATCCTTTCCCATAATGGCTGGGTGTTTGTATCAAGGCATAACAACCCCTCACCAAACATTGGTTGTGTTACATCTGGACTGTCTGTATATTTTTTCTGATCTTTCTAAAGATTTGTCAAAGGGAGCTTGTCTGAATATGAATGCTGCTTCACCACATATTAAAAGGAGTAGATAGTACACCTATCAACATGTCAGAGCTGAAAAAGATTTTGCAGCCAGCTTTTCTCCAGCTGAGAGATTACCAGGCACAGCCCTTCTGTATCACGTAATTATCCAAACAGGCTGGAGGAATCCTGCTGTGAGTGGGATTTTTCCATAGGTAAAATATGGCTGCTTGGAGAGTCCCACCTGTGGTGACTTCAACAAGTGCTGTCTGCCACATAAAAGACTTCCAAAGAGCTAAGTCACTTTGAGAGAGTTCTCTTCTCTTTTCTCTTTGCTCATCCTGTTTTCGGTTTCCATCCAGTCTTGATTCAGAGGAATCTGTATGCTGCAGAACCCTCATTTGCTTTTTTCAATACTACAAGATTTAGGAAGCCAAGACATAGGCTTATTGAGCATTGTCTATGTAACACCATAAAACTACCCTTATGACTGAACTTGTCACTATATTTGTGACAACAATCATTCCCCTGGCTGCCCTTCCTACTGGAGAGGCAAATTTATTAATGTTTTTACTTGTATCTCATATTAAGGAAATCCATTCTCAGTTAGTCTAGGTTCTGAAATCCACAGAACCATACTTATGGGCAATTATCTCATTATGTGAAGCATCAAGGTATACCAATGTTGTGTTTTCTGACTTTTCAGCCAGTTAGACAGTGACCATGTCCAGCACCACCATGCACATATATAAAGCAAATAAGCAAACTAATACTGTGTGACATATAATGTGAGTCAATAGTTCAATTGGGTCAGCTTTCTACTTCTCTAATTGTCTTAGTTGTTAGCCTGATCCTGTTGTCTTAGCTGATACTTTTCCTTATCAGAGATCGGAAAAATCTGTCAATTTCATTTTCATTATGTTACTTAGAATCCTACCATCAATGTCATATAAGGTTATAGGCAGAAATGTGGAACGAACCGCCACAATGGTTGATGAACCATAAACCGCAAATCCCCCACCTCTGAACTGACAAATGGGTTTGTGGGTTTGTGGGTTGTGTTTTGATTTATTTTGTTTTGTTCCCTCTATGCTTTTGTAAGATAAGCTGGCCAGAAGCCCATTCCTGCAAAGGAAAAATAAAAGCTTTGTTTAACACAATAATGGTAAATAGGCCACAGTCTCAGGTGGGGGAGGGGGATTTTATTTGTTTATTTGTTTTAGATAGCCACAACCGGTCTAAAAATCCTGGGCAGTGGGGAAATCCCTTTCTCAAGGCCAGGAAGCTTCCCCCCTTCTGGACCCCAGTGGTGACTCTCTTCCAGGAGCCCAGCCTAGGCACTATCTAACTGATCACCATACTGATCAAATAAATAAGGTATTGCCTTTGCTCCCAGAGGGGATTTCTCCCTCTCTCTTTACCTAAGCCTCCTAGAAGCAGCTGATCCATGGGGACATCAATACAAAAGTCCAGCGAAGGGATGAATTAAATGGGGGGGGAGATTATCCCTTTGTATTTCTCAGGGTTAGAGATGGGCACGACTTAGCGGTATTCCCGTTTCCGTTTCCGTTACTCGTTTCCGTTACTCTACGGAAACGGTAACGGGAATTACTCCACCAGACTTCGAGCTCGAACCGACGAACGAACAATTTTGGTCTGATTTGTTGTGCTCGTTCCTTGCATCGCGCGATCGCGCGATGCCACGCGACACAGAAAAAAGGTTTTTAAAAGATAAAAAAACCCGGTTCCCGGCCGAAAAGCAGGAGGAAAAATGCCTGCCGTGCCTCAGGGCACCTACCAGAGGGGTTGTTTCTGGAGGTCCCCGGCCTCCCCCCCATCCCCCGTCCTGGGCTGCTCTGGTGGGACTCGCCAGTCGCCGCAGGCTCGCAGCCAGCCAGCAAAAAGCCCAGTCTCGCCGGCCGCCGGCCGCCGCAATTAAAGCGCAAGCAAGCGGCATGGATGGCACAGGAAAAAACTTTTAAACTCTCCCCCCACCCATTCAGGGGCCAAAAAAGCAGGCGGAAAAATGCCTGCTTGACTAAGGGCACAGGGCACCTACCGGAGGGGTGGTTTCTGGAGGGGGGGTCCCGCCTCCCCCCCGTCCTGGGCAGCCGGACTCGAGTCACCATGCCATGCGGTGTGGGCGGGGGATCCAAAATGGGGCGGCGAACGCAATATTGTTTTTGAAATCGTGGTCCAAAAACACAGAAGCACAACAGAAACACGCGAAAATTTATAAACTGCCAGATTTTTCACAGTAGCAGTGGGTTTTTTCTTGCAACAAAATGTCTCTCCGCTCCTCCTCTGTCCTCCATTGATTTTATTTTATTTTATTTTATTTACACCTGCGCAATGATGGGCTGGCCGAGTGGCCAGCCATGTGGGAGTGGACGACTATGCAAATTTTTGGAGCCATCCCACCAATCGCATAGCCACTTGGCCATGGAGACTTCTGGGATGTGCCAAAAAGCCCCCTAAAACCTGCCCTAGCCCCCTAACCCTAACCCTAACCCTTGACTCCATACCCATACGTCACAGACTGTCTTCTTAGTGGGTCAGAGAGGCACCCAGAGGTGCAACCCACTAGCCCACCGTAACCTTACCCGTCACTAGCCTAACCCTAGCCCTAACCCTAACCCACCTTAACCCTAAGCCAGATGTACTTGCATTGCACTACACGCAAGTACAATTCCCTTCTGTGTGAGACATGTTGGTGCGAGAGCCTTAGTTAGGCATCTCACTATGGCTCTGGGTTCAGTGCCATCCACTAGTCTTCACAGTCACTGTCTGCACATTCTGCCGTGCCTCAGGGCACCTACCAGAGGGGTTGTTTCTGGAGGTCCCCAGCCTCCCCCCCCATCCCCCATCCTGGGCTGCTCTGGTGGGACTCGCCAGTCGCCGCAGGCTCGCAGCCAGCCAGCAAAAAGCCCAGTCTTTCCGGCCGCCGGCCGCCGCAATTAAAGCGCAAGCAAGCGGCACGGACGGCACAGGAAAAAACTTTTAAACTCTCCCCCCACCCATTCCCGGGCCAAAAAAGCAGGCGGAAAAATGCCTGCTTGACTAAGGGTGCAGGGCACCTACCGGATGGGTGGTTTCTGGAGGGGGGGTCCTGCCTCCCCCCCGTCCTGGGCAGCCGGACTCGCCATGCCATGCGGTGCAGGCGGGGGATCCAAAATGGGGCGGCGAACGCAATATTGTTTTTGAAATCGTGGTCCAAAAACACACAAGCACAACAGAAACACGCGAAAATTTATAAACTGCCAGATTTTTCACAGTAGCAGTGGGTTTTTTCTTGCAACAAAATGTCTCTCCTCTCCTCCTCTGTCCTCCATTGTTTTTATTTTATTTTATTTTATTTACACCTGCGCAATGATGGGCTGGCCGAGTGGCCGGCCAGCCATGTGGGAGTGGACGACCATGCAAATTTTTGGAGCCATCCCACCAATCGCATGGCCACTTGGCCATGGAGACTTCTGGGATGTGCCAAAAAGCCCCCTAAAACCTGCCCTAGCCCCCTAACCCTAACACTAACCCTTGACTCCGTACCCATACGTCACAAACTGTCTTCTTAGTGGGTCAGAGAGGCACCCAGAGGTGCAACCCACTAGCCCACCGTAACCTTACCCGTCACTAGCCTAACCCTAGCCCTTGCACTAACCCACCTTAACCCTAAGCCAGATGTACTTGCATTGCACTACACGCAGCAAGTACAATTCCCTTCTGTGTGAGACATGGTGGTGCGAGAGCCTTAGTTAGGCATCTCACTATGGCTCTGGGTTCAATGCCATCCACTAGTCTTCACAGTCACTGTCTGCACATTCTGTTATGCAATATCCATATGGCTATTGCATAGCATTTTGCAGCAGCAGCAGGTGAGGAGGGGAGACCCCCATGTTGAGGGGTCTCTTGGAGCCTGCTTCCCCTTCCTAGTGGGTGAGGATAGGAGGCACCCACGGGTGCCTCCAGGAGCCCACTTTCCCTTATAGCGGGCCAGAGGAGGCACCCACCCCACAGAGGTGCCTCCAGGAGCCCGCTCCCCCCCAAAAAACCAGTACTAACGAAAACGAAAAAAACGAAAAAATGAACCGACTAATTTTTGCGAATTTTTGCGAAAAATGGAAACGACCCGAAACGGAACCGGCCCAACTAACGACAACTCAAATTTTTTTTTTCAAGTCGTGCCCATCTCTACTCAGGGTCACTGGAAATGATGATGAATACAAAAGGAAGAATGCCCCTGTTTTTAATTGGTCCCCATCTCTAGTTATGAGGCTTTTTAATGTGCCCCCCATATAGGCATATTTATGAATTCTGGCACACTGTTTGTTGTGTGCATTTCAACTGATTTTCCCATTAAAAAAACTTTGTTGCTTTAAGGCTCTGGGGCTATTTAAAGATGAATTGTCAATAGGGAAGATAATGAAGTTTTGGGATTCTTTTAGAAATGCATCCTTATTTCTACAGCCTAAAATCATTCTCGTTCTGTATTTTTTCTTATTTTGGAAATGGGAGTTTAAACTCTTCTGCAGCATCCTTTGTTGTCAACATTCCTAGGGCATTTCCAGTGTGATGTAATTTCCAGCTTGCAGCTAAAATATGCTTAATATGTTCTGATGCCATTAAGGAGTGCATCTCAGTGCACAACTTCTTACTTGCTGTTTTGCCACTTGTAATACCCAGTCTCTGAAATAGAGATGGGCATTTCATTTCAGAAGTGGTCCAGTTTGGAAATCAAACAAGGGAGCCTAGCTGGCATTCAGAACTGGACCAAATTGCTGGAACCAAATCAGCCAATCCCTAACCTTGTTCTGGGGTAGTGTGGGGCTAAACTCTAATGAGGAAGAAGCCTCCAATGCATGATCTTTCCTTCTCTCGGGCACTGGCCAATCAGGAGCTGTGCAGGGTAATGCATCATCCCAACCCCCTGTCTGATTGGCCAACACCAGGGAGGAGGAAAGATGACGTCTGATGCTTCTTCCATATTGGAGGTTAGCACTGCACGACCCCAGAGCAAGTTAAGGGATTGGCAGATTTTGTTCTGGATAGTTGGTCCAGTTCCCAACACCAGCTGGGCTCCCGCATTTTGTTTTGGAACCGGACCACTTCCAAAATGAAACACCCACCTCTATTCAGAAACCAACCACTACTGAGTATTGGACCATATGTGAAAGATGAATGCCCATCTCTCTGCACCTGTGCCTTCAAAATATTTTTCTTTTCTTTTGTTCTGCACTCTCACTTTCTCTTGCATTTAATATATCATTGTCAAGGTGGCGTAAATAAATAAATTCTTCACAGTCTTCTCTTTGCATATTGCTTTGTTTGCTCGCTGCTAAAGGAGGAAGCTAAATTGTGCTGCTTTGGAGGTTGGTATTATGATAATGAAATTCACCATGATCAAAATTCAGATTCTATTGTCTTACTTTCTCAGATTCAAAGACTTTTACATCAAGGGCAGTTACTGGGAGTCAATGACTTTGATTTAATGACTTTGCAGAAAATCTTCATGTTGTTCTGCTGCTGCTTTTTTTTAAAGGAAGCAAATTCATACTCAGTTAAGAACTTACTCCTCAAACAAGTTGTTGCGTGATGCAGATTGATGAAGGCTGTTTATTTTCATAATCCTTTGGTAAAATATATGACTACATTATTTATATTTTACCCAAAGAGGAGAAGCAAGTAAGGAAATGTCTTTTCCCAAGACAATCCACCCAAATGCACACCCTCATATATCTTAAATCTTTTTGTCTTGAATGTCTTTATTAATTGCCCTTAGAGATCTCTTATTTGAATTTCTTCTACAATGTTGACAGCAGTACTTTGTGCAAAATATAAGACTTTTTCTATAAAATGTGTTTTTTTCACAAAATGCAAGGTATGTTTTTTGCCCAACCTATGAATTTTTCACATAAAGTGCTGAGTGCAAATATTGCACTTTGGTGGGGACAAAACTTCCTTCCTTCCTTCCTTCCTTCCTTCCTTCCTTCCTTCCTTCCTTCCTTCCTTCCTTCCTTCTTTCTTTCTTTCTTTCTTTCTTTCTTTCTTTCTTTCTTTCTTTCTTTCTTTCTTTCTGCTTTTTTGGTCTTGCCTGTAGAGAATGAAACAAAATCAGATTTGCATCCACATTAAATTACATAGCACAAAAGCTGTTAGAAATACAAATTTTCCCATCCTCGGAGGAAAAGAATGTCTTGAAAGATTAAGATGCACACTTAGAAAATTAGGAACTGTGCCATTTCTTATTCCTTCTCAAAAGTGGAGGGAGAGAGTGAAAGAGATTGGCGCCTTTTCCATTTCAAAAAGTTGTCTTTGACGCTGAAACTCCTATATTCTATGCAAAAGAATTTTATTTCATACAGTATTTTCTGCTAACACCACAAAATACCCCAGTGTAGTGGAAAAGGCACATCTACCAAATTTTCCACAAAAATTTGAACTGCTAGGTTGGCAGGAGCTGGGGTTATCAGCGGGAGCTTGCTTCACTGCATGGCACCCGGGATTTGAACCGCCGAGCTGCTGACTTTGCAGTCAACAGTTTTCAGAGCCTTAGCATGCTGAGCCACCACGCCACAATTACCAATCAGGTCATAAGCATACCATAAAAAGTCATCAAGATAATTGCCACTCTTCTGTAAGTGTGCATGTAGAAAACAGAGGCAGAATAAGATATCAAGCACACTTGAATTATGAGAAAATTGCAAACGTTAATTAATCTGACACTATCTTCTGATCCAATTTTCCCCTCACATGAAATACGTAAGGGAAGATGCCTCTCTATTTAATGAAGAAGGAGATGCAGAAGAAGGAAAAGAAAGATGTGGCATGAAAAAGACAGAGACAGAACAGAACAAGAATGCCTTTTGGTGTGTAAATGCTTCACTACAGTGACTTCATTTCATGAGCAGCTGGCTGTTTCTTCCCAAGAAATAAATGGGGGGCAGGGAGAAAAGTAGAATAAAGAGCTGAAACACAGTTTAAATACTTGGCTGACTCAAAGCTTCCAATCTGACATCTCAGGTTATAAATAATCAAGCGTTCTTGTATTATCACTGATGTAAAGCACTGGTACCTCATGAATACTTAAAAATCCACTGACAACCGGTAAAGTACAAAAGGCAAATTAATATTGTTTTTAACACCTTTGGGAGGAAAGAGATCAAAGAAAATATTTTCCCATCTGTACCGGCCTGCCAATCTTTTTCTTCCTCTTTGCTTTGTCCTTGGCAGGGTGCATTAAAGGGTATAGATAGAAAAATAATGGTCTCCTTCCCCAAAATTGATATCTCTGGCATCCCAAACAGGTGTTTTCCACTATTTTCAGGTGATTTATTGATTGACTGCTCGATCTAACACAGAGAATCTGACAAAATAATCAGTGTGGACGATAGCCTCGAAATCTGCTACAGGTAAAACTTCTGGTGTATAAATAAGACTAATAGGAGATGTTACGGTCATTGTCACAAGTCATATATTTTATTCCCTTTAAGAGCACAGCTATTGCAGTCCTAACCCCCATTAACTTATGTAGTACTAGATCTAGTGTAGTCAAAAGAAATGTCCTAAATTAATAATGGCCAAACTCCTGTTCTACAGTCATACCTGTGGAAGGCAAACATTATAACACATGGCAGCTCCTGGTGGTAATTAATGAGTCCTACTTAGATTTTTGGGTACCCAGCAATGTGGTGGTTTGGCATGTGCCTGAAATTCAAGATGGGGACCAGTTAATTGCCACCAAGAAGTCATTGCAACTTATACCATTTGCCATCTAGAGGTTTCACTGCACTTGAGGATTTTGACCAATTCAATTATTTTACATAAATATTAAATTAAGTGATAAATATGAATATATTTGCACTAATAAAGTAATAATATATAATATAATAATAAAATAATTATTTTAGTTTTAATTTATTTCATTTTATTTTTAATAAAATAACAATAATGTAATATAATAATAAAGTAATAAATATGTGCAATAAAGTCAATTCTGGTTGACCACTGTTAGCATTATCCAGATGCTAAATGCATTTAGTTTTATGTCTTGTCTTGTCAAGTGTTTTAACATCTTTATATTCTCTTTGCTTTCTCTTTGTGTTATGTAATAAAGGTGCACTTGCCCCAGACAGCAAGGTGTTAATGAAGTGTTACGTTTTAAAAAATCTAAACCAACCACTAGTTACACGGAAGTGGTTTTTCCTTCCTTCCTTCCTTCCTTCCTTCTAGGAGTGTCATGGCACTATACAGCTTGCTGAAGACTACACTGGCTGGCTCTTTTCCTAAGAACTCCCAACATCTGGCATCATAGCTATCCAATTGAAAACATTTCCCTTCCCTTCCCTGTACCTGTGTCAGCAAGTTGATTTAAACTAATTGTTTTACTTTCCTGATTAGGTAGGACTGGAGGTTAATTTTGATGTTTTCCTTCCTTCCCTCCTCATGCTGATCAGCTGTTCAGCTTATCTATGTTATCTGATAAGTTCAACAGATAAGAACGTATAACATCTTTATAACATCTCCTAGACAGTCTGTCACTAAGGAAAAGCCTGAATGAAGATAAAGGTATTTGGCTTAGTGGACCACAAATTGAACATGAGTCAGCAGTGTGATGCGGCAGCCAAGAAAACCAATGTGATTATTGGTTGCATCAACAAAAGCATAGTTTCTAGAGCAAGGTAGGTGCTAGTATTACTCTATTCTGCTCTGAACAGACCACACCTGGAGTACTGTGTACAGTTCTGTGTTCCTCAATTTAAAAAGGATGTTGACAACCTCGAGTGGGTCCAGAGGAGGGCGACCAGGATGGTAAAATGTCTGAAACACCTAAGAACATAAGAACATAAGAAGAGCCATGCTGGATCAGGCCAAAGGCCCATCTAGTCCAGCTTCCTGTATCTCACAGCGGCCCCACCAGATGCGTTTGGGAGCGCATGAGACTAGATATCTGTCTCCTGATACCACTCCCCTGCATCTGGCCCTTGAAGTACCCTGGTTTAAAGCCTAGAGATTACACATCTCCATCATGGTTTGTAACCCGTGATGGACTTTTCCTCTAGGAATCTGTCCAATCCCCTTTTGAAGGCATACAGGCCAGATGCCATCACCACATCCTGTGGCAGGGAGTTCCATAGACTTACAACACGCTCGGTGAAAAAATATTTTCTTTTGTCAGTTCTTACTCTCCCAGCACTCAATTTGAGTGTATGTCCCCTAGTTCTGGTATTTTGAGAGAGGGAGAAGAGCTTCTCTCTATCCACTTTACTCATACCCTGCATTATTTTGTATGTCTCAATCATATCCCCCCTCAAGCGCCTTTTTTCCAGACTAAAGAGGCCCAATTGTTTTAGCCTTTCTTCATAAGGGAGGTGCCCCAGCCCAGTAATCATTTTAGTCGCTCTCTTCTGCACCTTTTCCAGTTCCACTATGTCTTTCTTGAGATGCGGTGACCAGAATTGTACACAATACTCCAGGTGGGGCCTTACTATTGTTTTATATAACGGCATTATAATGTTGGCTGTTTTATTTTCAATCCCCTTTTTGATAATCCCTAGCATGGAATTGGCCTTCTTCACTGCTGCCACACATTGGGGAGACACCTTCATGGAGCTGTCCACCAACACACCAAGATCTCTTTCCTGATCCGTCACGGATAACTCAGAGCCCATGAGTTGATAGATGAAGTTTGGATTTTTTGCCCCAATATGCATTACTTTACATTTGGTTACATTAAAACGCATTTGCCATTTCTCAGCCCACTCCCCCAGTTTGGAGAGATCCTTCTGGAGCTCTTCACAATCTTCTCTGGTTTTTACCACATGGAAAAGTTTTGTGTCATCTGCAAACTTGGCCACCTCACTGTTTATCCCTGTCTCCAGGTCATTTATGAACAGATTGAAAAGCACCGGTCCCAGGACCGAGCCCTGGGGCACACCGCTTTTCACTTCTCTCCATTGTGAAAATTTCCCATTGACACCTACTCTTTGTTTCCGGGATCTCAACCAGTTCTCAATCCATAAGAGGACCTGCCCTCTTATCCCCTGACTATGCAATTTTCTCAGCAGCCTTTGGTGAGGGACTGTGTCAAAAGCCTTTTGAAAATCCAGATAGACTATATCCACCGGTTCACCCAAATCCACGTGCCTGTTGACCTTTTCAAAAAATTCTAAAAGGTTTGTAAGACAAGATTTACCCTTACAGAAGCCATGCTGATTTTCTCTCAGCAAGGTTTGTTCTTTTATGTGTTTTAAGATTTTCTCTTGGATGAGGCCTTCCACCATCTTCCCTGGGACAGATGTAAGGCTAACCGGCCTGTAGTTTCCTGGGTCCCCCCTCCTTCCTTTTTTAAAAATTGGTGTGACATCTGCTATCCTCCAGTCCTCTGGCACTGTGGCCGTTTTAAGAGACAAGTTGCATATAACCGTTAAGAGATCTGCAATTTCATTTCTCAGTTCCCTAATAACCCTTGGGTGGATGCCATCTGGGCCCGGTGACTTGTTAATCCTCAATTTATCAATTAGTCCTAAAACCTCCTCTCTTTTAACCTGTATTTGATTTAATTCTTTAGTCAAGAGGGGCGGCTCAGGCAGCGGAATCCGCTCAAAGTCCTCTGTCGTGAAGACAGACGCAAAGAACTCGTTCAATTTCTCTGCAATGTCCAAGTCCTCCTTAACCTCCCCTTTTCCTCCCTCACCATCCAGAGGCCCAATTGGTTCTCTGGCAGGTTTTCTACTTCTAACATATTTAAAGAAGCTTTTATTATTACCCTTTATATTGCTAGCCAAGCGTTCCTCAAAGTCTTTCTTTGCCTCCCTTATCATCTTTTTACATTTCTTTTGCCAGAGTTTGTGTTCCTTTTTATTTTCCTCATTTGGGGAGGATTTCCATTTACAGAAGGACCTCTCCTTGTGCTTTAGAGCCTCTCTAACTCCACTCGTTAACCATGCCGGTGTCCTCTTGGACTTAAATGAGCTCTTCTTTCTTTGTGGTATGCACTTGTGCTGGGCCTCTATTATTGTTGTTTTAAACAGGCTCCATGCACACTGAAGAGATTGGATTCTTCTAACCCTCCCCTTCAGTTTCTCTCTAACTAGTTTCCTCATCTGAGGGAAGTTTGCCCTTCGAAAATCAAGGGTTTTTATGTCTGATTTGGTTGACACTCTTCCTCCGACATGCATGGCAAAGGTAATTGCAGCATGGTCACTGTTCCCCAGAGGCTCAGTGACATTCACATCCCTGACGAGGTCCTGAGTATCACACAATATTAGATCTAGAGTTGCCTGTTCTCGGGTGGGCTCCATGACAAGTTGCTCTAAGGCACAGTCATTCAGCAAGTCGAGAAACCCAGTTTCTCTTTCTTGCCCAGAGCTCGCATTGGCCCAGTCAATGTGGGGATAATTAAAGTCCCCCATGATTACTATCCTATCCCTCTTAGCCACCTCCATGATTTCTCTCCTCATTTCAAGGTCCCCCTCAAGTTTTTGATCTGGTGGACGATAGAATACTCCAACTATCACATCACTCTTTGGACCTGGTAGTTTAACCCACAGTGATTCTATGGCGGAGTCAGACCCTCTGTCAATCTCCATTCTGCTGGATTTTATGCCTTCTTTGACATAGATGGCCACTCCTCCTCCAACCCGCCCCTCTCTATCCCTTCTATAGAGTTTATAGCCTGGGATTGCTGTGTCCCACTGGTTCTCCACATTCCACCAGGTTTCTGTTATGGCTATTATATCAATGTTATCCCTAGCTGCCAGATGTTCAAGTTCTCCCATCTTTGCTCGGAGGCTTCGAGCATTGGCGTAGAAGCACTTGTACAGTGGGTCCCGCAACAGCTGCTGCCTTGTTCTTCTCCCCCCACAGCTTTTATTTTCAGTAGACGAACTGTCACATTCCGCTATTCTGCCAGTGTTAATACTTGCTATGTCATCTCTATGTGATTCTCTACCCTCTCCAACCTCATTCCCCGAGGATGAGGTGTTCCGAACCGGATGCCACACAGCTCCTGTCGGCTTTCCCCCAGTTATCAGTTTAAAAGCTGCTCTGCTGCCTTTTTGAGGTTGAGAGCCAGCAATCTGGTCCCATCATGATTCAAGTGCAACCCATCCCTCCTGAACAGGTTTGGCTTGTCCCAAAATGTTCTCCAGTTCCTGACAAATCTAAAGCCCTCCTCTCGACACCATCGCCTCATCCACGCATTGAGGCTTCTGAGTTCTGCCTGCCTGGCGGGACCTGCACGAGGAACAGGTAGCACTTCTGAAAATGCTACCTTGGAAGCCCGGGACTTCAATCTTCTACCTAGCAACCTGAATTTGGCTTCCAAGACTGACCGCTTGGCCTTCCCGACATCGTTGGTACCGACGTGTACCATGATCACTGGCTCCTTCCCAGTTCTCTCTAACAAGCTATCTATATTTCTGGTGATGTCTGCAACCTTTGCACCCGGCAGGCAAGTGACCATCCGGTTATCATGCTCCTCACAAATCCATCCCTCCGTATTTCTAATGATAGAATCCCCTAGCACAATGAGCTTCTCTCCTGCAGCCTGGTCATCAACATGTACCTGATCTTGTATCTCATCAATAGTGATGAGGGAGAGATCCTCCGGTGGAACCACTTCTTCCTCTATGTGTGCCTCATGAGGTGTGCTGAGGGAAAGAGCTTCAAATTGATTGTGCAAGATGAGACTCTCTGAGCGATGCCTTGGCCTTCTACTCCTTTGAGTCACATTCCTCCACCCATCCACCTCCTGAGTTGGGGGAGTGACTTCCTCCTCTGAAGTGTGCCCTGTCTCTTCTTGGACCTGGATAGTCTCTTCCGCTCTGTCCAGGAACTGCTCAAGCTCCTTAATATGTTGCTGGTCCACTATGCGAGCCTCTAGCTGCTGGACCTTCTCTTCCAATAGCGCTACCAGCTTGCACTTGCAGCAGATGTAGTTCTGCACACGCTCTGTCAAGATAACAAACATAGCACAAGTACTGCAGGTAACTACAGCTGCTCCCTCCAACTCCATTTTAACTATTACAATAAAATGTATTCAAGGTCTAAAAAATGTAAACTTGCACTTTTTTTTAATCTAGTAAGACTCTTTACTTCTTTTATTGTTTAGTCAAAATCTAACAGTGTAGGGGCCGCTAAAGCACCTCTACTCCAACTGCAAGCACGTCAGGAAGTGTAGGACCTCCTGAGGAGTTGCTTGGCTTGGGAACTCAATTAAACCCAGATTTTTTTTTTTTCAGTTTGCACGCGCCGTAAGGCGCGTGCTGCTGGTAGCAGCTATTTAAAGCTAAAACTCCGCCCCTTGCTCCTGCAAAAAGAAGAAGTTAGCTCTGCCCTTTGGCCGTGTGCTCCTCTGACCAGCTCCTTCCTCTCTGCTGCTCTGCCAGAAAAGGACTGAGGGGCTGCTGGTAGCAGCTATTTAAAGCTAAAACTCCGCCCCTTGCTCCTGCAAAAAGAAGAAATTAGCTCTGCCCTTTGGCCGTGTGCTCCTCTGACCAGCTCCTTCCTCTCTGCTGCTCTGCCAGAAAAGGACTGAGGGGCTGCTGGTAGCAGCTATTTAAAGCTAAAACTCCGCCCCTTGCTCCTGCAAAAAGAAGAAGTTAGCTCTGCCCTTTGGCCGTGTGCTCCTCTGACCAGCTCCTTCCTCTCTGCTGCTCTGCCAGAAAAGGACTGAGGGGCTGCTGGTAGCAGCTATTTAAAGCTAAAACTCCGCCCCTTGCTCCTGCAAAAAGAAGAAGTTAGCTCTGCCCTTTGGCCGTGTGCTCCTCTGACCAGCTCCTTCCTCTCTGCTGCTCTGCCAGAAAAGGACTGAGGGGCTGCTGGTAGCAGCTATTTAAAGCTAAAACTCCGCCCCTTGCTCCTGCAAAAAGAAGAAGTTAGCTCTGCCCTTTGGCCGTGTGCTCCTCTGACCAGCTCCTTCCTCTCTGCTGCTCTGCCAGAAAAGGACTGAGAGATTGCTGGTAGCAGCTATTTAAAGCTAAAACTCCGCCCCTTGCTCCTGCAAAAAGAAGAAGTTAGCTCTGCCCTTTGGCCGTGTGCTCCTCTGACCAGCTCCTTCCTCTCTGCTGCTCTGCCAGAAAAGGACTGAGGGGCTGCTGGTAGCAGCTATTTAAAGCTAAAACTCCGCCCCTTGCTCCTGCAAAAAGAAGTTAGCTCTGCCCTTTGGCCGTGTGCTCCTCTGACCAGCTCCTTCCTCTCTGCTGCTCTGCCAGAAAAGGACTGAGAGACTGCTGGTAGCAGCTATTTAAAGCTAAAACTCCGCCCCTTGCTCCTGCAAAAAGAAGAAGTTAGCTCTGCCCTTTGGCCGTGTGCTCCTCTGACCAGCTCCTTCCTCTCTGCTGCTCTGCCAGAAAAGGACTGAGGGGCTGCTGGTAGCAGCTATTTAAAGCTAAAACTCCGCCCCTTGCTCCTGCAAAAAGAAGAAGTTAGCTCTGCCCTTTGGCCGTGTGCTCCTCTGACCAGCTCCTTCCTCTCTGCTGCTCTGCCAGAAAAGGACTGAGAGACTGCTGGTAGCAGCTATTTAAAGCTAAAACTCCGCCCCTTGCTCCTGCAAAAAGAAGAAGTTAGCTCTGCCCTTTGGCCGTGTGCTCCTCTGACCAGCTCCTTCCTCTCTGCTGCTCTGCCAGAAAAGGACTGAGAGACTGCTGGTAGCAGCTATTTAAAGCTAAAACTCCGCCCCTTGCTCCTGCAAAAAGAAGAAGTTAGCTCTGCCCTTTGGCCGTGTGCTCCTCTGACCAGCTCCTTCCTCTCTGCTGCTCTGCCAGAAAAGGACTGAGGGGCTGCTGGTAGCAGCTATTTAAAGCTAAAACTCCGCCCCTTGCTCCTGCAAAAAGAAGAAGTTAGCTCTGCCCTTTGGCCGTGTGCTCCTCTGACCAGCTCCTTCCTCTCTGCTGCTCTGCCAGAAAAGGACTGAGGGGCTGCTGGTAGCAGCTATTTAAAGCTAAAACTCCGCCCCTTGCTCCTGCAAAAAGAAGAAGTTAGCTCTGCCCTTTGGCCGTGTGCTCCTCTGACCAGCTCCTTCCTCTCTGCTGCTCTGCCAGAAAAGGACTGAGGGGCTGCTGGTAGCAGCTATTTAAAGCTAAAACTCCGCCCCTTGCTCCTGCAAAAAGAAGAAGTTAGCTCTGCCCTTTGGCCGTGTGCTCCTCTGACCAGCTCCTTCCTCTCTGCTGCTCTGCCAGAAAAGGACTGAGGGGCTGCTGGTAGCAGCTATTTAAAGCTAAAACTCCGCCCCTTGCTCCTGCAAAAAGAAGAAGTTAGCTCTGCCCTTTGGCCGTGTGCTCCTCTGACCAGCTCCTTCCTCTCTGCTGCTCTGCCAGAAAAGGACTGTGAGACTGCTGGTAGCAGCTATTTAAAGCTAAAACTCCGCCCCTTGCTCCTGCAAAAAGAAGAAGTTAGCTCTGCCCTTTGGCCGTGTGCTCCTCTGACCAGCTCCTTCCTCTCTGCTGCTCTGCCAGAAAAGGCAGAGCAGGCTTAGGGAGCTGGGAATATTTATTCTTACAAAACAAATGTTGAGTGGAGATATGACAGCCATGTTTAAATATTTGAAAGGGTGTCATATCAAAGAGGGAGCTGGCTTGTTTTCCATGGCTTCAGAGACTGGGACTCAGAGCAATAGTTTCAAACTACAGGAATTCCATTTGAACATTAGGAAGAACTTCCTGACAGTTAGAGCTGTCTGGCAGCAGAATATGCCATGGCAGAGTCTCCTTCTTTGGAGGTTTTTAAGCAGAGGCTGGATGGCCATCTGTCAGGGCTACTTTGATGGGGATTCTTGCATGGCAGGGGGTTGGACTGGATGGCCCTTGAGGTCTCTTACAACTCTATGATTCTATGATTCTATGAACAACAATTCATTTTCAAGTGGGAAATTACCAACCATTTTCATGTATTAAGGTGATATGGGAAGTCATGGTCAGCGGCAGCTGTGTTAGTTCACAGTATCCCTGCCCCCTAACTGCCACCCCATTTCTGTTGCTCCAAATGAGTGAATAGAGTAAATCTTTCCATTCTCATGCATCTGATTAGGAAAAGGGAAGTGGAACCTAAGGAACTGTGTGTGGGAAACAGTAGGTTCCCCTATCCATGTTTTCCTGTTGTATAGAGAAATTAGCCATCCCAAACAACCAGCAATGTAACTTGTTATGTTTGCTTGAACTAAAGCACTGCTGGCTGGATAGTTCAGTTACCTGGATACCTGTCTGCAAAGATAGAGGTTGGAAGTTTTTATCTCTGTTGCTTCTTGTGGGAGTAAAGTCAGCCTGTGTAGCCTGGGCAAGCTTGTCCAGACCCAGAGTACCACAGGGGAAGGCAACGGAAACCACATATTAGTTATCAATACATGGAGTATCCTGAAAATGGTTACAGACATTTGGAATTGTCTTCACAATGCATAATTATTATTATCTTATTGAATTTAGGGGTGGACTGGTTGTCTATGTTTGATGCTCTACCACAATTGTCTGTGTCTAGAGATGGGCACGAAATGGAAAAAAAAGTTCCTTTATTCGTTATTTGTTTCATTACGTAACGAAACGAATAATGAAAATTGTGATGAAATTGGAACGAACCGAACAGAACCATGAAAATTAGGTTTGTTACGTTTCATTTTCGTTAATGGCAACGTACAATGAAATGAGCTATTTTAAATGTTAAAAAGCGTCCTGAATATCCGTAAAACCCAGCAATAATTATTTATTCTGCCTGATAATACCTACCAGGGGGGTTTGGGTCCTTAAAATGTGCCTTTATGTCTTTTCTCAGATCGCTGTATTTTTTTTCCTTTAAGGGGAGTTAGGGGACATCGACCCAAAATGGCTTCCAGAGGCCTAATATTGATTTCTTGGGTATTAAAACACCCTGGACATCCGTAAAAATGCAGTGATAATTATTTGAAATTATTACCTACCAGGGAGTTGTGGTCCTTAAAATGTTTGGTTTTGTCTTTCTCCCATCACAATGTATTTTTTCTTTTCCCTTTAAGGATGACACAAAATGGATTCCAGCTACAAGATGGATTGCAAGCCATGTGATGGGATCAGGTAAATTCTTGGACAATTTCAACCAATAACATGCCCAGGTTGCAGACTGGGTAGGTGTGGCAGGCACAGAGGGCATAAAAAGCTCTGGCAGCCCCCGTCCTCCTTGCAGTCTCTGGTGGGAGTTAGGGTGGGATTGCTGTCTCTGCGACTCGTTACTTTAGGCCAGCCAGGCAGGTGTGTGTCTCTGTGTTCCTGCTGGCTTTAGCTTGGCTCTTGGGAGAGAGAAAGAAGAGATTTCTCGTGCAGCCTCCCTGTGTGCGTGTGTACCTCTTGGTGAGCACCCTCCCCTGGCCCACAGTGCAGTCACTCTGCGGCTGCCTTATGCCCAGGGCAACGCCCGCTGCTTCCTTTGCAGCCTCCCTTCGTACCTAGTCTATACTGTGTCCCTGCCAGCATCATTTTTTTAGTGTTTCCCCTTTGGTCTGGGGCGTTGGGGGATGTCCGCGTGTGGAAATGCTTTAAGTCGTGCAAAAAGTGGGTAAAAATGAAAAACGAAAAATGAAAAAAATTCAAAAACTTTACAAAAATGAAAATGAACCTAAATGGACCCACAATGAAAAATGAAAAACCGAAATGTCATTTTTTTTATTCGTGCCAATCTCTGTCTGTGTCCCTACAGGAGAAGCCAGACATCATACATAACTCAAGAGTAAGTAGGATGGTGACTTGCAGATGTTTCATAGTGTAGGTCTTAATTCTCTTGACTATTCCAAGCATGCTGCCACTAATTGGACTTGTAAACTATAATTTCTTCAGTATGTCACATTGCCTATAATTGGATTCATTACTAATTTCCCTTGGAAGAGATACATGGAACCAGAATTTCGGGCCACTGCCCCCTTACCGCTTCTGGTAGGATGGGACATCATAAAAGTTCTGTGCAGGACACTGGAGAAGATGGGTGGGCAGAGGAACCCCCTAGAATCCAAGCTTTATGTTGCTCTTATTAATGGCAATTGATATGAGATTTGTGTTTTAAAAACAAGAACAGTGACAGCAGTGAAGTGTGGCACTGAACAAAATGTCAAGGGTTAGGACAGATTGCATGGTGGGTTATACTTTGTTTTCCTTTCAGATCCTCTGTGGAGATTGGTTTATCAAAGACAAAACAGGGGCTGGTGTGTCAGGGTGCCTTTGCATCTTGTCAAAGGGTTGTTCCTATTTTAAAATGAACTTTTAATTTGCATGGCACAGAGAGGAATACTCATGGCTAGAGATGGGCACGACTTGAATTTTTTTTTTTCGAGTTGTCGTTAGTCGGGCCGGTCCCGTTTCAGCTCGTTTCCGGTTTTCGCGAAAATTTGCAAAAATTAGTCGGTTCGTTTTTTTTGTTTTTTCATTTTCGTTAGTACTGTTTTTTTTGGGGGGGGAGCGGGCTCCTGGAGGCACCTCTGTGGGGTGGGTGCCTCCTCTGGCCCGCTATAAAGGGAAAGTGGGCTCCTGGAGGCACCCGTGGGTGCCTCCTGCCACTAGGAAGGGGAAGCAGGCTCCAAGAGAGACCCCTCTACATGGGGGTCTCCCCTCCTCACCTGCTGCTGCTGCAAAATGCTATGCAATAGCCATATGGATATTGCATAACAGAATGTGCAGACAGTGAGACCAGTGAGAGTGATAGCGTCATGCCCGCCCTTCACAAGGCTCTGGCACCACCATGTCTCACACAGAAGGGAATTGTACTTGCTGCGTGTAGTGCAATGCAAGCAAGTAGATCTGGCTTTAAGGTGGCTTAGTGCAATGGCTAGGGTTAGGCTAGTGACGGGTAAGGTTACGGTGGGCTAGTGGGTTGCACCTCTGGGTGCCTCTCTGACCCACTAAGAAGACAGTCTGTGACGTATGGGTACGGAGTCAAGGGTTAGGGTTAGGGCTAGGGCAGGTTTTAGGGGGCTTTTTGGCACATCCCAGAAGTCTCCATGGCCAAGTGGCCATGCGACTGGTGGGATGGCTCCAAAAATTTGCATGGTTGTCCACTCCCACATGGCTGGCCACTCGGCCAGCCCATCATTGCGCAGGTGTAAAAAAATAAAATAAAATCAATGGAGGACAGAGGAGGAGAGGAGAGACATTTTGTTGCAAGAAAAAACCCACTGCTACTGTGAAAAATCTGGCAGTTTATAAATTTTCGCGTGTTTCTGTTGTGCTTGTGTGTTTTTGGACCACGATTTCAAAAACAATATTGCGTTTGCCGCCCCATTTTGGATCCCCCGCCCGCACCGCATGGCATGGCGAAATGGCGACTCGAGTCCGGCTGCCCAGGATGGGGGGGAGGCGGGACCCCCCCTCCAGAAACCACCCCTCCGGTAGGTGCCCTGCGCCCTTAGTCAAGCAGGCATTTTTCCGCCTGCTTTTTTGGCCCGGGAATGGGTGGGGGGAGAGTTTAAAAGTTTTTTTCCTGTGCCGTCCGTGCCGCTTGCTTGCGCTTTAATTGCGGGCGGCCGGCGGCGAGACTGGGCTTTTTGCTGGCTGCGAGCCTGCGGCGAGTCCCACCAGAGCAGCCCAGGACGGGGGATGAGGGGGGAGGCCGGGGACCTCCAGAAACAACCCCTCTGGTAGGTGCCCTGAGGCACAGCAGGCATTTTTCCGCCTGCTTTTTGGCCGGGAACCGGGTTTTTTTAACTTTTAAAAACTTTTTTTCTGTGCCGCGTGGCATCGCGCAATCGCGCGATGCAAGGAACGAGCACGACAAATCAGACCAAAATTGTTCGTTCGTCGGTTCAAGCTCGAAGTCTGGCGGAGTAATTCCCGTTACCATTTCCGTAGAGTAATGGAACCGAGTAACGGAAACGGAAACGGGAATACCGCTAAGTCGTGCCCATCTCTACTCATGGCTTTTCTTTTAACATGTCTCTTTCCTTTTTCTCCCTTTATCTCTGCTAATATTTTCTGGCACATATTTTTGGCATAAATTGTCTCTGATGTAACATTTATACTGGGGCTGCTGTTTGTTCTGTTATTTGTCTCAGGAAGCAAATGAAGGGAACATATTTCTTTGGAAGAACAGAACTTGTAAAATACAAGGTATAAGATACTTGTAGTACACCTGTACTGCCCTCTTCTGAATTATATCAGATATTAGCATACATGGAAGGGGGAATTATTTTGAGTACTTCATTTTGATGGCATGAATATGCCTACTACAGTACAAACCCAGAGTGGGTAAAACCCAAACACTACATGCTTCAGCCTATGGCTGCCACCTCAAATTACTCTTATGCAAGACCAGTGGTCTGTAAGATCATCTTGGACTAGCAAAGCTCTTTTCCAGCTCTCCCTGAAAGTTCTTTACGTTTATGCAGTCAGTTGTCCAACCTGAAAAAAATACTGTAGCTCACAGGCAACTGCAGAAGCAAAAAATGCTTATACAGGAAACTGGACCTATAGCAGACACAAATGCTACATTTTTCCTGTGTCCACCACTGGAAATGCTATTAAAGGATATCATCATGTAATCCAGAAATAAGACTGTTGTACACCTGCTGTTTTTTCACATACCCCTTTCTGCAACCCTTCAGATCTCAGCGGAAGAAACCCACCCACCTGCCAGCCACCTCTGTCACACAGAGGAAGAAGAGACCTACTTCTCTGCAATGCTAATTCAGGGAAAGAACCCTACCTGTCTATCACCTACCTGTCACCTAGGGGAAGAACAAACCTACCTCTGTGCAGCCCCTCAAATTTAGGGGAAGAAACCTGCCTCTCTGCAACATCTGTAAATGAGGGGAAGACATCTGCCTACCCACCTTCTTCAGAGGAATAATCTAGCGGAAGAAGTATATCTCTCTGCAACCCCTGTAACCCAGGAGAAGAAACCTATACTGCCTCTGTTACTTTCCTGGGGGGAAAGTAACAGCCTCTACTGCCTCTGTTACTTTTCTGGGGCAACCCATTCTGTGAGTGTGTAACTCAGATGTCCAAAATACAAACTTCACAATCTATGGAACAATTGTAGAGAGTTAAGGAAAGCTTCTCTGCAAAGCTGGTGCTCCCCAGCTGCTTGGGAGGCACTTTCCTGGAGGGGGAGGAGAATGCTCTTTGGGGGTGCCTAACTCAGACTTCCAAAACCTAAGCTTCACCAAACATGTGGGGGGGAATGTACATGTGTGATTTGTGAACCTTGACAAACTGCAAATTATGACAAACTGTCATTTTGCCAATTAATGCCCATCGCTATTTCTATTATATTTCACTTTCATCCTGTGCATGTATTTCACAAATGTCTGCCTGCTGAGAATATTATTATTATTTTATTATTTTGAGTATATTTTACCCTGCCTTTCTCCTTGAAAAAAAGAACAGAAGGTGGCATACAGTAATAGGGGACAATATACAGTCTAGCACAATTAACATATTCAAGTTTGAGAACAGGGAATTGAGGGACATCCTACAGCATAAAAAGACAACATTAAAGCTACAACAGAACATGAGCAGTTAAAGAGAGAGTAAAAATTACATGTAATCATGCATGGTAGACCATCCAAAAATTATGAGGGATGGAAACCAACATTGACAACATAGTGTCAATACAGTTGCACAAGGGGAGATATAAACACAAGTTATAAGTGGATATAAACACAAAGTCTATGTAATCATGTATGGTAGATTCTTGTAAAAGATGCATAATAGGTAGTCCATCATTCAGGGAAGGCTTGCCTGAAGAAAAAGGTCTTTGCCTGTTTCCAGAAAGCTAGCAGAGATGGGAAAGTTCTGGCCTCTAGTGGGAGGGAGTTCCAGAGTTCCGGTTCATACTGTGAGATACAATCGTTGAGGTAGGTAGGACCCAGGTCATATAGTGCTTTGTAGGTTAAAGTCAGCACTTTGAATTGTGCCTGGTAGCCAGTGGAGCTGCTTTAATAGTGGTGTACAGTCCACAAGAACTTATATCAACTAAAATAGTTTAATCTTAAAGGTGCTGCAATACTGTCTGTCTTTTTTATGCACTGAATATGGCAATGATGAACTAGACCAGTGATGGCAAACCTTTTAGAGACTGAGTGCCCAAACTGTGATTCAAAACCCACTAATTTTTTGCAAAGTGCCAATACAGCAATTTAACCTGAATACAGGTGGCTGTGAAAGGGTGATGTCGGGTGCTGACAGAAAGAGCTCTGAGTGCCCTTGGCACCCATGCCATACGTTCACCAACACTAAACTAGACACTTTGGAGTTTAATAATTCATCCCCCTGAAGCCCAAAGCTCTCCAAATTCATAGGGCTTAAAGGGAAGAATCCAAGGGAGCCACCCACAAAATGTGGTGCCCCTAGGACAGTGATGGTGGACCTATGGCATGGATGCCAAAGGTGGCACTTGGAGCCCTTTCTGTAGGCACCCGACATCGCCCCTTCATAGCCCCCTGTATACAGGTTAAATTACTGTATTGGCACTTTGCAAAAAAAAAAAAATAGTTTTGAATTGCAGTTTGGGCACTCAGTCTCTAAAAGGTTCACCATCAGTGCCCTAGGACACAGGGGAGTCATTTTTTTTAGAGTAACAAAACATTTCATTTTCAACAGTTAAAAATGGTGTTTCATTTCATTTCATAATGAAATTCTCATTGCCATTTTGTTTCTTTTCATTTGGAAACCATATGAAATGACAAAACAGCATGTTATTTTTCATATGGTGCTCATCTCTATTGGCTTCTGAAAATGCATCACAATTGTACTGTTGGTAGATGGACAAATTCAAGCAGTTTGTAACAAGTGTGTTCCCGTGTATGTAACCTCTGAGTCTTGCCTGTACAGGTGGAAACCAAGATATTGAGACTGGAACCCCCCCCCCCCCCACACACACACACACCTACTTATGAATTTACTGTGCATATGGGTTCACACCTTATTAGGATTATATTTTTCCTGAAGAGACACAAAAGCAAATGTTGAAGTTTCTCACTTTCCTCCTCTAAGAGACCCAGCGATTCCGTCTGTCCCAGCGCCATGATAACCACTGTATATGGAAATTAATGGGTATTGCACAACTGGGCCCCTACTAAGTGAAAAAGACAAGGTACAAATCATACAAAATAAATGAGGTGTAGAAATGGTAAACATGGACCCTATTTAAATTCTAAATTATGATAAACTATGTCATATTTAGAACATTTGATCCATTTAATATAATGTGCAATTTCATAATCTTATGTCAAGTTTCATGACCCCTGTTGGATCAGAAGGATGATCTATCGAGAAGTGCTAAAGTGAATGTATAAAGACCAAGAAATGCATGCAGAAAGTCCCACATTTGTTTCCTGATATCTCTGGCTAGTCTGGAGAAGACTCTTCTTCCCAACACAAGCAGGTATAGATGATGGCAGCTGATATGCTATGTAGAGATGGGCACGACCAGGGAAAATGATGTTTTCGAGTTGTCGTGTGTCGGAGCCGGCCCGTTTCGGCTCGTTTCCGTTTTTCGCGAAATTTTTCAAAAATTTGTTGTTTCGTTTGTCGGTTTTTCGTCTGTCGTTAGTACTTTTTTGGGGGGGGCTCCTGGAGGCACCTCTGGGTGGGTGCCTCCTCTGGCCCGCCATGAAGGGAAAGCAGGCTCCTGGAGGCACCTGGTGGGTGCCTCCTCTCCTCACCCGCTAGCCCGCTACAAAATGGCATGCATAGCCAATTGGATATGCATACCATTAAGTTGCAGCAGCAGTAGCAGGCAGAGGCACCTCTTTCGGGTGCCTCACTGCCTGCTGGAGCGAAGTGACAGAGGACTGGTGTGAGTCACTGGGGACCCCTAAGGGCACCCGCTGTGACTCACTAAGAAGGGAAGTGTACTTGCTGTAGTGCAATGCGAGTACACAGATCTGGCTTGGGGTTAGGGGTTAGCGCAAGGGCTAGGATTAGGGTTACTGGTAAGGTTAGGGTGAGTTACTGGGGTGCACCTCTGGGTGCCTCTCTGACCCACTAAGAAGGACAGTGTACTGGCGTATGGGTTAGGGTTAGGGTTAGGGTTCGGGTTCGGGCTAGGATTAGTGGCTTTTTATGCCCGACTGGCACATCCCAGAAGTCTCGGTCAAAACCTGGCCAAGTGGCCATGCATTTGGTGGAATGGCTCCAAAAATTTGCAAGGTCCACTCCCATGGACAGCCCATCCATCATTAATGTGCAGGTGTAAAAAAAAATAAAAATAAAAATAAAATAAAATAAAATCAATGGAGACGTTTTGTTGCAAGAAAAACCCACTGCTGCTACTGAAAAAATTCAGGCAGTTTTAAAATAGCTATTTTCGCATGTTTCTGTGGTGCTTTGGTGTGTTTTTGGACCACAATTTCAAAATAAATATTGCAGTCGCCCCATTTTGGATACCCCGCCCGCACCGCATGGCATGGTGAGCGAGTTGGTGAGACGACGAGGATGCCCCCCACCAGAGCAGCCCAGGACAGGAGAGGGGGGGAGGCCGGGGACGCCCCCCCAGAAACCACCCTTCTGGTAGGTGCCCTCACTCAGGCAGGCATATTTTCGCCTGCTTTTTTGGCCGGGAATCGGGGTTTTTTTAAAAAACATTTTTCCTGTGCCGCGCCGCTTGGCGAGTTTGCGTGGGCGAGTGCGACTTGACGACGAGGATGCGCACTTTGCGCAGCCCAGCCAGGAGAGGAGGGGAGGGAGGCCGGGGACCCCCCCCCCCCCCCCCAGAAACCACCTCTCTGGTAGGTGCCCTCACTCAGGCAGGCATATTTTCGCCTGCTTTTTTGGCCGGGAATTGTTTTTTTTTTTTTTTTACTTTTTTCCTGTGCCGCGCCGCTTGGCAAGTTGGCGTGGGCGAGTGCGACTCGACGACGAGGATGCACACTTTGCGCAGCCGAGCCAGGAGAGGAGAGGAGGGAGGCCGGGGACCTCCCCCCAGAAACCACCCCTCTGGTAGGTGCCCTCACTCAGGCAGGCATATTTTCGCCTGCTTTTTTGGCCGGGAATCGGTTTTTTTTTTTAACCTTTTTCCTGTGCCGCTTGGCATCGCGCGATCGCTGCGATGCCCAGGAACGACAACACGAAAAATCAGACCCACTTTTTCTTTAGTCAGTTCGAGTTCGCGTTCTGGCAGAGTAATTGTCGTTACCGTTTCCGTTCCATAACGGAAACGAGAAACGGAAACGGAAATGAGAATTTCGCCAAGTCGTGCCCATGTCTGATGGTATGGCAATTGGGACACTCACTTCAGTCTCAGGCTATGCCTAGCCAGCCTCTTCCTGCCTCACCTGAGGTCAGTACCCTGATTGTCTTCACCACCTCTTCATCTCCCAGTTTTAGCACAAACTCTATGGGAGGAAGAATATTAGAGCTGTTGCAGGCAGCAACAAATTATCATGCCTGTCTCTTCCTCCTATTGGCTGGCACACTTTCTGTCCCACCTGTCACAAAGGACACCAGGCTGCCACTTGCATAGACACTTACTGAGCTACATGTTCCCTTAGGAAACCGTGACCACTTGCAAATGGCTTCCATGGATTTTGTCTTTTTAAAGGGAGATATTTATCTTTGTTTTTATTTACCCTATCTAAGATGGTACCTAGCACATAGTTTTCTGCATATTGGTTTGCTGTTCTTCCCTCCCTAAATATCTACAGGCAAGAAGAGTTATTGAAACAGGTGTACAGGTTGTCACTTGATTTTATTTCTCTGCAGAATCCATTGAATCCATTCCAAGATGCAAACAGTAACAATTACATTTATCTGGATTTACTATCTCAACATCTGCTCAGTATTCACTGTTTAAAAACTGCACTGGCTGTCTTATAATGGAATGAAGCTGCTGTCATTTGTTGTAACCATACTTATTAATTTTAATATAGTTTAAATATTCATACTGAAAAACCGTATGGAATTCTGATTAATTAGCCAATCATAACCATCAAAGACCTGTTCATTTTCATTAGGGCAGCTGCAGAAGGGTAACTCAAAAAAATCATCAAAATGTTGCACCGGGAAAGGAATGAAGAAAAATGGTCTGAAATATTAAATATACTTTCACACTTCATTTATGATGCATATGAAATTATTACATGGGGGGAGGGACTATATTCTGACTACAAATGGCCCAGATTTGTATGAGAGAAAGCAGAAAAGCAGAAATAGAAAATGGAAAGTGAGAGGGGGAGATTTTGGAAACAAAAAAGGGTTTTTGTTTATCTGTACCCATATTTAATGCTGGGTAAAGAACTACTTTCTGAAGTGTTGCAGAAGTGATTTGAACTTTGGCGGAAGTATTGCACATGCAGCTATACCAAGTAAGCCTGGTGACATCCTCAGTTGCTATGATGTTTCAGAAGTAAAATGTTTCCAGTTTCTCCCCAGAGATCCTGAAGTTCCCTTGGAATCCCTTTGATCATCAGGAAGCCACTGAAGGTTGGGTAGCAGGAGGTGGAAATTGTCAGGGACTGAAAATCACTACTATCAAGATTGCTTTACTGGTGGCTGAATTCCCCTCTTCCTCCCACCCCCAGAAATTAAAGGCTGTGTGTAGTGAAAACCTTCATATTTCTTTGTTTCAGGTTCTTTTATGGGTGCCTTTTTGGTTTTCATGTTTTCAAGCAATGCTCCTTTTACTTAACCATTGCTTTCAATGGACCATTGCTTTCAAGTTTTTCCATTTAGTTTTTTTTCCATTTGGACTTTTCTGGCACTCATCCAGAAATGACTCCTCAAAAAAAGCAGAGGGGCAAGGCAACAGAGAAACAAATTACCAAACAATTGAACCTACATCCTGACAAAGGTTTAGCAGTATCAAACTACATCGAGAACACAAGTCATGCAGCAGAGCAGCAGAAGAACATAGCGTTTTCACAGGAGATAATTAGATTAAACTAGCTAACTTCTCTCCCCATTCTTATGCCCCAAATTCCAGGTTCTAAATCCTTCCAGAATATCCACCATTCGTGCATTGAGTTTCCCTTTAAAGATGACTATCCTGAAGCCATACTGCTCATTAGCTCAGTACCAAGAAGCAATTGCAGACTGGACTGAAGTTTTCTTTCACACAAAGAGAAGGAGCAAGTTGTTGCTTCCTGGCACTTAACCGTGGGCACTTCCCCCTTTCTCCTTGTCAGTATCTCCTAGGTAGAGATGGGAATGACCAGGAAAAATGACGTTTCGAGTTGTCGTGTGTTTGAGCCGGCCCGTTTCGGCTCGTTTCCGTTTGTCGCGAAATTTTTTTAAAAATTGTCGATTCGTTTGTCATCTGTCGTTAGTACTGGTTTAGGGGGGAGGGTAGCGGGCTCCTGGAGGCACCTCTCTGGGGTGGGTGCCTCCTCTGGCCTGCTACGAAGGGAAGGCATTTAGCAGGCTCCTGGAGGCACCTCTCTGCGGTGGATGCCTCCTCTGGCCCCCTACAAAGGGAAAAGGAAGGGTACATGACCGTGTAGCCATTGTGTACCAAGTGGCACTGGCAGAGGCACCTCTCTTTTGGGTGCCTCTAGGTCACTAAGAAGGACAGCATACTGGCGTACAGAGTTTTTTGAAACTTTGGACTGGTGAGCGAGGTGAAAGAAGAAAGCCTCTGCTGGGCACCCTCTGGCTCACTAAGAAGGGAAATGTACTTGCGTGTAGTGCAATGCAAGTACAGATCTGGCCTAGGGTTGGGGTTAGGGCAAGGGCTAGGCTTAGGTTTATTACGGGTAAGGTTAGGGTGAGTTAGTGGGCTGCACCTCTGGGTGCCTCTGACCCACTAAGACGGACAGTGTACTGGCGTATGGGTTAGGGTTAGCTTTAGGGTTAGGGTTAGGGTTAGGGTTATGGTTAGGGCTAGGGTTATAGTGGGCTTTTTATGCCCGACTGGCACATCCCAGAAGTCTCAGTCAAAACCTGGCCAAGTGGCCATGCGATTGGTGGAATGGCTCCAAAAATTTGCATGGTCCCATCCCATGGCCAGCCCATCATTGTGCAGGTGTAAAAAAATAAAAATAAAAATAAAAATAAAATAAAATAAAATAAATGGGATTGGAGACAGACGTTTATTGCAAGAAAAACCCACTGCTGCTACTGTAAAAATTCAGGCAGTTAAAGTACCTAATTTTGCATGTTTCTGTGTGGTGCTTTGGTGGGTTTTTGAACCACGATTTCAAAAAAATAATATTGCGGTAGCCATTTTGGATCCCCCCGCACCGCATGGCATGGTGAGACGACGAGGATGCCCCCCACCAGAGCAGCCCAGGACAGGAGAGGGGGGAGGCCAGGGGACCCCCCCCCCAGAAACCACCCCTCTGGTAGGTGCCCTCACTCAGGCAGGCATATTTTTGCCTGCTTTTTTGGCCGGGAATCAGGTTTTTTTTAAAACTTTTTTTCTGTGCCATTTGGCATCGTGCGATCGCCGCGATGCCATGAACGACAACGACAAATCAGACCCAATTTTTCTTTTATCGGTTCGAGTTTGAGTTCTGACCGCTTAATTGTCGTTACTGTTTCCGTTGCATAACAGAAACGAGGAACAGAAACGGAAACAAGAATTTCGCCAAGTCGTGCCCATGTCTACTCCTAGGTAAAAAGTACAAGGCCTGATTTTGTAGAAGAGCAACAAAAACTGTGTACCTTTGTTTCCCACACTCTTGAGGTTGTTTCCAGAGTTAGACCTCGGATGTGCCTCTGAATGGAGGCACAATAACATTACAAAATGGAAGTTACAAATTGCTCATAATTCATAAGTAGAGATGGGCATGAACTGAAAAAATGGTGATTCGTTTCATTTTGTTTTGTTTTGTTTTTAATGGTTTTTTTCAAAAAAATCATTTCATTGGTTTGTTAATTCGTTATTCATTTTTTACCCACTTTTGTTTTCCAGTGCCACCGCACAGCCCCTGGGGGCCAGTCGGTGCTGTTTTTTAAAATTATTTTTTCCTTTATTTTAGGGTGCCGACAAGGGTCGCCTCCTCCACCGTCCAGGAATGGAGCCTGCGGGGACCTTCCTGAGCGCAGCCCTGCCCCAGTCCTGCCCAGTGGCGCACTGGTCCCCAGAGGAGTCCTCCTCGCTGGCAAGCTCCTGAAGCACCACCGAGTAAAACCCACACCCCACACCCTTCCCTGGTGGTAGCGCAGACATGGACGGGGCCACTCCACCTCCAGAGGCGTCTTTGCCCAGGCACGCAGCTCTCGAGGAAGCCATCACTGCTGCTGCCACCAGCTTTGGGGGAGCCCACTTTCGGCCATGCCGCCCGCTTTCCCGCATCCCTCCAGCCTTCCACCTTGCAGCTGCCTGGCTTTGGGCTGGAGTGGAAAAATCTGCAAAAGCAAAATGATCCAGAAACTATATAGAGCTATGTTAGACTGGGATTTAAAAGACAAGGAAGTGAAGAGTACCATGATTGAAGGGGCGAGAAATGTAGGTCATGAGATCGATTTGGAAAAATGGGAACAATTATGGAAAGTTAATTATAAACTGAAAATAGCCACCACATACAAAGAAAATTTATTGAAAATGTTTTATAGATGGCATATAACACTTGACAAAATAAATAAAATGTTCCCCCAAAGTTCAGAAAAATGTTGGAAATGTCAACAACATAGAGGAACATTTTATCATTGCTGGTAGACCTGCAACAAAGTAAAGAAATTTGGGCCAAAATTCATAAATGGCTCACCCATTTTAAGTAGTGTTTTAAATTTTGTAAGCAATTTTAAGAGTTTTTAATATTTTGTATGGTGTTTTATGTGTTTTATGTGTTTTATGTGTTTTGTATGTTTAGAGTGTGTAGTGGAACAGCACTCTAATTTCGTTGTGCATATCTTGTGTATGCATAATGACAATAAAACTCTATTCTCTATTCTATTCAATTTCTTCAACAGAATGTGGAGTTCCTACCAGAATTTTACCTGTTAGGTATGACTTCTAAAAACTTAGGAAAGGAAGTACACTATTTAGTGGTCCACACATATTAACAGCAGCCAGAGTATTATGGGCACAAAAATGGAAAGTAAAAACAACACTGACAGACAGAGAGATAATTGCAAAAATATTAGAACGTGTGGAAATGAATAAACTGATTATGATTTTAAAGCACAAAGAGGAAACTAAATTTGCACAAATCTGGAATTTATTTTATGATTGGTTAAAACATAAATACAAAAAGGAGGTGAACTGCAAACATAAGATAAAGACATAATCAAAGATCAAAGTGCAGATGGAATAATCCTCCAATGGCATATATAAACATGCAATCTCATGTGTACTGCTGTTTCTTTTTCTTTTTTTTTCTTTTTTTATCTCTCTTTTTCCCCTTTTTCTTTTCTCTTATACTTGAATATTCATATGTTACAAAAATGGGTATGTTGTGAAATTGTATAAATGTTTGTAAATCAAGTGAGATACCAATATGAATAAAACGTGAAAAGAAAAAGAAAAATCTGACTCACCTCCACCTCGGTGCACCCTTTGGTCAGTTCTCTCCAGGACTTTTTATTTTTGGCTCCCGCCCCTTCTGGGTTCGACCCTGTGCTACTGGTATATTGTGGGGCTTTTTTGTTTTTGTTTTTCTTTCAGCGCTGACGGCACGGCCCCTGGGGCCCGGTCGGCGCTGGTTTTTATTATTATTATTATCATTATCATTATTATTATTTTAGGGTGTTGACTAGGCCACCCTTGGAGTCCAGTCGGCGCTCCCTTTTTAATATATATATATAGATAGATAGATAGATAGATAGATAGATAGATAGATAGATAGATAGATAGATATAGATATAGATATAGATATAGATATAGATATAGATATAGATAGATAGAGATAGATAGATAGATAGATAGATAGATATAGATATAGATATAGATATAGATATAGATATAGATATAGATATAGATATAGATATAGATAGATATAGATATAGATACATATAATTTATTTTTTTATTTTTATTTTTATTTTTATTTTTTAAAATTTTATTTTAAAATTTTATACAAATTACAAAAAAAAGACAAACATCAACAACAGTTTTGTTTTTTGTTTTTCCCCACTTCTGGGTTCAGGCCCTGTGCTGCAGCTGTACCACTGGGCTTTTTTTTTTTGCTTTTTTTGCTTTCAGCGCCGACCCTGCTCCCCCTGGGGCCCGGATGGCACTTTTTATTATTATTATTTATTTTAGTGTGCCGACCAGGCCACCCTTGGGACCTGGTTGACACTCCTTTTTAATTTTTATTTTATTTTTATTTTTTATTTTATTTGTTTACTGCCAACCACATGGCCATTCTACAGCTGTAGCAAAGCCGTCGGCTTTTCCCCCCTGGTCGCCGTCCCAGAAGCCAGGAAGACCAGACCTTCAGACCAGCACCAGGTAGGAGACATCTCTGCCCCCCATTAATGAAATGAACCTAACTGTACCAATTTTTCTCAGTTTGTTTCATTTTATTTTAAATTTACTCCTAGGGTCATTATTCATTTTGTTACACAACGAAATGAATAACAAATAACAAAACAAACTTTAAGTTCATTTTGTGCCCATCTCTATTCATAAGAAGTCATCCTGTATTACACTTACAAAGTTCTGGTAATTGCATGCATGAACAGAAACAATTCCTAAGGATGATGAGATAAATGGGGCCCATCTTTTAGCTAAGCCAATGAAGTGAGTTCTCTTTTCCATCCCTTGCTCTACTTCAGCCAAGTAAGATAGCAGCTGAGTGATATCCATTAAGGGAGAGGAGAGATAAAAAGAAGCAGTATTTTAGCAATGCCAAATGAATATTGTGGGTCTCTCTAAGCTTTCCAGGTTAAGATAAATATTATTTGCCTTAAAATACTAATATTTCATGGTGCTTTTAAAAACATTTGCAGATTTTTAAAGAGCATCTGAATGTACAGAATAGATGTAGAATAAATTCCTGTATGTGTGCATTCAGACACATCCAACTGGGTCCCATAGAAGTTTGTAAACAGGCAAATTTATGATTGCAGCAAAAATCTTCACTTTCCTTATTCTTGCAGTTAAGACAAGGAGCAACAGCTTTCTTCTCCTAACTGCCAAGGAGAATTAGAAATTTCATGACACTATTAACAAAGAGTTCTTGCACTGATCAGAATTGTTTTTTGTTTGCTTGCTTGTTTGTTTATTTTTTTATTTTATTTTTTTGCAAATTGCACTAAACTGAGCACCTTCCCATGGAATTAAGATCATCGAGGAAGCCTCTGTCTCTCCATTCAACCACCTTCACAGGTGCAGTTTTTGAGGTCATGCGAGAGGGACTTCTCTGTTGCTGCTCCCTGACTCTGGGACTCCCTCCCATGGGAAGCTAGACTGACCCCATTTCAAGGATCGTTCTACAGGCGGACAAAGACCTGTCTCTTCAGGCAGACTTTTCCTTAAAGACTGGTGTTTTAAAATTTATTGTTGTGCTTTATTGTTTTAAATGTGGTTTAATATTAATCTTAGGATTTTAATATAATACTCATTTAATTCTTTTTAAAAATGTATAGTTCCTCTTTTTAGGTTTTAAAACTGTTTTAGATCATGTACACTGTTGTCGGTCCTTTGGGGAAGAAAGCTGGGATATAAACATTACTATAAATAAATAAACAAAAAAATAAATAAACTTTGCAAATCTACTATGACTATTGCTTTTAAAATTCAGAAGCACCAAATGGATTTTTTGCATCTTTTGAGTAGCAGCTCAGTTCTTCTGTGCTTTTTATCTACCCTTGCTTTACTTCTCAAGGGGAGGGTGTCATTTTCTTCATCTCATACTTCAGGCAAGGAATCTCTGAAGGCTCCGAAATTGCTTGTCACAATGTCTCATTGTTCCTTGCTCCTGCATGGACAAGAACAAGAATCCAAAACTCCAATGCAATGGGGTATATTCTGTTGATCTCAGTGTGAGTGATCACATTATGCATGAATGGTTTTCACAGAATTGCATAAATTAGAAATTATGATCATCTTGTTGCATGCATTTTAAAAATCAGAATCGCCGAACAGGCCGTTTGCATCTCCCTGATCAATCACACAGTCCTATATTTGCTGTTGTCTTGTACTTTGCCTCAACACCCACACAAACCAGTTTCATTCCTCCATTCCAAGAAAAATAATCTTGTAGTAGTTAACAAACTCTCAACAGGGTGTTTCAATGTGTCAAGACAATCAGTCCCGCGAATGAATAATTTAGCAAGATTTCCTCACATACCTAATTACTCTGCCTTATTTTTTTATTTACGTTTCCTGCTGATTTCATTCTGCTTAGACAACACTGTGTCTTTCCTCTCAAATATCTTTTTGAGCTCCATAGGTATAAATTGTAAATCAAAGTCACTTTGCTCCCTTCAAAATGCATTACTAATGCATGCAGGTGCTCAAGAAAAAAAAAGCTACAAGGCATCATCATTTTGACATATAATTTTCTGTCCTCTGTGGAAAACTGAATGGAAAAATATGTCTGTGACGATTCTCGGTCATCCAGGTGTTTATTTGAAAGGTGAGTCATGGCAACTGTACTTCTTTTCTTGCCACACTGGTCTGAAATAGGCTCATAAGATGAACAATGGCCTGAATAGGCTTGTTAGGTAGACAACAGTCTCAATCACCTTAAGGTGAACAATGGCCTAAGGTGCTGCCTGAAACCCATAAAGTATGGGTCATTAACTATGGCCTTGGCAGTGAAGGCTTTTTGAATTGTACTTTATGGGTTTCAGCACCTTAGGCCATTGTTCACCTTAAGGCTATGGATACTGTTGTCTACCTAACGAGCATATTCAGGCCATTGTTCATCTTATGAACCTATTTCAGACCAGGGTGACAAGAGGTCAAAGTGGACTATAAAATGGAGGACTTGCAACTAGGTTTCTTCAGATGGATGAAGCTGTTTGGATGAGCAGTAAAATGTTTCAATTTCTCAAGAAAAAAGAAGTCCAGTTGCCATGACTCAACCTCCATATAACTGAATGGAAAATGTTGCAATCTGCCTGAAAGCTTATCATGTGACAACATAATCTCATTACCATTGCTGGGTCCCTTTCCTTAATAACACCTGGTGAACCAATAAATTAAGTTAAACAAAAAATATTCACAACTGTGTACAAAGACCTTAACATCCTTAAAAATGCATGTACAGTGAATAAAATGTAAATATATCCATGTCCATATAGCATGGTAAAAAAAAGGTGTGACGAGAATAGTAATTTGACCTTTGGTGAAGTTAGGACAATTAGATGAAATTTCTTTTCTTAAAGAAAAAAAGTGTTAACATTTATAGAAATAGGAACACATAAGGAGCAGGAGTCTATTGGGGAATTTTAATTTTTCCTTTTAGTTAGCAGCACTTGAGGTAGAAAACGTGGAGAGATCACATCATTTGGATGAGCCGCTACCGTTCTTGGTTCTTTTTTTTTTTTACATTTGGCTGCACCTCTGTTGTATTTACAACCGACATTAGGTTGCTCCTCTGTAGTCATACATCATATGCATGGAGGTCAACCATCAGAAGAGAAGAGAAGGGCAATCTTGTTCAGGCTGCCATCTTCTGTGTTGGAAGGACTGGCAGTACCTGAGTGGCACTGGATGAATAGCTCAGTTAGTTACATATCTGCCTGTGAAACTAGTCATCGGGAGTTCATTTCCCACTGTGATTTTAGAAGAATAGATAGCCTGTGTAGCTTCGGGCAAGCTGCACATTCCCAGAACACTCATGCAAGATGGCTATGGTGAGCCACTTCTGTGCACTCTATATGCTGACAAAAACCCGGAAAAGGCTTGATTTGAATTAGAATTGACTTCATGGTTTACAATTCTTATAACAGCTAGACTAAGGGTGATACCTTCATAGGCTGCTAGTAAAAAAATAAAAAAAGGTTGCTGAGCTTTCGAGAGCACAAGCCCTCTTTCAAAGCAGGTATAAAAGTCCAAACATGGCAAGGGATGTAATTTGCCAGGAGAGTTCTCAAAAGTTCAGTTGGCAAGACGGATACCAGGTTTCTTCTTGGAAGGCACAGAGCAGCATGGTCTGATAGAGCTGGATTTAACAGGCAGATTCAAACAAAGAGCTGAATTCTTATCATGACTGTAATCCCTGAATGATAAGGATTGTGTTTGTTTGTAACTTTTCACCTGGTATGTAAAATATTGTATTTTCTTTTACTCTTTAGTTACAATGAAAGTATTTGTGCCTTCTTGTTGTAAATGAGGAATGACCTGTTAAGTAGGGATGTTGGAGAAATGTGCTGTTTGTGAATTCCTGTGTCAAACACCCAAATCTGAATTGCTTAATTAATGTACAGATTAGCAGTTAGTTGTTTGACAGAGTTTACAGTTGTTCAGATAGTGTAAAAATTAATTATTTAATTAATTAAACTTCTAAATAAATAGTGTGATTCACTTCTTCATGGTGCAAATATATTGGAGTAAACAGTTTAAAGGCAGCAATCAGTTCTTCTTTGCTGTACACTATAGATTCTCACAAATATCCCTGATTTGGTCTGGTTTTGCATATTTGTCAAAACACAGCACACATCCCCAGGAAATAAGCTCCAGTGTGTGTATCACCATCATCCATAGTAATTGAAAGACAATTTCACTCTATCCTGGACCAATTAATTAATGAGTCATCACAGCAACACTGCCATTTAGATAAAACAATATCATCAGAGTATTCATGTAACCAAGAGAAAATGCAGTTATCAATGCTCTGTTAACAATGAAAAATTATTTTCCCAACAAGCCAGACTTTGGGCCTTTTCACACGACCCCTAAGATCCGCTGGCCCCTTAAATTCGGACCAGAGATCTTGGGGGTTCATTGCTCTTCCTTCCTCCCCACCACTCCACAGTTCCTTGCTTCTGTCTGCGTGAGGGGAGGGAGGAAAAAAAAGCCTTAAAAAGGGACAAAAGAATAAAGGCTTACCTCCGGTGCCGGTGGAAGTTGCTCTGAGCCCCGGTCACTTCCTGGTTCCTCTTAAAGGGGCGGGAGGCAAAAAAAAAAAACCAAAAACAAAAAGAAGCAAGGAGAGCCCGTCACTCTCCGCATCAAAATTTTTCACTCTCCCAGAGCAGGTACTTGAAAGCTGCGCTGGGTCGCGCTTAGGTGGGCGGGGTCGCACTTAATTTTCTGTTAGCTCCGGAGCTGGTGGGGAAACATTTTTAAGCTCCGGAGCTGGGAGCCATTTGCAGCGGAGCTTAGGGGTCATGTATAAATGCCCTTTGAAACCATACAAATAGTGAAAGCAGCACATATTTAAGGGTGGGGGATGCACAATGCAGATAATTCAGTCTCCTGCCCTTTCTTATGAGAATATCAGAACATTACTTTTTGACTATCATAAGCATGAATTTGGAAGGGCCATACAAGGCCATCAATTCCAACTTCCTGTTCAATGCAGGACTACAAATCAAAGGATATCTGCCAGGTGTTTGTCCAACTTTCTTTGTATTGCCTCCCACATTGGAACACTCATGACCTCTTTAGGTAATTGGTTCCATTGCCGCTCTGCTCTAACAGTTAGGAATAGTAAGTTTTTCCTGGTACTCAACTGAAATTTGGCTTTCTGGGATTGTTGGCAATTGATATAATTAGAATATCTCATAGTTCTAAATATCTATCTGTCTGTCTGTCTACCTACTGTGCTAAACCTTTTAAACAATTTTCTCATCAATCAAAGCTTGTTACTATAAAGCCCCAGCAAAACTCAATTCAACCAAGCACATTGGTTGATTAGGTTGAAGAGGTGGTAGTGATCTCAGTAATATTCAGAATAGGAAAATACCTATATCATTTCAGGTTTCTACAATGCTGTATTGTTGTGATCATGTAAATATGTGTCTTCTTACATGCCAAATGATGCTTTCATAAGTTTTATTATGTCATAAATAACAAATTGTAAGAATAGAGATGGCAAAATAATCATCTAAAATATCATCAAATATAAGTTTGTGATCCTACGGAATGCTCTTTGTATTAGGAACAGCTTAATAAGGACAATAGAAAATCCCTTGTGGGTTAATTTCATGTTAGGGATATTAACATGTGAGGAATATTTCTGTAATCCCAGGTTTAATTTTTCTTCTTCTCTTGGACACAGAGACTGTGGGCATCCACCAGAGGAGGCAGGGCTGGAAAGCATCAAACACCTGTTCTACCATTTGACCTTGGTCTGAGAAATTAAACAAGAAATTTATCTCAAAACAAATAGTTGGGTACATTCCAGCCAATATTTGAAAGGCCCAGATGCCTTTAAAAGGAGATGGGACAGATTTCTGGAGGAAAAGTCCATCACAGGTTACAACCCATGATGGGGATACAAGTTATTACCAGGCTTAAAAGGAGAGTCCCTCTAAATGCTTGATGAAGAGGAGTGGTATCAGGAGTTAGGTGTCTTGTCTCCTGTGCTCCCAGAGGCATCTGGTGGGGCTACTGTGAGGTACAGGAAGCTAGACGATATGGACACTTGGCCTGATGAAGCAGGGATCTTCTTATGTTCTTAATATTACACATTTTACAATATTGTTTAGTCCTGTGACAGAGATAAGCTGCCCTCCTATCCACATTTATCTTGGGATAAGCCCCATAGAAGATATGAAGACATATTTAAAGTTAAAATGTCAGAGATAGTGCAGTATATAATATGCTGATATATCTAATGTTGAAAAATTGGTAGACAGGAATGCCATTATGCTAGCCATGGATGTCCATGATGGACAATTGAGGGCTTTAGAAATACACTTTATGCACCAGAACCTTTCAGTCCCACAATGCAAGATTGGTTGGGGAGTATGTGGGGGGTGGGGGCGTGAGAGAGATGGATAATATTTCCTGGAACCCCTTTCATTGCTATAATGTTGGACAGAACCCAGGGTTATTTGAAGTTCCTTACTTTTAACTCGGTGGCTGGATAGCTCAGTAGTTGGCCATGGAGCCTCTCAGAAGTTGGGAATTTAATTCCATACTGTGCCTCCTAGTTTTAGAACCAGCCTCCTTGGCATTGGGCAAGCTGCACAGTCTAAAGGCACCCCTAGAAGAAGGGAATGGGTAAACCGTTTCTGAGTATTCTCTGCTTGGAAAACCCTGAAAAGGGTTGCCATAAGTCAGAACTGACTTGACAGCACATGGTTATTATTTTGTTTTAGCTGCATCATATGGAGTCATGTAAAATGAGCTTACAATTAATAAAAATGCCAGAATACTTGGAAGATACGAGCACTGTGATAATAATAACTATGGTGCAAATTATGTAGCCCATATTTTACAGGATCATGCCTTTTTATTCTCCTTTCATCCTCTTTTAAATGTTTAAGACTGTTCTTGAAAATTGGAGTGACAGTGATTTATACTGCAATGTGAGAATCACAGTTAATGAACTTAATGAGGTATAACACGGTCACAAGATTTCTTCCTCCACACAGATAATTTGTTTTTGGAAATGCTGAAGCATGTAAGTGAGAAATGTTTAGAAGTAATTGTTAATTTGTTTAATTTTATTTGAATTAAATGCCAGATCCCTGCCTTGCAACAGAATGCAGCTGAGGATATATATCTGTTGTCATCACTTTGGGTTTTCTACAGCGTTTTTAATCTCTCAGGCTAATTAACTAGAGACAGCCATAAGATTCATTGGGCACCTTTTTTTGCCAATGCAGCTGCAGCCCCTTTTCCCTCAAACATAAATTGTCCCAGAATTAACTTGAATTTCTGAAGTAGCTTCGTTGTTCAGTGAAACTGAATGCCTAGGTGCAATTTGAAGCAAGAATATTATCTTCTCTCTGAATTACAGTACCTTTTGGAAAACAATTTAATCTTATGCTAGAAAACTGTGAGGGGGAAAAACAGATCTCACACTTGTCCTTTGAACTGATTTTCATGGGAATAGAGCTACTTGTGTGAAACGCAGGGATGCCGCCAATAATGGCAGTTCTATGGTGTTACTTCCCTTATGGCCAAATTTGCTTGTGTATTTACACTGGCCTAATGCAAAAAGACATCACCTTTAGAGCTCAATTGCTTCAGCTCAAGTGATCACTGCAGAGTGCAGACATCATATGTTGTGCGCTGGGCCGCTGACTAGTGTAACTCGGTATGTAATAGACTATGTCTATGCGAAATTTGACTGCAAAATTATGTTATTTGCACTAGACTGGCATAATTACACAAGATGATTTTGCAGTATTTCTGGTTCCTATGTAAGAACACAACCAAGTGTCATGATGACATCATGCAAGTCCTTAAACTCTGCTGGACTCCATACTGATAGCTACCAAAAGTGTGGGAGTGCAAATACAATCTCAGGATGGAACAATATGGAATAAGTTTTTCTACATGTTGGACAATCCAGGATAATTTATTCATTTAAAATATTTAGACCCTGCGTTTATCTGTAAGGGTCTAAATAGTTGAACACAACTAGCACGCATGTGCGAGGGAAACTTTTACCTTTACCTTTGTTTTAATCTGTAAGAGGATCCCACCATGCTTTTTAGGGAGGCATATGGTGACCTACTTTAATTCTGTTTTTTTTCTCATCTCCCCCCCCCTGAAGTATCTTGCCTAGGGGTTTCCCCCCTTGTTTATTTGGTTTTTTATTTTTTTTCACCTGTATATTGATGTTTTTTATTTGTAAACCGCCCAGAGTTCCAGTTTGGAAGATGGGCGGTATAAAAATGAAACAAATAAATAATAATACATAAATAAATTACAATATTAAAAGCAAAAAAGGGCAAAACATAAAAAATCCAAGAAATTACTAGCATGTTTGAAAAGAAGTTAAAAGAAATCATATTTTAAAACTAGTTGACAGAAACAGTGTAAAACCAATCTTGAAAAGCGATCTCTCTTTCTCTCTTATACACACACACACATCACACACACATTGCAGTCCCATGTTTGACATTTCCCTCTTAGGTAGCCAGTTACTGAGGGAAAAGCCAGCTGGAGGAGAAAGAGAACTCTTGTGGGCCACAGCTTGGGTGAAATGTCAGAGAAGCATCTTTCTTATGTCTGCACAGTGGCAGGGGTGAGAGAAAGGCCTGATGATTTTAAAAGCAAGGCAGGGTCATGAAACTTTTAGATAAGTTTGACCCAAGTTGTTTTGGGCTTTACGTGACAAAAATAATACCTTGGGCTGTGACCAGAAACAGTGGAACTGTTGTAAAAGGTGACCTCTCTAACCAGCCACTTCTAATTTGATGACAGCATTTTGGACCTCTGACATTTCTGGATATTTCTCAAAGGCATCCCACATACAGGTGTTACTAGAATGGGATGTAACAAAGGTGTGTGTCACTGTGACAATGACACACCTTTTTGGTGATGGCATTCTGACATAACATACAGTTCTAGCCTTATTATCCTCCTTTTGTGGCCAGCAAAATATTATACACACAATAAACACTTATTTCCTATTTCATATATATGTCTAATGCATACAACTTTTTTTAAGTTAGTCCTGCTGTTTAAGGCAGCACAACTTTTCCTGTGTTCCACAATGAAATTAAATTGTCTGGAAGAATTTTCTGGAAAGACATCTAGGAATTGCCATTGTGCTGAAGGCGCGTTAGGGGAACACTGTGAAGGAATTAAACTTTCAGACATTTTCCGTTTAATCTGATGGCTGTAAAATGAATGTGGTTGACTGGGTGATATGTTTGTTTTATAGTATTTTTCTTCACATGAAGGCTAAATTGTCAAGGAGCAGCTTTACTATTTTGGAGAAAATGAGCTTGTACGCAGAACAAAACTCAACTCAAGAACACCCAGTTCAGGGCTGAGCTATATTTTATATATAATCATTACCTGAAGTGGGATTAAGTGTGCATGGCATGTGATTGTCAGAGGAGCAACTATTCTCAGTTTCTGTACTTTGCAAAGTAGCTTGTCTTGCTTTTGTTACTGAACTTCAAGCCATAAGCAGATTCTTTATTGGCAAGTATGGTTTCCCAGACACAAAAGACTGCCTGAATCATGTTCAATTAATACCTACCATGATTTCAGCTCTAATAATTAGTCATCCACAATCTTGTTTGATCTTAAGAAGAAACAGAAACTTAACCAAGACTTTAGATTGATCAAAATATTGGGAAAGAAAGTATAAATGATGTGTGAAAATAAAACTGTAAATCAGAGAAATGAAATATATTATTTATTTATTTATTTATTAGATTTGTTTAGCACCCATCTAGCTACAAAGTTACTTGTATTTACAACAGTACAATCTATATGACAAGACAGTAGCAGTAAATAAAACTCAACAGTACCATATAACTCAAAATCAAACAAAAGTAATAAAAACAATGTAAACAAACAAGCCATTAATTAAAAAGGCCAGAGGCGGAATAAATCATAAGAGTAAGGTGTATCACTGGAGCTATCTCCCAGGCTCAGGGAAGAACTCCTTGAACAATCACATTTTAATCTCTGCTTGAATATTCCTAGAAAGGGGACCAGGCAAATTTCAGGGGTTGGGTGTTCCAAAGGGGGGGGGGGGTCTACCACCAAGAATGCTTGGTTCTTAGTTTTTACTCTTTGGACCTCTTTCAAGGTTAAAACTGTCAGTTGTCTGCCTGGGAAGAGTGGGTAACAGAGGCATTTCTTTGTGGGAGAAGGTGATCTGATGGTTACCAGTGGTGATGAACCTTTGGCACTCCAGATGTTTTGGACCACAACTTCCACAGTCCTTTTGTCATTGACAATCTAGGCTCAGAATTCTGGGAGTTGTGGTCCAAAACAACTGGAGTGCCAAAGGTTTGCCATTTGTCCTAAACCATTTAGAGTTTTGTATGTTATCATCCTCACTGTGATGTCAATACAGAAGCAAACCAGTAGCCAGTGAAATGTGGCCAATATGGGGAAATATGGTGGCATTGGCTCTCCCTAGTTAGTAATCAGGCCACTGTGTCCTGGACCAGTTGAAGAATCTGCATTAGCTTCATAGGCAGCCCCACGTAGAGTGAACTGCAGCAGGCTAATCTTGAGGTTACCAGTGCATGGCCCAGCATAGTGATCACCCCATTGTCTAAGTAGGGATACAGCTGCATGATCCATTCGATATGGTAGTGGGCAGAGTTGGCCACAGATGCTACCTGGGATTTCATGGAAAGCTCTGAGTCCAACAGAGCACCCAAACTGGGAAAATAAATGTGAAAAGAAAAAAGGGCCAGAGAATTCAAAGGATCAAAGTTAGGAGTTAGATTACTTTTGAAGAAAAATACCAGTTTAGAAGATTGCAACAAACATGGACTAGAGAAGCAAACTGAGAAATTTGGAAGCTGTCTTATTTATAGATAATATTAATTAATTTATTTATTTATTTATTTATTTATTTATTTAACTTATATGCCGCCCACTACCCAAAGGTCTCTGGGCGGCTTACAATCCAAAGAATAAAACAATTTAAAATAGTTAAAAGTAAAATATCAATAAATCATCAATAAAAAAACCTTACACTAAAAATTCTAACATTGTCATCAGCGGACCCACAATCTATATTATATATATTAATATGTGGTTGAGGAATAAAACCTTGAACAAATTCAGCTCTGTTAGCATTAAAATACACATGGATTATTTGGGGAAAGTGTCCTTTATAGAACTAGAATAGGTTGAGGTTGGTGATGGCCTCCCCTCCCCTCGTGACCTCAAATTCTACCAAGAGATTCATCTAAAATAGATGGAGAAATTGCAAATTGATCCCAAGAAGCCTCATGGTGACATGACTTAGTGTTTCAAGAATATTTTGGACCACCTCTGCTTACCTGTTTCTGGCCAGAAGTGAATTTTTCAGACACCAGGAAGGACCACTTAAATCATCAGAGTATGTTATGATCCGGAATGGTTGGGGATGGGGTTGAGTAGCAACCCCCAAAGACATCGGGCAGTACAGTCTTCCATTTTGGTGCAGGGTGCAGGGGAGATTTGGAGGGCTGAGGTGGTTGGAATACTGCAGTATTGTGGAGGAAAGTATGTAATAGCAATTTATTCTTTTGATCAACAGTACATGTATTAAGATTCTTGGCACAATATTAAGTAAACAGAATGCTATTCAGTAGCATTGATTTGGCTGCCCACCCCACCCTTCAAAAAAGTTGTGAATGAATTATGCCTTTTAGGCTTATAAAACTCAGATCATTCCAGCATATTGAAAGCAACTGAAGTCATACATCCATATCAGTAATACATCAAATGGAGTTTGTGAGCAGCTACTAAGCATTCGGCATTGCTGTTAATTATGTTCCTGAAACAAAAATTAGACATAACATATTTTACTGCTTGTTAGAGGCTTGTCTGCTCTATAATATACAGGATAATTGTGTGTTTTAAGGTGAATTAAGAGGTCAAAATGTAAATTGCTAGTTTTACAGCACCTTTAAATAATAATCACCCAGTATGTCTAGATTTAAGGCTTGAGTGGATATAGCATTTAAAGAGCAATAGCACAAGTCATATTTTTATACTTGTTCGATATTTCTAGGGCTTGCAGAAATCATCATCGGTGACTCTAAATTATGGTCTGCAGCAGCAAGGGTTTTATAAGATGTTAGTGTGGCATCCTATGCCTGCAGTACAGCCCAGATCTACACACAGACCAGTCGCATAGGAATCCTCATGTGGTTAAAAAAGAAGAAGAGGGCATCTTTGCTCCCTATGACAAATGCCTAGTTGTCGTGAGGGATGAACCAGCCTGCAACACCTATCTAACTGCAATTTAACTGTATTATCCCTTCTCAGTTTCACTTTGTTTCCTGGACAAGATGAGGTCCAAGAGTCGCAACCTGTGAATGAAGGCAGCTACTTCCTAAATTGACAGTGTGTTTTACGTGCAAATGCAGTCTGGCATGAATAATCCCTGGCTTGTTAAAAGCATACCCATCAAATGCCACATTCCAGACTAAGAAAGCCATATTAAGATTAGAAACAGAGACAGTGTCACTGTGAATCCTCCAGAGCTTGACCTGCATTCATCTGTCTCCATGATTTCCACCTTGCATAAGAGGATGGGATCCAGGCTGGCTCCATAGAAAAATGTCTGTGCAGGAAATGCCAAGGGACCACAAGCTGCAAAAGAGATGTTTTGGGATTACATGTTCCAAAATATTCTAGCTAGCATAGCTTGTGGTTCTCAGAGTTGTAAAGAAAATACATTTCTCTACCACTGATTGAGATCAGATATCTGTGACTCCTCTAAGATCTTTCTTTACTCTTCAGCATAGCATGAATTAAGATCTTCCTTTACTCTTCTGCATAGCATCAACCAACTTATATAAATAGAACGCTGTCATTTCCCTCACCTATGAAAATTTTCTATTAGTTATTTTTTTATTTGTTCTTATTTTGAATTGTTAAAGCATTTTGATTTTTTGTATTTGTGCTTATTTGTTTATTTGTTCCTTTTATTGTTATGATTTGATTATTTGGTTTGATTGATTATTTTTATTTTTTATTTTAAATTGTTTAATCTGTTTTTATATTTTGTATATGTTTGTAAACCGCCCAGAGTAGCTTTTTTCCTAGATTGTTGCGGTATATAAATCAAATAAATAAATAAATAAATAAATTTAGCCAACCCAGAAAAGTTAGACCTCGGGCTGAGACTTTCTTTAAAATCATAATGGTTGCTGCTGAAGGTGCCAAGAGAGATTGGTGTCTTCCCTAAGGTTAGCAATGAGGACAATGATAAACACACACTGGTTTTTATTACACTGAATTATTTTTTGCTACATTCTAGATTTCTTTTTCCTTTTAAAAATATTCACTGGAAAATTTTTGATCTCAGGAATGCCAATGGCAGGCTTCTTTTCCCCAAGCGATTTTAGGGTATCCCTTAAAATTTGGAAAATTAGGGTTTCTGGAGGCAGAGATAATAAGCTCCAAATGAGGTAGGGGTGCTACTTAATGGAAGGATTGTCTTCTGCATGATTTATCATTATAGGGTTGTAAAGTGCACTGAAGACACTCATTAAATTAGGTACCCCCACCTCCTTTGGAGTTCTGCCCCCAGAGACCCTAACTCTTCCAAATTTCGAGGGATCCCCTAAAATCGCTTGGGGAAAAGAAGCCTGCCATTTGCATGCCTGAGATCAGTAACTGTCCATTTAATATTTTAAAATAATATTTTATAGTTGTTGTTGTTCAGTCGTGTCTGACTCTTCGCCAGGCCTTCATATCCTCCACTGCCTCCCGGAGTTTTGTCAAATTCATTTTGGTTGCATCGATGACACTGTCCAACCATCTCATTCTCTGTCGTCCTCTTTTCCTTTTGCCTTCGATTTTTCCCAGCATCAGGGACTTTTCCAGGGAGTCCTCTCTTCTCATGAGGTGGCCAAAGTACTGGAGCCTCAGCTTCAAAATCTGTCCTTCCAGTGAACATTCGGGGTTGATTTCTTTCAGAATGGATAGGTTTGATCTCCTTGCAGTCCAGGGGACTCTCAAGACGCTCCTCCAGCACCACAGCTCAAAAGCATCAATTCTGCGGCAATCAGCCTTCTTTATAGTCCAGCTGTCACTTCCATACATCACTACTGGAAAAACCATAGCTTTAACCATCCTGATCTTAGTTGGCAAAGTGATGTCTCTGCTCTTTAGGATGCTATCTAGGTTTGCCATTGCTTTCCTCCCAAGAAGCAGGCGTCTTTTTATTTTGTTGCTGCAGTCACCATCTGCAGTGATCAAGGAGCCCAAGAAAATAAACTCTGTCATTGCCTCCATTTCTTCCCTTTCTATTTGCCAGGAGGTGATGGGACCAGTGGCCATGATCTTAGTTTTTTGATGTTGAGCTTCAGCCCATTTTTTTCACTCTCCTCTTTCACCCTCATTAACAGCTTCTTTAATTCTTCCTCACTCTCTGCTATTAGAGTAGTATCATCTGCGTATCTGAGGTTGTTGATATTTCTTCCGGCAATCTTAATTGTGATTCATCCAGACCGGCTTTTCTCATGATGTACTCTGCATATAAGTTAAATCGGCAAGGTGACAGTATACAGCCTTGTCGAACTCCTTTCCCAATTCTAAACCAGTCAGTTGTTCCATATCCAGTTCTGACGGTTGCTGCTTGTCCCACATATAGATTTCTCAGGAGACAGATAAGGTGGTCAGGCACTCCCATTCCTTTAAGGACTTGCCATAGTTTGTTGTGGTCTACACAGTCAAAGGCTTTGGCATAGTCAATGAAGCAGAAGTAGATGTTTTTCTGGAACTCTCTGGCTTTCTCCATAATCCAGCACATGTTGGCGATTTGATCTCTAGTTCCTCTGCCCCTTTGAAATCCAGCTTGTAGTTCTGGAAGTTCTCTTTCCACATACTGCTGAAGCCTGCCTTGTAGAATTTTGAGCATAACCTTGCTAGCATGTGAAATGAGTGCAATTGTGCGATAGTTGGAGCATTCTTTGGCGTTTCCTTTCTTTGGGATTGGGATGTAGACCGATCTTTTCCAGTCCTCTGGCCACTGCTGGGTTTTCCAAATTTGCTGGCATATTTTATGCAGCACCTTTACAGCATCCTCTTTTAAGATTTTAAAGAGTTCAATTGGAATGCCGTCACCTCCACTGGCTTTGTTGTTTGCAATGCTTTCTAAGGCCCACTTGACTTCACTTTCCAGGATGTCTGGCTCCAGGTCAGCAATTACGCTATCTTGGTTATCAGGGACATCCAGATCTTTCTGATATAATTCTTCTGTATATTCTTGCCATCTCTTCTTGCTCTCTTCTGCTTCAGTTACGTACCTACCATTTTTGTCCTTTATCATATCCATCTTTGCACGAAATACCCCTTTAATATCTCCAATTTTCTTGAATAGATCTCTGGTTTTTCCTTTTCTGTTGTTTTCCTCTATTTCTTTGCACTGTTCATTCAAGTAGGCCGCCCTGTCTCTCCTTGCTATTCTTTGGAAGTCTGCATTCAATTTTCTGTATCTTTCCCTTTCTCCCTTGCATTTTGCGTCCCTTCTCTCCTCCGCTATTTGTAGGGCCTTGTTGGACAACCACTTTGCTTTCTTGCATTTTCTTTTCTTTGGAATATTTTTCATTGCAGCCTCCTGTACAATGTTACAAGCCTCCATCCATAGTTCTTCAGGTGTTTTGTCTACCAAATCTAGTTCCTTGAATCTATTCTTCACTTCCACTGTGTATTCATATGGGATTTGACTTAGGTTACACCTGACTAGCCCAGTGATCTTCCCTACTTTCTTCAGTTTAAGTTTGAATTCTGAAATAAGAAGCTGATGATCTGAGCCACAGTCAGCACCAGGTCTTGTTTTTGCTGACTGTATAGAGCTCCTCCATCTTTGGCTGCAGAGAACATAGTCAATCTGATTCCGGTATTGTCCATCTGGTGATGTCCATGTGTAGAGTCACCTTTTGTGTTGTTGGAAAAGAGTGTTTGCAATGACCAGCTTGTTCTCTTGACAAAACTCAATTAGCCTTTGCCCTGCTTCATTTGGAACTCCAAGGCCAAACTTGCCAGTTATTCCTTTTATCGCTTGACTCCCTCCTTTAGCATTCCAATCCCCTATGATGAGAAGAACATCTTTCTTTGGTGTCAGTTCTAGAAGTTCTTGTAAGTCTTCATAAAATTGGTCAATCTCAGACTCTTCAGCACCGGTAGTTGGTGCATAAACTTGGATTACTCTGATGTTCAAAGGACTGCCTTGGAATCGTACTGAGATCATTCTATCATTTTTAGGTTGTATCCCAGCACTGCTTTTCTCACTCTATTGTTGACTATGAAGGCTACTCAATTTCTTCTATGGGATTCTTGCCCACAGTAGTAGATGTGATAGTCATCTGAACTGAATTCACCCATTCCTGTCCATTTAAGTTCACTGATGCCCAGGATGTCAATGTTTATTCTTTCCATCTCAAATTTGACCACATCCAGCTTACCCTGGTTCATAGATCTCACATTCCAGGTTCCTATGCAGTATATTTCTTTGCAACATTGGACTTTCCTTTCTCTTCCAGGCACGTCTGCAGCTGAGCGTCCTTTCGGCTTTGGCCCAGCCACTTCATTAGCTCTGGAGCTACTTGTACTTGTCCTCTGCTCTTCCTCAGTAGCATGTTAGACACCTTCCGACCTGAGGGGCTCATCTTCCTGTGTCATATCTTTTAGCCTTTTGTTTCTGACCATGGGATGTTCTTGGCAGGGATACCGGGGTGGCTTGCCAGTTCCTACCCCAGGAAGTCTTATTACAGGCCTCATTGTCACCAGTGTAATTAGCCTTACAATGATGAAAGCACAGTTCAGCCTGTTTTATTTTGTAGCCTCACTGATCAACTGGGACACAAAAGTAGAAATGTGCCCCATTTATAAGATATTCCAGACTGAGGCTATTTTATGGTTAATAATATTTAATTAATAATATCTTGGGGGGCTTAAAGGGGAGAGTCCAAGGAAGGTACCCACCAAATTTGGTGCCTCTAGGAACCAGGGGACCCATTTTTTAGAGAAACAAATCAGTTCATTACTGGTTCTTTTTGTACGTGATTTGTCATTACTGGTTCATTTTCTATTTGATTTGTTTTGTTTTGTTAGAAACAAACCAAAAACAAATCACAAAAAGCAAAACAAACACGGGGGAACAAAATGAAATGAAATTAATCTCAATTTTTCCATTTCGTGTCTGTCCCTATTGCAAACTATTAGTACATCACTTAGTATTAGTTTATTATTGAGGTACAAGAATGCAGCAATAGATATTGTGCAGCAGAACAAATCAGAATTCTACAAGGCAATTCTAAAAAAATGTAAAAAATTATATAACTTTTGATAGACCAGCATCACGTTTGTCAAAGTGAGAGAAGACAGATCTATGCCAGCTTTGGGTGAGTTTGGGCAAACAGGTTTTGAGTTATTAACAGGTTTTGCTGGTTCATTTGCCTTTCTTAATTGCTTTTATCTGTTACTGTTCAGTATATGCTATTACCTATTTAGTTTTCTATGTTGTTCTCCACTCACAGTTCCCATGGGAAAGTCTGGCAGTATATAAATGCAAATAAAAATAAATAATTAATAAATAAATATATATATATATATTTAAAAAAAAACCCGGGGGGGAAAACTGTCTATACCAGGCCAGAAGGGTGTTTTATTTGGGAGGGGGGTTCCCCGCCCCCCTCTCCTTTATTGCTACTGCTGCGCTGCTGGTACCAGGCTGGGAGGGCGCATCCATTTGCCATGCAGTGCGGGGGATCCCATGCGGAAATTAGCTATATTGAATTGCGCATTCGCAATGATGGGCTCGCCCATGGGGGGACCAACAAAGTTTTTTACCCCCTTCATGCAGATATAAGTGTCCTTTCTTGTCTGCATATTTAAAATAGATCAAATAAATGTAAAAGATTGATGATACTTATCTTACAAGCAGGAACATTTCAAACAAAGTTAGAAACATTGTTGTAGCCATGAAACAATGCAATGTTCCAGGAGGCAGATTTGAACCCATGAACCTGCAAGTTTGGGCCAAATTAAATGACTCCAAGCAAAAGAAAATTCCAGAAGCCAACTTCCCTTTAAGTTAACCACTTCTCACCCAGACACACACCAATTGTTTTTGTGTATGTTTTTTTTGACAAGCATGAATGGTAGTGAGCACATAAACTATCTTTATTGCTGTCATTGATGTTGTCACCATTCAGGCTGCCATTTGCTATGTAAGTAAAATTGGATATGGGTGCTCATGGATGGCACATGTTGTGGTTGATGATGTGGTGTGGTGTCAGGGGTGGAACTCTGAATGCTGGAAGATAGAGATTGATGAGAATAAAGAGATGCATTTACTTGTCTATGTTGGGCTGCATAATTAAATTGCATACTGTGTAGAGAGTGCTTGAAGTGTTATGGGGCGGTATATAAGCAGAACACTTTATGTATTTTCCCTTTTAGATATATTTGCAGCATCATTCAATCTATTTGGTTGTTGTTTTCTGTCTCTCCTTTGCAAGCATTTGGTGGTTGTGAAGAAGGTAATCCAATTGATGGATTATAAAAACATCTTAATTGTAGAGTAGATGAAATTCTGCAGTGGGCAGGATGGTTTACTATTTTATTTATTATTTAAAATATATTTGCCCAGCCCACTTTTCTTCTTCAGAGGACCATTACAGGAGAGCTAGAACTAGACAACTAATGACTATATCCTGAAACTTTACCATTCCACTCTCTGACAAAAATGCAGTAACCAGCTCAGGTGGCCCTCCTGCTGATGAATGCCATATCAGTTCAACATTAATAACATCTGATTCATGATCTTATCATACATAGAAGAGAGAGTGAATCTGGTTTGTATAACTGAGACCTGGGTTGGCATGAAGGCAGGAATACCCATCCCTGGTATGTCCACCTAGGTATTTCAAGGGAACGTTGGAGGGGCAGAGCACTGCTGTGTATAGAACAGTGCTGTTATGCATAGAACAGTCCATGATATTAATCCTGGACCTAGTGTTGTGGCACAGGAAAAGATTTCAGATACCGCTTTCCCTTCCAGGACTGACTGAGTTCATCTCAGCAGTGGCATTGAAGTCATCTAGACCACTGATAGCTGTGGACTTCAACATTCATACAGAGACTGAAGTTACAGGTGCAGCCCTTGGGCTCATGTAATCCATGGGTTCAATGAACTTATCCAAACACTTGGACACACTCGGGACATGGTGTTTATGAATGTGCATACAGGTCTATTTATGTATTTTTTATTTATTTATTACTTCCATTTATATTCTTTATAGTCTTGGTAGACCACAAGTCAGCAGTGTGACATGGCGGCCAGGAAAGACAATGTGATTCTTGGTTGCATCAACAGAACCATATTGTCTAGATCAAGGGAAGTGATAGTACCACTCTATTCTGCTCTGGTCAGACCCCACCTGGAGTACAGTGTCCAATTCTGTGTGCCTCAACTTTAAAAGGATGTTGATAACCTCGAGTGGGTGCAGAAGATGGAGACCAGGATGGTTGAAGGTCTGGAAGAAATGTCTTACGAGGAACGGCTTAGGGAGCTGGAAATGTTTAGCCTTTCAAAAAGAAGGCTGAGGAGGGATATGATAGCTATGTTTAAATATTTGAAAGAATGTCATATTGAAGAGGGAACAGGTTTGTTTTCCATGGCTTCAGAGACTAGGACATGGGAAATGGTTTCAAACTACAGGAAAAGAGATTCCATTTGAACATTAGGAAGAACTTCATGACAGTTAGAGCTCTTTGGCAGTGGAATATGCAGCGACAGATGGTGGTGGAGTCTCCTTCTTTGGAGGTTTTTAAGCAGAGGCTGGCTGGCCATCTATCAGGAGTACTTTGATGGGGGTTCCTGCATGGCAGGGGGTTGGACTGGCTAGCCCTTGAGGTCTCTTCCAACTCTACGATTCTATGATTCTATGATTCTATGAATTCTTTTTCTGATACTAATGTAACCTGCTATGATCATGATTAAACAGCGAACAGACCATACATCAAAATTTCTCTGGGAAGTCTACAAATATTAAAGATTATGCATATGTTGTGTGCAATAAAAATGTACACAAATAATGTGATCCACTGAAATATCAAGAAAATATATAATGGAAAATTGAAAAGTTGTCAGTGGCACAGACAAAAGCAGAACAGTATATTCTCAGAATAATCCATGGTAACACCTTAAAAATAAATTTTGAACTATTTGACAGAAATAAGGAGCTTCTGTGGTACTAAATATACAACAGGTTTGCACAAGGAGTAACCCCCTTTTAATAGCATAGATGAAAGGTGTGGGTTATTGACATAAGGAAAAACTCTTAATCAGACAGAGCTAAAAAAGTTGTCCTGATAGTGACATTTAACAAAATGACATATTGATAAGCATTATCTGGGAATATGAACTGGATCCTTTAACAAGGCACAAAGAGGGATATTAAATTTAAGAACTGGTATAGATTTCCCATTTATGCTTGACTGACAAGAACCAGCAATGCTTTAATTCATTCAGTGCCAGTCTGGACCGAATTAAATGCTTCTCAGGTGGATCCTTTCACTGCTCATCCAAACAGCTTTGTCAGTCTTGTTTGGATGAGTAGTAGCTACACATTTCAATCTCTCAAGAAAAGAAATCCAGTTGCCATGACTCAACTTCCAGATAAACTCATCTGGATGACTGAGAATCTTCAGACTTGGGTGGAGAAATTTTCAGCTCCTTCCTAGTCAATCAGACTTTAAGGTATAGATCCTGTTTAGTGTAAAGTTATTTTAATTCAGTTTTGAAATGTGTTTTAGAAATAGAGAATAAATATTCAGAAGCTCACTAATTTAAACTGTGAAATTGCTGGGTTTTTGTTGTTTGTTTTTGCTTCATGTCCAAAGGAAATTTTGCCAGGTACAATCTAACCTATTTTGAGTATATTGCCAACAGCATCCTTGTTTGCTAAGTAATTAATGCCCTTCTGATTTTAAAGGGTGGCAGCTGAAATTGCTTATTCACATTGCATTTTCTTTACCAGAGGAAGCAAAATCTTCCTTAAGAAATCTTGTGTCTGAACGCTGCTTATTGCCACTTTGCCAGTTGTGAGTAGAAGGATTAACAAGTTGTTCTAAAAAGATGCACTACAGTGAAAATTCTAATTTTATATTATCAAGTGTTCTGCTTATATACCGCCCCATACCACTTTAAGTAGTCTCTGGGCGGTTTACAATTTTAATTACAGTGTGCAGGCTACACATTGCCCCCCCAGCAAGCTGGGTACTCATTTTACCGACCTCAAAATCAAGTTGATTTTTTTGTTTTTGAAGGTATCAGAATAAGCATCTGTGAGTTCAGATCATATGTATTCAGATCAGCCTTCACTCAGAGCAAGAGGAGAAATAATACTGTTGTCACTCTGTGTGCGTTAGTCATCCCGAAGACATTCACTATGAATGCTAAATGTTTGTGATTTAGTTTATCAATACATTCCGTTCCTTTGCCTAACAAGGAAAGAAGCTCATTATTACTTTGTCTACAGTCACTTGCCATGGCAAGGCAAACCCACCTTCTGAAAACCAGTGATGGACTGAAGAAATTCTTTGCAGGCTAGTCTGCTAAATGCATATCTTTAGAGCTGTGGCAGAGGAAGGAGAAACTGTGAAGCTCAGGAAGACGTTTTTGAAAAATTATGCAAAATAGTGTAAGAGGGGTTAAGGATTTTGTTTCTTAACTAACCAAACAAATGTAGAGTGGCAGGTGGAATGGTTGATATCTGACAGGATATAGACACCAAAGCACTGCTAACTAAGGGCCTTTTCACACGACCCCTAAGATCCGCTGGTCCCTTAAATTCGGACCAGAGATCTTGGGGGTTCGTTTTTGTTCCTGCGTCCCCACCCCTCAGCACTTCCTGCTCCTGTCGGCGTGAGGGGAGGGAGGGGAAAAAAGGACAAAAGAAGCCTTCACTAACCTGCCGGTGCCGGTCGAAGTTGCCACGAGCCCCGTTACTTCCTGGTTCCTTCTCAAGGGGCTCTTAAAGGGGCGGGAGGCAAAAAAACAACAGACAAGCGAGAAGAGCCCGGCACTCTTATCCGCATCAAATATTTGTCACCTCCAGAGAGAAGGTACAAGAAAAGTGCACTGGGTCGCGCTAAAGTGGGTGGGGTCACACTTAATTGTCTGCAAACTCCGGAGCTGGTGGGGAAACATTTCTAAGCTCCGGAGCTGGGAGCCATTTGCAGCGCAGCTTAGGGGTCGTGTATAAACGCCCTGGGTCCTATCTGAAATGGTTAAAAGTTCATATTGCCTCATACAATGGTTAAATTGTTCATATTGCCTCAGACAAAGGGTTAAAAGTTCATCCTCAGACCTGGAGATGATTTCTCCTTTGAAGACCTCTGTCAGGAACTTGGTTTCACAGATGTTTACAGAGAGCTCTCAGGGCTGAGACAAGCACAACTGCTCTGTGCTTTTGTAAATGAAGAGATACTTTGAATGTGCCTTTAAAGATTTATGCTAATTTCCTGTAAATACAAGTTAACAAGTGACCATCTCTGTGTCACTTTCTTTAAAGCAAGCCAGGTTTTGTTGTTGTTGATGATGGTTTGTTGTTGTTGTTGTTTTGACTATTCAAAGGAAACCTGCTTACTTAAATGCTTAGTTCTCGAATTCACTTCTAGCTGGAGACAAGCAATGTCCTTCTTGACTTGCCTTACCACATCTTAAATAGAGGAGGCTAGGGGAACTAACAAGTATTCAGTCAGTGTTTTCTTGAGATTGCTTCCCTCCACTGTAGCCCAGAGGTTTCTTGATAATGCCTTCCCATACTTCGTAGTAAGGGTATCACAAGAACTCCAGTTAGACTCCCTTTCAATCTAGTGCTTTGTAACAAGGGCAGCACTTTTTAGTGGTCATTATGATACAATTACAAGTGGACTTTAGCATGAAGAGTGCTCAGGTAGTAGGGCTTGAAGCAGATGTAGAAGAGTTGGACATATGCATGTAAATACTTATGAATATATCTACATGGGAACATCCTGGAGCCTTCTGTCAGCTCTTTGTTTCCATGGTGTAATAGCATACATCTTAGCAAGCCTCTAGTGGCTCCACGGAATTGCTTGATGCGTACTTCCCCATATTAAGCAAAATATTCAGAGTGAAATCGCAAAGCACATTTTAAAGGAGATAGTAATATTTCTTCCTTTTAAATATAATGATTATTGTATGAAGTAATTGTTAAAACTCATAAGGGAAATCCATGATTATGGTCATTCTATGAATAAAGGGGGTGACTGGGTTAATTGTTGGTGGAATGCTGACTTTAAAAAATTCTTTTCTGGTTGCTCCATGAGTCTTGAATTGTGTGTAATTGAAAGCTAAAGGGGGGAAGAAGCAAAGCAGATGGCAATCTTCTCCTATTATGCCGCAATCTCAATATTTTGCTTCTATTTGAATCAAACAGATTCATAGCATATTATTGCTTTACAACTAAAATAAAAAGTGAAGATGTTAGATCTTCCCCAAATATCTTGAAGTCACAAGTATATAATTAAAAATCAGTATGGCCATTCTACAACCAATTATCTTTTCTATGCATTCTTAAATCCTGGCTGTGAGATAAAGGCAGACAAGGCCTGGACCTAGAAGTCAAATACCATAGAGGTGACATTTTTGGAAACTGGACCTAGAAGTCAAATACCATAGAGGTGACATTTTTGTTTGAATAAAACCAATGCATTATTGTAGACTGGTGGCAGGGAATTTGAATACTGGGGCCATTGGGTCCAATAGAGTTCCCTTGTCCTTATAACATCATTTGGTAGTTTAGTTATGTTTTCCTACCAAGAAGGTTTTTGTATTGGCACTTTTAACATGTCTGATCTTCAACAAGAAAACTTGTAAAGAGCAGAACATTCCTGCAATGCCTCTCCCAAAGAACACTAGGATTGGAAAGTTCTGGGGAAAGGCATTCATGATTAGCAGCTAGAGCTGTCATATATGGAACTACACCCTCTTGTTTCCCTTCTTACCACTCAAGTGTTTTGTTTTGTACAAATCCCTTGGGGAGAAGTTTTTAGAAACACACTGTTTAAGTGTCTGTGTCCCATCAGATATCATCAGATATCAATTGCTAATAGATCTTTAAAATGTTTTTCTGATTCAGTCTACGTCAAAGAATTCAGAGAGTCAGACACAATTTTCATGATCATTTCAACCACAACAGACCAAGAAACCTGTATATGTGTTTTGAAGACAAAGTGCCAAGGAAGATTTCTTCATATATTATTGCATATTGGATGTAATCTCCTTCTACATTCATCTCCAAAAGAGTTGTAGGGAGATGAGTCAAGATGTGAACTCGTGCCTGGAAGGTGCAGATGGAAAGGCCATTGCCGTCTGTGAAATGATGAAGCAAGGTGTCCATGCATCATTTTGCATGTTGTGTTTTTGTGTGTTCCAACTGTTCTGAATTTGGTAACTCCCTCTGTGTCCACTTGATTTATGTTGGAGTTGTCAGTGCCACTAGTTTGGGCACTAGTGGCATCCCCAGAGATGCTCAGGATTTGACATCTGGTTTAGCATCATTTGTTTTTTTTATTTTTGTTGCTTTTGTATTGGGTTGGGTATCATGCATTTATTCTTTTTCTTTTCAGCTTGCCTTTCTGCCAATAAAGAAACCCAAGGCAGTTTCGGTGGCTTGCAGCACTCCCACCTTATCAGCCTGTACTCCCTTCTCCAAGCACACTTGCTGTGTAGTGATCATTCTGAGCACATTAGCACATTTCTACATACCTCTGCAAATACACATGCACACACTCGTGTGCTGTAAATCGAAATGGTGTAGTGTGTGTACAAGATGGCCATGCCCAGTGTTTAGACAAGCAAAACTAGTTTTTGTTCTCCTTACAAGTCTAACTGGCTAAAAGACTCCTTCTCTAAATTCAGTGAGAAGATATATTGATCTCACAAATAGACATGGGCACGACTGGGCGAAATTGTCATTTCCATTTTCGGTTATCGTTTCCGTTACGTAACGGAATCGGTAATGATAATTAAGCCGTCAGAACTCGAACTTGAACCGAAAAAAGAAATATTTGGTCTGGTTTTTCATTTCCGTTTGTGGCATCGCGGCGATCTCGCAATGCAAAGCACAGAAAAAGTTTTTTAAAGTTTTCTAAAAAAACCCGACTGCCGGCCAAAAAAGCAGGCAAAAATATGCCTACCTCAGGCTTTGCCACCTACCAGAGGGGTGGTTTCTGGGGGGTCCCCGGCCTTCCCCCCCTCTTCTCCTGTCCTGGGCTGCTTGCACCAGGCTGGGGGGGTCATCCTCGTCGTCTCACCATGCCATGCGGTGGGGGGGGATCCAAAATGGCGACCACAATTTTTTTTTTTGAAATCGTGGTCAAAAAACACACCAAATCACCACAGAAACATGTGAAATTTATTTATTTTAAATGCCTGAATTTTAATAGTAGCAGCAGTGGGGTTTTTATAGCAATAAAATGTTGTATTGATTTTATTTTATTTTATTTTATTTTTTTATTTTTTTAGACCTGCCTATTTGGGCTGGGCATGGGATGGGACCATGCAAATTGTTTGAACCATTCCACCAATGGCATCGCCAGGTTTTTGACTGACACTTCTGGATGTCTCGGAGGGCATAAAAAGCTGAGGCACCTTCCAGAAATCGCAGTCGGGTGTATGGATGTGGTTGAGGGAGGAGGGCTGGCTGCTGGTGCTGGTGTGATCCGATCGAGATTGAGGAGGGAGGCTGGAGGCTTTAGGATTTAAGTTAGGCAGGCAGGGAGGGAATTGAATTTGGAAAATAATTTCTTTGATTCCCTGCAGCTTTGTCTGCTGAAGGGAATAGCAGTTTATTCTTTATTTCTTCTCTGGCAGTTTGTGAGGATTTATTTCTGATATTGATAAAGGGGGAAGTTCGACTGAGAGTGGGAGGTGTGGATTTATTTTAAAAATTTATTATATACTACCATTTATTTTCTATTTTCCCAACTTCAGTTTGCTTGCACACACACACATTTGGGGTGCAAGCCAAGAACAGAACCTCTATCCTAAGTGATATCCTAACTGCCCACTCACCCGCCTGCGGCCCGCGCTGCCGGCCGCCCACTTGCCCGCCCATGGCTGCCGCCTGCCCATGTCCCCCCGCCACCGCCGCCCGCCTGCACCTCCCCCTCGCCCCTGCCCCCTGCCCCACCCGCTGCCTAGGGTGCAAAAACACCTAGCGCCTGCCTTGATTGTGGGGTGCCCCTAGGCTCTGGGACGTCAAATCGCACTAAATCATGGTGGAAATGACAAACGACAAATGACAAACGAAATGACAAATTTTTAAAAAATTTCACGACAAACGGAAATGACCTGAAATGGACCCGTTCCGACAAACGAAAACTCGAAACGTCATTTTTTCTGGTCGTGCCCATGTCTACTCACAAATGCACACATAGCAGAATAACATGTGGGGCCAATACTAGGAATGATATTAAAATACAATTCTAGGTATACCTAATCCATGCTATAACCTACAGGCTGAAATCCAGTAGGGAAACAAAAGTAGAAGAAGCTGATTGAATCAATGGAACCCAAATAGATGTTGACTCCCAAAATCCCCATGGAATCAGTGGGGCTACTCTATTTGAGGTTCATTAATGGATTTCAGCCATTTCAATTTTATAAGAGTTACCACCTAGTAAGGGGGTATATGACCATCATCTAAGATTACAATCCTGTACTCACTTCTGTGGTGAGTAAGGAATAAAGGTGTCAATGGGGTTTATTTCTAAATAGGAATTTAAATCTTCATCTCCATGCATGTAGGGAGATGAGAAACTGCAATTATTTCTTACTTGCTAAGGCTGAGATATTATGCAGTGCTTTCAAGAATGATTTTTATATGCAAATTAGGCAAATAATGCTTTGCCATACATAATGCAAAGTGTGCAAACTGACAATAGCTGTTGCTTCATTGCTTGGGCTAAAAACACTGCTGAAACTTCTCATTTGTTGTTACGTGCCATCAAGTCACTCTCAACTTTTGATGACCCTATGAATGAGCAACCTTCAAAAATATTCTGTCCTCAGTAGCCCTGCTGAGCACCAGCAGACTCAAGCTTGTGGCTTCTTTTAGGGCAGTGGTGGTGAACCTTCGGCACTCTAGATGTTTTTGAACACAACTCCCAGATTTCCAAGCCTGTATTGCCAGTGACAAAGGACTGTGGGAATCGTGGTCCAAAACATTTGGAGTTCTAAAAATTCACCACCACTGCTTTAGAGAGTCAGCCCATCTCATATTTCTCCATCTTGTACTGTGGTGAAAAGGGTAATACAAGGATAAATATTCATGAGGGTGTTTTGAATAGTCAATCACCAAGCTGGTGGGGGTGGTTAATAATGTTATATATTGGAACCTAATGGGTGATGGACTGTTCAGTTTGTGTTAGAGCTGAGAGGGGTTCAGTTAAGAGAGCTGAGAGTCAGTTTAGATTGTCAGTTGATCAGGTGGGAGATCCTGTCACTGAAAAGGGTCTAGTTTATAAAGGAAACACATTATTATAAGAATTCATGTATGCAATACAATAACATTGGCTAAAGCTATCATAATACTGATCATCTAATTGTAAACTAATAAATGTTTCATATTTTGTTTTAAAACGATATAACCTGGTGTGACTCTCTCTCAAATACATACAAGTGTCCAGTTAATTGGGTGGTGGCAGTGAGTGGAACCCAGTGTGTCTAAGAGGCATGTCACAATTTGGTGGCAGTGGCAGGATGTCAAAAGAAATCCAGTTGTGCCTTTGGAAAACCAGATCTTTATGAGATATTTATAAAGAAGGAAAATTAGTTATTTTAAACTGGACATTTATTTGGCAAACTTGGCAGTTTATTTAGTGGGAGACCTTTAAGTAAAGAAAGGTTCCCTGTCAGACAGTTGAAGTGGATTTTCCTGGTTGAATTTTTCCACAGGACAAATTCATCTTCAACATTTTTGCCTTCTTGATTAATTTGATCTAGGACACATTTGTTTGTCTTTCTGGCAGTCCATTTCCCCCTGTTAGCCTTTTTCCTATCCATTTTTTTCTACCTAATTATGGTTGGATTTTGGTTTGGTCTTCATTGATCCATTTTTACACTTGATGATCTTTTCTAATTTCTTCATTTCTTCCCTTCATAGTGTCAGTCTCTTGATTTCTTGGCTGCAGTGACCATTAAGACTGATGAACCAAGGTATACCAAAGCTCTATTTCAGATTCTTCATTGCCATTGTTCAAGTTCTGTGGTTCTTCTGGGTTTCTTCAAACAGTTCACTAGTTATTCTCTATATGCCTGTTTTACTTCTTAAAGAGGAAGTACACTAGGTTTCCACAAGAAAAAAAAAGCATAAATTCATCTTGCTGATAAAAAGAAGCATTCCTTTTCTCACTGTCACCTGAAAGTATGGCATCTCATGGAACAAATATTCCTTTTTGATAGAGTCCAAAAGAAGAATGAAGAATTTGTTGAGTGTTCTTTGCATCCCTGCTCCTCATAGACATGTATGGCACCACATTTTATGGTATGCAACAGAATGGGGGGGAAAGAACGACCAACAAGCTTAAGAAGTTTAAGGCACTTTCATCTCATTATTAGATTAATTAGATTCTCATGGAATAAAACTGGATTTGTTCTTGTGGAGTGGATAGTTCAAAAGAGATACAATGCCTATTCTTGAGGCTGAGGGCTGTGAAAACATTACGATAACATGCGCACCTATTCTGTATAAATAGCAAAATAAATAGAAGTCCTGTCAAGCTTTATTATGAAGCAGTGACAGGCTGAAGAGACTTCTGGGAATAGAATTATAATGTCATGGTTTATCAAGAGAATAACTGGGAAGTGCACCCTGGATGTTCTGATACTGTAAATTTCATATGCATATTAAAGAATGTTTAAAAAACTGTATGGAACAATATAAATGAAAACTGAATGCAGTTCATTCTCAGAGAGAGAGAGAGAGAGAGAGAGAGAGAGAGAGAGAGAGAGAGAGAGAGAGAGAGAGAGAGAGAGAGAGAGAGAGAGAAGTCTAATCTTTTATTTTTTTACATTATGGGGAGGGGGCATACCCAGATAAAATCATTAATCCAAGACTGAGTCAGCAACTGTTCCATTCTGAGAATTCCATCAGGACTGCTCTTTGACAGCTTCAAGGTCAAAACTTCACAGTCGATTCACCGCTACTCAGAAATGAATCTCATTTCTGAGATTCATCTAACACATTTCCCCACACACTTACAGACTGCTTTTAATGTTCACAACAGCTGTTGTCAAACAAAGAAAACTAAAGGGGAAAGAAGTTCTGATTTGCATCATTTTACAATAATAAATTCAAGGCATGTGTACCTTTATTAACTGCAGTTTGAAGTTTTAGAACATTTACTTGGTGTGTTTTTTGTTTTGTTTTTGCTTTTTTGCAGAACACAAGGCTGCTGTAGCTTCTGTTTCTTTGTGAACTATTGTAAGCACTGGGTTAGCCAAGATGGGAAACAGAAGGGTGGATGACATAGGCCTTGGTCTGGACCACCATCACTTATCTTGAATTCTACTGGCACATTAATGAAATTAATTAATACTTACAGATTGTCATTTGACATTCTTTTCATTATGGTTCCAGCCCCAACACAATGAAACCATACCTGGTCTCTCCCCTTCCACCAATAATGGGCTTCAAAAGAAAAAAAATTGTCACCATTCTCCTTCCAGTATATATTCTGTTGTTCAGTTTTCATTCAATTTTCTGAGAGCCTTTTTTTAAAAAAACATATGGTTAGATTTCTCTTTCAAGTTCTATTCAGTCATGCCTTCCTTGTTTCTCTTTGACATACTTATAGTGCAGCACCATCACCTGCATCATTCTGTTTTCTATGTAGAGCAAAGTGTTTGAGGAGGAGATATTTCTGATCATGCACAGGTTGCCCATGCAAGCAAGAGCCCTGTGTTTTGTTTTGTTTTTTGAATCATACGATCACTGAGCAGTGAATTTGGGAGGGGCCTTATGAGACCATCAAGTCCAATCCTCAGATCCATGTAGGAATACAAATCAAATGAAAATCTGTCAGGTGGTAATCCGAATTTCCCTTGAATGCCTGCAGTGTTGGAGTGCACACCACCTCTTGCGTTTATCAGTTCCACTGGTGTACTGTTCTAACAGAACATTTTTGAAATTTCCCATCACTACTACTAATCATGTATGACTTTTTGAAATCCTTGAAATCCCATCACTACTACTAATCATGTATGACTTTTTGAAATCCTTGAAATCCTTTTTCAAAGGTTACATCTACTTCCTCTCCTTGATTGGGCAGTTGGTAGTCGATTCCGACTGCCATATTCCTTTTGTTTTTTGACACAACTAGATTGATCAAATCGAATCGAATCAAATAAAATCAAAAAAACCTTTTATTGACATTAGACAAACAAACATTAGTATAAACCGTTAATGACATGATTAAAAGATTGATCCAGATGCTCTCAATGGGAGAGCCAGCCTTCCCCTACTGTATTCCTGTACAGGAATGCATATTTTTGACATCTACTGCAACTCCACCTCCCCTTCTATGCTCCCTGTTCTTTTCCCCCATGTTTCCTTTGTAGGCATATGGAGAAAGGAAGGACTGAGAGGGCATGGACTAGGTAGTGCTCTCTTACATTTCTTGGCAAGAATTTGAGTATTGGGATATATCTGGCATGATGTGCACAAACTCTGTTCCTTTGTTTGTGAAACACAATCCTTGATTTCAGATGTAGCTTTTACAACAGCCCTTCATCTTCGTGCCTCATTTAAGAAGACACTGCCTGGCAAATATCATCCTGCCAAGAACTTTTAAGACTGACCTCTCAGCAAATCACACCTTTTGCCATGTTTGGACTTTTGGTACACGCTTTGAAAAAGAGTGTATTGCATTCAAAAGCTTGCAGTGAGTTTTTGGTTATTTTATTAGTGACCTGTATCGCCTATAGCCTATTGCCCCCCCCCACTCGAAATGACCAGGCGAGACAGTGTGCTGGGGGTAAATGGGCCACACTTTATTAACACATATAACCAACAACAACAACAACAGGAGGGGCCAGGCATCCATAACTTGGTTGGAACCCCGGGGTCTCCCGGGACCCCTCCAACCAGGCAGCATCGGGCGAGCCACGAACCCCCAGGTGGTGCAGTCGTCCGACAGCACCCACCAGGCCAGTTGTTTTATTTGCTCCTCCCTGCCTCTGCTGTCACCAACCTGGGAGATTCCCAGCGCAGGGAGGCGTTTGCTCTCCCCCACCCCAGCACCGAGACCTCCTGGCCCGCAGTGCTGTGGTTGAGGAGCTTTGGGTCCAGATTTTAATTTTATGCTCACCGCTGCCCTCCATCAGCTTTTAGCCGCCATAGTGTGACCAGTGTGGGAATTGACATAAACCTTTTAACTCCGAGGTACCAGTGTGGGATAGGCGAAAAATCCCCGCTCTCAACGGCCAATCTAGAGTGCGGGTCAAAAATTCCTATCCGGCCCCAAGAATTGGCGACCAGTCAGACTCACACTAGCCCTAACGCGGTGGGTGGGTGGGGAACACCGGAAGAAGACTGGCTGCAATTTGGGGGGAGGAGCCGTCCTTTACAGGGCGCTCCTCCCCCCTCCCTTACAGGACGTCACCGTCCTGTCTTGCCCCTTGCCATTCTCGCGAGGGGCAAATCGTCACCGCGGGTGGACAAGCCACCCGCGGAGCACGCATTGCCCCCCCACTCGAAATGACCAGGCGAGGCAGTGTGCTGGGGGTAAATGGGCCACAATTTATTAACACATATAACCAACAACAACAACAACAGGAGGGGCCAGGCATCCATAACTTGGTTGGAACCCCGGGGTCTCCCGGGACCCCTCCAACCAGGCAGCATCGGGCGAGCCACGAACCCCCAGGTGGTGTAGTCGTCCGACAGCACCCACCAGGCCAGTTGTTTTATTTGCTCCTCCCTGCCTCTGCTGTCACCAACCTGGGAGATTCCCAGCGCAGGGAGGCGTTTGCTCTCCCCCACCCCAGCCCCGAGACCTCCTGGCCCGCAGTGCTGTGGTTGAGGAGCTTTGGGTCCAGATTTTAATTTTATGCTCACCGCTGCCCTCCATCAGCTTTTAGCCGCCACTGCCGAGGGCCTAGCCTTGCTATGGCCCTGGTCCCCCATTAAATAGCCAACTCAGCGGCCAGGCCCCTCCTCAAATCCCACAGGAACAACTCGGTGCCCTCATCCATCAGGTGTACACCATCCGGCCTGTAGAGCTCCGTCCTGCACACGTGGAACTCCGGGTGGCCCACCACCGCCCCAAAATCCCAGCAGACCACCCGACAAACCTCTTGGTTTACCCCTTTCCTGGAGCGGTTCAGTTTTTGTGGGTCACAATTTGCTTGCCAAGTCTGGCGTGGGATCATCGTTGACCATAGCACTCTGCAGGCCAGGAACCGGGCCTTCCAAGTCGCCAGGTCTCCCAAAATTTCCAGGATTAAGGATTTGCCAGTTTGCCTGGTCAAATCATTTCCTCCTAGGTGAATCAGGAGAATGTCCAGCGAGAGCCCCCCCGCCGCAGCCGTGGCTACGCCGAGGAACTCTCACCACCTCATTCCCCTCTTTCCCCACCACTCAATGGTTGCCCGATTGCCCAGCCCTAAGTTGGGCCCCCAGCCCGTCCTACGGGCAAATTTTTCGGCCCAGTACACATAGCTGTGGCCCACAAAAATAATTCTCGCCCGATATGCGCAGCCTGCAGGCCCTGCGGAAACAAAAACAACACGTTAAAGCGCCGGCAACGGCCGTACGTATCTTTTATAACATTGGGAGGCCCACCTCCCCAGCTGGCGAATGGAGCCCGGGTCGTATCCCACCACCGCCGCTGTTGACGCGGCACCAATTCGAAAGGAGTGTGTTCCGAACTTGAGTGCCCCCAGCCCCAGCTGCCCTAATACCCTGCTGGTCACTGTTGCAAACTGGAACCTGGTCAAGGGGCGACCGTCCTGATGTATAAAGAGATACCCCCCGCCCGGCCCCCTCAATGTAATGTAAGCCCTCATCGCTGCGACTGGGCAGATAGCCAGCACCGAGCATGGGCCCAGGGTTATCTCTGCCCCTTTCCCCCTCTGGTCTGTCTTGGACTTCCTAATGCGTACCACCAGGCCGTCCTCGGCCATTTGGAGGTCGTCTCTTTGGAGTGCGGTGAAAGATGTATCGCGCCCGCTCGCTGCCACCAGCTCACTGATGCGCAGGGTGCCAAAGAAGGCCAAGAGAGAGGCTGCCCGGAACAGGGCCACCTCGAAGCTGCCGGAACAAACTTCCGGCCAGCTGGCACCCATGCGCTCCAGCAGCCGGGGCGAGAGCAGGAAGCGGGCGTCTGGAGCCCTTCCCCTCACCCGGCTCCAGCCCACCACCATGCCCCTGACTCGGAAGTCCTTAGTTGTGTCTGGGTAGCCCTTGAGCCTGGAGTAGAAGGCCAAGGCGGCCAACCTCCCCTGCAAGGAACTCGGTGCCAGTGCCCTGCGGTGTAGATAGACCAGGAAACGCTGAAGGTGCTCTATGGGCAGGGGTCACAGTTGGTCGGGGACTTGGGCGTCCCTAAAGGCAGTGAACTCATCCATCACCGATGCGTAGCCCCGCTGTGTCCTGGGGGCAACAGAGTGGCATAGAGCTCTGTCAGCCTCAGCACGCCAACCCGCCATACCTCTGTCGGGATCTCCACGGGGCGGTCGGCCGCTTCTGGGACAATAGCCCAAAAACGTTCGGCCTGTCAGCGGGACAAAGCATCGGCGATGTCATTTTCCACTCCCGGCACATGGCGGGCGTGCACCACGATATTAAATTGCAAGGCCCGCAACACAAAGGCCCGTACCAGCCTCATAACTCGGGGGGATCGTGATGTCAAGCTGTTTATGACATATTCCACCGCCTGGTTATCACACCAGAATTGCACCACTGAGTTGGCCCATGCCTCGGACCAGATGTAAAGGGCCACCCAGATAGGGAACAATTCAAGGAATGTGAGGTCACGCGTGATGCCTTCCGCCTGCCAGTCTGAAGGCCAGACACCACTGCACCACTCCCCTTTCCAATAGATGCCAAACCCCAGGCCCCCGGCCGCGTCAGTGTGTACCTGGAATTGGGCGCCCAGCCGGATCTCGTCCCTCCAGAAGGAGATTCAATTGAATCCCTCTAGGAACAGGCCCCATACCGCTAGGTCCTCCCTCATTTCAGCCATCACCCTGGTTCTATGGGTGGGCCTCTGATTGCCGCGCAGAGCCGGCGCAGGAATGCCCGCCCCGGGGCCACCACCTTGCAAGCAAAGTTAAGGTGGCACACGAGCTCCTGCAACTCCCTCAGGGAATTTTTTTTGGCGCTGTTGTGCTTGCTGCACCCTGACGCGAAGGGCACGCAGCTTATCCTGAGGGAGCCTGCAAGCCTGGGCCCTGGTGTCGATTTCTATGCCCAGGAAGGTAATCACCTGGCTGGGCCCCTCGGTCTTTTCTTCGGCTAATGGGAGGCCCAGCTCACGAGTCAGTGAGCGGAACTGATCCAGCAGGGCCCTGCACCTGCCGGAGCCATTGGGTCCACAGAACAGGTAGTCGTCCAGGTAATGCGCCGTACTTTCCCAGCCCGTGGATTGGCGAAGCCGCCACTAGACGAATGAGCTAAAGGTCTTGAAAATGGCGCAGGATACCGAGCATCCGAATGGGAGGGCCCGGTCCATGTAGAACTGGCCCCGGAATCGGAACCCAAGCAGTTCAAAGTCCTCCGGGTGCACGGGGAGGAGGCAGAAGGCTGACTTAATGTCGCATTTCGCCATCTCCGCCGCCACTCCGCACGTGCGCACCATGCGTACGGCCGCATCAAAGGACGTGTACCTGACTGTGCAAAGCTCTGGCGGTATCCCATCGTTGAGGGATATGCCGCTGGGATGGGACAGGTGGTGGATCAACCGGAACTCCCCCGGGGCTTTCTTTGGGACCAAGCCAATTGGGGACACTCGCAGATTTGGTACTGGTGGTTCGTTGAAGGGGCCGAGGACACGGCCTTCCTGGACTTCCTTGAGTATCTTACTCTCTGCCACCCCTTACGCCATATCCAGGGATTTCAGGTTGTTTGCTAACCGAGGTATACGGGCCCCCTCAAACGGAATACGGAACCCAAACGTAAAACCTTCAACTAAGAATTGTGCCGCTTCCTTATCTGGATATGCGGCAACCCATCGCCTCAACACATCCAGCCTAATTGGACTGGGCCCCTTTTGCAGGGGGTCCCTCCGTGCCTCCGGCTTTTTTGGCTCCTCCCCCATCCCTGGGCCGTCCTTGTTGTGGGCGGGCTCTGCTGCAGGTGGTTGCTGGGTGCTGTGCCCCACAAACGGAACACTCATGTTTAAAACGGCAGGGTTTCCTGTTACAGACGCCCTGGCCATTGTAGTCCCAGCAGACCATCCGGACTTGAACCGGCTGGCCCGCAGCGCGGGCAGGTGTGTTGGCCGGCCCCTTTCTTATGGCGTGGCCACTATCATACCTCTCCCCCAGGATCGGCCTAACCGGGGTCATGAACTGCAACCAAATGGGTGGCAGCGGCTCGTCCCAACGGACATAGGGGGCAGCCACGTCACCCAGGATCGCTCCGACTTCTTCCTGAGCCTGCACTCTCTGTCTTGAGGGTCCTCCTTGTCCAACTCCTTGGTATCCAGCTCTCGATTAAGTAAGCTAAAGATATCGATGAATTCCCCCCTCCAGATTTTCTCCCTAGTGGACTGGGACAAGTGGTGTCCAAATGGGGAGGCTTAGTCGCCGTATGGCATGGCAGCCGCCGCCACCCCGAGGTAGCTCGAGGCTGCACCCATCCCTGGCCATGATGCCATTCCACCCGCCATGTGCCCGATCCCTGACCAGCCCGGCAACAGGCCCTGAGCCCACTGCGGAGGGACTCCCGGCTGAGTTGGTTGGAGCTGGCCTGGCCCACCCACAGAGGATGTCGGTTGGCCCGGTCTTAGCCCCAGAAATGGGGGCGTTGGGCCGGGCATCCATGATGGGATGGGCCCCCACGCGGGGAGCGTGGCCGCCGGTGTTAGCTGGGCAAGCATTGCCTGGGTCGCACCCTGCGTCGGGGCCACTAACCCCGCCCGGCAGCTGTCCGCCGGCCAAGGCCACGTGATTGTGGGTGCCATTTCAGGTGCGCACGCCAACTCACTGGGTGCTGCGCTCTCCGTTGCAGGGGTGATGGGCTGGTCTTCCACCTCTGGCTCCACCGTCAGGGCTTCATCCTCATCTGTGTTCTGCAGGGCTGACCGTGCTCGCTTAACTGCAGCTGGTGCCGCGCTGGGCCCGGCCGACGGTCCCGGGGCTGCTTCCATTTGCTCAATCGCTGTAAAGCGAGAAGACATATCCTGGATCATGGCCTTCAACTGAGCCCGCTTACGTGCTTTTGCGGGACGCGCCCCTGTCCTGGGAGCTGGGCCTGGCTGGGTCCCTGGGCCCACTACCCCCTTTGACGCCTCCAATGCCTTGAGGCGAGCCTCCATTTGCAGCAGGATAGGCCACTGCTCCTCGTCTGAGTCCTCCGCCGGGGACTGGGCCTGCTATGGGGGCTGCTTAGCTGCTGACATCTTCCCCTTGCCAGTCTTGCGGCCCTTGCCCGGTGCCATCTTGCCGCACCCCTCCGCCTTGACGGTGTGGGGCATTGTAGCTAAAGCTGGCCTGGATCCTGTGGCTACCTGCTGTTGCTCCCTGCTCGCTCCCCCTAATATGCCTATAGGCCTTGGGGGAGTGTATGAGGGCGGCTGTGGGCCTCTGGTGCGGGGTTGGGAGAGGGGGGGGTGCAGGCCGTCCCTGATAGCCTTATGGTCCGAGGATCCTCCCGGCCCCCCCACTGCTTACCTCCCCCCTGTTAGCCCCCCGCCTCTGGGTACAGGCCCAAGGCTACCGCCCTCCCCAGGCCGTTAGTTGGGGCCTATTTGTGGGCCCAACGCTTCCCTGCCGCCGTGCAGGTGCCCGTCGACAAGGCCGCCCGGGCCCTTCTCTCCGCTGGGTGGATGGGGGGGGTGCAGGCCGCCTACCCCGCTGGGCGCGCTGCCGGCCCTGCCCGGCTCCAGCTGCCCACCAGATCCCCGGGGCCTGTTTAGCCCAGGGTTCCCCCCCCCCCGGCCCAGGAAGGCTTGGGGGTCGCGGAGCCCGGCCTCAGCCGCTCATGCTGCCCGGGTTCCACGGCCCTGCTCACTCGGGGGGGGAGGGCCGATGCCGCTCCCCCCAATCCGCCGGCTCCTCGCGGCCAGGGCCTGCCTCGCCGTTCGCCAGCCGCGCCGCTGCCTCTATGCCCGGCGCTGGCTGTCCTCCAGCAGCCCGGCATGCCAGGCAACAGTCCGGCCCGTCCGGCTGTGCGCTCCGCTGCCGCGTGCCGGCTGCCGCCCGCCGCACCATCCCGATCGGCCGCAAGAGCGGCCTCAAAATGGCGCCCGCCACGTGGCATCTACAGTCCAGCCGGCGTCCGGACGGTCCTCTCCCTCCGAACGCCGGAAGAAGACTGGCTGCAATTTGGGGGGAGGAGCCGCCCTTTACAGGGCGCTCCTCCCCCCTCCCTTACAGGACGTCACCGTCCTGTCTCGCCCCTCGCCATTCTCGCGAGGGGCAAATCGGACAAGCCTCCCGCGGAGCACACAGTCTGTGTGAAACTCCAGCTACATTCAATGGCATATAAGGAGTGTATGCTCATATCCTGGGCTCCAGGGAGCTCACATCCTAGGCTCCCAAGGATGGGGGCATTTCTGAACAGATGTATCATCTGATCAGCATCATACTTTGAACTGATATGGTTTCTCAAAGTAAATGCAAGTCTATTCTGTTCCCCTTATCAGTGTCAGTCGTTATCTCTGTACATTTCTGCTACTTATCTTTAATTGCAATCTTAATCAGTGCTGTTAAGTTTGAATCACACTAATGACTCTGAAATGAGCTGTGTAAAATTTCAACCCCCCTCACTGGGTGTTGGATTTATTATTCGAACCATTGAATTCACTGTGCATGAAGCACCAACACTACAGTAGTGAGGACTCGCTCCAGGAAATTTAAATTAAATTATGTGGCAGAATCCAGTTTTGCTGTTGTTGTTGTTGTTGTTGTTGTTGTTGTTGTTGTTGTTGTTGTTCAGTCATTCAGTCGTGTCTGACTCTTTGTGACCCCATGGACCAGAGCTTGCCAGGCCTTCCTATTTTCTACTGCCTCCTGGAGTTTGGTCAAATCCATACTGGTTGCATCAATGACACCATCCAACCATCTCACTCTCTGCCATCCTCTTTTCCTTTTGCCTTCAATCTTTCCCAACATCAGGGACTTTTCCCAGAATCCAGTTAGAAATAAGTAATATCCACCATGATGTGTGGTGTTCACTCCATATTATGATTGTTTGTGACAGTCAATGAGGTCCAGTGGACCTAGGACTCAAATCCCTGCTTGGTCATGGAAAGTCACTAAACCTCTAACATATGTGGCTGGGAAGAACCTTTCTGGATTGGAATGACAGTCAATCTGTTCATTCCTAACCAGTTGTTCCCTCTTGCCTCTGAATTCAAAGAGAGCCCCACCATTCTGCTGAGTCACATTCCCTCCCTAGAGGGAAATTTATTGCTAAAAGCACTCAAGTTTGTCAACTTGCTGTTTGATCTCCGGGTAATTAAGACTTTAATCTTTTTTTCCTCACAAATGACTCAGAGTGAATTTTTGAGACCTTAAGTTCCAGTTAAAGAGAAAAGAGGTGAAACTACTCTGGGGGACTTGAAACTAGTCTGCTCTGTGAATCCCTTCATTTCTGCTATAGAGCTAAAGGAATGTTACCAAACTTCAAAACTCTGCAACATATACTTTGATTTAGACCCACAATAAGGGAGCCAGCAATTGTTATTATGAGTGCAGAGAGGGCTGTCTTATTTCAAAAAACATGGTCAACTCTAGACCATCAAATGCTTATGTACATATGTTTGTTTCACTTAAAATAAGGGGACACTTTCTCTTTCCCAAGTGATGGAGGTCTGTGTGTATGCTAAAACAACAATAACAACTATCCAATTGAAAAAAGGCATGGAGCCATATCCATGTAGCCATACATGGCTTAAGATCCTGTTGAAACATTAAATTTATGGACATTGTGTGATCTCTGGCTTGTTATATAGGCTGGGCGCTACCATCTTGTGATTAACAGTAGTTACATTTGTTCAAGGACATACTGGATGACTCCATTTACAAGGAACAGTCCACGCACCTGTGGATCAGGTGGCTGCATATGCAGACCATGTGAAAAGGATTCCTGCTACATATTCTATGTATATCTATAATTCAGAGATTTATATGCCTAAGACTGCACTGTACAAACTTGGAGCTTTTTACGTGACCTACAGGATCCTTTAAGAAGCTTCAATTAACAGAAACAGTTTCCGTTCATAGCAGTGCATTCTAACAAGTATTGTGCCAAATGTTGATCCCGTGTGAAATTTCTCCCTGAGCTGAAAATTGTTCCCATTCTCTATCAATTTGATTTTGTTTGATTTAAAAAATCCTTTCCAAAATCTCAATGGAGGCACATTTTCAAAAGGTTTCCATGGGTAATGTTCATGTTTCCTGTGCTTAACTTCCTTATGAAGTGGTTCATGTTATAAGTAAAGGCATTGTCTTTCATTGTTTCATTTCTGCAGTAGCATGTACCTCCTTGCAGTTCATCTAGTAAAAAATGGCCATGGAAAATCTCAAATATCCTATGGACAACATTTCTCCATGAATAGAAATTTCATTAAGAAAACACAGCCCATAAGTTTAATTTCTGAGATGGAGAGATACTGAAGTGCATATTTATATATTTATTTATTTATTTATTTATTTATTTATTTATTTAAGAGTATTTATTTAAGAGTATTTCCTGATGTTGGCAAAGATTGAAGGCAAAAGGAAAAGAGGATGACAGAGAATGAGATGGTTGAACGGTGTCATTGATGCAACCAATATGGATTTCACCAAACTCCGGGAGGCAGTGGAAGATAGGAAGGCCTGGCGAGCTTTGGTCTATGTGGTCACGAAGAGTCGGATACAACTGAACAACTGAACACCAACTACAATTTTTTTCCTCATTAGAATTTCTCCTTGGAAAAGGATCCAAGGCGGCTTACAGTAATGAGCATATTCTGAGGTAAAAATGAAATGTATCTAAAACCCATCTCTGCAAAATATAACAAAAACCAGGAAAGGTGCCGAATCCTAAAGGGTTTGTTTGTGGACTTTTTTCTTTGGCGATGTTAGGAATTGAGGTTTGCTTGGGGATTTTAAGACACTGAAACCAGTAGTAGTGCTTGGTGATTATTTTGAAATTTTGTTCATCTTTGCCATTTTTGCCTAGTCCAGTAGTTTTAAATGGAAAAATAAGTGATACTACTATAGGCATCATTTCTCTATCTCCAACAAGTAAAATAGAATGTTCTGACAGAGAACATGGCATCAAGAGAAACAGTCAGTGTAACATAGATATTCCAAGAGTGAAATTCCAAGCACAGAACAGGCTCATTGTTGCAAGAACTGTAAGGGCAGAAATAGTTTGACTTGATTTCCCTTTTGAACTGGACCTGTCTGTGTTTATTAACAGGAGTGGTGTTTCAAGTGCAAGAGCAATTGCCTCACATTAATTTGCCTTCCCCTTTGGCAAGGAAGAAGGGGCCCCTTTTGGGCCAGCATCTTCTGCAAAATGGAAGATGCCTGCTGTGTGTGGAACAGTGACTCAAGACCCAAACCCATGTTATCTAAAAACCCTTGGAAACCCCTGTAAGGCTCTGTAGTGTAAATCTAATCTCACTACCAGGAAAATCCCACAAACTAGACACCTTTTCTCTTCTCAATACTGAATTAATTTTTAATTTGGTTTTAAATATTTTAATCTTTTCTCTGAATCACATTTTCAGTCAAATCTATTTCTATTAATTTTAATGAGAATCTTATCATTTTTAAAGTTTGAAACTCCAAGCCAACCAGACAAATGTCTATTAACATTTCTCTTTTCTAATTCCAGACATTATTTTTAAAAGGGCAACATGACAAGCCTCCTTCTCCATGAAATAATTTAATGAATCTTACCTCTGCAACTTTTTCCTCATTAGAATTTTTATTTTGTCCATAGAGTACATTCTACACATGCATGCATGTTTATATCTAAAAGTCAAATAGCTAGGAAGATGCCCAATAGAAACACATAACTTGAAATTCCAGAATGTGTGTAAGATTTGCTTTTCACTCTGGACAACCATGAGCACAATCAGTGTTTCGAATGAATATCAGGAAAAATATCCCAATAGTACAGTGTGGCAATGGAACCAATTAGCTCAGGATATGCTGAGTGTTCCAGTACTGGATCCATTCAAGATATATCGGATATAAAAATATAAATAGACAGACAGACAGACAGACACACACACACATACACACACACACAGAGAGAGAGAGAGAGAGAGAGAGAGAGAGAGAGAGAGAGAGACAGAGACAGACACAGAGACAGAGACAGAGACAGAGACAGAGACAGAGAGACAGAGAGGAGTTCTCAGGGGGGGGAGAGAAAGTCTTCTTAAGGGTAGAAACCAGAAGGTGTGGTGGGGAATAGTCCAAAAGATGCAGTAGAAACAAGAGAAGGAGTATTAAAGTCAAACAATGCAAGGAAAATAGTTTAAGAAAAAGGCTTGTAAGAAGGCCACACAGCCTTAAATGTCTCTACAACAAGGGAAACAAACAGGGGGAGCTGGAACTCCTAATACAGAAAAATAAATATGATATACCAGTAATAGGCATTACTGAAACCTGGTGGGATAAGACTTATTATTGGAATGTAGTTAGTGGAGGGTATAACTACACTACCTACAGAGGAACAGGCCTAATTTAAAAAAAGGAGGAGGAGGAGCCTTATATATTAAGGACTTTTATGCTGCGGAAGAAATCCAGGATACACAACTGGGAAGTCAGGTTGAGAGTATTTGAGTAAGGATTAAGGGGGAGAATAATGGTAGGGATATTACTGTGGGGGTATATTATAGACCCCCAATCCAGACAGAGGAGTTGGATGTTGCCGTCTGTGAGCAGATGGCCACACAATCAAAAGGAAGGGATGGAGTACTAATGGGAGATTTTAACTATAGCAATTGTCAAGCCCCGCACACAGAGCACACACACAAACAGGGTTCAGTTCTTTGCCAAGATCTTTAGTGGAAAGCCAAGTAAGTTCAAGTCCTTTGCCAACAATCAAGTGCCAGATAAATAACAGAATCCAACTCCCAGCAATTAACAGTCCATGTCAAAACCAGAATATCTCACGGAAACCAGATGCCAAACCCAAGGGAACAGATTAAGCCATTGTCCAGGAAGCCAGTCCGAAATCAGGAAACAGAGCCAAGGTCACAGACAGGAACGTGGTTGCAAGTTCAAATGACACGTTGCTCCCACAGAGAGATCAAGGTGAGCTTACCAGCTTTATCTCAAAACAGGGAACACACCCTTACTTCTGGAAAGGCTCCTGCTAGTACTCAGGGCTTCCCGACCTGATTCCCCGTCTAGCATCCAAGACCTTTTCCCTAGCTTTCCTGGTAGCACGTCTTTTCAGAATCCTGCTCATAGCCCTTCTAGGGGGAGAAGATATGTTTTCAGCTGAGTCATCAGACCCAGCTGACTGCTGACAAGCTGCAAGGCTCCTCCAGCAGCTCTTCACCATTTAACCCCTCAGAGTCAGGTTCTGTGACAGGCAGGGTCCTGGCACTATCCCCCTCCCCATGGTCCCCCTCTTCCGATGGGCCAGGCCTATCAGGGTAACTGTCATGGAATTGTTGAACCAACTCAGGAGCATGCAAGTTGGATGCAGGTTCCCATGACCGATCTTCAGGTCGATAACCTTCCCAGTCTACCAAATACTGCAATCCTCCACGGTGTATTCGAGAATCCAAGATTTGATGGACTTCATATTCTTCTTCTCCTTCTACTAAAATCAGTGGAGGAGGTTCAGGAGTCGGTGGTCGGTTGGGGTCAGGATCTGCAGCTGGAACCAAGAGGAATCGGTGGAATACTGGATGAATATGAAGGGAATCAGGTAGTTGCAGATGAAAAGAAACTGGATTGATTTGTTCTAAGATGGGATAAGGACTGATGAACCGAGGATCTAGTTTTCAGGATCGCCCAGGATGTCTCAGGTATCGAGTAGATAGCCAAACTTTAATGCCTGGATTTAGTTGTGGCCCTTCCTGTCTTTTCTTGTCTGCTGCTTTATTATATACTTCCTTAGCATGGTCAAGTTGCTCTCGCAATAATTCCTGAATGCCATGGAGTTCTTGAATGTATGCATCCGCAGCTGGTACAGAGGTGGAAGGAAGGGTAGTTGGAAAATACCGAGGATGATAACCATAATTAGCCATGAATGGGGTCTGGCAAGTGGAAGAATGTACAGCATTGTGATATGCAAATTCAGCTAAAGGTAACAAATCCGCCCAGTTATCTTGTTGGTAGCATGTATAACAGCGTAAATATTGTTCTAAGGTGGCATTAGTGCTCTCAGTCTGACCATCTGACTGGGGGTGGTAAGCTGATGACAGGTGAACTTGTGTTCCTAGTGCCTTATGCATTGCTTGCCAGAAGCGGGAGGTGAATTCTGGCCCACGATCCGAAATGAGGTGTGCAGGTAAACCATGAAGTCTCAAGAGGTTTTGCAAGTAGTGATGAGCTGTTTCTGATGCGGTAGGGGATGTAGGACAAGGAACAAAGTGGGCCATTTTGGTGAACAAATCCACGAAGACCAGGATGCAGGTAAACCCTTTTGAGCGAAGAAGACAGCATTCCAGGCACCAGAGGGTGTTGGCAAAGGATGCAACAGACCCAAGGGTTTGGTCACAACATCCTTTGCCCGCCGACAAACTTCACAGGAACCCACGTATCAGGCAACATCATCACGGACATGTGGCCACCAGAACTCCCTTGTGAGAAGATGCAGGGTTTTGTAAAGTCCAAAGTGTCCAGCAGGTAAAGAGTCATGTGAGAGACGCAACACCTGGTTATGAAGAGGACCAGCAGGAACATATAACCACCCTCGATGTAATAATAACCCTTGTTGTGCAGAAAACTCTCCATGACTCCCATTCTGGAGTTCCTGAAGACGTTGCTGAGTCCATGAATCGCGAGCTTGAGATTCACAGATTTCTTCTGCCAAGCTGAGACATGGATTGGTGGCCGCGAACACAGAGGGAGGCAAGGTGGGCACCACTAATGTCTCTTTCACAGGCGCTGCATACTCAGGTTTTCTGGATAATGCATCAGCTTTTTTATTCTGAGCCTCAGGAATGTACTTGATCCAGAAATCGAACCGGGAAAAGAATAATGACCACCGGATTTGTCACTGAGTCAATCGCCGGGCTGTTTGTAGATGTTCAAGGTTTGGATGATCAGTCAATACTTGAACAGGTTATCGAGCTCCCTTGAGGTAATGCCTCCATACATCAAAAGCTGTCTTGATGGCCAGCAGTTCACGCTCCCGGATAGTATAATTCTTCTCTGCAGGTTTTAACTGTCGAGAGTAATAAGTACAGGGACGCGGGGTTTGGGAGGGATCATCCTGTTGAGATAGCACTGCTCCCAGAGCAACACTTGATGCGTCAGCCTCCACTATAAAGGGTAATTGTGGATCAGGATAACGGAGCAAGGGTTCCGAGGTGAAGCGGGTTTTCAAAGTAGAGAAAGCCTCTTCTGCTTCTGGAGTCCACCAGAAAAGCTCTTTGGGCTGAAGGAGACAGTTTAAAGGTGCAACAATGTCGGCGTAGGCAGGAGTAAACTGGCGATAGTAGTTGGCGAAACAGAGGAACCATTGCAAATCCTTAAGGTTTTGTGGTTGCTGCCAGGACAACACAGCTTCTACTTTCTTAGGGTCCATGCGGATTCCCTGGGGAGAAATAATATGCCCCAGGAATTCACCTTCCTTAATGTCAAACTCACATTTTTCCAGCTTAGCATATAGTCCGTTTTCCCGGAGACACTGCAAGACCTGATGAACATCTTGAACATGCTGAGCTGGGTCAGCGGAATAAATCAGGATATCATCTAAATAAATGACCACACAACAATCTAGTAGATCATGGAAAATGTCATTCATCATCCGCTGGAATACACGGTGCATTTGTCAGTCCAAAAGGCATTACCAAATGTTCATATTGGCCGTACCGGGTCCGAAATGCAGTTTTCCACTCATCTCCTTTACGGATACGCACCGAATTATATGCCGCACGAAGGTCCAGCTTGGTATAACACTTTGCCCCTCTTAACCAGTCCAAAAGTTCAGAGATTAGGGGTAAAGGGTCCCGGTCCCGAATAGTGATCTTGTTTAATGCCCGGTAATCATTACAAGGACGAAGCTCCCCTCCCTTCTTCTTTACAAAGATCACCGGTGCGGACAATGGCGATTTGGAAGGGCGCATAAACCCATGTCAAAGGTTATTGTCTAGGAAAGCCCTCAAAGCTTCTAACTCAGGTTCGATCATAGGATAGACTCGTCCAACAGGGAGGGGTGCCCCAGGTATCAGATCAATGGCACAGTCATAGGGCCGATGCGGAGGTAACTTGTCAGCCCCCTTTTCCTCAAATACATCCGCAAAGTCTTGGTATACCTGGGGCAAGACAGGGTCAGATGTAGCATGGGCAGCTGCCAGGATGGTAGAAGAAATTTTCTTTGAGCAAGGAACCTTGAAGTACAATTCCCCTTGCACCCAATCCACCATTGGGTTATGAGCTCGCAACCAGGAAAGTCCCAAGACAAGAGGAAACTGGGGCATCTGAGTTACATTAAAACAAATCTGCTCATTGTGGTCCATTACCTGAAGAGTAAGTGGACAGGTTTCCTGAGCTATCGGCCTAGAACGAAGTAACCGACCCTCAATGGATTCTACCAGCAAAGGTGTTTCCTTGCTCTGTACTGGAATCCGATCGCACCGCACAAACCCAGCATCCACAAAGCAGTGAGCTGCCCCAGAGTCTACCATAGCATACACAGGTACTTTCAAGACATCAGGAAGCCCTAGAGTTACAGGTACCAGGAAAGGTCCTTGGGGTGTGATGGTATTGTCTGGGAAACCCTTTGGTATGCTCCATTCCTGTGGCTTCCTTCAAGGATGAACATAAGAACATATGAAGAGCCATGCTGGATCAGGCCAAAGGCCCATCTACTCCAGCTTCCTGTATCTCACAGTGGCCCCACCAGATGCTTTTGGAAGCGCATGAGACTAGATATCTGTCTCCTGATACCACTCCCCTGCATCTGGCCCTTGAAGTACCCTGGTTTTAAGCCTGGAGATTACACATCTCCATCATGGTTTGAAACCTGTGATGGATTTTTCCTCCAGGAATCTGTCCAATCCCCTTTTGAAGGCATCCAAGCCAGATGCCATCACCACATCCTGTGGCAGGGAGTTCCATAGACTAACAACGTGCTAGGTGAAAAAATATTTTCTTTTGTCTGTTCTTACTCTCCCAGCCCTCAATTTGAGTGCATGTCCCCTAGTTCTGGTATTTTGTGAGAGGGAAAAGAGCTTCCCTCTATCCACTTTACTCATGCCCTGCATTATTTTGTACGTCTCAATCATATCCCCCCTCAGGCGCCTTTTTTCCAGACTAAAGAGCCCCAAATGTTTTAGCCTTTCCTCATAAGGGAGGTGCCACAGCCCAGTAATCATTTTAGTCACTCTCTTCTGCACCTTTTCCAGTTCCACTATGTCTTTCTTGAGATGCGGTGACCAGAATTGTACACAATACTCCAGGTGCGGCCTTACTATTGTTTTGTATAATGGCATTATAATGTTGGCTGTTTTATTTTCAATCCCCTTTTTGATAATCCCTAGCATGGAATTGGCCTTCTTCACCACTGCCACACATTGGGTAGACACCTTCATGGAGCTGTCCACCAACACACCAAGATCTCTTTCCTGATCTGTCACAGATAACTCAGAGCCCATGAGTTGATAGATAAAGTTTTGATTTTTCGCCCCAATATGCATTACTTTACATTTGGCTACATTAAAACGCATTTGCCATTTCGTTGCCCATTCCCCCAGTTTGGAGACATCATTCTGGAGCTCTTCGCAATCTTCTCTGGTTTTTACCACACGGAAAAGTTTTATGTCATCTGCAAACTTGGCCGCCTCACTGCTTGTCCCTGTCTCCAGGTCATTTATGAACAGATTGAAAAGCACCGGTCCCAGGACAGAGCCCTGGGGCACACTGCTTTTCACCTCTCTCCATTGTGAAAATTTCCCATTGACACCTACTCTTTGTTTCCTGGATCTCAACCAGTTATCAATCCATAAGAGGACCTGCCCTCTTATCCCCTGACTGTGCAATTTTCTCAGCAGCCTCTGGTGAGGGACTATGTCAAAGGCCTATTGAAAATCCAGATAGACTATATCCACCGGTTCACCCAAATCTACATGCCTGCTGACCTTTTCAAAAAAATCTACAAGATTTGTCAGACAAGACTTACCCTTGCAGAAGCCATGCTGATTTTCTCTCAGCAAAGTTTGTTCTTCTATCTGTTTTAAGATTTTCTCTTGGATGAGGCTTTCCACCATCTTCCCTGGGACAGATGTAAGGCTAACTGGCCTGTAGTTTCCCGGGTCCCCCCTCCTTCCTTTTTTAAAAATTGGTGTGACATCTGCTATCCTCCAGTCCCCCGGCACTGTGGCCGTTTTAAGAGACAAGTTGCATATTACCGTTAAGAGATCTGCAATTTCATTTCTCAGTTCCCTAATAACCCTTGGGTGGGTGCCATCTGGGCCCGGGGACTTGTTAATCTTCAATTTATCAATTAGTCCTAAAACATCTTCTCTTTTAACCTGTATTTGATTTAATTCTTTAGTCAAGAGGGGCCGTTCAGGCAGCGGAATCTGCTCAAGGTCTTCTGTCGTGAAGACAGATGCAAAGAACTCATTTAATTTCTCTGCAATTTTCAAGTCCTCCTTCATCTCCCCTTTTCCTCCCTCACCATCCTGAGGGCCAACTGGTTCTCTGGCAGGTTTTCTACTTCTAACATATTTAAAGAAGCTTTTATTATTACCCTTTATATTGCTAGCCATGCGTTCCTCAAAATCTTTCTTTGCCTCTCTTATCATCTTCTTACATTTCTTTTGCCAGAGTTTGTGTTCCTTTTTATTTTCTCATTTGGGGAGGATTTCCATTTACAGAAAGACCTCTCCTTGCGCTTTAGAGCCTCTCTAACTCCACTCGTTAACCATGCTGGTGCCCTCTTGGACTTAAATGAGCTCTTCTTTCTTTGTGGTATGCACTCGTGCTGGGCCTCTGTTACCGTTGTTTTAAACAGGTTCTATGCATTCTGAAGAGATTGGATTCTTCCAACCTTCCCCTTCAATTTCTTTCTAACTAGTTTCGTCATCTGAGGGAAGTTTGCCCTTCGAAAATCAAGGATTTTTATGTTTGATTTGCTTGACACTCTTCCTCCAACATGCATGGCAAAGGAGATTGCAGCATGGTCACTGTTCCCCAGAGGCTCAGTGACATTCACATCCCTGACCAGATCCTGAGTATCAGACAGTATTAGATCCAGAGTTGCCTGTTCTCGGGTGGGCTCCATGACAAGTTGCTCTAAGGCACAGTCATTCAGCAAGTCGAGAAACCCATTTTCTCTTTCTTGCCCGGAGCTTGCATTGGCCCAGTCAATGTGGGGATAATTGAAGTCCCCCACGATTACTATCCTGTGCTTCTGAGACACCTCCATGATTTGTCTCCTCATTTCAAAGTCCCCCTCAAGTTTTTGATCTGGTGGGCGATAGCATACCCCAACTATCACATCACTCCTTGGACCTGGTAGTTTAACCCACAGTGATTCTATGGTGGAATCAGACCCTCTGTCAATCTCCATTCTGCTGGATTTTACCCCTTCTTTAACGTAGATGGCCACTCCCCCTCCAACCCGCCCCTCTCTATCCCTTCTATAGAGTTTATAGCCTGGACTTGCTGTATCCCACTGGTTCTCTGCATTCCACCAGGTTTCTGTTATGGCTATTTTATCAATGTTATCCCTAGCTGCCAAATGTTCGAGTTCTCCCATTTTTGGTCGGAGGCTTCGAGCATTGGCGTAGAAGCACCTGTACAGTGGGTTCTGCAACAACAGCTGCTGCTTTGTTCTCCCCCCCCCCCACAGCTATTATTTTCAGTAGATGAACTATCACATTCCATTATTCTCCCCGTACTAATACCTGCTATGTCATCTCTATGTGATTCTCTACCCTTTCCAACCTCATTCCCTGTGGATGAGGTGTTCCGAACCGGATGCCACACAGCTCCTGTCGGCTTTCCCCCAGTTATCAGTTTAAAAGCTGCTCTGCATCCTTTTTGAGGTTGAGTTCCAGCAATCTGGTCCCATCATGATTCAAGTGCAACCCATCCCTCCTGAACAGGTTTGGCTTGTCCCAAAATGTTCTCCAGTTCCTGACAAATCTAAAGCCCTCCTCTCGACACCATCGCCTCATCCACACATTGAGGCTTCTGAGCTCTGCCTGCCTGGCGGGTCCTGCACAAGGAACAGGTAGCACTTCTGAAAATGCTACCTTGGAAGTCCTGGACTTCAATCTTCTTCCTAACAACCTGAACTTGGCTTCCAAGACTGACCGCTTGGCCTTCCCGACATCATTGGTATCAACATGTACCATGACCACTGGCTCCTTTCCCCGTTCTCTCTAACAAGCTATCTAGATTTCTCGTGATGTCTGCAACCTTTGCACCTGGCAGGCAAGTGACCATACGGTTATCATGCTCCTCACAAATCCATCCCTCCATATTTCTAATTATAGAATCCCCTAGCAGAAGGAGCTTCTCTCCTGCAGCCTGTTCTTCTACATGTACCTGATCCTGTATCTCATCAATTGTGATGAGGGAGAAATCCTCAGGTGGAACCAGTTGTTGCTCGGTTTGTGCCTCATGAGGTGTGATGAGGGAAAGAGCCTCAAATTGATTGTGCAATATGAGACTCTCTGAGCGATCCCTTGGCCTTCTACTCCTTTGAGTCACATTCCTCCACACATCTACCTCCTGGGTTGGGGAAGTGATTACATCCTCAAAAGTGTGCTCTGTCTCTTCTTGGACCTGGATAGTCTGTTCTGCTCTGTCCAAGAACCGCTCAAGCTCCTTAATATGTTGCTGGTTCGATATGCGGGCCTCTAGCTCCTGGACCTTCTCTTCTAATAGTGCAACCAGCTTGCACTTGCAGCAAGTGTAGTTCTCGGTGCGATTTGTCAAGATGACAAACATGGCACAAGTGTTACAGGTAACTACAGCTGCTCCCTCAGACTCCATTTTAATGAGTGCAGTATTCTGGGCCTTGAATATTTTTAGTGTTACTAGCTACTACTGTAGAAATAATAATCTAGTACCAATGTTCCTCTTTTTAAGTGAAAAATAAATTCTCGGTCAAACAGCCCTAGCTGAACTGTTCAAACCCAGAAACTTACCAGTGCTGTCTTCTTTTTCTCTCTCTCAGCAGTAGCTCTGCTTGGATTCACACCCAGGCTCAAATGCTGAGGCTCAAATGCTTCGGGGGGGGGAAAACACTTAGTGTAACTCCACCCCCAAGCTCAGTGGAAGGCTTAGTCTGGCACCAGCCCTGCTTCCTAGCAACTTTCTTTGTTTAGCTGATTAATGGCTCTTTGTATTTAAATGAGCAGTTAAGGTTAGCAGAGGCAGAGGTAAAACAGAGGTCAAACAGCCCTAGCTGAACTGTTCAAACCCAGAAATTTACCAGTGCTGTCTTCTTTTTCTCTCTCTCAGCAGTAGCTCTGCTTGGATTCACACCCAGGCTCAAAAGCTGAGGCTCAAGTCAGCTGCCCTTTTACTGCTGAAGAGGTAGCAGCACTTACTGAGGAGCGCTTCAAAGGGGAACTGGAAGCGAAATGTCCTCCTCCTCCACAGTACAGGCAGTACAGGCAGAGATTATGAGAGCGTCGTCTTGCCTTTTCTTCTGGGGTGAGGCGTGGTTGAGCAGCTCCCAGTTGCATAGGTTCTGGATCCATTCTGCGGGCTTCACCGGATTGCGGATTAGGCACAGCTGGCAGAGGTTGCTGGTTGTAGTTCTTGCCTCGGGAGAGGCGACGGCTTTCCAGGCGTCCTTCTATCCTGAGACACTTGGTAATGAGTTCCTGTAACGTGCTTGGTTGTTCCACCCTAGAGAGTTCATCAAGCACTTCATCTGCCAATCCTTCCATATACTGAGAAATCAGTGCCGGTTCATTCCAATTCAGTTCCGGTGCTATCAAACGGAACGCAGTGGTGTAGTCAAACACTGAATCTTTGCCCTGTTTCAGAGCTCTGAGTCTCCTGCTGGCAGTAGCAGCCTGTACGGGGTTCTGAAAAGCTGAAGAAATGTGATTCAGGAAAGCCTGATAATTATCCAGTAGAGGTGAGGCACTGAGGGGTAAAGGAGTAGCCCATTTAGCCGCCTGTCCTTTCAACAAACTGATGATAAAGCAGACCTTAGACCTCTCAGTAGGAAATTCTTGAGCACACACCTCGATAAACAGCTTGCATTGAGACAAGAATGCAGGGAATTCTTCTAACTTGCCCTCAAACCGGTCAGGAGGCAGCAAAGGGCAATGGGGATGCAACCCAGCCAGTGCTGGAGCATGCTGCAATTGAGTAATTGCCTGAGACAAAAGCAGCACTTGGTTTTGCAAAGCTGCCAACGGTGTCATCCCAACAGCCCCCTCCTCTTCCATTCTGCTTGAAGAAGTTTGGGTGGGAGCAAACTGTCAAGCCCCGCACACAGAGCACAAACACAAACAGGGTTCAGTTCTTTGCCAAGATCTTTAGTGGAAAGCCAAGTAAGTTCAAGTCCTTTGCCAACAATCAAGTGCCAGATAAATAATAGAATCCAACTCCCAGCAATTAACAGTCCATGTCAAAACCAGAATATCTCACGGAAACCAGATGCCAAACCCAAGGGAACAGATTAAGCCATTGTCCAGGAAGCCAGTCCAAAATCAGGAAACAGAGCCAAGGTCACAGACAGGAACGTGGTTGCAAGTTCAAATGACACATTGCTCCCACAGAGAGCTCAAGGTGAGTTTACCAGCTTTATCTCAAAACAGGGAACACACCCTTACTTCTGGAAAGGCTCCTGCTAGTACTCAGGGCTTCCCGACCTGATTCCCCATCTAGCATCAAAGACCCTTTCCCTAGCTCTCCTGGTAGCACGTCTTTTCAGAATCCTGCTCATAGCCCTTCTAGGGGGAGAATATATGTTTTCAGCTGAGTCATCAGACCTAGCTGCCTGCTGACTTGAGCTGCAAGGCTCTTCCAGCAGCTCTTCACCATTTAACCCCTCATAGTCAGGTTCCGTGACAGGCAGGGTCCTGGCAGCAATATATGTTGGCGGTCTAACTCAGCTAAGGACGCATGGTCCAATAAATCCCTTAATGGCCTTGCAGACAGTTTCATGGCCCAGAAGGTAGAGGAGGCAACAAGAGAAACAGCTATTTTAGATAGGGAGGACCTTGTAAATGGCGTCAAAGTGGTGGGATCTTTAGGTAGAAGTGACCATGTTGTTTTGGGATATGTTATACAGTGGGAAGGGGAAGCTAAGTATAGCCAGACAAGCATCCTGGACTTTAAGAAAGCCAATTTCTGTAAACTTAGGGAATTATTGGCTGTGATTCCATAGACCAAGGCACTGAAGGGAGTCCAAGATGGATGGGAATTCCTTAAAACTGAGCTATTAAAGGCACAATCTAAAACTGTTCCAATAAGAAGAAAATGGGAGATGTCTAAGGAAATCACAATGGTTGACTAAAGAACTTTCAAGTCAGCTTTAGAGATAGGCACGGAACGACCAATTTGTCGTTACCATTATCTGTTACCGTTACCGTTACATAACGGTATGAATAACAACCATTTGGATGGGCCAGGCTCGAACGGAACAGAACCAAGAAAATTTTCTTGGTTCTGTTCGTTTCCGTTACTGGCCTGGCCGCCGGATAAGTCCTCTGCTCCTACCTGCTGCCGGTGCTGCTGCTGGCCTTCCTGGTCCAGTCTTCCGGCTTCCGGCTTCTTGCCACCCTCCTCCACAATGGAGCCATTTTTGAAGGGGTCCAGCCCACGGCAGGGCAGCAGGAGCCCACTGAAGATGGCCCAGTCGCCAGTGTGGAGCTCCTGCATTGGCGACCCGGCCATTTTCAGTGGGATCCTGCCGAGCTGTCATCGGCTGGATCCCTTCAAAAATGGCCCGCCTGGCACAAGGGGGTCCCCCTAGTGCCAGCCGGGCCAATTGGCAAGGGTTCCAGCTGATGGCAGCTCGGCAGGATCCCACTGAAAATGGCCCCGTCACCAGCATGGAGCATTTTCAGGGCAGCGAGAGGGAGCTCCGATCCTGACGTGGGCTGGACCCCTTCAAAAATGGCCCGCCTGGCACCAGGGGGTCCCCCTTGTGCCAACTGGGTCATTTGACAAGGGGTCCAGCCGATGGCAGGGCAGCAGCATTCCTCTCTTCAGAGGGGACCGGGGGCTCGGCTGTGCAATCAGAGCAGAGCCCTCGGTCTCCTCTCAAGGGAGGGCGGGGAGAGCGGTCGGGGATCCGGCTTCCACATGCAGAGGCCGGAACGCAGCCCCCTCCCAACTGCCCTCCGTCTCCCCCCTCAGCCAGATGATAGCGCCGGACGCTGTCATGACAGGCGCGGGGAAAAACAGACCCCCGTTCTGCCTCTGCATGCAGAGGCAGAATGGGTTCTCTTTAAAGGGATCTTCCCCGCAGGGATGACAGCGTGCCTGCCGCTCTCATCCACTACAGGGAAGAATAACCCGAAAAACGGTAAATGGAAACGAAGTTTTTTAAAACGTTTGTTTCCAAAAAACGGTAAACGAAGGGAGATGGGCATGGAACGGAACAGAAACAAAACCCCATTTTTCCGTTTCCTGCCCATCTCTAGTCAGCTTAATATTTTAAAAACATGTACAGGAAATGAAAAAATGGGGAATGCTCCAAAGAAGAATATACTGTAAGCAAATAGCCCGTGCAGTGGAGCCTTGTATAACAAACAGCTTGTATAGCATAAAATCTGTACAACATAAAAAATTCCAGAGATAGGGGAAATTTGCTTAACATAATCGCCTATGGGGAGAATCCGTACAACATAAAAATGGGATTACTCTATTTTCAATGCATTCCTATGGGAATTTGTATAAGAAAATTTGCTTAACATAATTTCATCTGGAATGAATTAATTACTTTATACAAGGTACCACTGTATATGCAGGGTGGTAGAAAAGCTAAGGCACAGAATGAACATACTTGCCAGAGAGATTAAAGATAGTAAAAATGGATTTTTTTTAGTTATGCCCACAGCAAAAAGAAAAATAAGGAAATGATAGGGTCTCTGCATGGTGATGATACCCAGTTATAAACAGAAGACAGGGATGAGACAGAACTACTCAACACCTCCTTTGCCTCTGTTTTCTCCAGAAAGGAAAATAAAGTTCAGTCAGGTTGAAGAGTAAATGAGGTTGGGTGGAAATTGCAGTATAGAATAGATAGGAAGTTAGTACAGGAATATTCCGGGGCAGGATGAATTACACCCTAGTATGTTAAAAGAACAGGCAGAAGTAATTTCAGAACCAATATTTGAGAATTCCCGGAGAACAGGGGATGTCCCTATCAATTGGAGGAGAGCTAATATTTTTCCCATCTTCAAAAGGGGGAAAAATGGGACCCACATAATTACCACCTGCTTAGCTTGACATTTATTTCTGGAAAGATTCTAGAACATATTATTAAGCAGACAGTCTGTAATTAGTTAACAAGTAATACTGTCATTACTAGAAGTCAACACGGGTTTCTCAAAAGCAAGTCATGCCATACTAATTTGATCTCTTTCTTTACAGGCTTGATGGGTGATGGAAATGCTGTGGATGTTATTTATCTTGATTTCAGTTAGGCCTTCGATAAGATTTCCCATGACATACTTGCAAAGAAGTTAGTACAAATGTGACAGCTTAGAAAGCTGGGCCAAAGCAAACATAATGAGTTTCAACAGAGAGAAAAGTAGGGTCCTGCATCTAGAAAAAATGAATTGCATAGATATAGGATGGGAAACATCTGGCTGGAGAGTAGCACCTGTGAAAGGGATCTAGGAGTCTGCGTGGACCACAAATTGAACACGAGTCAGCAGTGTGACATTGTGGCCAAGAAAGCCAATGCGATTCTTGGTTGCATCAAGAGAAGCATTGTTTCTAGAGCAAGGGAGGTCATAGTACCACTCTATTCTACTCTGGTCAGACCCCACCTGGAGTACTGTGTACAGTTCTGCACTCCACAATTTGGAGCAGGTCTAGAGGAGGGCGACCAGTGTGGTTAAATGTCTGGAACATATGTCTTATGAGGAGCAGCTTAGGGAGGTGGGAATGTTTAGTCTTAGAAAGAGAAGGTTGAGAGGAGATATGATAGCCATGTTTAAATATTTGAAAGGATGTCATATGGAAGAAGGGGCTGGCTTGTTTTCCATTGCTTCAGATAATAGGGCTTGGGGCAATGGTTTCAAACTACAGGAGAAGAGATTCCATTTGTACATTAAGAAGAACTTCATAATGGTTAGAGCTGTTCAGCAGTGGAATATGCTCTCAGGGAGGCTGGTGAAGTCTCCTTCTTTGGAGGTTTTTAAGCAGAGGCTGGATGGCCATCTGTCAGGGATACTTTGATGGGGGTTTCTGCATGCCAGGGAGTTGTGTGTGTGTGTGTGTGTGTGTGTGTGTGTGTGTGTGTGTGTGTGTGTGTGTGAGAGAGAGTTAGAGAGAGAGAGAGAGAGATTCTTACACTGAGCAGAGGTTTGTAGTCAATGACCTTATAAGCTTCATTCTTTAAAAAATAGCTCAACAGTATACCACGGAGAGGAGCCGTCTCCACAGCGCTTAAACCTTAGTTAATTTCAAAGTTCCTTCTGCAGCCACCTGTTTCTTTAAGCATCTCTCAGTATGCTTTCTCATACCACCAACTCAGAGGTACTGTATTTACAAGTCTAATAGACATATGCATGGAAGAAAAGTTAACAATGATGATGGCTACATACTATGCCTAGGATGAGATACACTTGCCTCTGTGCCAAGTAGAGATGGACATTGGGCCAAGAGGTATTCCATGGTTCGTCCAACTCACAGACAGCACCCAGAGGAGGTGGGGCAAGGAAGCCAGATCACTGCCTCCTATTGGATACCCACTACATTGCATGGGGTGCTGAACTGTGGCACACCTGTTGGGTCATTGGCCAAAGCAATGCAAACTGCCAACTGGAGATTCATGCCCATCTCTATTGCCAATCACTGGGGAACAGCAACAGTAGAGAGCTATAGCCCTCACAACCTGATCATTGGCTTCACATAGCAACCTTGGATTTGTCTAGTAAATAGTTTCTTAAGTCTTTCTGTAAATAAGGCTGTGGCATTAATTCTTATATTTTAAAAAAACATTCAAATTGCAGTATTATGTAAGTGTGCCAAGCTCCTGTGTTTAATTTAAACAAGAGCAGCCAGCCATATGAACACTGGTGAACTTTCTCATTATATTACTTGACTTGGGGTGTCAAATATGGCAGAAGTTTGGATGTAAGCCCAAAGTGTCAGCTTCTATTTTTAGAGAATGCAGTCTTATTTCAGGAAGAAACTGGAGCCATTCCATAAAATGCAGAATTGCTCTTTAAGCTTTGTTTGTTTGCTTGTTTATGTACTTCCTTTCTCCCTGTATAAGTGACTCAAGGCAGTTTTTAAGAAAGAAAATCAGGAATTCTCATCTTTAAGAGCATTATACTACAAGAGGTGAAGGATTGTTTCTGTTGTATTTTGAATAGGCAGATATGCAGCAGATTTGTGTGGGAACTTTTACAGCACATGAGAAGTTGCAAAATGCTGCAGTTTTGAGATCACAAGTTCCATTGATCAAACGTACTACAGAGGAGTGTCGCATCTCCTAGTGACCTCCCTTAACAACTGAAAAATCAAGTACATGAAGCCTTTCAATTCAGTCTCAATGCACCTAAAATAATTATGTGCCTCCGATCCAAAATTAAAAAGCAGATGGGAAATTAGCAGCACACATTTGATTAAGAACATCTCATAGACTTCCCAGAATCCAAGAGCTTATTTGTTCTTGTATTTTTCATGAAGTGCAATTAACTTCTGATTATTCATGAATAGGATAGATTCTCTATGGTAAAGTTAAAAAGCTGCTTCTTTTACATTCTTTCCATTTAGTGAATCATTTCAAGTTCTCCTCTAAGATGATCAGAATCAGAACATATAATTATTATGTGGAAAATACATTGAATTTAACATATTCATGTTAAATTTGCTACTTTCCCCAGCAAATGGGAGAACAAACACATGAACACATTTTACTATGCTTTAAAATAGGTACCGATTTATATCTCTGTGTTAACACCCTTCAACTCCAGAAAAAAAAACTGGTCAAAGAGTGCCACTTTCTTTAAATAAATGGCCACCAGATAGTAAAAAAAATAGGAGTACTGACAATTACTTTGTGTTTGGGTGGGTGACTTGAAAAAAACTCACGTTCTGGGGTTTCCCATTGTTTTGTGTCTGTTTGTGAATGGAAGTTAGCAAAAGAACCATCTTGATTGCTAAGATTGGTGTTGTCAACATTCAGGCTGCTCTTGCCATATAAAGCTTGGTATTAGAGATGGGCACGACTTAGCGGTATTCCTGTTTCCGTTTCCGTTACTCGTATCCGTTACTCTATGGAAACGGTAACGGGAATTACTCCGCCAGAATTCGAGCTCGAACCGACGAACGAACAATTTGGTCTGATTTGTCGTGCTCGTTACTTGCATCGCGGCGATCGCGCAATGCCAAGTGGCACAGAAAAAAAGTTTTTAAAAGTAAAAAAAAACCCGATTCCCGGCCCTAAAAGCAGGCGAAAACTGTCTGAGGGCACCTACCAGGCCAGAAGGTTTTTTTTTGGGGGGGGGGGGGTCCCTGCCCCCCTTTCCTTGGCTAGTGCTACTGCTGCGCTGTGCTGGTACCAGGCCGGGGGGGGCATCGTCTCGTCTGCCTTTGCCATGCGGTGTGCGGGGGGGGGGGTCCAAAATGGCGACCGCAATATTTTTTTTTGAAATCCTTGCACAAAACCCCACCAAAGCACCACAGAAACATGCGAAAGTTAACTTTTTTAAATGCTTGATTTTTTACAGTAGCAGCAGTGGGTTTGTCTTGCCAAAATACGTCTCAGTTGATTTTATTTTATTTTTTTCTTAATTTATTTTTTTACACCTGCGCAACGATGGGCTGGCCATGGGACGGGACCATGCAAATTTTTGGAGCCATTCCACCAATCGCATGGACAGGTTTTGACTGACACTTCTGGATGTGCCAGAGGGCATAAAAAGCCGAGGCAGTTCCAGTCCTTCACAGTCTGGGCTTGGATCTTGTGGAGGGTGGTCAGGGCTGGATTGCTGCGCTCAGTCTAGTTTCGATTTCGCGGTCGCGGTCTCAGTCTCGCTAGGCAGGGAGGGAATTGAATTGATTTTAATTCGCAAAACATAATAATTTCTTTTATTCCCTGTGGGGAATAGCAACGCAGTGTTTATTCTTTTTTGTTTTCTGCATTTTTGAGGAAGAGTTCCGTTTTTTATTTGCTTATATTTGCTTCAAGGGGGAGGGAAGATTTGAGTGGGAGCGGTAGGGGAGGGGAGGTGCTGCGGATTTATTTTGAAAATATATTATTTTACACTACCATACCATTTCTTTTGTATCCTTCCCAATTTCCCACCAAGTTCATTTACTTGGCCAAGGTCCTTTTACCCTGCGCCTACAGCTTTTTTGCTGCTGTTGCGATTGGGGTTTTGGAAGGGAATCCAGCAACCCTATCCTACCCTAGTAGCAGCTTATAGTTTTATTCCATTTATTTTCTATTCTACAGTTTATTAGCAAGTGGCAAGCAACAGCCAAGGTCCAGTACTAGTGCTTAGAAGGGGAGGTTGCAGGCTGTGGATTAAATTATTTTAAAATATTATACAGAGTACAGACTGAGTAGGCAGAGTCTCCCTCGCCAACCAGTGCACGCAAATTTCTCAAACACATTTGTTGGCAACAAGGCTCAGGCACCTTCCTATATAGAACATTTTACAATTTCATTTTACTTAACACTTATAGATATTCTTTCACTTGTCCAACACCTCATTCATTTTTTTGCAGTCAGGCACTCAAACAAACATTTGTTGAAGGGCAGGCACCCAGCCACCTCTATAGAAGTTTTTCTTCAATTATATCTTTGAAGAAGTTACATTCATCTTAGTTACTGTGCATTATTTGTGAAAGTTGGGTGCTGCCAGATTTTGCAAACCCCTTGCTTCTATTAGCTTGGTTTTTGTGCAGTTGTAACTTACATCTGTGAAGAAGTTAAGTTACAGTTCTCCTAATTACACTTGCCCTTTGCATTGTGAAACTTGTTTGCCAGGATTGGCAAACCCCTTGCTTCTACTAGCTTGGTTTTTGTGCTGTTTTTGTGAGTCAACCTCACTCATTTACTAGCCAGTTTGCCACCAGTCTACATACACAATTACATTTTTGAAGAAGTTACATTTCTCTTTGTTACACTTGCCCTGTGCTGTACATTGAGAAACTTGTTTGCCAGGATTGGCAAACCCCTTGCTCCTATTTCCTTGTTTGTTGTGCTGCTGTAACTTGTGAGTCCATCTCACTCATTTACTTGCCACCACAGTCTACATACACAATCCAATTACAACTGGGAAGAAGTTACAGTCCTGGAGAACTGACTGGCGCGCCGGCCGAGGTTGTGGCCAACCATTGGTTTGACACAGCTGCCCAGACCATCGGCCGGATTGCCCCTAAGCGTCTTCTCCGGTGCCGAGCTTGGCCCTCGCCGTGGTTCACGACCGAGCTCCGAGCGATGAAGCAGGAGAGGAGAAGACTAGAGCGCAGCTGGAGAAGAACCCGGACGGTTATTAGTAAGGCTGCTGTTGTATCCCAGACTAGGCGTTACTCCAACGCGATCAGGGAGGCCCTAAGATCTTTTGTCTCCCTGAGAATTGGTGAGGCCTCGAACCATCAAGCGGAGATCTTCCGTGTGGTTCGGGACCTCACCAATCCTAGTCTGGCCGGGCCTCCTCCTACTGAGTTCAGTAGTGAGAAATTTGCAGCCTTTTTTTGTTCTAAAATAGAGGCCATCCGGGCCGGCTTCGACTCCGATTGCAGTAGTACTGCCCCGGCATCCCCAGGTGCTGGGCCGCCTTCGTCGCCTTGGTTGGATGTGCTTGGGCCTGTTTCTGCTGTCGAGGCCTCGAAGGCTATGGCTTTCTGCCGACCGGCGTCCACTCCTTTCGATCCCTGCCCAGCCTGGCTTATTAAATCTGCCAGCGGGACTATGGCCGAATGGGCTTCGGCTATTGCTACCGCCTCCTTCGGCGAGGGGTATTTTCCCTCTCGTTTGAAGGAGACGGTGGCAAAGCCCATTCTTAAAAAACCTGGCCTCCCTTCGGACGATTTAACCAACTATCGTCCAATTGCCAACGTCCAGTTTATGGGCAAGGTGATCGAGAGGGTGGCGGCGGTTCGGTTGCAGTCATACCTGGAGGATCGGCAGTGCCTCGATCCATGCCAGTCCGGGTTCAGGCCTCGTCGAGGGACCGAAACAGCTTTGGTCGCGCTGCAAGATGACCTAATCCGGGCGGCCAACAGGGGTTGCTCTACCCTGTTGGTTCTCCTGAATTTGTCAGCGGCCTTTGATACCGTCGACCACGGTATCCTGTTGGATCGGCTCTCCAAGGTTGGTATCAGAGGCACTGCTCGCAGTTGGCTCCGATCCTTCCTGGAGGACCGTCCACAGTACGTTCTGCATTGGGGGGGAGTTGTCGGCTCCTTGGATACTCCCTTGTGGGGTCCCACAGGGGTCGTCGCTGTCCCCTATGCTGTTTAACATCTACGTAAGGCCGCTGGCTGGGGTCATTAGGAGATTTGGAGTCTGCTGTCACCAGTATGCTGATGACACGCCGCTCTATCTCTCCTTTTCCACCTCTGCAGTGGAAGCTGTGAGGATCCTTGATGAGTGCCTGGACGCCGTACTGACCTGGACCGGGGCGAACAGGCTTAAGCTCAACCCCGAGAAGATGGAGGTTATGTTCTTTGGGAGTTCACCATCTGGGTACGGTGACCCTCTTCTGCAGCTGGGGGGGTCTCCCTCCAGCCTGCGGAGAGGGTGCGGAATCTGGGTGTGGTCCTGGACCCGGCGCTGACCATGGAAGCTCAGGTGGCGTCGGTGACCAGGGCCGCCTATTTCCATCTTCGCCAGATCGCCCAGATCCGCCCGTACCTGGATGTTGACTCTCTGAGAACAGTGGTCCAAGCACTGGTGATCTCGAGGCTGGACTACTGTAACGCACTCTACATGGGGCTGCCCTTGACTCTTCTCCGGCGTCTGCAGCGGGTACAGAATGCGGCAGCCAGGCTGGTGGCTGGTGCACGTCGTTACGACCATATCACCCCAGTCCTGGCTCGCCTGCATTGGCTGCCCATTGCAGCCCGGATTAGATTCAAGGTCTTGGTTTTAGTTTATAAAACCCTCCATGGCTTGGGACCGGACTACCTGTCAGAGCGTATCGTTCAGCGATCCACCTCGGTCTGCCCAGTTCGGCAGGTGCGAGCGCACTCGCTTTGGGTTGTCACCCCTCGAGAGGCCCGGAAGACGGTCACCCAGAACCGGGCCTTCTCTGTGGCAGCCCCATCTATATGGAACGCCATCCCCAGCGAAGTGCTCTCTGCAGAGTCCCTGCAGGCCTTTCGAAAATCCTTAAAGACCTTTTTATTTCGAGAGGCCTTTGGCGATTTTTAACTTAAGTTTTTTCCCCGCCATCGCTATTATTACTGCTATCATTATGCCCATTGGTGTCTCCAATTTTATTCGTTAGGATTCACGTCTTTGACTTGCTGGGACGCGCCCGGAGGCCTTAGGATTTTAGGATTTTTGGATTTGGGAGGATATTATATTGTCTTGTTTTAACTTGTTATTCTCGTGATTTGTCTTTGATGTATTATGATTTGTTGTTAGCCGCTTAGAGTCCTTGTTGGAGATAAGCGGGATATAAATATAATAATAAATAAATAAATAAATAAATAAGTTCTCTTTGTTACACTTGCCCTGTGCAGGGCATTGAGAGACTTGTTTGCCAGGATTGGCAAACCCCTTGCTACTATTACCTTGTTTGTTGTGTTGCTGTTGTGTGCGTCCATCTCACTCATTTACTTGCCCCCACAGTCTACATACACAATCCAATTACAACTGTGAAGAAGTTACAGTTCTCCTAATTACAGTTGCCCTGTGCAGGGCATTGAGAGACTTGGGTGCCAGGATTGGCAAACCCCTTGCTCCTATTTCCTTGTTTGTTGTGCTGCTGTTGTGAGTCCATCTCACTCATTTACTTGCACAGTTCCTTGGTGCTTTTCTTTACTATCACATTATACATTCCCTGGCCTGAGCCACAAGAAGTGAGAAAAATGAGGAGGGGTCGCACAGCTAGAGGGCAGGGGAGGGGACCCCTACTAAGATAAATAGGGGCACGTATCTGAGGGAAGGAACAGGAAGTAGTGCAGAAAGTGATACTGGTGCAACTCCCTCCCCGAGTAGCAGTGCCAGTGGCACAAGCAGCACTGTGCCATCGTCTGTTACCGAGGGAAGCATGGATGAGGCGTACCAAATCCCATCTCCGTTACCTGACAGCCCCACCCTTGATCAGCAAGAAGACAAGGGCTCTGATTCTGAAATGGCATCAGAATCAGAATCGGGCTCCTTGTATCTAAACATGCCAGATTCTGAGGACCTATTGGCAGGGACAGACTTAAGGCAGGCTCCAGGCAGTGACGGAAGGAGCAGCCCTCTTTCCACCCAGAGTACCACCAGTGAGAGCAGTAGTACTAGTCTACTTTCCCGGCAGGGCAGAGGCCACACCAGCACCACAGCAGCGGCAGTGGCAGGCAATAACAGAGGGGGCGTTACTTTCTGTAAGCCACGAGGGTGTCTCTGGGAGCATTTTGAGAACAGCCCCCAAGACGCAAGGATGGCGGTGTGCAAGATATGCGGGGTGGTCTTGCGCAGGGGGAATGACCCCAAACACCTCTCCTCAAGTGGGTTGCGCAGCCATCTCATGAGGAAGCACCCTGGGACTCTGCCTGGAACCCTGTCAGGCCCTTGCTCTTCAGGGAGGAAGAGAGGGGAAGAAGGGTTAGAGATAGAGAAAGAAAAACACAGCTCCGCTAGTGAGAGTGGGAAGAGGCAGGCCACTCTGCAGGGAGTGGGGCTGTTGGGTGGGACTTTTGTAAGCCCGCGAAATAGGGCCAAAGCACAGGAGACCACCACTCGAGTGGTGGGTGAAATGGTGGCCATGAACGGGTTGCCCCTCTCCTTTGTGGAGTCATCAGGCTTCAGGCACCTGATGAAGCATGTGGCACCATGGTACGAGACTCCATCCCGGCGTACCTTCAGCAGGCGGGTGCTTCCCTCCCTTTATGAGTCTGTCAGGGACAGCATCCGGGCCCTGCTGCAGGCGGCCAGAGGGAGGAAGATCCACTTCACTTCCGACCTCTGGACCGGTGGGCACCACGGATACCTCTCACTGTCGGCTCATTGGTGGCAACCCAAGGAGGTCCTGGAGCCCCGCTCAGCCCATGAGCAGCTGCAGGGGGAGGCACAAGGCAGCACCCCAAGAGGGTATAGGGTGGTGCTTCTCCAGGCACAAAGCATGGAGGACAACACCACAGGGATCAACATTGCTGACGTTCTCAAGACAGCAATGCGAGAGTGGGGATTGGGGACAGAGGGACAGGTCAATCGTGGAGTCATGGTTACAGACGCGGGCCGTAACATGACCAACGCAGTTCTTGGGGCAGGGTTCCAGGGCATCGTGTGCGCAGCACACAAACTGCATCTAGTGGTGGGCGATGCCATTGGCCTGGGTGCACCAAAGGACTCCTGGAGTGAGGGGACCAGGGAGACCAGGGCCTTGCTGGACAAGTGTCGGAAGATCGTGGGGCACTTCGCTCGCAGCGTCAAGGCAGCCAGGATGATGCATGAGAGGCAGGCGGAGACAAGCCGACCAGAGCACGTCCTGATCCAGGACGTGACCACCCGGTGGAACTCCACCCACGAAATGGTCAAGCGTCTGGTGGAGCAGAAGGAAGTGGTGGAATACATCATGTCAGCCACCCCAGTCCTGCATGAGGGGAGGGAATTGGACCTTGGTGCTACCGAGTGGCTCGCCCTCTCCCAGATGGCGGGTATCCTGCAGCCTTTTGAGGAGACCACCCACGTCCTCAGCAGCTACAACGCCAGCCTGGGCCACGTTCTCCCCCTGGTCAATGCCCTTCGCCAACGCCTAGAGACCAGTATCCGGGAAGAAGGCAATCTTCTCCCTAAGAGCAAGGCATTGGCAGACAGGCTGTTGACCAGCGTGGATACCCGCCTTGGCCCACTAAGAAGGGAAAACGTGTACCAGATGGCCTGCCTGTGCAACCCTCACGTCAAGGGTTCCCTGGCGGCCAGCATTGCCGAACTGAAATCCTGGAAGACAGAGCTATGCCGTCAAGTCATGGCTCTCTCCGATGAGGGCCAGGCATTTCAGAGGGCACACGGAAGCCAGAGCGATGCTGAGGAGGAGTCCTCGCAAGGATCCACATCCCTCTGTACTCCAGGAGCGTTCACCCAGAGACCAGGTTCCGTTCCAGCAGCCAACTACCTGGCCTCTGCCCTAGCCATGGCAGTTTCTTCCTCAGTGGAGGCAAGGGAGGAAGAAGTAGCAGACCCCGCTCAGACCATGGTGAAGGAGTACATGGCCGAGCCCCTCCAACCCCTCATCTTGGACCCACTGCACTACTGGGCCAGAAAGGCAGACCTCTGGCCCGCTCTTTCAACTCTGGCGTTGGACCTCTTGTCTATCCCACCCACCAGTGTCCAGAGTGAGCGTGTCTTCTCCCACATGGGAGATGTCCTGAGGCCGCGCCGCTGTCACCTGGACCCGGAGACGGTGGAAAGGTTGACTTTCATCCGCTTCAACCTTTCCACCTTGGGATTACCCCAACACTCCAAGAACTAAGTTGCTGCCTGTAACCTAACCTCCTGCCTGCAATCCTCCATGCCCGCCTGCAAGCCTGCCTGCCTCCCCTTGGCCCTACGAGCCTGCCTGCCTGCCTGCCTGCCTGCCTGGCCCTGTGACTACCTGCCGACTCCAGTGCCTAATGCCTGCAAAACTGCCTGCTTGACTGCCTGCCTGCCTGCCTGCCTGCCTACCTGTATTCTCTCTCACACACAATTGAAGGGTACTATTAGTGGCCCAATTTTTCTAGCCCTGGCCTGTCTCCAAACCAGGCAGGGACACTCAAAGTGTCATTGGAAAGGGTCTGTCTGTATTGGCCCAATGTTTCCCCTTTTGCCATGGCTGGTCTGAAAGAGACCCTAATACCTGCCTTCCTTGGTGATTCACACCGTTCCCTGGGGTTTAGGCGCCAATCTGCTAACAAAGTGGTGAGGAAGCACTTTACAACAACCTACCTCAAAGACTGAGTATCAGGGGGCAAGCTCCCCTCCTTACAGCCTTAAAGAAATAGACCCACCCAGTTCTCCTGCTTCCACTCTGTCTCCTTGGTTGCCAAAACCCGGTCTCCTGGGGTGGCGATAGAAACTCTGCCTGCCAAGGCAGAAACAATCCTCCCTACTGGCACTTTGGCTTAGTGCCTTCCCAATCCCTAGCCTTGGAGGATGGTATCCTCTAAGCATGCGCCTAGGCTACACACACATACCTGTAAGCCAGACTAGATACTTCCCTGCCTGCCCGGCCCTCTGCCAACCTGCCTGCCTGTCAGACTCCACCAGTCCCGGCTTTGAGCATGCCTTCAAGTTGCTTCTCATTCAACCTCCTCCAGTCTGCCCTTCTCGCCTCCCAGTCCCATACTTTGTCATCTGGGCTGGTCTGTGAACCACTAAGAAGGGCTGTGGAAAGGAAAAGACAGGAGCTCCGCTTCTAGTGGGAGGCAGGCCTCTCTGCAGGAAGTGTTGCCGCTGTGTGGGAGTTTTGTCCGCCTCCTCTACCGCTAATTTTCACTCTGAGCTGCAATGCACTGTGAAGGGAGGGACAAGGAAGCCTCCATGTTTGGTTCTTGGTGGATACTCTGACGCACACTGACTGTGTGAGTCTGTAATTCACACAGACCTAGCTCTGTCTCCTCCGCCACTCTTTCCACTGGGCTGCCAGCTGTGGCTCACAAAGAAGGGAAACGTCCTTGTTGTGTGTGCGTACTCCTGTCCGAAAGTCCCCTGTGTGGATCTTGGTGCTGTGCTGTGTGACTCATTGTGGGCACACTGTTGGGCTTGGCTAAAGCTAATGGATCTTACTCTGCATTTTTAATCTCATATAAACTATGTTACATTAATTTATGTAATGATAGCTTTTCTTTTAAAGAACATGCTGAAAAGCTGACTTAATCTGGCTTGACAACTAACCTGTACTGTACCTGATGTTCAAGCTAGGCACTCAGTGCTTAAACATTTTATAATCATTTCTGCCCTAACCCCGGAACAAAGGCTGCCGGACAAGAAAAGTTACTGGTTGCAAATCTAGGTTGTGATTGATGATGATGATTGAGTTATGGGAACACTCTTCAGGAACAGCTGGTGGTGGGCTTAGGGTTAGGGTTAGGGGGGATGTTTAGGCCTCCGCTACTCTGTCCTCTGGGCTGCACCACACTGTGTCTCACTAAGAAGGGCTGGAGTGGAATGTACTTGCGCGTACCACAGTTCTGCACAATAATCGTTTGTTTCTTAGAAATAGAAGAGCCTTTCAGGAGGTAGTTCCAGGCTTGGCTCTTGGAGTTGTGGAACTGCTGTGATTCACTACGAAGGGCATGGAGATGGAATGCCGGCATGGCAGTTAGGAGCAGTCTACCAGCACACAGCTGGGAAAGAAAGTCAGAAAGCTTGGCTTGCTGTCCTTTTGGAATCCTGTGTGGTCAAAGACTCAGACTCACTCTAGCTCTGTGTCTTCTCCCTGCCTGCCTGTCAGGCTCCCCCCACTTCCGGCTTAGAGGAGGCCTTCCAGCCACTTCTCCTTCACCCTAACAGCATGGTCCAGTTAGTGCTTCAAGTTCAGCCCTGTCGCCACTGCCCTCAACTTGCCCATGCAGCAACCACGGCTGCGCCCGCCTCTTGGCAGAAAACCACTTGAAGACCAACTGTAACAGTGCATTCACTCATCAACTATTTTGTTTAGAAGAACTGGTGGACTCTGTCATTCCACATTGGGGGGGGGGGGTTCTTCACGCAGTCTAGGTTGGGAAATCCCTTGGCTGAGGGAGGGGCGATTTGGTGGTTCTCCTTCAACCCCCTCTAATCTGACCTTCTGGCCTCCCCTACCCTTCACTCTGGGTTGCACACACTGTGCCTCACAGAGAAGGGCATTGTGCTTGTGTGCTAGAAAACAGCTGTGGGGTGGGCCCATGACTAGGCAGAACTCTGCCTTGCTCTCCTCAAGGTGGTTGTGCAGCCACCTCATGCGAAAGCACCCTTGGACTCTGCCTGGGACAGTGACAGGACTCTGCAGGAAGGAGTGCCGCAGTGTGGGAGTGTTGTCAGCCTCCGGACCGCCAATTAGTCTTCAGTGGGCTGCCATTGCCATACACTGTGGCTCACAAAGAAGGACAACTTACTGCCATGCTGGTGGCCCTCTGTCACCGTTATAAATAGGACAGTTTATCAGAAAGTTCAAGACTTGGCTCTTAGAGTTGTGGGGAATGTGATTCACTACGAAGGGCATGCCACTGGGATGCAATGCACTGACTGTGGCTCTCTGTGAAGGGAGGGAGCAAGGAAGCCTCCAGGCTTGGTTCTGTGTGGGTACTCTGACTCACACAGACAGTGAGCCTGTGGTTCTCAGACCTAATGTCTTCTGTGGGCTGGGCTGAAAAGCTATGTCACTCACTGAGAATGGAACATGGATGGGCTGGGAGTTTACCAGGAAACCAGCACATAGCTGGGGAGGAAGACCCTCTGGCTTGCAGTCCTTTTTTCAGAGTGGTCTCAGGCCTCAGAGTCAGACACCATGTGGACTCTGCTTTTCCACTGGGCTGCCAACTGTGGCTCACGAAGAAGGGAAGCCTGCGTAGGCGTACATAACAGATTGTCGGAAAGGTGCAGCCTGGCCCTTGTTGGTGGATGGATACTTGGAGTCACTGACTGTGAGTCTGTGAGGGAAGGGCGACTGTGTTCCATTTGCTGCAACCCACTGTGACTCACGAAGAAGGGCATTTTCCTGGCGTCCTCCTCAGGCCATTCAGCTACGCTGGGGAGCTGGAGCTTCCTGGCAATGATCCTCCCCTACGGAGGCCCTGTGGCCTCAGACTCAGGCTATGTGGCTTCCTCCAGCCACTCTTTCCACTTGGATGCAAAACACTGTGGCTCACTAAGAAGGGAAGAGTAGTTGTGTGCAGCACACACTCCAGTAGTTTATCGGACAGTTCCAGGCTTGGTTCTTGGACATGTGTTGGAGCTGGGATTCACTACGAAGGGCATGGTAGTAGTTTGCGGGTAGTTTCTAATTCACACAGACCTAGCTCTGTCTCCTCCGCCACTCTTTCCACTGGGCTGCCAGCTGTGGCTCATAAAGAAGGGAAAAAATGTACCAGTTGCGTGGTGGTGGCACCACCATTTATAAATAGAACAGTTTTCCGAAAGTTCAAGGCTGGGCTTTTGGAGTTGTAGGAGCTGGGATTCACAACAAAGGCCATGGTCGTGGATTGCTGGCCCAGCATTCAATTACTCCAGCTTGTGGCCTCCGCCACTCTTTCCTCTGGGATGCAAGACACTGTGCCTCACAAGGAAGGGAAGAAGAGTTGGGTGCCAGCACTCCATTAGTTTATTGCAAAGTTGCAGGCTTGGCTCTTGGAGTTGTGTGGGAACCAACTGTGATTCACAAAGAAGGGCATGGTAGTAGACTGCCGGGCCGGCAGTTAGCAATTCTACCAGCACACAGCTGGGGACTTGGGGAGGAAGACTCAGACTCAGAATGTGGCTTGCTGTCCTTTTTGCAGCCTCTGTGGTGCCAGACCAAACTCAAGGTGATTGGCCTCCTCCGCCAGTCTTTCCTCTGGGCTGCAAGACGCCGTGTTTCACACTGAAGGGGGTTCCTGATTTGAACAGCGTTCGTACGTACAGCACCACCAAGACTTAGTCAAAAAGTGACATGTGGTGGACGGTGGTGCATCGCAGGCAGTGTGGTGCCAGACTAAACTCAAGGTGATTGGCCTCCTCCTCCAGTCTTTCCTCTGGGCTGCAAGACGCCGTGTTTCACACAGAAGGGGGGTACTGATTTGAACAGCGTTCGTACTACGTACAGCACCACCCAAGAGTTTGTCAGAAAGTGCCATGTGGTGCATCGCAAGCAGTGTGGTGCCAGACCAGACTCAAGGTGATTGGCCTCCTCCGCAACTCAGTCCTCTGGGCTGCAAGACACTGTGACCCAAGGCCAGTGGCATTTAAATTCCTGTCATGCCATTCAGCTCCATCCTTTTTATACTGGAGCTGGCAATGAGCCTGCCGCACTCTGGCTCTGTGCTGTGGTGCTCTCATACTCTGCCTTGTGGCCTGGCCGGAGTGGCTGCCCTTACTCTGGCCTTATGGACACGTCAACCAGAGATAGTCCTCCTCCTTGTATAGCCTAGTGGGCTGGGCTGTGGGCTGTAAAACTTAAGTCAGAGCAACCCAGAGCCCTATCCCATTCCCATCCCTACCAAAACTATTCCTGGCTGTAGCAGCTACTAGCTAGGTACGTAGCTTAACCACCTCAGGCTCTAACTGCTAATGTTTTTGTTGACCATGACCAAAAGCAGGGTTGCATTGGCTTTGGCTTTATTGCTTGTCCTTTAAGTGTGTGTGTGACTTTGACTGTGAATGTGAAGTGAAGGCAGAAGGACCTTGGTGATGGGGGGGGGCAATTTGAGAGGAGTAGAGGAGTAGACCCCTCATCCAGATTTGGGGAGGAACGGAATGTCTGTTTCTCCTGCTGCCTCTGAGAGAGGTGGAGGGGAGATGGGATGGATTCAAAACCAAACAACAAAAAAGTACAACAAACAGGCATGTCAGCCAGACCAAGTAGGGTGGCTGGCTGGTTCAGCATCAGCAGATTCAGCACAGCAGACCAAGAGAAAAAAAAAGAAATGCAAATTTGTTTCTGCCCCACTTTGTTTGCTTAGGATGCACTAGCCTTGTTGTGCAGCAGCAAGTCCATCACCCAGGCAGGTTTAAACTGTATTTCGCCTGCTCATTTGCGGGACCCGCGCCCCCCCGCCCGTGCGCCCACCCCCCCGCTAGCCACTCCCTCTGCCGCTGCCGCTGCCGCCGCCCACACATGTACCCCCGCGCCACCGCCGCCCGCGCTGCGCCCGCAAGCCGCAAGTCTCGGTTGGACGTCAAAATGCGCGAAATCGCGGCAGAAACGGAAACGAAAAAACAAAAAAATGAACCCACTAATTTTTGCGAAAAACAGAGACGACCCGAAATGGAACCGACCCGACTAACGACAACTCTAAAAAATTTTTTTTTAAAGTCGTGCCCATCTCTACTTGGTATTAGAGATGGGCACGACTTAGCGGTATTCCCGTTTCCGTTTCCGTTACTCGTTTCCGTTACTCTACGGAAACGGTAACGGGAATCACTGCCCCAGACTTCGAGCTCGAACCGACGAATGAACAATTTGGTCTGATTTGTCATGCTCGTTACTTGCATCGCGCAATGCCAAGCGGCACAGAAAAAAAGTTTTTAAAAGTTAAAAAAAAACCCGATTCCCGGCCCTAAAAGTAGGCGAAAACTGTCTGAGGGCACCTACCAGGCCAGAAGGGTGTTTTATTTGGGGGGGGGGTTCCCCGCCCCCCTCTCCTTGGCTATTGCTACTGCTGCGCTGCTGGTACCAGGCTGGGAGGGCGCATCCATTTGCCATGCAGTGCGGGGGATCCAAAATGGCGACCGCAATATTTTTTTTGAAATCGTTGCCCAAAACCCCACCAAAGCACCATAGAAACATGCGAAAATTAGCTATTTTAAATGCTTGAATTTTTACAGTAGCAGCAGTGGGTTTTTCTTGCAAAAAAAAGTCTCCGTTGATTTTATTTTATTTTATTTTATTTTTTATTTTTTACACCTGCGCATTCACAATGATGGGCTCGCCCATGGGAGTGGACCATGCAAAGTTTTGGAGCCATTCCACCAATCGCATGGCCAGGTTTTGCTGACTGTACCAGGCTGGGAGGGCGCATCCATTTGCCATGCAGTGCGGGGGATCCAAAATGGCGACCGCAATATTTTTTTTGAAATCGTTGCCCAAAACCCCACCAAAGCACCACAGAAACATGCGGAAATTAGATATTTTAAATGCTTGAATTTTTACAGTAGCAGCAGTGGGTTTTTCTTGCAAAAAAAGTCTCCGTTGATTTTATTTTATTTTATTTTATTTTATTTTTTTACACCTGCGCATTCGCAATGATGGGCTCTCCCATGGGAGTAGACCATGCAAATTTTCCACCAATCGCATGGCCACTTGGCCAGGTTGACCACAGAGACTTCTGGGATGTGCCAATCGGGCATAAACAGCCCACTAATCGTAGCCCAAACCCGAACCCTAAGCCTAACCCATACGCCAGTACACTGTCCTTCTAAGTGGGTCAGAGAGGCACCCAGATGCACCCCAATACTCACCGTAACCTCACCCGTAACTAGCCTAACCCTAGCCGTTGCGCTAAGCCATCTTAACCCTAAGCCAGATCTACTTGCATTGCACTACATGCAAGTACGTGAGACACAGCGGGTGCAAAGAGTCTGCCAGTCCGTCACTTGTGGCTCTGGCTGACTCCTGCAGCTCCCTCCAGGAGCCCGCTACCCCCTCCCCAAACCAGTACTAACGACAACGAAAAAACGAAAAAACGAACCGACTAATTTTTGCAAATTTTCGCGAAAAACGGAAACGAGCCGAAACGGAACCGGCCCGACAAACGACAACTCGAAAAAAATTTTTTTTTTCAAGTCGTGCCCATCTCTACTTGGTATCCATCTTTCTGCTAGTAGCAAAGGGACAATATTGCACAATAATGTTGGGCCTTTTCCTGATGTTTTTAATCACTGATACAGAAGTAAAATATACCACATTCATACACTTAAGACTTTTTAAAGAATTGTATTTGTATGTATGTATGTATGTATGTATGTATGTATGTATGTATGTATGTATGTATGCATGCTTGCTTGCTTGATTTTTATACTGCTTATCTATCCAAATGTTTACAATATAACCAAACAGAAATTATAAACAAATAATAACAAAGTAAAAAATAATCAACTTTAAATTAAACATAAAATGATAAAAATAGTCATTTTCAGTATTTACCAAGTAAGATCATGCTGTACAAATAAATTAAAACCAATACATATATAACAAGAGGCTGAGAAAACATTTTTGGGTATTAGAAGGATAAATATTAAGGTTCCAGGAAAGCTATCATAAAGAGCCAAGTTTTTAACAACATAGATTTGTGTTAGCTCATGTTCCTTGGTCTTTGAGGTACTACTAGGGTAGGGGAGACAATACAGTGAAAGGGTTCCTGTAAAAAATAAAGATTGTAATTAGAAAGATCTGCTTAATTAGGGCTGGTGTCAAGATTATAAGTGAAAAATGTGGGCACTATATGGGAAGGCAATGTCAGACTATGTCCTAGACTATAGGACCTAGAGTTATGAATCATGAATTCAGAAACAGTATCCCACATTAGTTAATCCCATAATGTTATGGATTGCATAAATTTGATTGATGGTTAAATTTCCACAAAGATAAACTCATTGGTCATTAAGAGAAGTCCAGTAGGTCAGGTTCTGGCCAAATGATTCTTTTAAAGTTTAATTAGTCTGAGGTATATTGGTGGTTTGCAGTTAGAATCCATTGGAAGTTGGAAGATAATCCATTGATCAGAGCTAGTAGCTGATGAGAACACCGATCAGAGTTACAAAAGGAGTAAATATTTATCCTGCTGGAAGAAGACCAGAGCTAGCGACTGAGATGTGCTGAAAGCAGATGGAAAGTGATATAAAGGTGCTGAACATCAGCTCTCTCCCATTGTCAACGATGGATCACTTCCTGCTGAAATTTAACCTGTTGGCTGTGCAGACCTGTAAATTACAGTATGTTGAGAATTCAGCTGCCAGACTAGTGACAGGAATGAGTAAATTTGATTTATCTCCCCAGTCCTAGCTCACTTGCATTGGTTACCCATGATGTCATGGGTCAAGTTCAAGATGTTGGTGTTTGCCTATAAAGCCATTTCTGTTACCTGTACAATCATCTTTTCCCCAAGATTACCTATGATCTTTTGATTTCTTATTATGCCTGTTTTATTTTATCATCTGTTAACTACACAGAATAGTGCTTTATTTATTATTGATTGATTGATTATTTGCATTTATAAACCTCCCAACTTTCCCATTGGGAACTCTGGGTGGTGAACAACATAGAAAAATAAATAGGCAGTAGAATATACTGAAAAATAACATATAACATTTAAACTAAAAGGGGCAGAATAAATAGAAAATGTATGAAACAAATATAAAGAGCTAAGTTGGCAAAACCGGGTTCTAAAGTGGATGTCTGACCAGAGAAAATATTATCTAATAGACATTAAACTATATGAAAGTCTATTGTTTTACAAGGCAGAAAAATCAGGAAGAACTTTAGGCACAGGAAGCCTGTCATACAGCACATACTACCTGTTTAGCCCTGTTCAGGCATCATAGTTTGAAACTGTGAAAGGGTGTAGTAAGCCTGTGGGGATGCATGCACTGTAAGTTTCTTCCCTCAACATTTTCCCCAATGAGCGAAACAATGTTTTCAGTGTGCCACTTTACACATTTAGAGATGCTTCTTCAGACCTTGGTGCTGAACAAATACAAACTGATTGACAGTTGAGCAGGGCAGATAAGCAATTGGGGCCTGGCTTAATTTGGTACTGACTCCATAACATATTAGGATCCATCACTGAGCATATTTAAAATGATCAAACAAACAAAAACTATACATTTAAGCATTAATAAGAAATAAATTCAGCATTGTGGGGCAGATGGTTTATTGAATCTATTTATGGATTCTGTGAACTCAAAAAATGGCTAACACCATAAAATTTGCAACACTGGTGTTAACTAGTTATTTTGCTGAAATATCCCACTCCTCTTACAAAATCTCCTTCTCCAATACCTCCCACTGCCACATTTCACATTGTGCGAAAAAGCTCATCTAAGTCAAATATGCCTGGTGAAAATCTTCTTACCATGAACTTTACATCTAAGAATAATCTCCTAGCAAGCCACATTTATTGCCATGTTTGGATGTCTGGTACTTGCTTTGAAGAAGTGGATATTATTCAATGCGGCGAACCTGTACAGAGCAGACATGGGCACGACTTGGCGAAATTCTCGTTTCCGTTTCGTTTCTCATTTCCGTTACGTAACGGAAACGGTAACGACAATTACTCCGCCAGAACTCGAACTCGAACCGACTAAAGAAAAATTGGGTCTGATTTGTCGTTGTCATTCCTGGCATCGCAGAGATCGCGCGATGCCAAGCGGCACAGGAAAAAAGTTTAAAAAAACAAACCTGATTCCCGGCCAAAAATGAGGCAAAAATATGCCTGCCTGAGGGCACCTACCAGAGGGGTGGTTTCTGGGGGAGGGTCCCCGGCCTCACCCCCTCCTCTCCTGGGCTGCGCAAACTGCGCATTCTCGTCAAGTTGCCAACTTGCCAAGCGGCGCAGCAGAGAAAAAAAGTTTTAAAAATAAATAAAAAAACCCTATTCCCGGCCAAAAAAGCAGGCGAATATATGCCTGCCTCTGTGAGGGCACCTACCAGAGGGGTGGTTTCTGGGGGGGGGGGGTCCCCGCCCTCCCCCCTCTCCTCTCCTGGGCTGAGCATCCTCGTCGTCTCGCCAACTCGCCATGCCATGCTGTGCGGGCGGGGAATCCAAAATGGGGCGACCACAATATTTATTTTGAAATTGCGTGGTCCAAAAACACACCAAAGCACCACAGAAACATGCGAAAATAGCTATTTTAAAACTGCCTGAATTTTTTCAGTAGCAGCAGTGGGTTTTTCTTGCAACAAAACGTCTCCATTGATTTTATTTTATTTTATTTTATTTTTATTTTTTTACACCTGCGCAATGGGCTGGCCATGGGAGTGGACCATGCAAATCTTTGGAGCCATTCCACCAATTGCATGGCCACTTGGCCAGGTTTTGACCAAGACTTCTGGGATGTGCCAGTCGGGCATAAAAAGCCACTAACCCTAGCCCAAACCCGAACCCTAACCCTAACCCATACGCCAGTACACTGTCCTTCTTAGTGGGTCAGAGAGGCACCCAGAGGTGCACCCCAGTAACTCACCCTAACCTTACCAGTAACCCTAATCCTAGCCCTTGCGCTAACCCCTAACCCCAAGCCAGATCTGTGTACTCGCATTGCACTACAGCAAGTACACTTCCCTACTTAGTGAGTCACAGCGGGCGCCCGTAGGGGTCCTCTGTCACTTCACTCTCCAGCCCAAGTGCACTGCAGGCAGTGAGTCACAGAGGCACCTGAAAGAGAGGTGCCTCTGCCTGCTTCAACTGCAACTTAATGGTATGCATATCCAATTGGCTATGCATGCCATTTTGTAGCAGGCCAGAGGAGGCACCCACCCCAGAGAGGTGCCTCCAGGAGCCCGCTTTCCCTTCATGGCGGGCCAGAGGAGGCACCCACCCCAGAGAGGTGCCTCCAGGAGCCCCCTCCCCAAACCAGTACTAACGACAGACGAAAAACTGACAAACGAAATGACAAATTTTTGGAAAAGTTCACGAAAAATGGAAACGAGCCGAAACGGGCCAGCTCCGACACACGACAACTTGAAACGTAATTTTTCCTAGTCGTGCCCATCTCTAGTACGGAGCCCCCAATCATTTCACAGACCATTGGCCTGTACACTCTTTCTTCTTACTCTCACTGCCACCATTCAGAGTTACCAAGTTGAAATAACTGAGTCTCAGTCAAGTTGTAAGGTTAACATAGTAAAATATAGTTTATTGAATTCAACAAGCTGTCTCGGTTAAAGGTTTTCTTGTGCACCCTTAACTGAAAGTTCCCGTAAGCAGATTACACTAAAATTCTGTCATTTTACTATTCTAAAACCTCTCTCATCTGTCTCACATCTCATCTCTTCCTTCTCTCACCTAACTCTCATCTCTTCTCATCTTTAACATCATGCTGAGCCTTTTAAAAATGTAGGTTCAGCCTCCACACTCCGTCATTGGTTCATAGCATTAACACTTGATGTCCTCCTGCACAAACACATTTGACTATGACAGGGTAAATGCCACATTCATGAAAGCTTGCAATAATTTTTAATTTTTTTATTAGTGACCTATAAAGGTATTGCCTCTAGCCTAGTCTAGAATGTGAAAAGAGCTAGAATAGTTGAAAACCAGTATAATCAGTATCAATGCCCTTATTAGAACCCTGAGTGATCACTTTTCCTAAATGGGGTTTTGTTGTTAACAGAAACCAACTTTAAAGACTTCACCTATGTCCTTGTGTAAAATTATTTGAGTCAGTTCAAAAGTACAAACACCTTATAAGTTTTACAGGCAAAAGAAAACCCAGTTTAGCACAACATGTTTAAACACAGATTGAGTTAACTGCTTCCCACATGAAATGACCTATTGTTCTGACTCAGTGCTGTTTTCCACATACTTGGTTTCCTTAGCTTCTTACAAACTTGTAAATCAGCTTTTCAAGTGTTAGACAATGAATAGCAGTAGCTCCCAATTGTACTTTGTATATTGTGTTTCACCTTGGCACAATTTTGAATGGCTCTAGAGTAGAGATGGGCACGAAAAAGAAAACCCATGGTTCAGGTTCATCTGTTTTGGCCCCACACTTGGTTTGGTTTGGGTTCGGGTTCATACAAATTTTAAAAAAAGTACGAACCTGAACCAATCTGAACCAATCCAATGAAGAAACTAGTTAGAAAGAAATTGAAAGGGAAGGTAAAAAGAATCCAAACTTTCCAGTGTGCATGGGTCCTGTTTAAAACAATGGTAATAGAGGCCCAGCACAAGTGCATACCACAAAGAAAGAACAGCTCATCGAAGTCCAAGAGGGCACCGGAATGGTTAATGAGTGGAGTTAGAGAGGCTCTAAAGTGCAAGGAGAGGTCCTTCTGTAAATGGAAATCCTTCCCAAATGAGGAAAATAAAAAGGAACACAAACTCTGGCAAAAGAAATGTAAGATGATAAGAGAGGCAAAGAAAGACTCTGAGGAACGCATAGCTAGAAATATAAAGGGAAATAATAAAAGCTTCCTTAAATGTGTTAGAAGTAGAAAACCTGCCAGAGAACCAGTTGGCCCTCAGGATGGTGAGGGAGGTAAAGGGGAGGTAAAGGAGGACTTGGAAATTGCAGAGAAAGTAAATGAGTTCTTTGCATCTGTCTTCATGACAGAAGACCTTGGGCAGATCCCGCTGCCTGAACGGCCCCTCCTGACTAAAGAATTAAATCAAATACAGGTTAAAAGAGAGGAGGTTTTAGGACTAATTGACAAATTGAGGATTAACAAGTCACCGGGCCCAGATAGCATCCACCCAAGGGTTATTAGGGAACTGAGAAATGAAATTGCAGATCTCTTAACGGTTATATGCAACTTGTATCTTAAAACGGCCACAGTGCCGGAGGACTGGAGGATAGCAGATGTCACACCAATTTTTAAAAAAGGAAGGAGGGGGGACCCGAGAAAATATAGGCTGGTTAGTCCTAGGGAAAATGATGGAAAGCCTCATCCAAGAGAAAATCTTAAAACACATAGAAGAACAAAACTTGCTGAGAGAAAATCAGCATGGTTTCTGTAACGGTAAGTCTTGCCTGACAAACCTTTTAGAATTATTTGAAAAGGTCAACAGGCATGTGGATTTGGGTGAACCAGTAGATATTGTCTATCTTGATTTTCAGAAGGCGTTTGACACAGTCCCTCACCAAAGGCTGCTGAGAAAAGTGCACAGTCAGGGGATAAAAGGACAGGTCCTCTTATGGATTGAGAACTGGTTGAGATCGAGGAAACAAAGAGTAGGTGTCAATTGGAAATTTTCACAATGGAGAGATGTGAAAAGCGGTGTGCTCCAGGGATCTGTCCTGGGACCAGTGCTTTTTAATCTGTTCATAAATGGCCAGGAGACAGGTATAAGCAGTGAGGTGGCCAAGTTTGCAGATGACATGGAACTTTTCCGTGTGATAAAAACCAGAGAAGATTGTGAAGAGCTCCAGAAGGATCTCTCCAAACTGGGGGAATGGGCTACCAAATGGCAAATACATTTCAATGTAGCAAAATGTACAGTAATGCATATTGGGGTGAAAAACCAAAACTTTATCTATCAACTCATGGACTCTGAGCTATCCGTGATGGGGAAAGAGATCTTGGTGTGTTGGTGGACAGCTCAATGACGGTGTCTACCCAATGTGTGTCAGCGGTGAAGAAGGCCAATTCCATGCTAGGGATTATCAAAAAGGGGATTGAAAATAAAACAGCCAACATTATAATGCCATTATACAAAACAATAGTAAGGCCCCACCTGGAGTATTGTGTACAATTCTGGTCACTGGATCTCAAAAAAGACATAGTGGAACTGGAAAAGGTGCAAAAGAGAGCAACCAAAATGATTACTGGGCTGGTGCACCTGCCTTATGAGGAAAGGCTAAAACATTTGGGGTTCTTTAATCTGAGGGGGGTATGATTGAGACATATAAAATAATGTAGGGCATGAGTAAAGTGGATAGAGGGGTGCTCTTCTCCCTCTCACAAAAAACCAGAACTAGGGGACATACACTCAAATTGAGAGCTGGGAAAATAAGAACAGACAAAAGAAAATATTTTTTTCACCCAGCGCATTGTTAGTCTATGGAACTCCCTGCCACAGGATCTGGTGATGGCATCTGACCTGGATGCCTTCAAAAGGGGATCGGACAGATTCCTGGAGGAAAAGTCTATCATAGGTTACAAACCATGATGAAGTGTAATCTCCAGGCTTAAAACCGGGGTACTTCAAGGGCCAAATGCAGGGGAGTGGTATCAGGAGACAGATATCTAGTCTCATGCGCTCCCAAACACATCTGGTGGGGTCACTGTGAGATACAGGAAGCTGGACGAGATGGGCCTTTGCCCTGACCCAGCATGGCTCTTCTTATGTTCTTTGGTTCTAAGTACATTTCCTTTTCCTTTTCTTTGTTTTTAAATTTGAGGTGTGTGTGTTAAATAGAGGTGGGCACGAATCAGAAAACCCATGGTTCAGGGTCGACTGGTTCGGGCCCACCCTTGGTTCGGTTCAGGTTTGGTTTCATACGAATTTTTTAAAAAAATTGTACAAACCCGAATCGATCCAAACAGGTTTGGGTTCTTACCGGCGGCAGCAGTGGCTCAGCGGCAGCAGTGGCAGTGTTGGATCCTGGACCCTGCGTTAGGGGCTTTTTGAGGCAGTGATATGGGGCCAGTACCTCTTGTTTGTGTGTTTGCTTTGTTTTTGTTTTCAAGCATCCACCACATGGCCCCTGGGGCCAGTTTAACGCTGGTTTTATTTTTTATATTTTTCTTTATTTTAGGGTCCTGACCTGGCCACCCCTGGGGCCGGGTCAGCGCTTCTTTATTTTATTTTATTTTATTTTAATTACTTTCAACCATCTGGCCCACACTACACTTGTAGCGTGGGCCGGTCGGCTCCCCCCCCCAGTCACCGTTCCCTGTAACCAGGAGGACCTGACCAGGAAGACCAGCACCAGGTAGGAGACATCTCTGGCACCACCATTAACAAATAGAACCGAACCAAACCTATTTTTTTTTAAGGTTTGGTTTGTTTCATTCTAAATTCACTCTGGGGTTCGTTAATTTTTTCGTTAGGTAACAAAACAAATAACGAACAACAAAACAAACTAAAAGTTCATTTCGTGCCCATCTCTAGTGTTAAACAATGGGAAGAGGAAAATATGACTGATTAAAAACTGCTGGATATGTCAGTGATGTAGACATTTGCCTGCAGAGCCAGAGGTTGTTTGTTCAGTACTTCACTGTATCTGCTTGACAGGGGTTGGAATTGACGTTCCATAGGGTCCCTTCTAGTTCTAGAGTTCTAATATGATGATGATTTAAAAATGTCACCTTGCATACCTTTTAGGCTAAAAAATAGATAGAAGAGGGGTATAAACAGAACCTCAGAGGTTCCACACTTCACATATCTTTGTTTACAAAATGCACAAGTGTTATATTTTTCAAGAGGGTTGTTGGAACAGGAAATAAGAGAGTATCTTGTAATTTTTGGTAAATGTGCCTCTCAAAATAGAACCAAGAAAGATAATAGCAGGCAAGAGGTGGATGCTGTCATTTTTAGGCCGTTTTATAAAGCAAATGTATAATCTAATGTTGCTTTAGCAAAAAACTGCTTCAGTAGAATAGAAAAATAAAGAACCACCTGGCATCTTGTACTTTAATGATTAGCAGAAAGGATTCTACTTATAGAGAGTTTTCAGTCAGGTCTGTTGATTCTGTCCAGATCAAGCTTCAGTTCAGTTTTTGCACCTCATTATGTTTTTAATTTCACAAGCAGTTGTTTGGCCCATAGGGGCCCATGACATAAAATTAGCTTTTGCAAAATTGTCAGTCTAATTAGATTGCAATAAGATCTCCCTCAAGGAGGAGCAGAGGAGCAGAGCAAACTCTACAAAAAGGTCCCATGGCAAAACCCAACAAAATAAAATATGCTTTCCAGAAAGAGAGTGTATTTTGCCACAGAGAGTTTACTGTGTTTCATCATCCAGGTGGTTATTTGTTTGCTTTTCAGAGACTGCTAAGGAAAAGTACATTGTATTTCCATTGGCTTTGGGCTAAGCTAAAATGATATTGATTTGGCGCCGGTAGTAATACAAGGAAAAACAGCATGTGGGCATAACAGAGAATTAAGGGGGATAACAGATTCCTGGGGCATTAGCGGTGATCTCTTCATATTCAGGTGACTTAACATTGACAGTTAAGCCTCCTCTTGTCAATCACAAAATGAAAAGCTAAGGCAACAACTTAGCTGTTTCTTGAAGTGCCAGGGAATTCCTAATGGCCTGACACCCCTTGCTGTTCATAAACAAAGTCCATGCTTGACCTTTTGAAGATAGTCTATACAATATAATTGAAAGGTATGTCTAGAGCCATCCCTTTTCCCCATACATCATTGTGGCAATATTCATGTAGGGGAGAAAACATGACAAAATAGATGCTATTTTTAACCTTAATTCCCAGTTTACCTCATCATCATCTTAGAAGTTGATAAGAATAAAATTTGTCTAAAAAATAGTTATTGGTTGGTTTTCTTCGTTAGTTGCCAATGCACCATTATAAGTTATAAATGCATCATTGGTGGTTCATCAAAATTGCCACGCTGAGTTAGTTATATAGCAAAAGGTTTATTAAAGACAGATAGAAATATATCATAGACAGTACAGAACATAGGCAGTACAAAGAATGGGTTAGCTTAGGATCCGAGCACAGCATGGCCTGACGGCCTTGCTGCTCTCTGGACTCTTACAGTAGGTTAGTCTAAGGGATCCTAGGAGCAGCATGGCCAGAAGCCCTGCTGTCCTGGACCCGAGTGATGGTTTTCCGTGATCTTTTATACTCTTTCGCATGATGTGGTGACGTATTTAAGTACGCATACAAGTGTTTGTTTATGTTGGCCTATGTCCATCTGGATGCCCATCAGAATGATTTTATCCTATTTCAGGTTGGTTCCTTATTGGCCAACTGCCATCTATTATTGCCGGCCAGCCGGTGCCATGGATAATGTCAACATTTCTATGTGGTTTTGCTATCTTGTCTCCTGCCTGAGATCTTCGCCCACGGTTGCCAAGTTTCCCAGCTATGACGCCAAGCCTGCCGGCTCAATTTGACCTTATGCCCTGTGAGCTCATTTGGGTCTATTTTTGATTTTGAGGCATGTTAACCCGTTCCTATCAGTCCTTACTTTTTCTCTTCGCGAAAGTTGAAAAAAACTAAATAAAAAACTATTCTTAAACTAGCTCTGAAAAACTCTGAAAAGTTAAGGAGTATAATATCCATTAGCTTAAGCCTTATGTCTGCTGGATGATTTACTTGAGGTGACATAGTGCTTTTTGTTAACAGTAAGGAGGTCTTGTTTCCTTGGGACCTAAGATTGCCATTTTTATAATCACAACTTCCCCCATTTTTTTTTCAGCATACATTAAAATCATGACACAAAATTCAATTAAAGTCTCCTTAGAGGGTGATATTTGATTGACAGTGGGGTGCTCTGCTGTTTGAGTGTTAGGTAAAGCAGAGACCCAGGATAGTATCAAGGGTATTCTGTATTGGGATCAAACCAGGGGCACAAACCAAACTATTGTGTATTCAATAACTGGAGTGGCTTATTTCTGCAAACCATTTTAAACTGTATAATAGATTAACATAAGGGAATCAGGAGGGCATGGACAATACATATATACCATGAGGCTGAATGGGAGGGCTATGGGCATCAGTTAAAAATGAAACTTTGATAAAATGAATTTGGGGAACAACTATTCTGTAAAATATGTTGATTGACACCATTGATGATGCTTTTTGGTGATAGGGCCCATTGAACTATTGGAAAAAAAAACAAGTGCTTTCTGTTCCTTTGACTGCTAAACAAAATGAACAAATATGTGGATACCCTTCTTGTGAATGACAGAAGTTCAGTTGACACATGAAAGTACCTTATACAATACAAAGGTAAGGTAAGGGATATGATACACTTACCTGACAGACCTCGGAACTGGCTCCAACTCCGGCACTTCATTCCATCTGCTGTGACCAGCTGAGCCAGCCAGCCTAGCCTTTGCTGGAACTCTTGATCTGTAAGTGTGGGCCTGCTTGCTTGGCAGCCCTCTCAGGGCTGATAAATCACCTGTGCCTCTTTCTGGGCTTGTGAGCTGATCCCAGAGGGAGAGTCTACAAAGGCTGCAGGGGAGGGGCTGTGCAGAGAGACACTTACCTGACAGACCTCGGAACTGGCTCCAACTCCGGCACTTCATTCCATCTGCTGTGACCAGCTGAGCCGGCCAGCCTAGCCTTTGCTGGAACTCTAGATCTGTAAGTGTCGGCCTGCTTGCTTGGCAGCCCTCTCAGGGCTGAAAAATCACCTGTGCCTCTTTCTGGGCTTGTGAGAGGATCCCAGAGGGAGAGTCTACAAAGGCTGCAGGGGAGGGGCTGTGCAGAGAGACACTTACCTGACAGACCTCGGAACTGGCTCCAACTCCGGCACTTCATTCCATCTGCTGTGACCAGCTGAGCCAGACAGCCTAGCCTTTGCTGGAACTCTTGATCTGTAAGTGTCGGCCTGCTTGCTTGGCAGCCCTCTCAGGGCTGAAAAATCACCTGTGCCTCTTTCTGGGCTTGTGAGAGGATCCCAGAGGGAGAGTCTGCAAAGGCTGCAGGGGAGGGGCTGTGCAGAGAGACACTTACCTGACAGACCTCGGAACTGGCTCCAACTCCGGCACTTCATTCCATCTGCTGTGACCAGCTGAGCCAGCCAGCCTAGCCTTTGCTGGAACTCAAGACCATAAAATATACCAAGATGGCGGACGGCAGCTGCAGCCTCCAGCGCTTGCTGCGCTCTGTGTTCCTTTTTATGCTGCCTAATTCAGTTCTTTATGCTTAATTTTCTTCCTTTGGGCCTGCCAGGGCCTCGAAGGGGGGTTTTAGGGGCGTAGGGTTCCTGAGACTGTCTTCACTGGTTGGCAAGACGTCGATGTACTCACCTGCTCGGCCTGCAATTCTCCTGCGGTCATCCATTGCCGCCACCCCTGGGAGGCCGCCGCGGCATGGAGGACCTTGTCTTGGTCCCACCGCGGCCCTGCCTCTGCCGCCCCCCAGAGGCTCCACCTGCGGGCTGGCACGGTCGAGGGAGTCGGCGCGGCCCCACCACCGCCGCCGCCGCTCCGGAGAAACCACCGCCGCAGGCTGGCGCGACCTGGTGGACGTTGCGGTCCTACCTCCGTCGGCGCTCTGGTAGACCCCACCCAGGTGCCGTTGGGGCCCTGCCATCGCCGCCGCTGTAGAGGACACGCCCGCGGAATGGCACGGACGGGGGCCTTGGATTTCAATCTGAACCCTCGGGGGGATTGGCCAGTTTTCCTGACTGTCCGGACTTGGATTTGTATCCTCCGACGCTCTGGAAGCGCCTGTCCCCCCTGCTCACCACCCCCCTCCTGTGCCACCAGCCGATCAGGTCGGTTTGCTCCACCCCCTCTGTGCCACCAGCCGACCTCGTCTCTGTATCTTCTTTCCCCACCCCACCCCCCTCCTTGCTCTTCCACACTGCTCTGGCTATGTGCCTAATCTCTTTTGTATTTTTTCTTTTTTACTGTGTTTTTTAGTTTTATCGCATTTTGTTATAGTTTCCATTATATATATATTACATTTCTTGTAGTGTACTTTTGTTGTTGTTAATTGTATTGCTTTTATAACATTGTAACTGTTTGGTTTTTTTTTTTTTTTCTCTCCTCTTCCCCTTCCTAGGCCACCATGTCGGCAGGGACTCGTATCTCTGTGGTGTCTGGCCGTGGGAGGTATGCTCTGGACGATGGGATCGGTCGGGTAAGAAGAACTAGGGTCCGGCATCTAAGGCCTGTCCCCCGTTCTGATCCCTTCGTCCACCGCCATCTACCTGGGTGCCATCCCACCAGCGCCTCCGGTCTGACCTGCCTGCTGATTAACGCCAGGTCGGTGCACAATAAGACCCCGCTCATCCTCGATTCCATCCTGGATGAGCGCGCCGACCTGGCGTGTATCACCGAGACTTGGGTAGGCACGGAGGGCGGGGCCTCCCTCTCTCTCCTGTGCCCACCCGGGTTTCAGGTTCAGTGGGCAGGCAGATCGGAGGGTAGGGGGGGTGGGGTGGCCATCGTTTTCAGGGAATCTCTTCACGTTAGCAGGTCCGCGACGATGGTGTGTTCTGGGGTGGAATGCCTCCATCTATCTGTGGGTCAGCGAGATAAGTTTGGCATTGTGCTGGTGTACCGTGCTCCCCGCAACCCAGCACAATCCCTACCAGAGATCGCTGAGTTCATCTTGGCTGCTTTGTTGAGGTCGCCCCGCCTTTTGGTGGTTGGGGACCTCAACTTGCATGCCGAGGGGGAACTCTCTGGTGCGGCTCTGGAATTCATGGAATCCATGGCTTCCATGAACTTATCTCAGCATGTTTTATGCCCCACCCATAGAGCTGGCCACACCCTAGACCTGGTCTTTTCCTCCATGTCGCCGGATTCGTGTCTGGGGGTTGGGGACATCTTGCCCCTGCCCGTGTCATGGTCGGACCATTACCTGCTAAAATTTTCCCTGTCGATCGCCCCCCCCACCCCGCGGGGAGCGCCCTTCTTACACCTGGGCTCGCCCCCGTAGGCTCCTGGACCCTACAAGGTTTATGGAGGTCTTCGGGGAGCTCTCTGGTGGTCTGGCAGACGATCCGGTTGATGCCCTGGTGGAAAGGTGGTATGTTGGTGCTGCCGGGGCGATAGACCGGATCGCCCCTAAGCGTCTCCTACGATGTCGAGGCCGCTCCTCCCCGTGGTTCACGGAGGAGCTGTGGTCGATGAAGCAAGAACGTAGGAGACTGGAGGTCATATGGAGGGCGAACCGGATGGAAGTAAATAGGGCTGCCCTTAAACAGCTGACTGGCCGCTATCTTCGCGCGATCAGGGACGCTAGAAGATCTTATGCCTCCCTGAGAATTGGGGAGGCCTCGAGCCGCCAGGCGGAGCTATTCCGGGTGGTTCGAGACCTCTCCAATCCCAGTCAGCTGCGGCCTCCTCCTAGTGATTTCACTAGTGAGCAATTTGCAGCCCATTTTAGATCAAAAATTGAGGCCATCCGTTCCGACTTGCCCCCCAGCTGCTCTAGTCCATCCTTTGGGTCTTCCAGTGCCTCACCCCTCCGTTCTCCCCTCCTGGACGAGTTCGGGCCGGTCTCTTCAGCGGAGGCCTCCAGAGCTATGGCTCGTTGCCAGCCAGCGGCCACTCCCTTTGACCCTTGCCCAGCTTGGATTATAAAATCCGCCGAGGGGAACATGCCAGAGTGGTTTTCTTCCATCGCCACGGCCTCCTTTCGGGAGGGTTGTTTCCCTTCCCGCCTGAAGGAGACCGTGGTAAAACCCATTCTTAAGAAACCTGGCTTGGCGACGGACAATCTTTCCAACTTCCGTCCGATTGCCATTGTTCCCTTCCTGGGCAAGGTTGTCGAGGGGGTGGCTGCTGTCCGGCTCCAGTCATACCTGGAGTTAAATCATATCCTGGACCCCTTCCAGTCTGGATTCAGGCCTCTTCGCGGAACCGAGACCGCCCTGGTCGCTCTGCAGGATGACCTCCTCAGGGAGGCCGACAGGGGGAGTTCCTCCCTGCTCGTCCTCCTTGATCTCTCAGCAGCCTTTGATACCGTCGACCACGGTAACCTTCTGGCCCGACTCGCTGAGGCGGGAATTGGTGGTCAGGCCTTGGCCTGGCTCCGTTCCTTCCTTGGCGGCCGGACTCAGAGGGTACAGCTGGGGGATGTCTTGTCGGCTCCTTGGACTCTCCCTTGTGGGGTGCCCCAGGGGTCGGCAATCTCCCCCGTGCTGTTCAATGTTTACATGAGGCCACTGGGGGAGGTCATCAGGAGATATGGAGTTCGCTGTCATCAGTACGCTGATGACACGCAGCTCTATATCTCCTTTTCTACGTCTGCAGAGGAGGCGGTTCGCTCCCTCGATCTGTGCCTGGAGGCCGTACTGGAATGGACCAGAGATAACCGGCTCAAGCTTAATCCGGAGAAGACGGAGGTTCTGTTCTTCGGGGCGCCTTCGTCTCGGTACAATGGCCCCCTCCCTAGTCTGGGGGGTACTTCCCTCCAGCCTACAGACAGGGCCAGGAATCTGGGCGTGGTCCTGGATTCGGCCCTCTCCCTGGAAGCCCAGGTGATGGCCGTCTCCAGGGCCGCTTTTTTCCATCTCCGCAGGATCGCCCAGATCCGTCAGTACCTTGACGAGTCCTCCCTGAGGACAGTTGTGCAGGCCCTGGTGATCTCGAGGATCGACTATTGCAATGCCCTCTACGTGGGGTTGCCCTTGACCCTGGTCCGGAGGTTACAGCGGGTGCAAAATGCGGCGGCCAGGCTGGTGGTGGGTGCTCGTAGATTCGAGCACATCACCCCAGTCCTGGTCCGCCTGCATTGGCTCCCCGTTGTCTTCCGGATCAGGTTCAAGGTTCTGGTCTTGGTTTTCAAGGCCCTCCACGGCTTGGGACCAGGATACCTGGCGGAGCGCATCTCCCTGAGGGCATCCGGATCCAGACCCACGAGATCGTCGCAGGCGCGCTCCTTGAGAGTGGCCACACCCAGAGAGGCGCGGAAAATGCGTACGCGGAACCGCGCCTTCTCTGTGGTGGGGCCCTCGCTCTGGAACCATCTCCCTCCTGAGCTGCGCCTGCTGGAGTCCCTGCCCGCCTTTAAGAGGGCTTTGAAGACCTTCCTCTTCAAAGAATCATTTGGTGTCCTCATTAGTTAGTTTCTCTTTCTTTTCTTTGCTCTTACCGTCTGCCGCCATCTTGCCTTCCGCTGCCCTTGCTTGGTGGCCTTGTTATTTTTATCTTTTTAGCCTTTTTAGCTTTTTAGCTTCTTGCGCTGTTAGCCGCCCAGAGTTCCCGTTGGGAAGATGGAGCGGGATATAAGTATTTAAATAAATAAATAAATAAATAAATAAATAGCAAAGGTAGCACATAACAAAATTCAGTAAGGCTACTAGAATTACAGAACATAATTACAGAACATACATATGCTTCAAAAACATCATAAACAGTAATTGCTTCTAAACATCAGCTGTAGATGGCTGCAAAGGTGTTGAGCTGTGTTGGCTGCAAAATAAACAGGTAGATCTGCTAAAAGGACGTGCAAAAGGCACGCTGACAGTCTGGTAATGGTGGTGAAGCTTGCTGTCATTATAACAGTTCAGGATGATTCTTAAAAGGAGAAAACACTGCCGTAAACAGTCTCTTTAAAGTGCCTTCTGCTTCCATGGCTGTGCAACCAGTTCGTTGTTTTGCTTCAGCTGAGACAGCTAGACAGCTGCAGGTGATGAAATGGAGCTGATAACAGGCCACAGGAACGATGACGTTGGAGCTGTCATGGCGAGGAGAACCCACATGAAGCAGCTGTCCGACGATGTTCCTTTGAAGGTGTAGATTAGGAAGCGGCACAGAGGCAGTTGAACTCAGGCAGGCCTCATCGAGACTCTCAGGAGTAGACAGAGTATTAGAATTTGGAGCAGCCAAAAACCAAAGGTGTTTCTGCAGGTAACTAGGAAAGATAACTAGTAGAGAGACAGCTGTATAGATTATCAGCATGATCTGAAACAGATCTTTTTCACACTGCACAGTGGGGGCAATAGCAAAATTTACACTTTAAAATTCTCTGAAACATAATTTCTGAAACCTAATTTAAAACACAAAAACAGGACAATAGCATAGCTATTCCTCATTTTTCCTCAAGATGTCAGTAGGTGATTTTCATATTGTTATTAATGATAGACCACTAAGTTTTAAATCTTCAGGATGGCATCCTAACAAAGGTTTCTACTAAAAGTCAATACATTTATCAAAACCAATTTTTTTTACAACTATTTTCTTTAGCAGTCAGAGGAAGTTTGTCTCAGAATATAACAAAGAAATTACAGTGGTACCTTGCACAAAGGAATCAGTTTGTTCCAAATGAAATTATGTTAAGCAAATTTTCTTAACTGTAGTCCAAATTTGAGTACACAAATTCACACATCAAATATATTTTTTTTGATAAAACAACACTGATTGATGGTATGGGATTGGACAATTGATTAAAATTACAGTGAGCTAGCTAAGACAGATTCAAAGAACAGAGCAAAACAGATAAGCGGCAGATAGGATGAAAAGAGTGTTAATTTCAAATTTACTAAATAATGTTTTAACTTAACATTTTTTTTTCTAAGTGAATTAACATTTTATGGTGGCATTCAGATATGTCTCATGTCTAAACATGAACACATCTGTCTGTGGACACAAAACAGAAACAAGCAGGATGTTTATAGGCAAATGCAGAATAGGTTCCCATATCTAATAGGGGGGCTGATTGCTTGCTGCTGTGCCAATCAAGCAATGCTATTTTCCCCTAAACATTTTTTTATCACTTTTAGGCAAATTGGAAGCTGGTTTGGGATATATATTTTAACAATTCATGGTATCTTGCCAACTTGTCTTCCTACTTAAAAGTTTATCAAAAAACACAACATTACTCAACACCATATTTTTCTTTCACTTGCACAGACCCACTGTAATATAATAAAATATCTCTTTCTATTTTTCCTTTTATTCACTTGCACAGACCCACTGCAATATAATAAAATATCTCTTTCTATTTTTCCTTTTATTCACTTGCACAGACCCACTGCAACTTTACATATTCTTCATATATATTTTTTTGAAATATCTCTTTCTATTTATTCATTAATTAAATAGTAACCACTTTTTTCCTTTCACATAGGCTTTTTTTCAGTCTAAGTTCAAATTAGCAACATAGCATTATTGTTAAATATCAAGATCTAATTCATTACAGTATAATATTTATCATATTATGGATCAGTGTTCATTCAAGAGTTATTTGGAGGACAAAGGACACACCGGGCGTTTAGACACAACATGAATAGCAGGAGGAAAATAATTCTAAGTTTAAGTTGTTAGAAGGGAAGAATTCCATAAATCAAACTTTTGCAGTAAAATGATCAATTTGGAGTAAAATAGTCACTGCTAGCCTAAAAAAATTACATTATATTGGTTTGGTGCTGTAAAAAAATCAGCTATGATGGTGCTGTAAAAAATCAGCTAAGCAGATATTTCCAGTTTCCACAGCAGAATTATGAATTATGAAACCCTATGCAGGAACAGGAAGAGAATTCCTGTCCTTAATTACCTAATAAATTGTCACACAGACATTACTTCAATTAACCCCAAAACAAAGTAAATTCTCTAACAGCTCTATAAAAATGTCCCTAAACTCTTTTCTTAAAACAAAAATCTCATCTCTATTACAATGCTTCAATTAAACTCAAAACAAAGAAAATCTTTACCTAATAAAATGTCACACAGGCTTCACTTAACCCCAAAACAAAACAAAATTCTCATATTTAAACAACTGAATTACACAAACATTCCAGGCTACACAAGCCTTCTCCAGACCTTTATTTTTTGCACACACACACAAGGAAGGGGGATGTGGAACGCACTCTGGGTCTTATATTTTAAAATTCCGGCTACACAAGCCCATTTAAACAACATCTAAGAGAAAAATAACACATTCTGCTGTAGAAAAGGCATGGGTCTGCTGTCGAAAGTTCAAAATTCATTAGGAGATGGCCAAGTTGGAGGGCAAAATGAGGGGCCGCAATCATTATGCAGATTAAAAGAACATTCTTGGGCTTTATGTTAGGGGCTTCGGCAAGCGTAGCATAATCTACGTGGGGATCTCTTTGATCTTGGGGGTTTAAACACGGAAGATTGAGATGTGGAAGGCTGTGGTGAGGGAAACGAAAACTGAAGCTTTGGTGATGATGTAATATCATCTATCACCTTTAAAGTTTTCGGAGAACTACGGACAGATTCTGCATGGCATCAATTAGTGTTTGATAAGGATTTTGAGCCATGTCTGACAAATCATGAACTGACGAGAATTGCTTTTTGTCTTGTAAAAATCCAGTCTGCTGTTTCGGCTTTTAACTAAACAATATGCAAGAGAGGAATGGCAAAACACAAGAAGTCCTTGGCTGGCTGATAAGGAAGGGTTTTTACTGTCTAGTTTATTTTCTAAGAAAAAAGGTGTCGCTTTTGAAATGAGCGCTTTTGAAATGAGCACTCTGCAACAGAAGCGGCAAAAGTCCTTGACTGTCTGATAAGAATGGGCTTCAGAGGAAAAAAGGTGGGGGCTGCGTTCCTTTTTAAAAATGAGGAAGGGGGGGCGGCGTGCCGCTTTTTAAATGAGCTCTTAGAATAAGGCAGACACTTGATTTGTTAACTGTTTCTGCCACACACACGTTACTTGGGACTTCTTGAGCCAATTAATATAAAAACAGGCCATAATTTATTTCTGGGCAAGAAGAAAAACAAGTCAGGGAGTCAAATTCTGTAGCTAAACTATTTCTCCCCTATTAACCAAGCAAAAAAATTTTTTTGGCTTACCTTAGCTGGAAATGCAGACGATCAAAGGAAAATGGAAATAGGGCAGAGGTTAGAGGAGATTGTTATTGGTTGGAAACAAGGACAGTCCAAGGGAAAAAAACTCTCATGCTGAGACCCGTTCACCCTCGCCGCTGGCAGAACATTCTCCAGCGTAGCGTAGTTTCCCGGCCAATTGCGCCATCTGATAAGAATAATATTTATCTAAAAAGATAGTTATTGGTTGGTTTTCTTCGTTAGTTGCCAATGCACCATTATAAGTTATAAATGCATCATTGGTGGTTCATCAAAATTGCCACACTGAGTTAGTTATATAGCAAAAGGTTTATTAAAGACAGATAGAAATATATCATAGACAGTACAGAACATAGGCAGTACAAAGAATGGGTTAGCTTAGGATCCGAGCACAGCATGGCCTGACGGCCTTGCTGCTCTCTGGACTCTTACAGTAGGTTAGTCTAAGGGATCCTAGGAGCAGCATGGCCAGAAGCCCTGCTGTCCTGGACCCGAGTGATGGTTTTCCGTGATCTTTTATACTCTTTCGCATGATGTGGTGACGTATTTAAGTACGCATACAAGTGTTTGTTTATGTTGGCCTATGTCCATCTGGATGCCCATCAGAATGATTTTATCCTATTTCAGGTTGGTTCCTTATTGGCCAACTGCCATCTATTATTGCCGGCCAGCCGGTGCCATGGATAATGTCAACATTTCTATGTGGTTTTGCTATCTTGTCTCCTGCCTGAGATCTTCGCCCACGGTTGCCAAGTTTCCCAGCTATGACGCCAAGCCTGCCGGCTCAATTTGACCTTATGCCCTGTGAGCTCATTTGGGTCTATTTTTGATTTTGAGGCATGTTAACCCGTTCCTATCAAAGTGCAGAGCTTGTGGGGCAGGGGACCCTATGGATCCGGTATCTATCAGGGAGGCATAGTGGAGAATGGAACTTCTACCTCTAGCTCCGTAACCAGATACCTAAACCACTGACTAGACATGGGCACGGAACTACGAAATATCTGTTTCCGTTATCAGATACCATTTCTGTTACGTAACGGTAACGGTAACAGTAATTCAGCCGGCCCAGCCCAAAACCGGACCGAAAAAAGAAAAATTTGGTCGGGTTTTCTGTTACCGTTTGTGGCATCATGCGATGCGAACCACAGAAAAAAAGTTTTAAAAAGTTTTTAAAAACCCGATTCCCGGCCGAAAAAGCAGGCAAAAATATTCCTGCCTGAGGCTTTGCCACCTACCAGAGGGGTGGTTTCTGGGGGGTCCCCGGCCTTCCCAACTCCTCCTCTCCTGTCCTGGGCTGCTTGCACCAGGCCGGGGGGGGCATCATCATCCTCGTCTCGCCATGCCATGCGGTGAGGGGGAATCCAAAATGGCTACCACAATTTTTTTTAAATCATGGTGCAAAAAACACCAAAGCACAACACAAACATGTTGAAACTTATTTATTCTAATGCCTGATTTTTAATAGTAGCAGCAGTGGGTTTTTCTTGGAATAAAACATCTCCATTGATTTTATTTTATTTTATTTTATTTTTATTTTTTTACACCTGCGCAATGATGGGCTGGCTGTGGGATGGGACCATGCAAATGTTTTGATCCATTCAACCAATGGCATGGTCAGGTTTTGACTGACACTTCTGCATGTCTCAGAGGGTATAAAAACCCGAAGCACCTTCCAGAAGTCACAATCGGGTGTTGGATGGTTGAGGGAGAAGGCCTGTGCTGTGGTGCTTGTGCAATCGAGACAGAGATTATTTGAGGAGGGAGGCCTGGGAGGCTTTAGGCTTTAAGTTAGGCAGGCAGGGAGGGAATTGAATTTTTAAAATTATTTTTTTTTGTTTCCCTGCAGCTTTGTCTGGCTAAGGGAATAGCAGTTAATAGTTATTCTTGTTTTGTTTTGTTTTTTGTTCTCTGGCTGTTTTTGGGGAGAGGATTTTTCTGATATTGGATAAAGGGGGCAGATTGACTGGGAGTGGGAGGTGTGTGATTTATTTTAAAATATACCAATTATTTTCTAGTTTTTCCAACTTCAATTTGCTTGCACACAAACACACAATTTGGGTGTGCAAGAACAGAATCTCCTATCCTAAGGGGAGAATATAAATATTTTACAATATTATTTATTCATTACTAGTTCATTGTTTGTTTAACTTGTGGTGTTGTGTGTGCACTGACTGAACACACACACACACTCCATTTCAGTGGATCAAGTTGAACTTAGAATTTAGAAAACTATTTTTTATTATTCCCTTTTTGCCTGCACTGCAGTTTTGCTGCTGACTGAGTGCTGAAGGGAAGAGCAGTTCTTTTCTTCTTCTGCCTTTGTTCATTTCAACTCAAACACAAGTATCTCTCTGCTGATTTTTCAGATTATATTGGAATAAAAGGAAGTTGGGTGGACTTCTGGATTTAGTTCAAATACCATTTGTTTTCAACGTTTTCCAAACTGAGAAGAGACACTTTCTTAAGTCATTTAGCTGCACTACACCTATTCTTTTCTTAGTTGATGTGTGATTGTGTATACACTCAGCTAAACTAATATATTTTATTTACACCAATATCTTCTTTTTGAGGCATCTAAGTACTCGTTATTTTTGGGGTGTGGCTGGCAAGCCACCCTTCCAGAACAGGAGCTCAGTTGCTGCAGGTGCTGCTGCCAGGAGGCTATTACATTTCTATCAGCCTAGTCTGTGGGGGTGGGGGGGCATTCACCCTACCCCTACCAAATCAAGTTCATTTACTGGGGGGCTGATTAATATGGCAACCAAATTCATTTGCTGCTGCTTTATTTTTATTTTTTTTGGGGGGGAGGGGGAAATACAACACTGCCCTACCTCAGTCTCATTGTACAAATTCCACCACTCCATTTCAATTAGAGGGAGAGCCTAACAACAGTTTGCTTGCACACACACACAATTTGGGGTGCAAGAAAAGAACCTGCTCTGAGGGGACAGAATATACATATATATTTTACAATATTATTTACTCATTACTCCAGCTCATTGTTTGTTTACACTTGTTGTTGTGTTGTGTGCACTGACTGAACACACACACTCCATTTCAGTGGATCAAGTTGAATTTAGAATTTAGAAAATTATATCAAGGGCCAGCAGGGCAACATTGAAAGCTTGTACAAAAGAACACAGTGTGAGAGTAAGCCTGTGGGCCAAAAGGATAAGTTTATTTGTTTACTTAACACAAATATAATAAGAAAATATATTTCATAAGAAAATATATTTCTAATTTTATACATCTTTGAGAAAGAAAAAAATGAGGAGGGTTGGCAGAGCCAGAGGGAAGGGCAAGGGGACCCCCACTAAAATAAATAGGGACACGTTTCTGAAGGAAGGAACAGGAAGCAGGGCAGATAGTGATATTGCTGGTACCACTCCCTCTCCAAGCAGCAGCTGCACAACCAGCACCACCAGACCATCTTCTGTCACTGAGGGAAACATGGATGACTGCATTTGAGCCCCATCACCACCATGCTTTGACATGGACACACACCCTGTTTATCAGGAGGAAGACGAGTACTCGGAATCAGAAACAGAAAGCTCTGTGCATCTGAATATGCCAGATTCTGAGGACCTGTTGGTAGGAATAGACAAAAGGCAGGCTTCAGGCAGTGATGGAAGGAGCAGCCCTCCTTCCACCCAAGACCAGAGTACCACCAGTGACAGCAGCAGTCAATTGTCCCAGCAGGGTACAAGCACACCACCACCAGCACAGCAGCGGCAGGCAGTAACAGAGGGGGCAGTACTTTCCATAAGCCTCACAGCTCTCTCTGGGAGCATTTTGAGAACAGCCCAGAATACTTGAGGCTTGCAGTGTGCAAGAAATGCGGGGTGGTCGTGCGCCCCAAACACCTCTCCTCAAGTGCCTTGCGTAGCCACCTCATTCGAAGGCACCCTGGGACTCTGCCTGGGACAGTATCAGGCCCTGGTTCCTCAGGGAGGAAGAGAGGGGAAGCAGGCATGGGGAAGGAGGACTCCAGAGACAGCTCCACTGAGAGTGGGAAGAGGCAGGCCACTCTGCAGGAAGTGGTGCTGCTGTGTGGGAGTTTTGTCAGCCAACGTAATAGGGCCAAGGCACAGGAGTCCACCACTCGTGTGGTGGCTGAAATGGTGGCCATGAACGGGTTGCCCCTCTCCTTTGTGGAGTCATCGGGCTTCAGGCACCTGATGAAGCATGTGGCTCCATGGTACGAGCCTCCATCCCAGCATACCTTCAGAAGGTGGGTGATTCCCTCCCTTTTTGAGTCCTTCAGGGACATGGTCCGGGCCCTGCTGCAGGTGGCCATGCCCTTCGCCAATGCCTAGAGGCCAGTATCCGGGAAGAAGCCAATCTTCTCCCAAAGAGCAGGCAGACAGGCTGTTGACCGGCATGGACACCCGCCTTAGCCCACTGAGGAGGGAAAAGGTGTACCAGATGGCATGCCTGTGCGACCCTCACATCAAGGGTTCCTTGGCGGGGAGCCCTGCCGACCTGAACTCCTGGAAGACAGAGCTATGCCATCAAGTCCGCAGGGCTGCCTCAAATCAGGCCCAGGCGTATCTGAGGGTGCATAGAAGCCAGAATGATGCAGAAGAGGAATCCTTGCAAGGGTCCTCTTCCTCCTCTACTGCAGGAGTGTACACCCAGAACCAGGTTCCTTACCAGCAGCCAACTACCTAGCCTCTGCCCTAGCCATGGCAGTCTCCTCCTCAGTGGAGGCAAGGGAGGAAGAAGAACCGGACCCCGCTCAGACCATGGTGAAGGAGTACATGGCCGAGCCCCTCCAACCCCTCACCTTGGACCCACTCCACTACTGGGCCAGAAAGGCAGACATCTGGCCCGCTCTTTCGACTCTGGCGTTGGACCTCTTGTCCATCCCACCCACCAGTGTCCAGAGTGAGTGTGTCTTCTCCCACCTGGGAGTTGTCCTGAGGCCGCGCTGCTCTCGTCTGGACCCGGAGACCGTGGAAAGGTTGACTTTCATCCGCTTCAACCTTTCCATGTTGGGATTACCCCAACACTCCAAGACCTAGGTCCACAGTCGTTCTTCCACCAGTTCATTCCAATCAGGCCTCCCTTGCTCTAACATGCACTACCAGAGCAACACTTATGCCTGCCTGCAATTATGCCTGCCTCCCAGTTTGCCTTCCTCCCTTCAAGCCCAACTTCCTGCCTGCCTGCCTGCCTGCCTGCCTTCCTGCATTCCCACTCAATTTGAAGGGTTAGATTATTGCCCAATTTTTCTAGGACTTCCATGGCTCCAAACAAGGGAGGACCACTCAATGTTTAATTTTGAAGGGTCTCTGTAGGCCCAATTTCTCTAGTCCTTGCCTGGCTCCAAACCAGGGAGGACCAATCAATGTTTATAATTTTGAACCAGACAACACTGTTGTGGTTGCAGCCGTGCAACTTCCCCTAACCCTCCCTAACCCCATCCAACCAATGCCTGTATGCCTCCCATCCTAAGATTCCCCACCAGCGCAACACAGTTATGCCTGGCTGTCTGCTCTGTCTGTATGACTGCCTGCCTGAATGCTTCACCTGCCTGCCTGCCTTCCACCCTTGTCTGCCTGACTGTCTGTAATTCCACTGCATGCATGGATCTAATAAGGTCTACATACTTAGCCCAGTTTTTATAGCGCTTCCCTGGTCTTTATAGCAGCCTAGGAAGATTTTTTCCTAGGGTCAGTGTAGGCCCAATATTTCCCCGTTGGCCATGGCTGGTCTGAGTGTAGTACACCCTAATACCTGCCTTCCTCGATGCGTTCCTCCCTTCCCTGGGGTTTTGGAGCCACTCTGCTTACAAAGTGGTCAAGCTTCTGAGCCGATATGCATCCTGTCGGCCAATCTCCTCAACTTGCCCCGGCAGCAACGTTGGCTGCCCCCGCCTCCAGTGCCTCTGGGCGGTAAGAGGTGGCAAATCACTTGAGGAGACCAAATTTAACAGGCACATCCACTATTTAGATTAGAATTGGGGGGCTCTGTCCTCCAACATGGGGGGTGCACTCCTGCCGGTTACAGTCCAGGTTTGGAAATCCCTTGGACAAGGAGGGGAGATTCCTTCCTACTAGCACTCCGGTTTCCAAAGGCAGCAGAAACAATCCCTCCCTAGAAAACTTTCCTTGCACTCTGGCTTTGTGGCTTCCCAGCGTGGACAATTTCTCCTGGGTTGGCGGAACCCGGTCTCCGGGGTAGGCTAAACTGTGCCCTCCAAAGGCTGAAACAATCCCTTTCCTGGCACTCTGGGATTGTGGCTTCCCTGCGCGGACTCTGACTCCTGGGCGGAACTCGGTCTCCTGGGTAGGCTAAACTCTGGCCTACAAAAGGGGGCATCATGGCATTCACACAGGTTGGCACCCCATGGCATCTGCTGCACCAGCTTTTTCCTGCCAGATAAGCAGCTGGCCCATGTACCCTATCCTCCAAAGAAGGTGGGGTAAGTCACTATGTCCTCCAAAAGGCTGAAAGCAACCACCCCTTCCTGGGTTGGTGGAACACTTGTCTCCTGGGTAGCCAAAACTGGCCTCCCAAGTAGGTGGCTGAAACAATCCCTCCCCAAGAAAAATTCCCTGGTGCTCTGGCTTCGTGGCTGTCCTGCATGGACTGTGTCTCCTCCACCAGTTAGACAAAACTCTAGCCTAATGGCCTCCAAAGTAGGCGGCTGAAAGAATCCCTTCAAGTTCAAGTTCCCTGGCACTTTGGGTTCGTGTCTTTCCTGTGTGGACTGTGTCTCCACTGGGTAGGCAAAACTCCAGCCTAGTGGTCTCCAAAGGCAACTGAAACAATCCCTCCCACAAGTTCCCTGCTGGCACTCTGGCTTTGTGGCTTTCCTGTGTGCGTGGACTGTGTCTCCACTGGGTTGGTGGAACTTGGTGTCCTTTGTGGGCAAAACTCTGGCCTCCAAAGTAGGTGGCTGAAACAATCCCTCCCTCAAGTTCCCTGGCACTCTGGCTTCGAGGCTTTGCTGCGTGCGTTGACTGTGTCTCCACTGGGTTGGTGGAACTCTGTCTCCTGAGCAGGCAAAACGCTGGCCTCCAAAGTTGGCAGCTGAAAGAATCCCTCCCTCAAGTTCCCTGGCACATTCTGGCTTCGTGGCTTTGTTCAGTGCGTGGACTGTGTTTCCACTGGGTTGGTGGTACTCGGTCTCCTGAGTAGGCAAAACTCTGGCCTCCAAACTAGGCAGCTGAAACAATCCCACCCTAAAGTTCCCTGGCACTCTGGCTGCGTGGCTTTGGTGCGTGCGTGGACTGTGTCTCCACTGGGTTGGTGGTACTCGGTCTCCTGAGTAGGCAAAACTCTGGCCTCCAAAGTAGGCGGCTGAAAGAATCCCTCCCTAATCTTCCCAGGTGCTCTGGCTGCGTGGCTTTGCTGCGTGCGTGGACTGTGTCACCACTGGGTTGGTGGAACTCAGTCTCCTGGGTAGGCAAAACTCTGGCCTCCAAAGTAGGTGGCTGAAAGAATCCCTCCTTAAACTTCCATTGGTGCTCTGGCTTCGTTGCTTTGCTGCATGCGTGGACTGTGTCTCCACTGGGTTGGTGGTACTCAGTCTCCTGAGTAGGCAAAACTCTGGCCTCCAAACTAGGCGGCTGAAACAATCCCTCCCTCAAGTTCCCTGGCACTCTGGCTTCGTGGCTTTGTTCAGTGCGTGGACTGTGTTTCCACTGGGTTGGTGGTACTCAGTCTCCTGAGTAGGCAAAACTCTGGCCTCCAAACTAGGCAGCTGAAACAACCCCTCGCTCAAGTTCCCTGGCACTCTGGCTTCGTGGCTTTGCTGAGTGCGTGGACTGTGTCTCCACTGGGTTGGTGGTACTCAGTCTCCTGAGTAGGCAAAACTCTGGCCTCCAAAGTAGGTGGCTGAAAGAATCCCTCCCTAAACTTCCCTGGCGCTCTGGCTTCGTGGCTTTGCTGAGTGCGTGGACTGTGTCTCCACTAGGTTGGTGGTACTCGGTCTCCTGGGTATGCAAAACTCTGGCCTCCAAAGTAGGCGGCTGAAAGAATCCCTCCCTAAACTTCCCTGGCACTCTGGCTTCGTGGCTTTGCTGAGTGCGTGGACTGTGTCTCCACTGGGTTGGTGGTACTGAAGGGTATAAGATCAAGCATATATAGCTATTTTAGTAACCCCCAGGCATTGACAAGCCTCATGTATTCACAACAGCATATCCCAAGTGATACCCTGCACAATATAAGCCACACAAGTTATATATTTAGAAGTAGAAATATTAATAAGCACTCCAATTGTATCCACATATATTCTTGTCCTGCAAACAAACTTTGGTCAAGCCTTCCGGCATAAAGCAGGCCACTAAGAGAAAAGGAATTCCGTTATAAAATTGGCTGAGCCAGCAATAAGATTCAAGGATCTAATTATTTTTGTAGCTTTGATGCTTTACACAGTTAATTACATGTAGCTAAGCCAGCCAAGAAAACCTTATCTTTGTTTTGAGAGCTCGCCGCCTAGAGCAGGTGGCATGCATCACTGTCAGCAACCAAGGACCTGGTACTCCTAAGCACTCCTAGCCCCGTGTAAGTCAGATCAAACGCCACAGCAATTAGGAACCCAAGGAATACATTTAATTGGTGTCAGAAATATAAAATAAATGGCCAGAGATGTCAATTAATGTTTGATGCATGTAACAGGTGTGTATGACGTAAATTCGGACAGGCGGGGGAAAGAAGAGTAGTTGTAAGTGTATAAAGTATGCTGCATTTCCTTTGTTCGGTGGACTTCCCACTTGCTTTGCATCAAGAGGGATTTCCCTGGTTGCCAACCAAATAAATCTCTTTCCTGTCTTTGAGACCCGGACTGCTCATTGCATATTGTAGAGCCTATGCTTGCCGGCAGCGGACCCCTAAATTCCTATTCCTTTCATTTTGGCGACCACGAAGGGACACGACCGCAACTATAGGCTTGCAATCGTCTGGCTCAGGTCACGGTAGGAAATCTGTGCCGATTGCAGAACATTCCAGTCCGGACGCCTCCCAGTTGTGAGGAGGAACGTTCTGTCGGCGCTGAATGAAATACCATTACCTGAGAGGAAACGGACACCGGCCGAAGGGGGGAAGAACTGGGAAGACTGCGCATAAGAAATCTGGTAAGATAAGCAACCGGTTGCGGGGGTGGCACGGGTTCGAGTCCAGAAGCTCTGCGGAGTGGAGAGGATTGCGAATTCTAACGGCCAGCCCCCGGGGGGTCCGGAGACGAGAAGGGACGAATGCGTCCCTAGCATCCCAAGAACCGGGGGGACGGGACGGGTTGAGAGACCCAGAAATCCCCTAAGGGTGGAAAGGGTTTTTGTTGCCCAGTAGCCCTAGAGTTCGCCCCCTAAGTGTTTCAAACAGGAGGAGAAGAGCGCCTCTCTAACATCCTGAGAAAGTTTAAAGATATATAAATGTGTGGGTATGTGGGATGGTGATTCCACTTTTGAATTTTGTGCAAAAGAAGCTTCATGTATGTTTATGTGTGTTTTTAAAGGTAAGAGGCTGCGCCCCAATACCCTATGTAACAACAGAGAAATGGCCATTCTCTGTGTCTAAGCGGCGGCAAAGACTGGCAATCTTTGTCCCACCATCACCAACGGAGCACCACCACCTCCGTTTGAATTTAGATAGTTAATAAGATTTTTCCCTAGGCAGTGGGCTCGCAGTTACGTGGGGATGCGGGAACTGTGGGAGATTTTGTGTGATCATAACGGACTCAGTGAATGATTGCTGGTTGGGCCGGGGTGCTCAATAGGACATACCCCTTGGTGAAGTGCGTCTGGACGTGCAATTTCCAAGCAAGGGCGACCTCTTGGGTCACGTCGGTATCACGTGTTGCGTGAATGATGTGCAAATAATTGTTTAGGTGCGAGTCCGTTTGATACTTGTGTGGGAGAAATCATAGGCACACAGTTAGACCTTTAAAACAAACCAATGGGGATAGATTAATGCAGCTTATGCACCCCTTTTTTTTATGTGCACTGTGGCAACATTGGAATTCTGCCACCAGAAGTAATGACTTTGGTATTAAATGGAACGAACGTAAACTTTAAGAAGAACCCCTCTGACTGAGAAAAGGCAGGACTTTACTACCCCAAATTAAGATTCTAGCCCTCAAGGAGGACAGACCAATTATGACCTGCTAGCAAGAGGCGTGTGAATTTACAAGGACGTGATTAGTTAATTAATATAGAGACTAAAAACTCCACCAAATAGGAGACCCCGCCAGCAATTTTGATAACACCAGGGGAAGTATGGACACTGAGAAGAATATTTTTGGGTACTCAGGACAAAGCAACATCCTATATATTTTGTGTAAATGAGGCTGGCTTGTTACACAACGAACCTTACCTACTAAAGGGACATTTTAAGAAGAAACCATCATAGGGCATTTGAGAATTATGTTTTTATTTTTTATTTTTAGCAAGGCCAGTCCCGTGAGCAGGACTTGGGAGATAAAAACATCTACCCCTTTTTAAACCAATTTTATGCCCTGAGACAGCAGCAAGCATTTTTTTACACATCGCCCAGCAAGCTGCCAAACAAAATCCAAATAATCCAACATCACTCCTTAAAATCCGCACCAGAAAAGCCTAGAGCAGCCTGCCTCACCTCGTATGTCCCAGAAGGGAGCAGGAAACCCCCCTCCCCTTCAACTCTCCCGAGTCTTCTAGCAGCCCAGGAAGAGGGAGGATAATGCCCTGAAACTCGGAGTAGGAAACTCGAAAAATGATAGGAGGAAAGCAGGAATAGGTGATAGTGAACTGAAGAAATATAGAAAGAGAGAAATGGACAGAGGAAGTGTAGCAGAAAGGAGGAGCAAGACAGAGATGGGAACGGACAGGGAGAAATTCGAGGCAAGGAAGGAACAGGGAGGCCAAGCTGTCTGTATACCTCTGCATCGCTTAATTCAAGCATTCAGAATGTATTTTCTCCCCGTACAGACGTTGCCTGCCTGCTTGAATTTAGATACGTTAGGCAGACCCGTTGTATTGTATCACCAACAAGAGGCAGGTGACGGTGATGTTGTCTCTAAACTTGAAATAATCAAGAGCAGGGAATGACTACATGAGCACGCACAGAGAGAGAAACTTTACACGTCCACCTAAGATTTTTTTTCCTCCCGGTTTGGGGTGGACAAGCAATGTAATAACTTTTATTGGCAGCCTCTTCCGTTGTCAGAGGCTGGCTTTCCCTTTGTGGCCTTAGACAGACAGAGCACGGAAGGAGGGGAAGACGCCTCACTCCTCACTCCTCTTCGTAAACTGTTGCCTTGCACACATTTTTTTAAGGTGTTGCAATCACAAAGGGTTTAACACTCTGCACTCTAAGTAGCTTTGGTTATTCATTACAAAAGCCACGCTTCTCAAATTGGGCTTAAGCAGACAACAAAATCAAAAGCCACAGGAATAGTGAGTTGCCTTCGTTGTCTCAGTGCTTTTTACACCTAATTCATTACAGGGGAATTAAAGGAGATTATCTTCTTGCCCCAGGTAGCTACCTAGTCTTTCACACCTTTAAAATGTAAATGGCACGATTTTCCCAGCAGCTTTTTTTCTTTTTTACTCCGTGAGAGGAACGAGGACTCCCTCCCCCTCCCTCAGGAATTTCTGGCACGCAGAGAAGCAGCCTAGGTCCCACTCAAACCTAATAGAAATTTGCTGCCTTTTTGCTGAAAGGAAATGAGTCTCCCTCTGTAGATTAACTTCATAGTACTCCAACACAGAAAAACACTTCTAGCTTTACCACTGACCAACGACACATGCCCTCATTTCTAATCACAGGACAGGGAAAGCCTTTTCACATACTATATTTCAAAACGCCTCTAGCAGACACTCTCCATTGGAATCCATTGACTTTGTAATTGTGACCAATGCTGACCAATACAGCCTGATTTCAACATTTGAATCCTGCTGACTTTGTTGGAAAGAGAGACATAGAGGACGTGTGCATTTTTCCACATTTTTTTTTATTATTCGTTTAACTCACCCGCACCATTGCCAGTTTTAGAACCTGAGGCTGCTTCGAGAATTCCGACCCCTTTCGGAATGCGACAGTCCAGGAAGAGGAGGAGCCCTGAGAATTTCCAGCGAACTCGCTGCGGGAAAAGTCGCCGCAGGGTGAGATATTTCCATTGACCGCCTCCGTTGATGAGACCCATTAATGCTCCTTGACTTTCATAGCGTGCCCCCTCAGAACCCGGAGGAGCAAGAGAGGGTGCTTTGCTTTGTTTTCTTCTCCCTCACCAGCGGCCATTGCCATTGATTTTCAGAGGGGCGGAGCTTCTTCAGCTTCTTTCTCCCAGAATCCTGCTTGCCTTGGATACTTCCGTCTGAGGTTAACCCTTTCTTTTCCAACTGAGAAATTAGCCGGAAGCTGACAAATCAGTTGCTTGAGAGCTGCTTGTTTTGCACAATAAGCTGTACTCTGACTCTGTGTTGTTTTATTTCAGTTGTGCTATGGCTTACCCTAGCCAGCAGCGCTCTACCCCAGAATATAGTAGCTGCTCCTATTTTTCCTACTCATGTATCTGCCTGAACTTTTCCGTGACTTTATCATGCCGCATACCAGTCCCAACTCCCCTCCGGGACAAATTGGTTCATGCTAAGAGCCTACTTTGCGTCTCATGAACATTCTGCCCGTTACACCTTTTTGTTATCCCCGTGCAGAAGAACAATTTGACTAGGGGATGGGATCTGTCCCAGGTGGTTGGTTGGGGACACCTGAGCATCTAGCTTGTGAGGTCATGCGGACTCATCTTGCAAGTACTCATCGGGGCCAGCTGAACTTGTGAATAACTACTGATGTGCAGATGTGTCCTCATCATACACTTTGGCCCACCCCATTCACGTACTAGTTTTACGAAGAGGAAAGCCCCATTCTGCCTTTTACGACATTTTTTTTTCCTTTTCAAGACTGTCAGATAGACTGTGCCACCCTGCCCTGCAGCACAAGGACAGCTAAGGGGCCATCTTGTGTGTATTTGTGTTCTGTGTTTGTCTGTTTGTGTTCGTGTGTGTGTTCTTTCTTTTTACCCAGATACACCCTGGAGGAAGGGCTTTTCGCTCTGGGAAAGACGCCCATCCGTCCTTTATTTCTGGATCATGGAGTCGATCGGGTTTGGAAAGCTGAGGCCACCATTCGTAGATACTGCGATGGGGACTCTCCTGCACTCCATAACACTACCCCTCCTGGAGTCACCCCTCACCCGCTTTTGATGCCCTCTTCGAGATGACTTAGCTCCGCGAGTTCGATCGATGTGGACCCCTGGACCCGGCGATGCCAGCCCCTTCACCCAGCGTGGACCACACCCCGCGACCGAGAGGGAGAGAGGCCTGACCGGTGACGCCTTCCGCCCACTGCAGTAGAATGCCTCATGCCTTAGATGACTTCACCCTGGACGGCGGACGACAAAGTGAACCTGACCTGTGGTCATCACACCTGTTCCTGGGGGCGCCTTGCATTTAGCACTTCGGAGAGCCCCACTGCCGTCTGCTGATTTCCCCCTGCACCTCAGGTTGACGGGTTGACGTCCTGTCTGCCTGCCTTCTTTTCTTCTTTTTTTCTTTTCTCTCTGTCTGTCTCTGAGGGGGGAGACGGAGCTTAGCGGCCACTGACTCTTGTTTTGGATTGCGGCCAACAGACTTTACGCCTGCAATTTAACCCCTTCTCACCGGGACAGAAAACTTGGCGGGGTTTAAATCTGATGGAATCATCACTGCTTTCAGACCTTCACCGATGTCTGTGTGCGTGCACCGGACCACCAAGAACTTGTGTCACCACACACACACACACCAGCCTCCCAGCATCCGACAAGTGAGCGCTTTCAATTTTACATATTTACATTACCCTGTGCTCGATCTGGCAGGAAAATGCCCCGCGGCCTTTGAAGCCTTGCAAAGGGACGTTAATTATTGATCACTGTTTATGATATTGTTTATTGTCTGTTATTGATAGCCATTGTGAAAATTTTTGCTGAAGTGCCTCTCTGGATGCGCCTTTCATAATTCATGTAATGATCATGCTTTGCCACTGAAAATGCTTTTTACTCACAAACATTGAATGCAAGAGACAATGACTTGCCTTTCTATGCAATTTGCATTGAATGAGAGTAATTTTGGTGCCCATGGGTGTTCACGAGACTTTATACCAAAGAACAATGGCTTTATAAAGTAGCTATCTACATTATTTTCTTCACCAAAGACACTGATGAACTAATCTTGGCCTCATGTTTACAGGGCAGATTTTTTTTTGTATGTAAACTGTCAGCCACGGAGACATTTCTGACCGGATTTCAACGGCTCATTCATGACTTTACCATGAGAATTTAACTGTTGATTATTGTTTATGGCTCAAAATGGGTTTTTCTAAGCACCATCTAGGTGTGATTTTATGGCTCTTTTAGCCTTTACACTATGTATGCGACCCTTATCTAGTATCATTGCTAATGTCTATCATCTGGGCTATCTTGTATGCAAAAACAACTGGGTAATTCTGTACAGCCTGCTGTAATCTGGGTTTTATGCACACCTCACATTCAAAAGGGTTGATAGCCATATTGTTGGTCTTTATGAAACCAAGTGCCAAAGCCTATGTATTCTTTATGCGAAATGACAAAATGGACAATCATATTTTAAGGCTAGCTGCTTAGACAGTCTAAAGCCACTATGTCAGCCAAAGGAGTATGCTGGCAACAATTCACTCGACCAAGCACAGGAAAATTGCAGACCTACTATAACATGCATTTCTCCCCATGTGTTTCTGAATTTGCATAAAAACTTCAAGGCTTTTCAGCCTGATTGCCACATATTAAGGCATGATACGTCCGGCAATGAGCCTGAGGTTGCAAACCTTCCAAGTTTGTCACAATGCTCCCAAACTTTCTTGTGTCAGCCCCTTTAAACGTTGAGCATTTGATATCCCTGAGAGGCAAATAACATGCCCTAGGAGACCAGAGGGACTTTTTAAATCCCAGACATTGCAAAACTTTATCTGTTAACTTAACATCTGACTATAGAAAGTGCCCTAGTGAATTAAGGGGTATTTCTTTGTCATTCACCCATTCAGCACGCCCCCCCACCATGAGACGCCACAAATCATTTTGTGATAATTCATTTTTTTGAACTGTGCCTATAAGCCCTTTGGGAAAAAAGGGCTGGAAAAGTTTTCCTGGCAGCACTGCCTACACTCTCGTCAGGAACACTGAAAAATCACTCCTTGAGCCATGGTGAAAACCCCTCCCCAGGGGAATGGTAAGAAGGGAAGATCAAGCAATATTCACGCTTTTGTACATACACCTTTGATATGTTTATTTGTCCCTTGCAAGTCTATCACAGAAGCCAAGGGGAGCAACCTCTGGATAATTTACTGGCGTAAATTTCCAGAACACGTCAGGGGGTAGTGAAGGGTATAAGATCAAGCATATATAGCTATTTTAGTAACCCCCAGGCATTGACAAGCCTCATGTATTCAAAACAGCATATCCCAAGTGATACCCTGCACAATATAAGCCACACAAGTTATATATTTAGAAGTAGAAATATTAATAAGCACTCCAATTGTATCCACATATATTCTTGTCCTGCAAACAAACTTTGGTCAAGCCTTCCGGCATAAAGCAGGCCACTAAGAGAAAAGGACTTCCGTTATAAAATTGGCTGAGCCAGCAATAAGATTCAAGGATCTAATTATTTTTGTAGCTTTGATGCTTTACACCAATGCTCCCCAACCTTTTTATCACCGTGGACCGGTAAATGCTTGATAATTTTTCCCTGGCCCGCTTGTTTTGATTTAATAAGATAAAAAATGTAAATGCCCCCCCCGCCGCTGACGCACATGCGTGCTAGTCGTTTCCCACTCTAGGGGGCGGTGCTCATCTCCATACTCAGGCCGAAGAGCCAGTGTTGTGCGATGAGTCCTTGGCATCGCTGCAAGGAAACACTGTTTTTACTTCCTTGCATTTTTCCCCCCAGGGGCTACCCAGCCGCCGTGAGGTCTTGGGACCCTTTGCCCTTCCTTCACATGAGGCCTCCCTCCCTCCCTCCTTACTTTCTTTCTTTCTTTCCCTTTTCTTTCTCCCTCCCTCCCTCCCTCCCTCCCTTCTTTCTTTCTTTCTTTCTTTCTTTCCCTTTTCTTTCTCCCTCCCTCCCTCTCCTTCTTTCTTTTCTTTCTCTCTCTCTCTCCCTTCCTCCCTCTTTCTTTCTTTCCTCCCACTCTCCTTCCTTCCTTCCTTCCTTCCTTCCTTCCTTCCTTCCTTCCTTCCTTCCTTCCTTCCTTCCTTCCTCTTTCTCTCCCTTCTTTCTTTCTTTCTCTCCCTCCCTCTCCCTTCTTTCTTTTTTCTTTATTTCTCTCCCTCTCCCTCTCTCTCTTTCCTTCCTTCCTTGCCTCCTACTCTACCTCCTTCCTTCCCTTCTTTCTTTCCTTCCTTCCTCATTTTCTTTCTTTCTCCCTCCCTCCTTTCTTTCTTTCTTTCTTTCCCTTTTCTTCCCCCCTGCCCCCCCCCCCCCCCCCTCCCCCCCCCTCCCTCCCTCCCTCCCCTCCCTTTTCTCTTTCTTTCTTTTTCTTTCTTTCTTTCTTTCTTTCTTTCTTTCTTTCTTTCTTTCTTTCTTTCTTTCTTTCTTTCTTTCTCCTCCCTTCTCTTTCTTTCTTTCCCTTTTCTTCTCCCTCCCTCCCCCCCCCCTTCTTTCTTTCTTTCTTTCTTTCTTTCTTTTTCTTTCTTTCTTTCTTTCTCCCTCCCTCCTTTCTTTCTTTCTTTCTTTCCCTTTTCTTCCCCCCCTGCCTCCCCCTCCCTCCCTCCCCCCTCCCTCCCTCCCTCCCTTCTTTCTTTCTTTCTTTCTTTCTTTCTTTCTTTCTTTCTTTCTTTCTTTCTTTCTTTCTCCCTCCCCTTCTCTTTCTTTCTTTCCCTTTTCTTCCCCCCTCCCTCCCCCCTCCCCCTTTCCTTCTTTCTTTCTTTCTTTCTTTCTTTCTTTCTTTCTTTCTTTCTTTCTTTCTTTCTTTCTTTCCTCCCTCCTTTCTTTCTTTCTTTCTTTCTTTCTTTCCCTTTTCTTCCCCCCTGCCTGCCTCCCCCCCTCCCTCCTTTCTTTCTTTTTCTTTCTTTCTTTCTTTCTTTCTTTCTTTCTTTCTTTCTTCTTTCTTTCTTTCTTTCTTTCTTTCTTTCTTTCTTTCTCTTTCTCCCTCCCTCCCTTCTCTTTCTTTCTTTCCCTTTTCTTCCCCCCTCCCTCCCTCCCTCCCTCCCTTCTTTCTTTCTTCCTTTCTTTCTTTCTCCCTCCCTCCTTTCTTTCTTTCTTTCTTTCCCTTTTCTTCCCCCCTCCCTCCCTCCCTCCCCCTCCCTCCCTCCTTTCTTTCTTTCTTTCTTTCTTTTCTTTTTCTTTCTTTCTTTCTTTCTTTCTTTCTTTCTTTCTTTCTTTCTTTCTTTCTTTCTTTCTTTCTTTCTTTCTCCCTCCCTCCCTTTTCTTTCTTTCTTTCCCTTTTCTTCCCCCCTCCCTCCCTCCCTCCCTCCCTCTTCTTCTTTCTTTCTTCCTTTCTTTCTTTCTCCCTCCCTCCTTTCTTTCTTTCTTTCTTTCCCTTTTCTTCCCCCCTCCCTCCCTCCCTCCCTCCCTTCCTTCTTTCTTTCTTTCTTTCTTTCTTTCTTTTTTCTTTCTTTCTTTCTTTCTTTCCTCCCTCCCTCCCTCCCTCCCTCCTTACTTTCTTTCTGGCGGGGCGGGTGCGATTGCGGGGGGTCACAGCGGCGGCGGTGATGGTGGGACGGGGGCGATTGCGGGGGAGCGATTGCGGGGGGTCGCGGCGGGACGGGGGCGATTGCGGGGGGGCGATTGCGGCGGGCGGCGGCGGCGGGACGGGGGCGATTGCGGCGGCGGCGTGGACAATTGTGGCGGCGGCGGGGACGATTGCGGGGGGGTCGCGGCGGCGGCGGCGGGACGGGGGCGATTGCGGCGGCGGCGGCGGCAGGGACGATTGGGGGGGGGGGTCGTGGCGGCGGCGGCGGGACGGGGACGATTGCGGGGGTCGCGGCGGCGGCGGGACGGGGGCGATTGCGGCGGCGGCGGGGACGATTGCGGGGGGGATTGCGGCGGCGGGGCGGGGGCGATTGCGGCGGCGGCGGGGACAATTGCGGGGGGGGGGGGGGTCGCGGCGGCGGGGGTGATTGCGGGGGCGATTGCGGCGGCAGGGGGGGGTCGCGGCGGTGGCGGGGCGGCGGGGATTGCGGGGGGTCGGGGCGGCGGCGGCGGGACGGGGGCGGCGGGGGCGGCAGCGGGGACGATTGCGGGGGGTCGCGGCGGCGGTGGGTGGTCGCGGTCGCTTGCGGGTGGTCGCGGCGGCGGGGGGCGATTGCGGGGGGGGCGGCCCGGCGGCAGCCCGGTGCCGATTCATCCACAGACCGGCACCGGTCCGCGGCCCGGGGGTTGGGGAACACTGCTTTACACAGTTAATTACATGTAGCTAAGCCAGCCAAGAAAACCTTATCTTTGTTTTGAGAGCTCGCCGCCTAGAGCAGGTGGCATGCATCACTGTCAGCAACCAAGGACCTGGTACTCCTAAGCACTCCTAGCCCCGTGTAAGTCAGATCAAACGCCACAGCAATTAGGAACCCAAGGAATACATTTAATTGGTGTCAGAAATATAAAATAAATGGCCAGAGATGTCAATTAATGTTTGATGCATGTAACAGGTGTGTATGACGTAAATTCGGACGGGCGGGGGAAAGAAGAGTAGTTGTAAGTGTATAAAGTATGCTGCATTTCCTTTGTTCGGTGGACTTCCCACTTGCTTTGCATCAAGAGGGATTTCCCTGGTTGCCAACCAAATAAATCTCTTTCCTGTCTTTGAGACCCGGACTGCTCATTGCATATTGTAGAGCCTATGCTTGCCGGCAGCGGACCCCTAAATTCCTATTCCTTTCAGTACTCGGTCTCCTGAGTAGGCAAAACTCTGGCCTGGCTTTGGTTGGGTGGTACAAAATGGTGGGCTGAAAGTACTGTTGGTTACTGATACAGCTTGTCACCACATGGCAGACATGCAGCAGCTTGCCCCTGCCGGATTTAGCAGCCTCTAGTAGTACCCTATCCTCTAGTACCCTATCTATCCTATAGTACCCTAGTATCCTCCAAATTTCTATTTCTCTTTCCAGTACCCTATTTCTATTTATTTTTCTATTTGGATTTCTATTTCCATTTCTATTTCTCTTTCAAGTACCCTATCCTCTATGAGGAGGATAGGAAAGTAATTTCCTGGCACTCTGGCTTCCCTGTGTGGACTGTGTCTCCCCTGGGTTGGCGGAACTCTGTCTCCTGGGTAGGCAAAACTCTGGCCTCCAAAGGCGGCTAAAACAATCCCTTCCCTAGAAAAGTATTTCCTGGCACTCTGGCTTTCCTGCGTTGTCTCCGTCTCCTCTGGGTTGGTGGAACTCTGTCTCCTGGGTTGGCAAAACTCTAGCATGCTCTCCAGGCTGTTCCCTACCCTATCCTCGAAATGAGGAGGGTTGGACTTTATTGGGAATTGGGGGAGAAAGTGAGAGGAGGGGCACTCATCCGGATGAATGGGGGGACAGCATCTGTCATGCCTCTACCAGACTGAATCTCTGACTGCTAGTTGACCAGGGTGGCATTTGCTTGGCTTTACAAGGAGTGTCATTGGAGATGGGGATATTGAGAGGAGTAGACCCTCATCCAAATTTGGGGGAGGAACGGAATACTCTGTCTCCTGCTGCCTCTGAGAGGTGGAGGTGAAATGGGATGGATAAAGGCTTCAAAAAAAAAAAAAGGATAATAGGCAGCCAGACGAAGTAGGGTGGCCAGTTCAGTCAGCATTTGAAGGAGAGAAAAAGAGAATATTGCATTCTGCCCACTTTGTTTGCATTATTGCATAGGATGCAGTATTAAGCTATGATATATTTAATATATTATTCATCACCAGTTTAAAGTGTTTTCTGCCTGATCTGGGTCATTGCGGGACGCCCCCATGCTCTGGGAAGTCAAATCGTGCTAAATCGCGGTAGAAATGACAAACGACAAATGAAATGTCGAAACGAAAATTTTTCGAAAAATTTCATGACAAACAAAAACAGAATGAAACGGACTGGGTGTGACAAACGAAAAATCGAAATGTCATTTTTCCTAGTCGTGCCCATCTCTACCACTGACCTATCCAGCAGTATTTTTAGTATATTTTATTTATTTATTTATTTATTTATTTATTTATTTATTTATTTATTTATATAGCTTGTATGCCACCCACTACCCAAAGGTCTCCGGGCGGCTCACGATCAAAACAATTAAAACATCAAAATACAATAAAATTAGAACAATAAAAACCAGTAAATACAATAAATACAGTACATTAAAAGCACACCACTAAAAATTGCCATCAGGTCCCACAATCATTAGTTTAAAAACTTTTGGAATAGGAAGGTTTTTACCTGGCGCCGAAATGTCATCAACGTCGGTGCCAGGCGAGTCTCATTTGGGAGGGCATTCCAAAGTCTGGGGGCAGTTGCTGAAAAAGCCCTATTCCTGCAAGCCATCCCCTTCACCTCCTTAAGGGATGGCTCTTTCAGGAGGGCTCTCTGACTAGATCTTAGTTGCCGGGTAGGTTCATATGGAAGGAGGCGGTCCTTCAGGTATCTGGGTCCTAAGCCGTTTAGGGCTTTATATGTCAAAACAAGCACTTTGAATTGGGCTCGGGCAGCAACTGGTAACCAGTGAAGGTTATACAGAATCGGCGTGATGTGTTCCTTGGTGGCCCTACCACTCACCAGCCGTGCAGCACGATTCTGAACCAGCTGCAATCGCCGAACCGTCTTCAAAGGCAGCCCCACGTAAAGCGCATTACAGTAATCAATACAGGATGTTACGAGTGCATGCGTAACTGTCATAAGGCTCCATTCATCTAGGTAGGGGCACAGATGGTATATATTCCGCAGCTGGAGAAAGGCACCCCTGTCCACCGAGTCCACCTGGGCTTCCAGAGTTAGACCGGGGTCCAAGAGCACCCCCAAGCTACGGACCCTGTCCCTTAGGGGGAGTGCAACCCCATCCAGGACAGGGAAGTGGCCCTCTAGCCTGTCAGACGTAGCACCCACTAACAGCACTTCCGTCTTGTCTGGATTGAGTTTCAATTTATTAACCCTCATCCAGTCCATTATCTGGTCCAGACACAAGTTCAGAACAGAAACCGCCTCACCTGGATTGGTGGAGAACGAGAGGTAGAGCTGAGTATCATCAGCATATTGCTGACTCCTCAGCCCAAACCTCCTGATGACCTCTCCCAGCGGTTCCATGTAGATGTTAAACAGCATGGGGGATAGTATTGAGCCCTGTGGAACCCCATGACGTAAATGCCATGGGGCAGAGCTACTATCCCCCAGCACCACCTTCTGGACACGGTCAGCCAGGAAGGATTGGAACCACCGCAAAATGGTGCCTCCAATTCCCAATCTGGCCAGCCTATCCAGAAGGACACCATGGTCGATGGTGTCGAAAGCCTCCGAGAGGTCCAGGAGTATCAACAAGGTTGCACTCCCCCTGTCTCTCTCCCGGCAAAGGTCATCGTACAGGGCGACCAAGGCAGTCTCTGTTCCGAAACCCGGCCTGAAACCAGATTGAAATGGATCCAGAAAATCCGTTTCATCCAGCAGCGCCTGGAGCTGTCCGGCCAACACCTGCTCCAACACCTTGCCCAAATAAGGGAGGTTCGCTACTGGTCGGTAGTTAGCCACCAGTCCTGGGTCCAGGTTAGGTTTTTTTAGGAGTGGTCTAATTACTGCCTCTTTCAAGGCAGCAGGGACCACTCCCTCTCTTAAAGAAGCATTTACAACTTCCTGGACCCAGGTGCAAACCCCCTTGGCAGATCTTTCAATTAGCCAAGAAGGGCAAGGGTCGAGCAATGTGGTGGTGGAACGGACAGATCCAAGCACCCTGTCCACATCCTTGGGTCTCAACAATTGAAACTCATCCAATGACATTGGACCTAAGCACGGTGCACTGGACACATCCCTTGATACTGTATCAATAGTGGAGTCCAGTTCACTGCGAATCTGAGCAATTTTTCCCTCAAAGTGAACAGCAAACTCCTCACAGCATGCCGCCGAATGGTCCTGGGCCTCCACCCTATCTCCTGGCTGAAGAAGTTCCCGGACCACCCGAAACAGCTCCACTGGACGGCACTCTGAGGAAGCAATACGGTTGGCGAAATACTGCCTTTTCACCAACTATATAGCCACGGAATAGGCCCGATAGTGGGCTCTAAGTCATGTTTGATCAGACTCACTGCGATATTTTCTCCACTTGCGCTCCAGCCGTCTCCCCTCCCGCTTCATTGCCCGCAACTCAGATGTATACCAAGGAGCTGTCCGGGCTCTGCGTAGGGGGAGAGGGCGCTTAGGTGCAATCATGTCAACTGCCCGGGTCATCTCCTTATTCCATAATGCGACCTGAGCGACAGGAGCGCCGATCATGTCAGCTGGATAGTCCCCCAGAGCTTTCAGTAAACTATCCGGATCCATTAGTCTCTGAGGGCGGATCAACTTAATGGATCCCCCACCCTTGCAGAGGGTTGGAGTAGCTAATAGCCTAAACTTGACCAGGAAGTGGTCTGACCATGACAATGGAGTCAAAGCCAATGGAGTCACATCCAAACCACCATCCCCCAGTCCCGTTGAGAATACTAGGTCCAGGGTATGACCCTTCTCATGTGTTGGGCCGATGACATGTTGAGACAGCCCCATGGTTGTCATGGTGGCCATGAAGTCCTGAGCTGCTCCAGTTAAGGTAGCCTCGGCATGGATGTTGAGGTCCCCCAGTACCAATAGTATATATATTTTTGTCATTTCAAATTATTTGAAGTATGGAGGCCAGAGTGTTTACCCCAATCTGAATAATTTTTTTTAAAAAAAACCCAAACAGTATGAATAATTCTAAAATATAATTGTGCTGATTTTCTTTTGCCCAGGCGTTCCATTTGAGAGGAGCGCCACCAGAATTCAGGCCCTTATTACTATGATTTGAGACTTCATTGGCCATGTTAACTGGGGGATTCTGGGATCTGCAACACAAAAGAATAATCCTTGAAAACAGGATGTACAGTTGGATTCATGCACCTTCTGCTCCCTTGTTAATCACCTGACTTGGGCATTGTGTCTATTTCAGTCTGAGGCACCTGATGGGAACAAAGAGAAATGAAAACACCACAACAGTAAGAGAGAACAGCTATGTACCAGTGACCAGCAAGTTTGGAGCAAGCCAACAGGGCCTTCCTTCAGGTAGGCTGTCATGTCTTTCTCCCCAAGGATTGCCCAGCCTACATTTCTTCCATGTTTGGAAATGAGATAGCTTCTATAACTATAGCTAAGCTATGGGCTTCCCTGTAATTTTGGTATCTCCAGGTAACATGGGGGGCATTTTATAGGGTTTCAAAGTCAGAAGCAATTTTACAAATTGATTTGTCAACATGTCAGAAAAAACACACCAGTAAATTAGTTTGTGTGTGTGTGTGTGTGTGTGTGTGTGTGTGTGTGTGTGTGTGTGTGTGTGTGTGTGTGTGTGTGTGTGTGTGTGTGTGTGATTCATTGACCTTGATGGATCACATATGAAAATGAATTACCCAATCTCTAGTACACACCAACAGCCACCAGTGCCTGTAATGTAATGTAATGTAATGTCTCTACTGATTGAATCCTGAACAGTGGGAATGCCTGCAGAAACTAGCAGCTGTATTGGGGATGCAGCGGACAGATTGCATTGTGGAGTGGGCAAATACCTTGGGCTACACTGGCAGGCAGGTTGGAGCAGCAGATAGCCTATGGTGAGTAGAAACTCTTCTGGCAGCATGGAGTGAATTGACATAATCTTGGAGTAGCAGTTGTAAGAATGATAAAAGTGAAGGAAAGGGCTGCCGAGTGAAGCATGGCAAACCTCATACTGTGAGCAGAGCTTACCTAAAAGGGATTTCAGGGAAGCCCAGCAATTGTAGGTTGACCTCAAGGAAAACAAGTCCCCCCCCCCTCCAGATCCAGGTCCCAGGTGTGAGTAGTGAGGATGGACAGTGTTCACTTCCTAAGAGAACACTCTCACACTGGCTATACCACTAGGTGGGAAAGACAGCAGTCCCATTGCCACTTAGAATCATAGAATCATAGATTTGGAAGAGACCTCAATGGCCATCCAGTCCAATGCCCTGCCATGCAGGAACCCCTATCACAGTACTCCTGACATATGGCCACCCAGTTTCTGCTTAAAAACCTCCCAAGAAGTTGACTCCACCACCCTCCATGGCAGCATATTCCACTGCTGAACAGCTCTAACTGCCATGAAGTTCTTCCTAATGTTCAAATTGTATATATTTTCCTGTAGTTTGAAACCATTGCCCTGATTCCTATCTCTGAAGCCATGAAAAACAAACCTGTCCCCTCTTCTGTGACATCCTTTCAAATATTTAAACATTGCTAACATATGCCCTCTCTGCCTTCTTTTTGTAAGGCTAAACATTACCAGCACTCTCAGGATGCTGATTAAAAATAATTTATTAAAAGAGCCCTACACATTTTGGCCAAAAGTGGCCTTCTTCAGGGACTTTTCACTATAGAAAAACATAACATTTAAAAGACATGTAGTCAGAGTAGTCAATGCATAAACAACATACAGAATGCAAACATTTCTGATCAAATGCACAGCTAACACCTTGAGTGCTAAAACAGCATACATAGTAGCCAATGTAAAAGTCAACTGAGTATTATAAGCACACTATAAAAGCAGTCTGACCTAGCTGCCTCTAACCATAGACTGACTTGTAATCACAACATTCTAGGTACTTTTCAAGTTACACTATTCTAAGGGAACAATCATATGGCATGTACATAATGGTGTTACTCTAGTCTACTCTAATCTTCAGCTGTGTAGCCAGTAACTGACTGAGAAGCAAGCCATCAAGCTGCCCTCAGAGTTTTCTTGAGCATACGTTAAGTGGTATGTATTATATTATTGTATTTATGCAAAATAGTATTTCTGTTCTGCTGTACAGTGGATGCTGATGTGAGAGAGTAAGAAAGATAAAGAGAATGTTTGATAACAAATGGTATACACAGATAATGGATAGATAATACACAGATGATAGAAACTAAGATGGCGGCGGCAGCAGCCACGCGGAACGCCTGCTCCGGCGTATCCTACCTTCTTCTTATTTTTTTGCTAGCTGCCATGTTTTCATTTTCATTTTTATTTTATGGGGGTTGTTAGGCTGTGGAGGGGACTTTTAGGGGGACTCGTTCACTTACATCAGGGGTCCACAAAGTTTTCAAACAGCGAGCCGGTCCACTACCCCCCAGACACCACTGGGGGCCGGACCACAGTCAAAAAAAAAAAAAAAAAGGCCAACATTTTAAATTGCCCCGCTTGGCTGCAGCCGGTGCCTCGGCCATCTTGGTGGCGGGTGGGAGAGGTGCGGGAGATCTTGCCATGGCCGTCCCCACTTTGAACTGCCCCACTAGCCAGCATGCCGACCATCTGGGCGGTGGGTGGAGGGAGTGGGGGAAGCGACATAGCCCACCCACCGCTTTGAACTGCCTCAGCAATAGAAACAGCTGCGGAGGCTGGCTTGCTCGCGAAGCCGGGGGTAAGTGTGGGGGGGTGTCTGCAATTGGTCCTGGGGGCCGGATTCAAGACCCTGGGGGCCGCATCCGGGGGGGGGGGCTCGGGCCTTAGGTTGAGGATCCCTGACTTACATCTTAGAACATCTACATCGAGCTAGAGCGAGCGACCCCCCACCCCACCATTTCACCTCTCTCCGGACTCAGACCTGCCTCCCGTTGCTGCTTTGCTGCTTTACCTCTCCTCTTGGTATGGGGTTCCTTCTTTGGGAGCCGCCATCGTGGCCATGGCCTGTGGCCCCCTCGTTGGAGCGCGGGGAGCCCCCCCGGAGTTGCCGCCGCCGCCGCCTCAGCCCCTCTGCCGGATCTCGTCATCTCTCCCGGCGTGGGGAGTTTGCCTGGGAGCCGTTGCCACCGCCGCGGCTTTGCCGAGCGACCTGCGGCCCTCTCGCTGCGGCAAGCGGGCCCCCCACCGGACTTTGCCATCGTTCCCGGCGTGGGGAGCCCGCCCCGGGAGTTGCCTCCGCTGCTGCTGTCTCAGCCCCGCCGGACCTCGTCATCTCCCCCAGCATGGGGAGCTTGCCCGGGAGCTGTTGCCGCCGCCGCGGCTCCTCGCTGAGCGACCTGCGGCCCTCCCGTTGTGGCAAGTGCCCTCCCGACTTCGTCACCTTCCCCGGCGCGGGGAGCCCGCCCGGGAGTCGCCGCTGCCGCCGCTGCTTCAGCCCCCGCCGGAGCTCGTCATCTCTCCCGGCATGGGGGGCTTGCCCGAGCGAACTGCGGCCCTCCCACTGCGGCAAGCGGGGGCCCCCGCCAGACTTTGCCGCCTTCCCTGGCATGGGGAGCCCGCCCTGGGACTCGCCGCTGCTGCCGCTGCTTCAGCCCCCGCCAGACTTCGTCATCTCCCCAGCGTGGGGAGTTCACCTGGGAGCCGTTGCCTCAGCTGCGGCTTCCCGTCGAGCGACCTGCGGCTTTCCCGCTGCGGCATGCAGGGCCCCCGACGGACTTTACCACCTCTCCCGCCAGATTTTGCCATCATTCTGGCGTGGGGACTCGCTCTGGGAGCCGCCGCCTGCCTTGCGGCCCCCGCTGGACTCTGCCATCTCCCCGGTGTGGGGAGTTCGCCCGGGAGCCGTTGTGGCCGCACTGGCTTCCCGTTGAGCGCACTGCGGCCCCCCGTGCGGCATGTGTGCCCCCTGCTGGACTGTGCCATCTCCCCCAGCATGGGGAGCCCACCTCGGGAGCTGCCACTGCCTCTGCTGCATCAGCACTCCACCGGATTTCGTCATCTCTTCCGGCGTTTCCCCAGTCAATTACCATCACTGTAGGGCTTTACTATGGAGACGGCACCATTGACTTACTCTGACTATCATTTCCTGGCTTTAACAGGCCTTCTCTGAGATCTTGATTGGTGGGGGAAGTTTGTGACCTGGGGGGTGACTGTGCTTAGCTCCGGACCCTGCCATGACATTGCTGGGCGTGGGTGGGTGGGAAAGTCGATGCTCTTTTTCCAACCACTGATGCTTGGGTTTATATCTGCTCGGCTCCCCTCTTGTCTTCCTCCCACCTCTAGACCCCATGTTCTTATCTTGTTTTGTTTTGCTTTGTTCTATTTTGGCATTTCGATTTGCTTTGTTTTGTTTGGTCATTGTATTTTTACACTATACTATATTGTATTTTTCTTTGAATTGTCTGTTGTATATATTATTTTTATCTTTTTTTTTGTACTCGCCATGGTTGCAGGGACTCATATACCAACAGTGTTGGGCCGTGGGCGATACGCTCCGAGTAGAAGGGTTAGTCAGATCAGAAGAACTAGGGTCAGGCATCTTGTGCCTGTCCCCCGTTCTGACCCCCCGACTCACTGCCACGTGTCCAGGAGTCATCCCACCAGCGCCTCCAACCTTTCCTACCTTCTTATGAACACCAGGTCAGTCCAGAACAAGATCCCCATAATTTTTGATTCCATCCTTGATGGGAGGGCTGACCTGGCTTGTATTACCGAGACCTGGGTGGGTGCGGAGGGGGGGGCTTCGCTCTCCCTCCTGTGCCCGCCCGGGTACCTGGTTCAAGGCGCGGGAAGGTTGGAGGGTCAGAGGGGTGGGGGGGCTGCCATCGTTTACAGGGACTCTCTTTATGTTTGCAGGGCCTCGACATTGGTAAGTCAAGGGCTAGAATGCCTTCACCTGTTAGTGGGACAGCGGGATAGATTTGGCATTGTACTGGGTTACCGTGCTCCCCGCAACCCAGCCCAATCCCTTCCAGAGCTCTCGGAGTTCATCGCCGCTGCACTCCTGAGGTCCCTGTGCCTGTTGGTCGTGGGTGACTTCAATGTGCATGTCGGTGATGGGCTCTCTGGTGCTGCTCTGGATTTCATGGAATCCATGGCTTCCATGGGTCTGTCCCAGCATATTTTATGTCCCACTCACAGGTCAGGCCACACCCTTGACCTGGTATTTTCCTCCATGTCGGGGGACTCTAGTCTGGAGGTAGGGGACATTGTTTCCCTACCTGTGTCATGGTCAGACCATTACCTGCTTTCTTTCTCCCTGTCGATCACGGCCCCTCCCCACGGGGACCCTTGGCCTCCTGTTTTGGCCCGCCCCCGAAGGCTCATGGATCCAGCTCGGTTCCGGGAAGCCTTCGGGGAGCTCACTGGTGGCCTGACTGATGCTCCGGCCGAGGCTGCGGCCAACCAATGGTTTGAAACAGCTGCTCGCGCCATCGACCGGATCGCCCCCAAGCGCCTTATCCATAGCAGAGCTCGATCTTTGCCGTGGTTTACGGCGGAGTTGAGAGCAATGAAGCAGGAACGGAGAAGGCTAGAGAGCAGCTGGAGAAGAAGTCGGACGGAGATTAATAAGACTGCTGTTGTAATCCAGACCAGGCGCTATTTCCGAGCGATCAGGGAGGCTAGGTCATCTTATTTCTCCCTGAGAATTGGTGAGGCCTCGAACCGCCAGGCAGAGCTCTTCAGGGTTGTTCGAGACCTCATCAATCCTGGTCTGGCTAGGCCTCCTCCTACTGATTTTTGTAGTGGGAATTTTGCAGTCTATTTTCAATCTAAAATAGAGGCCATCCGGACTGGCTTCGACTCCGGTTGCACTAGCCCCGCCCCGCCATCCCCAGTTCCAGGGCCACCTCTCTCTCCTCGGATGGATGAGCTGGGGCCTGTTACCCCTGCTGAGGCCTCCAGGGCTATGGCCCACTGCCGGCCCGCGTCCACCCCCTTCGATCCTTGCCCTGCTTGGCTGATAAAAACTGCCGGCGGGAGTATGGCCGAATGGGCTTCCATCATCGCCACCGCCTCCTTCAGTGAGGGTTTTTTTTCCATCTCGTCTGAAGGAGACAGTGATCAAGCCCATTCTCAAAAAATCTGGCCTAGCATCGGGCAAATTGGCAAATTACCGCCCGATCGCTAATGTCCCGTTCATGGGCAAGGTCATCGAGAGAGTGGCTGTGGTCCGGCTGCAGTCATTCCTGGAGGAGCAGCAGTGCCTTGACCCATGCCAATCTGGGTTCAGGCCCTACTGGGGGACCGAAACAGCTCTGGTCGTGCTGCAAGATGACCTAATCCGGGCGGCCGACAGGGGTTGCTCTACCCTGTTGGTTCTCCAGGATTTGTCAGCGGCCTTCGATACCGTCGACCATGGTATCCTACTGGATCGGCTCTCTGAGGTGGGAATCAGAGGCACTGCTCGCAGTTGGCTCCGTTCCTTCTTGGAGGGCCATCCCCAGTATGTTCAGCATGGGGGGGGGAGTTGTCGGCCCCATGGTTCCTCCCTTGTGGGGTTCCACAGGGGTCGTCTCTGTCCCCTATGCTGTTTAACATCTATGTGAGGCCACTGGCTGGGGTCATTAGGAGATTTGGAGTCTGCTGTTATCAGTACGCTGATGACACGCAGCTCTATCTCTCCTTTTCCACCTCTGCAGTGGAAGCTGTTCAGACTCTTGATGGGTGTCTGGATGCCGTATTGACATGGACCAGGGCGAACAGGCTCAAGCTCAACCCCGGGAAGACGGAGGTTATGTTCTTTGGGAACTCGCCGTCTGGGTATGGAGGTCCCCTTCCCAGTCTGGATGGGGTTTCCCTCCAACTTGCGGATAGGGTGCGGAATCTGGGCATGGTTCTGGACCCGGCGCTTACCCTGGAAGCTCAGGTGGCAGCCGTGTCCAGAACCACGTATTACCATCTTCGCCAGATAGCCCAGATCCGCCCGTACCTGGATGGCGACTCTCTGAGAACTGTGGTCCAAGCACTGGTGATCTCGAGGCTGGACTACTGCAACGCCCTCTACATGGGGTTGCCCTTGACTCTTCTCCGGTGTTTGCAGCGGGTACAAAATGTGGCTGCCAGGCTGGTGGTGGGTGTGCGTCGTTACGACCACATCACCCCAGTCCTGGCTCGCCTACATTGGTTGCCCGTTGCATCCAGGATTAGATTCAAGGTCCTGGTTTTAGTTTATAAAACCCTCCATGGCTTGGGCCCGGCCTACCTGTCAGAGCGTATCGTCCAGCGATCGACCTCGGCCCGACCTGTTCGGCAGTCACGAGCGCACTCGCTCCGGGTTGCCTCCCCTCGAGAGGCCCGGAAGACGCTCACGCGTAACCGGGCCTTCTTGGTGGCGGCCCCCTCACTCTGGAACACTCTTCCGAGTGATGTGTGCTCTGCAGAGTCCCTGCTGGCCTTTCGCAATCCTTGAAAACGCTCCTTTTTCGCGAGGCCTTTGGCGAGTACTAACTAATTTTAATTAATTTCTTTTTTTCCCCTTTTTCTCTTGCCGCCATCAATACCGCCCTTTTTTTCTTTTTTTTTCTTTTTCTCTTGCCGCCCCAAGTAATTTGCCTCCTTATAGATGGCGATGCCAGGGAATTCACGTGTGCTGTGATTTTAATTGTTTTTAATTGTTTTACTGTTCCTATTGCTATTTGCTTGTATTCAATATATTGTATTACTAACGTGGCGCTTGCCGCTATTCTGTCAGCTGCCCAGAGTTCCTCCGGGAAGATGGGCGGGATACAAATGCAATAAATAAATAAATAAATAAATAAATAAATAAATAAATTAATAAATAAATCCTGTATCTTTTTGAGTAGAACCCATTGAGAGTGGTGTCTGTAAAAATGTTCCTTTGGGATAAGTAATTGCTTAATATATCTGAAGTGTCAAGACATACAGAGAAGAATATTAAGTTGTATGTAAATTGTTTGGAAGCAGTTGTAGATAACACTCACATACATGTAAGCATATAGGTGCTACCTTAGATGTAAAAGCAGCATGGTATGCAATTAAAAGGTTCTTGTATCTGGGATTATCATTCCTCCTTACTCAGACTAGAGTAACATCATTATGTACGTGCCATATGATTGTTTCCTTAGAATAGTGTAACTTGAAAAGTACCTAGAATATTGTGATTACAAGTCAGTCTATGGTTAGAGGCAGCTAGGTCAGACTGCTTTTATAGTGTGCTTATAATAGTTGACTTTTACATTGACTACTATGTATGCTGTTTTAGCACTCAAGGTGTTAGCTGTGCATTTGATAAGAAATGTTTGCATTCTGTATGTTGTTTATGCATTGACTACTCTGACTACATGTCTTTTAAATGTTATGTTTTTCTATAGTGAAAAGTCCCTGAAGAAGGCCACTTTTGGCCAAAATGTGAAAATGTGTAGGGCTCTTTTAATAAATTATTTTTATCAGCCTCCTGAGAGTGCTTTTTCCCTCACGACCATTGTTCGTGAATGCTCCAGTTTTTTTCACCTTGGTAAACATTACCATCGCCCTAAGCCACTTCTCATGAGAAATTCCTTCCAGACCCTCAACCATCTTGGTCGCTCTCCTCTGGACCCATTCAAGGTTGTCAACATTGTTTTTAAATTGAGGCACACAGAACTGGACACAGTACTGTAGGTGGGGTCTTACCAGAGCAGAATAGAGTGGCACTATCACTTCCTTTGATCTAGACCAGTGATGGCGAACCTATGGCACAGGTGCCAAAGGTGGCACTCGGAGCCCTTTCTTTGAGCACCCGACATTGCCCCTTCATAGCCACCTGTATACAGGATAAATTACTATATTGGAACTTTGCAAAAAAAAAAAATTAGTGGGTTTTGAATTGCTGTTTGGGCACTCAGTCTCTAAAAGGTTTGCCATCACTGATCTAGACACTATGCTTCTGTTGATGCAAGCAAGAACCACATTGGCTTTCTTGGCTGCCTTGTCACACTGCTGACTCATGTTCAATTTGTGGTCCTCCCAGACTTCCTTATCCTCTATCACATGACTACTTTGTTTGAAAAAAACTGGTTGAATTATTACTCTCTTATTTCCACCATGTAATAGAGCCTAAAAATATCCACTGTGATTATTCAGTGAGATAGAGAAAAATAATAATCTTATGCTTTTTAATTGCATCCAAGAAACCTTAGGAAAAGTTACTTTTTAGGACTGCAGCACTTAGAATTTTGCAGGCAACATGGCCACTGTATTTTGTGATATCTCTCCTTGGTCTTGCTTCTGCTTGCTTGAGAATCTGGAGGTTTTTAGACAGAGAAAATCAAAACAGATATGAAAGGCTGCAAGTCATATGGCAAAATCTTTTTGACAGTAGCAGGTGCATAATTCTCCTTTGTTTGATAGACATAAATCTCTAGGATTGCTAACAACAAGAAGGGAAAAAGTTTCCCTCATTTCACTGATGTGTGCTGATTGCGGTGTAGGGGTTGCATATTTCCTTTTAAATCAAATCGTACTATTTCAGAGATATAATTCATTTGCTCTGAGCAGAGAAAAGAAGCAACTGTTATTGCATATTACTAACTTCTCCAGGACCACAGCCATCCATCAGGTTGTGAAGGAAATCTCATTCAAAAACTCTGGCACAGTCTAAATGTAATCAATATATGTTGTAATGAGCCTGACACTGAGCATAAACAATCATGTAATATTGTTAAAATCAAAAGCCATTGAGGAATATAACTTTAGTAAAACTGAAGCTCAGTTCTCCCTTCCTCTTTGCGCTATAGATGAGCTGACAATCAAAAATTATTATTCTTTCCTGCATTCACAGCATGAACCTGCCCACAGGGACAGCTCTTATTACAAACAGTTATCTGGAAGTTGAATTGTGAATGATGACTTTCTCTTCCTGCTAACCAGGTTGCTAGTTGTTAGTCTTGTCTGCCTCTCAAGACTCCCTAGGTCATGATTTTCTTTTTTTATTAATGCCAATCCTGTTCCTGTCTGCATATTTCACAGTATTGAACAATATTGCATATAGTTTAATAATAGTTACAGCAGCTAGGACAGAAGGCTAGGGTTAGGGTTAGAGTTAGGGTGTTGATACTTGTCAATATGAGCTCATGAGCTCAAGCCCATGCCAATTTATATGAACGTGTACCTCTAGACACAGAGATATCCACAAAAAGGGGATGGAGAATCTAAATTACTTTTATTATTTTACAATACAGAGATGGATGCACTGAATCCCAGAGGTACACACAACAGCTGGAATGCAGTTCTTAATGTTTAACATAAGCCTCTGCCCTTGTAAATATGCCAGACATTCTGCCCTGGGAGTGAGAAATGAGCAAGGTCACAACTGATCACATGGTTCCAATTTGACCAGTTGTGTGATGCTTTGGTAGTAGTGCTTTGTATATAGAACCACCACCTTGGCACAATTGCAGCTACTGCATGTATAATATCAAGCTACATTCATTTTGGTTGATGAAGGTGGATTACACTAACATTCCATGATTAATTTTCTCTATCTCACTGAATAATTCCAGTGGGCATCATTGTCTAGACAAATATTCTTCATATTTGTAGCTTTTGGTTAATGATGAGGTGTACTTCTTGGGTCTGAAGAGGTGGAGCTGTCCATAGGTGGCATTAAAATATAGCAGTTAGTATTTAAGGTGCCACAATATTTTTGTCCTCTTTATTTTTGCAGTGTATGCACTCATCCAAGACAGTATTAGTTCCACAAAGTTGAAAATTATTCAAGATTACTGACTTCTTGTTAGTTGCATTTTAGCTTCGTGAGATTTCTAGTTTAAAGAAGTAAATGTTAGAAATTATTACAGATATGCAGGACTATCAAATATACATTATAAACTATTCCAATATGGCATTATTCAATGAGTTCAGAATATTTAAGTGTCCAAATAAACCATCCATATATTTAAATGCTTATACTCGTCCTTATAGTAGAAAAATAATTAGATTTTTTTCAGTGAAAATTTCAAATGTCATTGAACTTTTTTGTTCTATGACACTTTGGTGTGTTTTCTTTGGCTCAGCTGGCTACAATGTATGTTTCTTCAAGGAGTTACTCATTAGCTCATGTACAGTATATGGATCATTCTTTCAGTCTATAGTAAACTTTGGGATAGAAAGAAGGCAAAGCACTATGCCTTTTTTGAAGAGTTTGTTTTCCCCTACACCATCAATGTTTTATTTCCAGGCAAAAGTAAAACAAAAATCGAAAAATATTTTATTCATTGTTTGAGTGTTTTTACCCCACCTTTCTCTGGAAAAGGACCCAAGACGGCTTAAAGTAATGAAGGACATTATACAGTCCAGTACATTTAAGACATATTCAAGTTTGAGAACAGGGAATTAAGGGTCATCTTACAGCAATAAAAGGTAACATTAAAGGTAAAAGAGAATGTGAGCAGCTAAAGAAAAGAGTAAAAATTCCATCATGAGGGGTGGCCCTAACAATGAAAACACCAGTGTATTTATGAAGTTATTATGAGGAATGGAAACTAACATTGAAAACATAGTGTCACTGCAGTCACACAAGGAAATATATAAACACAAAATTATAAGTGGTTATAAACACAAAGTCTGTGTAGTCATGTATGGTATAGTTCAGGTAGTCCACCATTCAGGGAAAGCTTGCCTGAAGTGAAAGGTCTTTGCCTGTTTCTGGAAAGACTGCAGAGCTGGGGCAGTCCTAGCCTCTAGTGGGAGGGAATTCCAGAGTCTGGGCTCAGCAACTGAGAAGGTTTTCCCCCACAAGATGTACCTGTGAGGGTGGCAGGATGGAGAGAAATGCCTCTCCTGATGACCTTAGCACCTGAGCTAGTTCATACTAAGATTTGATCTTAGAGGTAGCTTGGATCTAGCCTATATAGTGCTTTGCATGTTAAGATTAGCACTTTGAATTTTGCTTGATAGCTGATTCACAGCCAGTGGAGCTGCACTAATAAGGATGTAATGTGATCACATTACAGTAGTCTAGCTGGGACATCACTATGGCATTTGTCACCATGGTCAGAGGAGGTTTCTCAAGAAATGGGCATAGCTGGCATATTAGTTTTAATTGTGCAAATGCACTCCTGGCCACAACTATGACCTGGACATCTAGGCTCAAGTAAGAGTCCAGGAGCACCCCCAAGCTGCACACCTATTTTCTCAATTGGAGGGTGATCTCATCCAGTACAAGTTGCATCCCTATCCCCTGTTCTCCCTTTTGACTGACCAGAAGCACCTCTGTCTTTTCTGGTTTTAATTTCAATTTTTTTCATCCTCATCCAGTTCATTATTGAAGCTAAACACTAATGTAAAGTCGAAATAGCAGCTCAATTCGAATATGGAGGTGACAAGAGGTAGAGTTGAGTGTCATTGGCATACAAAAGAGGAACAGGTTGATACCATTAGTCTACTAGAAAATTCACAAAAACATTGCTAATATTTTGAGGGTGAAACCCCCTTCCTCAGAGCAGTATCAATAGGTTATAACATTGCAAAAGCTGGATTTGCCAGAAGTTATTTCTTAGATGTAAGGTCCTTGGCAAGATGGAAAAAAAGCCAGGCAGTTTCTTAGTTGAGGCTCGGAGCTTGGATTTCTTAGGCTGTATCTGAAATGAAGGGAGGGAGGTATTTTTATTGCCTCAATCATTCCAAAGACATGTCACGAATCACATACATACTGGTGGCACAACCCCAAAACTACTGATAATCTTTCTTCCCCAGTGGATTCATAAAAATGTTAAAGAACATAGGAGACAGAACAGAACCCTGAGGGACTCTACAGGTCAGAGGCTGTGGTGCCAAACATGAATCACCTACCGCCACTTTCTGCATTCTGTCCTGCAGGAAGGACTGTAGTACCCCCAATTCCCATTTCAGAGAGACGAATCAGTAGGATGCTGTGGTCTATAGTGTCAAAAGCAGCTGGGAATTCTAATAAAACCAAAAGCAACACAGATCCCCTATCCAATACCCTGTGTAGGTCAACCAGTGTCATCTCAGTCCCATGGCCAGACTGAAAGATAATTTATCTCATGCAGAAACATCTGGAGCTACAAGGCTACAACCCACTCTATCTAGTATTTTCCCCCAAAATGGGATATGTCATACTGGTTGATAATTGTTCAGTATTGTTGGATCTAAGGTGGGCTTTTTAAACAGTGGTTTTACTATTGCCTCCTTTAAACATGCTAGAATTCTGTGCTGTTGCAAGGAGGCATTCACTACTGTTCTTAACCAGTCTGCCACACCTTCTCTGGCAGCTTTTATGATCCATGAGAGGCAGGAATCCAAAAGACATGTGGTGGCCCTCACCTCTCCAAGGGTCCTGACCACATCATCTGTCTGTAGGAACTGAAAGTCACCCATTAATGCAGTACAAGCGGGGGGGGATATTATTTACAGACTCTGATTCAATACCAACATCCAAGGTAGTCCAGATCTGTTCAATTTTGTCTGTAAAGTGTTGTGCACATTCCTCACAGCATGTTACAGAGTGGTCTGTGTTATCCACCCATGGGTCTGCATTAGAGATGGGCAGGAAATGATTTTTTTTGTTTCATTACAGAACAAAACAAACATGAAGTGCCATTTTAAAAAATGAAATGAAAATGACCAGCTGGTCGGCGCTAGACTTAAAACAAAGAGTGCCTACTTGGGTGGGCCAGCTGGTTGGTGCTAGTGGGGGGGAAAGCACTGACCCGACCTGTGGGCCAGCTGGTCGGTGGTAGAGGGGAAGCAAAAAAATAAAAATAATTTAAAAACTGCAAACTGGTGGGGCTGGTCAGCTATAAAAAAAGAAACAAAATGAAGAACAAAATGTTTTTTTAATCATTTTGTTCCAAATAAAATAAATAAAAATAAATAAATAACAAAACAAAACACCATTTTGGCATTTCGTGCCCTTCTCTAGTCAGCATGTAGCAGACCTTTTGACTATTTGGAAAAGCTCCGCTGTGTGATTTTATGCCGAAATAATGGTAGTAGAGAAAAATGATATATTTGCAATTTCCACTGCCTTCGAATAAGCCTTCCAAAGGTCATTCACTGTTTCTTTATCTGTTTCAATCTGACTTCTCTGCCTGCACCTTTCAGGTCTACAGGCCGCCTGTTTCAATTTTGCTAGAATGGCCTGAGAGAAGGGTATCATCTGGCAATCTCAAATGCCAGGAAGTTTCATATGGGGAGATACATCTATTGATCTTGAATAAGTGATTAATATCTTTTATTTGTATTGGTTCGGTGAATAGTTCTCATAACCAGCAGCCACCGGTAGACATAGTGTGGTTGTTTGCTATTCAGATGCCTCCTGTGTGGGCTTAAAGGCAAAATAGCAATTTTGTATGATTGATAAATAAACAAAATGTTCCAGAAGGCATGACCAAACTACAGTAATCCCCTGCCAGATCGCGGTTCATGTACCATGGTCTCAGTATACCATGGATTTTTAATTTGCTCTGCCACTTCCACCCCCTCCATCTTGAAGGGCGAGGGAAGGAAAGACAATGGAGATGCTGAGAAGCTGCCGCTGCCCCAGCTAAGGCTGAGACAAAATGAGTTAGTTCACGGCCACCACCACCCCACCTTCCTTTTCACTCGGCACTTTGGCAGGGCTGGGAAGGAGAGGGAAGGAGATGGACAAGCAGTGAGGGAAAAGGAAGGGAGCGGTGGTGTGGCTGAGATCCCTTTCACTTCACTAAAGGAAGGGCGAGAGAGAAGATGGACAAGCCACTGCTGCCGCCTGCCCCACCTAAAGCTGAAGCAAAATGAGTCCATTCTCGGCCACCACCACCCCACCTTCCTTTTCCTTCACACGCTCGCTTGCTTGGAACTTTGACAGGTCTGGGAAGGAGAGGGAAGGAGCTGGCCAAGCGACGAGGGAAAAGGGGAAAGGGAGGGAGGGGCAGTGTAGCTGAGACCCCTTTCACTTCACTAAAGGAAGGGCAGGAGAGAAGATGGATAAGCCACCACTGCCGCCTGCCCCAGCTAAAGCTGAGGCAAAATGAGTCCGTTCTTGGCCACCACCACCCCACCTTCCTTTTCCTTCACACGTTCACTCACTTCGCACTTTGTCAGGGCTGGGAAGGAGAGGGAAGGAGCCGGACAAGCGAGCAAACAAGAGGAGAAAGGGAAAGGGAGAGTGGATGGTGTGGCTGAGAACGGATGTGACATAATATGCAGATGCCTTCACCAAGATTAAGTCTGCATATCATGGATTTTCATTTATTGCGGGTGGCTGAGGAACGTAATTCCTGTGATCAGTGGGGGACTACTGTATACTGTTAGGGTTTTCGATGTGTTTACACTGGAAATGCAATACATGTTGAGTCAGAGAGTATTTCTTCAGGCTGGTGTAGATGAGGCATGCAGATTCAGATGTTAATTCAAGTATGTCTCTTTTTCTGGCACTGTGTTGGTCTCTTGAAACTTGCTTCTCAGATGGTGGGAAATAATTGCAAGCTTTTCTGTGAGTATGCTAGTCTCCACAGTACTTCTGGGTGTGTTTTCCTTGGCTCATTTGACCTAATTTGTTCTTCAAGGAGTCTTTTACTAAATTTGCAGATTTTGTGGATCATCTCCTAGTCTATAGTAACCCTTGGGGAAGGAGAAAGAGCTGTGTCTTGCAGAGTATATTTGGAGGCTTTCTAATGAGGAACTCTTTAAGCAGATTCAGCCAAATATGCATGAAAACATTTCTGATCTTTTCACGTATGTCTTACTGAAATGTGGCTGGGGAACAGGGATCAAATGCATGCCACATGCCGAAAGTATTATAATCCCTCATGCTTTCAGGCTATAGCAGGCATGTCCATACTTTGGCTATCCTGATGTTTTGGAACACAACCCCCAAAATTCTAAGTTTAAATTGCCAATGACAAATCTATGTAGAGCTCCTCATGGCTCAGTGGTTAAACAGGTATTGCAATTGTAACTGTGCTCACTGACCTGGGGTTCAATTCCAGGTAGGGGGCCCAAGGTTCACTCAGCCTTCCATCCTCTAAGGTTGGTAAAATGGGTATCCAACTATCCATCTTGCTGGGGAGGCAATCTGTAGCCTGAATACTTGCAAACTGCCCAGAGTGCTCTAAGCACTATAGGGCAGTATATAAGCAGCAGCCCCCCCCCCCCTTTTTTTCTCATGTTGAACCAAGGCAAGCATGCAGGGGAAGAGATCATTCAGTGGTTTAGGTCTCTGACTGCCAAGGCTGGGAGTCCAATTCCCCACTTTGACTCCTTGACATGTGCTGGACGCAATGATCCTTCAGCTCTGAAATTCCAAGATGATGGTGGTGGCGCTGCTGGTGGTGGTGGTGGCGGTGGTGAGATATAAGGCCATCTAACAGTATGACAGGGGAGAACAGAACCAATATGGTGTCCCTTTCCCCATTCTACATGCACACTAGTTCAAAACAAGCAATGTGGTAGAATTAGAGATTGGCATGAATCAGAAGAATGGTGATTAATTTTGATTTGTGATTCATCAAGGTCAATGAATCACAGAAAACAAATCAACTTGTATATTAATTGTTTTTAATTTAAAACCATGTAAAATTGTCTCCAAGGCACTTGGAGACATCAAATAGGCAATGAAGCCTCCCATAACTTGGTGAGATGCACTGTGGACTTATAGACAGAGTTTAGTAGACACAATCATGGCTTGACACGTGGAGATGTAAAACATGGAACGTATATTAAAACATGTATGGAGAAACATAGAAACAATTCAATGTGACATAGATTCCAGCAACATAACATGACAGCAGAACATGACAAAGTTAAGTGATCCAACTTATATAATATGTCATCTGTTTGTAAACTCATATTTCCTATGAACAATCAGGATCCAGATTACATCATGCACCACTTCATTATACTTGAGACATATGTCTTACATATGTTTTACAAATACACGATCTACATTACTCAGCTCCTTTCAACCTTTTCGTACAACAAGATTTAGTGTGCTACATCAATTTTATACGGCAAATTAAATGCAGCATATATAATTTTTAATATAGAATTAAAAAATCAACTCCTCTACAAGCCCTCCAGATATGGTGAAATCTGAGTTTCAGATGTATGAGATATACCTACAAATTACAGCCCATAAGGAAAGTGCCCTTTAGCAACTGGCTTGGGAATACCCAGTATTCCCCAAATTTGTAGAGAAGAGTTTTGTGCTATTTAATCAGCCAGCAGAAGCAAATACTTATTGAATAAACAGTTAGCCAGAGACTGAGTTTTCTTAAAACCAAACAGCTATATTACATATGAACAAAAATATATCACAGCATCACAGAACTTATACAAAGTTCAACATCATAACAGCATAACAACATTCAGTACATATGACAGAATATATGGCAGAGAAACTAAGTGGGTGCCTTACTCACAGAAGGCCCAATGTACATTGATTTACAGAACAGTTTTATACATGTGTCTGTCCAATCATGAATGACATTACCTCATAGCTATTGAAACCCCTTGCATCAGCCAAAATTCATTATGCTCATTCTTAAGATCTGTACTCCATTAGAAAAAACTATACATTGAGTCATTGTGACTGCACTTTTACACACTCCATCTTTAAATCAATTAAATACATATCAGATATATATAGAACATCCTGTCTAATACATGTATTTCACTAACTAATATCTGGCAAATCTTCACTGCAAATTTGGTCTCTAAGTGCCTTGGGGCCATTTTACAGCCCAACAAATCGCTAAAAAGATCATCAATTTACGAATACGAATACAAAATCTTTAATACGGCCGTAGGCCAACATCCAAATACTATATACAGGAGCAAGTTAAAACATACTACATTTCTAAAAGAATTAGGTACAAAGTTAAAATGGCCTAACAGAAAATATAAACACCTTTCACTCACATCTTAATTTGAAGGGGAGCAAGAAGGGAAAAGAGAAGAGAGGAGAGGAAAAATCCCACTGATAATTAAGGTTCTATCCTTATTTTGTTAAAACCTTCCCCTCCCGGATTTTAATAGCAGCAACTAAAATTTTTGCCACATTATGCAAAGTGTCTGAATTTTGTCGTGATAGAAGTAATAGGGTATAAAATGCCTCAGAACGCCCAGGGAACAATTTTAATTGGGATTCAATGAGTCTTCTTCGGATATCAGAGTAAAGCTGGCAAGACAGGAGAACATGGGTTACAGTTTCTATTGTACCTGAATTACAGGGGCATTTGCGTTGAGAGTATGGAGTTTTCTTAAACTTCTCTTCCAATACTGCAGATGGTAATACATTTAAGCGTGCAAGGGTATAGGCTCTGCAATGTTTTTTAATTGGTAGCATGAAGAGATAAGCGGCTGGTTTAAAGGGCAATAGTGCTTTATCCAAAGAGATGTTATTTGAAGTTGCCCCCAGGTCATGCTGCCTCTCAACCTCCATAATACGTTGTTTAAGCATTTGGTTTGCTGCATCTTAGCCCATTTGGATTACACAGTCCTCTGAGAATCCATACATTATGAGTTTGGCAGACAAAGCTTTCATCCAGCATGATAGATGGTTGTCCTGTAGGATTAGCGTGGTTACGCCTCTTGGAAAGAAGGATAACTTCAACCAAAATCTAAAAATGGTTATCCAAAACCTTGCTTCTACTTTCGGGAGCCCAACCTCCAGCCGCAAAACTGCATTGGTGACACAACGTGGTACCTGGAGGATTGCTCTCAGAAATCTTGACTGGACCCTTTCAATAGGAGTAAAAGAAGGATAGGGACCTAACTGTGCACCGTAAAGGAGTTGGCTGATGGATTTGGCTTGGAATACCTTCAAGGCTGCGGGGATATACTGCCCACCCTTGGTGTAGAAAATTTTTAGGATTGCAGAGGCTGATCTCTGTCCTGATTGGGAAACATGGTTAGCGTGCACCCTACGAGAGCCATTTGCTTTGAAAACTGTGCCTAGATATCTGAAGACTTTAGTTTGTTCAATTTTGTGGCCATTTACTACCCATTTGTAGAGTTTTGGTCTTTTTGAAAATACCATAATCTTGGTTTTCTCATAGTTAATTTGAAGATTATTCTCTTTAGTGTAGTGTGTCAGGGCACCCAATGCCCTCTTCAGACCAATAGGTGTCTGTGACAGTATCACCACATCATCAGGATACAGCAACACCGAGAGGTTTCTGTTTGCTAGCTTTGGAGGATGGAAATCAGCCTGACTAAGGGCCTCAACCATTGAGTTAATATAAAAATTAAATAATAGTGGTGCCAATATACATCCCTGCTTAACTCAGTTATGTGTGGGTACTTTGTCAGATAGGTGACCTTTCTTCATATTGGTATTTTCATGAAGTTTATAGATGAGCAGTAAGAGGCACCGATCAATTGTAGAGGCCTCTAATTTGCACCACAGTTTATTTCTTGAGATGGAGTCAAAGGCGGATTTAAGATCAATGAATGCTCCGAATAAGGATCCTTTAGTTTTACTAGTATATTTTTCAACTAGATGATGTAGAATCAGGGCTTGGTCCATGGTAGATTTTCCAGTTCTGAAGCCAGCTTGTTCCTCAGCCAGGATATTTTCCGATTCCAGCCAGCTAAGTAGTTTCCGGTAGAGATGTCTTGCATATAGTTTGCTGGCAATAGTTAGTAAACTGATTGGGCGGTAATTTGCAAGATTATCCTTTTTGCCCTTCTTGTAAATTGGAATAACAATAGCTGTACTCCAGTCTGAAGGGATGTGGGCATTCTGGTCTATATACGTAGAGAGGTTTGCCAGAATTGGGGCCCACCAATTTATATTTCTTTTTATGAGCTCAGGAGGAATGCCATCACACCCTGGGGCTTTCTGTGATTTGAGCTGGGATGCCAGATCAGTTATTTCAGCTACTGAAACTGGAGGCCAAGCTGGTAGGTTTACTTTGATATGCTCTATATGGAAGGCAGATGGCTCCTTATTTGCATATAGTTTGTAAAAATGGGCCTCCCACACTTCAACTGGAATGTGACATTCTAATTGTGCTGCACAGTTAGACATAGCTAATGAAGTAAGCCGCCAAAAAGCACTGTCATCTTTTTTGATAACTGCCTTAAAATGTTGTTCCCAAGCCTCATGTTGAGCATTGTTCTTTTTATCCCTTATTAATTCGTATTCATAAAGATTTCGTTTCAATCATCAATTTGTGTTCATTGGGGTATGATTTAATATGAATACAAATTGACAAATTAGTGTTTTGTGAACAAATTTTGTACTTGATTTTTAATTTGTGCCCAACTCTACTTCAGGTCTTTAGAGAACTTATAGTCATGGAAACAAAAGTACAGTTCCTGTTTCCCCTGCTCCAGGAACTCTAGGCCATCTCCAAATATGTGTGGGGTGGAATCATTCCCAGATCCTATCATTATGGCACATGAAGATAAACATCAAATAGTATTATGCTTAGATATGGGCATGAACTTCAGTGCCACATGTTCCACAGCCTGTGACTCACTCACCAATTGGAGAGCAGTTCTCTCCTCCTCTTCAGATGTTTTAACAGTTCATCACTACCAAAGAGAGAGTACGGAATTTGAACAGTTACACAACAGCACAATCTCTGTATGGTTATAAGACACAGTGTAATAAATTCAGTAGCTAAACATACAGTCTACTCACTCCCTTATGACATTGGCTGAGCCAAGTGTATTTATATAAATATACAGACTTATATAATATCATAGATTCTTACAATAATAGTACGCACATGCTGTATATCTAAGTCACCCTTTGTCTGTAATATGAGTAATGTCCAAAATAACTGGTATAGTCCAGGACAGTTATTGATGGGCCATTATTATCCATAGAGGATACAAATCAATGAGCCCTGAACTTGTTACACAGTCCACTGACTCATTACATAGAGTAAACTTTCTCAAAAGCTCACCCTCCCACACTGTAGGTTCCTAACAGTCAAGATAGTGACATACCACAGATATTCACCAAGATTCTACAACTAGATAAGGCCCTAGCACTTAGTTATAAACATAAATACTAACCTTGTCATGTATCTGCTGGGAACATAAATGTTATCTTATCAGTGTATCAAAACCAGTCTCTCAACTAAAGAGCATCCTGTGAGAAACAGGTTTATAAACCTACACCTGCATAACTCTTAACAATTCTTAAAGGGACCTAGGTCCCTATACCATCCTGACAATACTTAAATGAATACTGAACTATTCACAATAGCATTCAAGCCAGATCGGCTAAGGTTATAAATCCAGAAGGCTTCATTTTGACATAGTTCTATTTGGATATCAGTGTGGTTAAATAGATTTGTAGTATACTTGTAGATCACACAAAACTTTTCTTACAAAGAATCATTCAATAATTAAATTTGGATGATTATCTGTTTTTAAAAAATGCTCTACTAGATGGGTCCCCTTAATCTAGTTTCTGATACATGAGCAATGTTCCAAAATTCATGCTCTGGTAGCTTCATACTTATACTCACATTAATTTTTGGGCAGGGGCATATGATGTTATGCACCTCATTGTTTGTGTTGCATGTACTCAAATGATTGAGAGGAGCAGTATATGCACTCTAAATAAATAAAAGACATCCTGTGTGTGGATGGTCTGTTTTCACAAAGAGCCAGGCACATTTCAGTCTATGTGCCCTATACTGGGCTGTCTTAATGACTTCTATTGGGTAGAAGATGATTGGCCCCAGTCCAAAAGTTGGGAACAGAACATGTTGCTCCCCATTTGCCAGTCCAATGTAGAGGTGGGGTTCCACTTGTCAGCCGACTGAAAGGAAGACGATTCTTAAGATGAGTTGGATGAAATGATTGATAATGATGTAGATGAGAATTGAGGTCTATAGGTTTCTTATGCATCCTCACTGCCGGTCCATCAGCAGTAACTAGAAATGGAAATCTGACTAGATGCCCTAAGCACATCTGATCTTGCCTGATTTTGGAAGCTAAGCAGGGTCGGCCCTGGTTATTATTTGGATGGGAATCCACCAGGGAATACCAGGTGCTGTAGACGCCTGGAGTAATAACTGGCAAACCACTCCAGTATTCGTGCCAAGAAAACTCCATGGACATGGGATCACGAAGAGTCAGTCACAACTGTAATGATGCAATACAATACAACTTGAAAGGTAATCCTATATGAATCACAGTGGGTAGAGAGTTTGTGGATGTTATGAAGAGCAACCCATTGGCAAATTTGTGTCACTGTTGCTGTAGCTTTGTAGACCATAAAGATGTCATCAGTATATAGATAATACATTTCTATATTCTCCAAATAAGGTTATCTATATTGTTAAATAAATATACCACCCCAAGTGGCCCTGTTATAAAACCAAGTATAAAAATGTAATAAATAAGTAAATAAATAAATATCTGTTCCCAAGCACCCATTAATAAATTAGTTACAGAAAGGGCAAACATACTGCCCATGGCTACCCTGATACTTGGAGATAAAAAGTCTTGTCAAATCTAATTTTTATTTTCATAATATCTATTATATCCAACAAGAAGTGGGTAGAGGCTCCTGAACTGAACATGAATCAAGTTAAGGCATCCATAGTCAAAATACTGATTTTTCTGGGATGACCTGTCCCTCTCTTTTTTTGGATAAAATCAATGTTATCCTTAATGTATGAAGGAATCAAAGGAACAAAAGGTTGTAGGAAGCTGTCTATATATTGTGAAAGTTGTTCCAGAAGTGAAGGAGAGGAGGACACATAGGACAACCTGCAGGAGGGGAATCCCAGTTTGTGAATCGGATGCAAATTGATCAGAAACTTGCCAGTTGATTCCAGGATGTTTCCCTCCAATACTGCTTCTTGTATAGTTAATTTAATTATTCTAATGATATGATCAGTGAGATCTCTGTCCAGTTGTTGATAATCAGATTAGTTGTCAAGTAGGCTGTGAGTCACCTGTAAATAATCCAATGTGTCCAGGACCACTATAGCTCCTCCATTATCAGCAGGTTTAATAACAACGGTGCTGCCGTTACTTAAGTTGTAGCATTGACCCCTATGTGATTTTTCTAAAGCATCCAGATGCCTCATAATCAATTTTTCAGTAGTAATTGCCATATTCGATACAGGTGGCATAAGCCTGGATTTAGGATGAAATTTATCGCTATGTTCCAGAGGAGTGTCTGCAAAGAAAAGGCATAATTTCTAGAGCCTACTGAAATTCCGTAGGGTTTCTAGATCCCCCAGAAACAGATCATCCAAGGGGCCCAGGAATAATGACCAGGATTTTTACCCTATTAAGGGAGAAGGAGGAGGCCCTAGTAACTGACATGTCCAGTAGGCCACTCAGACTTGGAAATCATATTACTGAACAGAGGTTTGAGGTTTTTTCCAGTTCCAAGTTATGCCCTTTTTGTACTAGAGTCAACTTGTGTATTTAAATTATGGATTTTACTTGGGGATACTTCCAGGATATTGCCATAAAATGCTTTTTAGACTCCTATACCATGTCACTTTAAATACAGATTAAATTTGTAGATAAACCATGTCCAAAAATGTCACCCCACGGCCACTGGGCTTTTTGAAAGGAAAAAAAGAAAAAGAAAATTGGGTAATGCCCCCTTAAGCGAGGTTTCCAAGACCTACAGGAGAGGTAGGGAATTTTTTGCCTCGCTTAAAAAAATCCACCTTTTAAAGAGGCAGACATCATGGAACCACATAGATGATCCAGTTTTCTTTTCTCCCCCTCTAATAGCGCCGACCGGCTGTTCCTGGGGCTGGTTGATTTTTTAAAAAAACTTCCCCCCACCCCTAGCACCAGTCAGCTGGTTCTCTTTCTGGTCTGGCCCTTTTTTTTTACATTTTAACCCCCCACCCTCCTAGTGCCAGGCAGCTGGCTGATCGGGCATTTCATTTTTCTTTTAACTTTCCCCCACCCCTAGCACCAGTCAGCTGGTCCTGCAGCTGGTCTGGCACTTTTTTAAAAATTCCCCCCACCCTCCTAGCACCAGCCAGCTGGCAATCTCACTTTTTAAAAAACTTCCCCACACCAATAGTGCCAGTCAGCTGGTCCTCAGTCACGTGATGGGAGGAAGAGGAAAAGCCAGACCTTTCAAAGATCTGGATCTTCCCCAGGTGATATAGCCTTAGATGTTTCTTATATGGCGTTTTTGCTGTTTTGTGATTGCTTGATCAGCATGGCGGCAGGAGCATAGGCTTGCCTGTCTCACCTCTTTGTCTGAGTGAGCAATAAAGGAGGCAGGGAAGGGAAGCCCATTCTCCTTCCAGGGACTGGATGAACAGCCAAAGAGGAGGAAGAGGAGGAGGACACGTGTCAGCTGGTGAATAGGCAATCCAGCCAGGGAAGCAGGGGGAAGGAAACTGTCAATAACCTCCAAAAATGAGATTCGTGCCCATCTCTAATCAGAATACTATTTATTTCATAGCTATCTCTAATTTATCTTTTGCTTCTAGATTGAGAATAATGAAACTCTGTGCTCATGTGCTAAATCATTAAAAAAAGTTTATGTCAATATCTGGAGTCATCTATTGGAACATGATTTATGTAGGTTGCTTTTTCTTGTCCTGCTGATTATTTTAATTCCAACTGCTAATCCTGAAAATGTGTAGTGCTGCTTGAGAGAATTATGACTTCAAGAGAGGGGATTCAGGAGCAGACAGCAGGAAGAGATGAGACTTGAGAAACAAGGACCCTTTCTGTGTGAAAGCAAACTCCTTAAAATGAAGAGTTTGTATTTGGTAGCAAAGAATGCATTGGATTTCAGACCTGTTGTGAATTTTTAAACGAGGGTTTCCCTTTTCCCCCAAACCAAATGATCAGTCAATGCCTCTGTTTACAGTAAAAAAAAATCTAATATTAGCATGATACAGTAACAGGATGGCATTATTACAACTGTATACTCCTTGGCTTTTAGCAAAGTGTGTGCTACTAAAATTTCATAATCTTTTCCATGTTGAGTCTGAAGAGAGATTCCAGTTACCTTTCCTTGAATAAAAGATGCCTCTACACTGTTGGTTACCCTGCTCATACTGAAGCAATTGTAAGTAAAAGTCCTCTTCAGATGTTTTCTCTCTACACAGGAAAGTCAATATCTGGGGGAATATATACACCAAGGTCTGTGTTCACTTGCAGTCACACTTTTCTTACCCAGTTTTAATCCACATGTGATCAGCTTGCTCACTATAATGTGTAGCCTCCTAAAATAAAAGTATCTGATATCTGAATACCCATTTTGTGCTTTAAGGTTCTGGCATCAGTCATTTTGGCACAAATTATGGTAGCTTTTGTGAATGAGTCCAAAGCAGCGTTTTAGAGTAGTACAGCAATGAAGGCAATTACCTCAGGAGATGGTGAGAGCTCCAACACTAATGACATTCAAGAAAAATGTAGACAACAACCTGGCAGATATCCTTTGATTTGTATAGTCTTATAGTCCCCTTCCAACTTCACTATTCGATGAGTCTGTGCTCTTTAATAAATGTGACACAAAGCAGAAATCTCCCCCCCCCCTGAATTATTCCCCAGGCAAGAAGCAGGGGCGAAAGAATAACGCTGTCAGGAATAATAGACACCATCAGCTTGAATAATTTTGGTTTTACTTTTATAATACAGTTTTAAAACTGATTCAATGGGAGATAGCTGTAACTGGGCAACCATTTTCCTAGTATAAATAATATCTGATCAGTTCCCTCTCACCAGGAACTCTGCCAGATGCACAAACACCTGTGTTTTTTTAATGGGAGTTGCTTACCCCAGACAAAATCACAACTGAAAAATATCCTATCCTACCAAATGGGTAGGATAAAATGCAATGAAAATAAAATAAAATAGTGGATAAAAATACATAGTTTGAAAAGGAGAAAATTATAATGAGATTGGAAAAGGGAAGTTATGTCAGCATTGGAACTTCTCACTAAGTGTACCAGAATTGCCCACAAAATTTAATGCTTGCAAATAAATGAACATGCCTACTAGAGATGGGCACAAATCAAAACATAAATTGTGATATTCATCTGAAATGGTCAAGTCATCTAGTATCCATTGCTTTGAATTTGCTCAGAATGACAAACCCCATGAATACAAAGCAATGAATTCTTGCCCTTTTTTGATTTGCCAATTCATCAACTCCTTTTTGGCTCTTTTTGGTCCTCCTTTCCATCTGTAGCCTTTGTCATTTTCCTGGGGGCAATTTCCCTGAGGATGAATAACTTAAGCCTCCAATCTCTAAACTTCACCAAACCTATAGGGATTACAGAGAAGAGTCACGGAAACTTTTCTGTAATTTTTGGGGTTGAGGTGTAGGAGAGCCATGTTTTAAAATGTGAAATGAACTAATGAAACTATTCATCATTTCATCAAAAAACAAATTCATGATTTGTGACATTCAGTGTTGACAAATTGTGAATCATGTTGAATTGCCATTTTGACAACTTACACCTATCTCTAATGCCTGCCTGAGATCAAAGCACATGAAACTGACACAATTTAGGATAGGTCAAGAGGGAATACAATCAAGAGGTCTATCAGCTGTTGAGTCAATGTTATGTATGTTATGAAGCGGGTGAAGGTTTAAACTTTTCAAAAGAAAGGTCAAGGCACAAGTGTGGAAAATATTGGCTGGAATATCCAAGGGTAGCAAAGATTTTTACTAGAAATTATCTTACTAGTGTCTCTTTTTGCCAAAGCTCATTGTGCTTCTTGATGGCTTTCATCGATCCAAGGAACACAGATGTCAAACCAGAAGTCAAGAAAATTACCGTATATAGTAAGAGCAAAAGATATGCTCTAAGCTGATTTGTTGTCTCCCAACGGTCTAAAAATTGTTAGCTCCTTTGTCAAGATCAATTATGTTTGTTTAACAGAAGCCAAAAGAGAAGCAAAAACATAAAATAGGAAATTACTATACATTTCTATGTCGCAGGGATTCAAATTCTCTTTCATCTTTCTCTCATGAGCCAAACAAAAGATAACACTGATTATTTCCCCACTGATTTTGCAAGGGGCGGGGGGATCTGACAAAATTCATTCAAAATATTTGGTGATTTTACTGTAAATAATGATACAGTGGTACCTTGGTTTAAGAATGTCTCAGTTAAAGAAAAACTCAGTTTTTTTTTAAAAAAAAAGGAATTATTGGAAATGGGGATGCCTTAGTTTAAGAAATATTTTCAGTTGAATGTCCCAGGTTTTTTTTGAAGGCATTAAAAGTTTATGTGTGATGTCTGAATGTCCAAAAGAATGGGGGTGGGGCTCGGTTTAAGAAAATGTTAAATTGAATGCCCTGGTTTGCCTTTTTTTCTGACCTCCAGAATGGATTCATTGGTTTTCAATGCATTCCTATGGGAAACCATGTTTCAGTTTAAGAATTTTTCACAATAAAAAACAGCCCTGATAATGAATTAATTATTTAAAGTGAGGTACCATTGTATGTGCAAACTTCATCTATGTCTTAATTTATTCACTTTTAATAATGGCAATCTGGTGGGATAAGTTTGGGGCATCCCATATAAAACTTTGAAGACTAGCTATAAATCTATTATTCCTCACCTCACCACACCCCAATCATTGCTATCAATGCCATTCAAATGGCCACAATACAGTATTATTTATTTATTTATTTATTTATTTATTTATTTATTTATTTATTTATTTTAGGGTATTTTTACTTCACCTTTCTCCTTGAAAAGGACCCAAGGTGGTTTACAGTAATGAGGGATAATATACAGTCCAGTACAAGTCAAACATATTCAAGTATTGAGAACAGGGAACTGAGGGACATCATACTGCATCAAAGACAAGATTATATTAAACCTACCAGAGAACGCAAGCAGTTAAAAAAAGAGTAAAATCCCATGTAAAGTTATGAGTGAGGGAAAATAACATTGAAAACATAGTATCAATGCAATCACAAAGTCTATAAACACAAAATACATGTAACCTTTGGCACAGACATATACGGTTGCTCAAGGAAAGGACAGAACAAAAATGAAACAACACCTTCTGGTGAAGTGCTCATCAGACCTCAACTGGTGTGTTAGGTCCCAATGTTCCTTCATTATGAGAAACTTCTCGGTAGGTAGGGCAGTGAAGTAATGGTGGGAAAAGATGGAATAGCTGATTGATGTGCTTCAGCTGAGTACTCACTTTTCAATCAAGTTGAAAGCTTTGCACAGAGAAAGTATTTATTTATTTATTTATTTATTTATTTATTTATTTATTTATTTATTTATTTATTTATTTTTGATGCATGATTCATGTTGTGCCCAACTCCCGTTTTTATCTTCAACAGCCCTGCTGAGCTCTTGTAAACTAAAGGCTCATGTGTGTGGGGGGGGGAGGGGTCTTTTATTCTGATTCAATTGTTATAATTCTGTTCCTTAGCATAGCAAGCTGCACTAGAGTTGGCCCATTAGAATCAAGGGAAACTACAGAGAAGTTGATATACCAATCACTGCTGATTTAATGGATCCGGTCTCGTTCAGACATACTACTGGATTTCAGCCTTTGTCTAGGTCTAAGTGGAGTCCTGGATGTTTTGGTGTGCTTTCCTCCAGTGAGCCCAAGGAGGGCTACACAGTCCTCCCACTTTTTCATCCTCACAATAACATAGTATGAAAGCTTAAAATGAGAAACTCTAACTTCCTAAGCTCAGTAAGTAAAGTTGATGCATAACTGAAGATATATTGGAATGTGAAGCCTGGTCTCCCCAGTCCACATTCTACATTGTAGCCAGTAATACCGCATTGAGTCTTCCATAGGAAAGTGTGACATTATGTTGCCGTTTTGAACCTTATCCTTTTCACCCAAGTACATCAAATGCTCCCTCTGGTCTCAAGATAGAGGGTTTCTCAGTCCCAGTAGATAAAATTCTTTAAACTGAAAAACTTGAGAGAAGAACTCATCACTTTTTTAACTTTAAACACAGGAGCAAATAAGCCAAGTGCATGTACTACTACTGAGTTACATTCCCCCCCCCCAAGTACAAATTAATACATTAAGTGCTCTATTGAATTACGAGATTGCTGCATTAAAATATGTGATTAAGAATAATGTAGCTGTTATCTGTTGGATCTGCCATGAACTATTTCACAAGCTTCTGGGCATATTCCAATTGCTTTCAAGGACATACATTAATGAGAAACTATTAAGAATTGGCAGCATTCAGTTAATGCCCAAAATAATTATCCATAGTCTGTAATGCTGCCAGTCAAACAAATGCTATGCTGTTATTTGTAATTGTAGTCCTGAAAGTTTCAGATCAGAATGGAACTAATAACATTTTCTCCTGTGAGGAAGCAAATATATAGAAATGAGATGACAATGGTTGGTTTAAATAAGGCATACATTTGATGATATTAAGTCTATTCTATATGGGAATGTCAGTGTGAGTATTCTTAACAGGTAAAACGAGCATCTGGCCTGCCATAATTATCGAGTGATGTGTTCTGGTCCTCAGCAAAGAGAGCCAACCAATCATACACACCGCAAGATTCAGCTAATTTGGTTGTATAGACTAGAGATGGTGATGAACCACGAAGATGGTGGTTCATTGTGGTTTATGGTTCTTTGCAAAGGGATTTCCATACACACACCACGCTGCAAGGACAGTGCCTTGCTTAGGGTTTCTGTCCTCCATGCCTAGCCCCCTAGCAAACTAGGTCACAAACAAATTGTGAACTAGCCCAGTTTACTGGTTTTTCTGGCTCACAGTTTTCTGTGCCTATCTCTACTTACCAATATTTGGAGGGTTATCTGAAAGAAAAGACGTGAACAGGAAAAATCTGATAAGCATGGCTTACTTAGATTTCCAAAAGGCTTTTTGATAGCGGTTATTCCCAGGACAGAGGGTTGTGAGCAGGACAATCCTCAGGGACTCAAGAGTGAAGAAGCTACTTGAATGAGTTGTGAAATGTGTCAACCCCACAAGAAAAGAAGTTCAATTGCCATTTTGAATCATCTCCCAGACAAGTAGCCTAGGTTAGGATGAAATATCCTGTCAGTGTTCTGATAGCACCACTTTTTAGGACGTTGAAAACAAAAATGGAATAAAAAGAGCCCAAAAGGACTTCCCAAGACTAAAGAAATGCCACTTAAAATTTCAAATGAAATTCAATAGGCAAGTTTAAAATGATGCACACTGGAGCAAAACATCCCAGTTTCACATGTACATTGATGGGATCTGAGTGGGTAGTAACTGACCAGCTCTTGGGTTTGTGGAGGCTATGTACTGGGCTTGCTCAGGTACAGGGCTTCTTTACCTCCCATCTGGAGGTGTGGTGGGAAACCCCACTGTCTGTGGGGCCCCACATTCTAAGACTGCCCACACCTATTGCGGCCCTCTTTCACTTTTCTTTAAAGTGTACCTCCGTCCCATCCTGCGTTCAGTGAAATGGGAGTAGCTGGTTTCATAGTTCTTTGGGCCGGATGGAATTTTTTGACTGGCTCCCAAATTGGACCAGGGAACTGGTGTGTTTTTGCCCATCCCATTCTCACGGGGGGTGTAAGAAATTGGCAATGTATGGTCTCAATTTGGCAGGTAGCACAAAAGGTTTGAGGTTTCAGAATAGTCCAGGAGCAAGGCATTCAACTAGTGACAGGCAGACCTCATCTAGTAATTGCAAAAGAAACAGAGGAGAGTAAGAATAATAAGAAATCACAGGAGCCCATGTTTAATTATTTATTGGAGGGCTGCCTCTGCATAATTCAGACCCTGAAGTTTGGAATAGTGCTGAACAAGTGGGCAGCACTCTTATGAAGGAGGAACTTTCTGAAATCAGGCAAGGGCTGGAGTTAATAGACTTTAGACCCAGACCTGTTTGCTCTACAGTCTGCCCCCCTTGAAAGTAGGAAACTTAAGACTTAAGGTTAAAAAATATATAAAAAAATTGTTGCCCAGTTTCAATCCAATCCTTTTTCTGTTGTCTTCTTATTCTGGGCTGGGTGGGCAATGTTGGGTGGCTCAATGAACAGCCAATGTGTGGATACTGTGAAAACTATGTATTCCATGTGAGGAATAATTAGAGAATGAAATGTAAAAATGCTAATATTATGTTTCTTTATAAATCTATAGAGCAACCATACTTGGAATGCCGCATAATGTTCAGATTAACACTTTTTTTAAAAAAAAGGGCACTGCAGAATTGTAAAAGATGCAGGAAAGGGCAAAATAACCAAGGTGCTGAAGCAGCATACCCGGGGGGGGGGGGAATACACAATTCAGAGTAACTCTACAAAATGCAGAAACAGTGAGAGAGATGGTCAAGGAGTACAAAATTACCCACAATATGAAAAAAGATGTGAGGAACCATTTCCCTGCCTTCAAAAATAGTAGAATTTAGTCATCTACTAGAGCTGAAAAGAATCAGATTCAGAACAACCAGGAGAGAAAGGTACTTCCTCAAACAACCCCCACCCCCAAATATTAAATTGTAGGCTTTGGTACCACAGGAAGTGGTTGATGTAAGAGAAATTGAATACCCATCTGTCAGTTGCTAAGGAGCATTGGTTTCTGTGGGGGGAGGGGGGTTCCAAAGGACAATTGGGTTAGCTGTTTTGTGAACATAATTCCAAGCTAGATGGGCCTCTATTGTGGTCACTGTGGATTTTCTTGTGATCTAGTGAATGCTTATCTGGTGTTTGTTTATGATAGCAAGTGTCACTGGGGACAACACACTCAGTTGGCACTATCACTGAGCTCAGCTTGGCACTCCCCACCCCCGCAATGCCAGCCAGGCCTGAAATACTTCAAATACTCAAACAGAGTTGGAAATGCTAATTAGTCATTTGGGATTTTTATTTATGGTTTATAAGGATACAACTTTCATCAAACTGGAGCTGGATTTTAGCCAACATGAAATGCCTGTCAGTACTTGTCATGTGTATAAAATATCATATTGTGAAAAAAATCATAGAAGGTGAGCCATGTCATATTCCTTTAATATGAACATCTCTTTTAATAAGTCAGAAGTAGAGATGGGCACAAAACATGAAAATTTTGTTTCATTTTTTGTTTTGTTTATCTTCATATTGTTTCATTTGAAACAATTTTTTTTTCATTTTTATGTATTTGATGTGCATGTTTTATGTAACTACTCTCTGTGTATGTGTTTTTATGTTTTTTTACCTTTGTTTTATGTATTTTGGGCATGGGGGAAGTGGGGTGTTTTAAAACTTTTTATTAGTCCCTGAAGCAAGCACCAATCAGCTGGCGTAAGGGACTTAAAACAGGTTTAAAATCGCATAGGAAGCAGCAGCAGATTCCGATTCTAACTGGAATTTTTTCCCTAGGTGCAGCCCCTTGGGAGCTTCATAACTCAGTTCCCTGAACCCCAAACCTCTCCAAATTTCATGGGGTAGGCTAGAATCACTTGCAGAAGGCACCCCTGTCATTTCCTCTTGGACGAATCATTTCGTTGTAGAGGGGCAAAATGGTGTTTTGTTTTGTTTTGTAATGAAATGCTAGCTGCTGTTTAATTTAGTTAGGAAACGATTTGAAACCTTATGACATGATGAAATGGTGTGTCTTCTTTCATATGGTGCTGCCCACCCCTAGCCAGCATTTATACAAAGCCACATGATATGTCTTAGGAGTTCCAGCCTTTTTAACATTGCAAATTACTTCTTTTCAATGTGGCCATACGCCACCCCTGTCCCCCTGGATCTTTGGTAGCAATCACACTAGTTATTTGGGGGCTAAGTAGTAACATTGGTCTGACATTGAACCTTACAGGTCACCTCCAGTACTTTGTAGTACATAGACAGATACAGTTGGTGCGTTCTTTGGTCAATTGCAGAAAAATACAATATATTTAAATTGAAAAATTTAAAAAATTAAAAATCAGGACATCAGCATTCATAATGTTGTGAGCTGCCAAAACATAGTGTTAGGGAAGTTACTCCAAAGGTACAGGCAATTTTATGAGTCAGATAACCTAGCTGGCTCATACCTCAGATTCTAGCAGACAGCCTACCAATTTCGCAAAAATTAGTCGGTTCGTTTTTTCATTTTTTCGTTGTCGTTAGTACTGGTTTGGGGGGGGTAGCGGGCTCCTGGAGGGAGCTGCAGGAGTCAGCCAGAGCCACAAGTGACGGACTGGCAGACTCTTTGCACCTGCTGTGTCTCACGTACTTGCATGTAGTGCAATGCAAGTAGATCTGGCTTAGGGTTAAGACAGGTTAGCGCAAGGGCTAGGGTTAGGCTAGTTACGGGTGAGGTTAGGGTGAGTATTGGGGTGCACCTCTGGGTGCCTCTCTGACCCACTTAGAAGGACAGTGTACTGGCGTATGGGTTAGGCTTAGGCTTAGGGTTCGGGTTTGGGCTACGATTAGTGGGCTGTTTATGCCCGATTGGCACATCCCAGAAGTCTCTGTGGTCAACCTGGCCAAGTGGCCATGCGATTGGTGGAAAATTTGCATGGTCCATTCCCATCATTGCGAATGTGCAGGTGTAATAAAATAAAATACAATAAAATACAATAAAATAAAATAAAATCAACGGAGACTTTTTTTTGCAAGAAAAACCCACTGCTGCTACTGTAAAAATTCAAGCATTTAAAATAGCTAATTTTCGCATGTTTCTGTGGTGCTTTGGTGGGGTTTTGGGCAACGATTTCAAAAAAAACATTGCGGTCGCCATTTTGGATCCCCCGCACTGCATGGCAAATGGATGCGCCCTCCCAGCCTGGTACCAGCAGCGCAGCAGTAGCAATAGCCAAGGAGAGGGGGGCGGGGAACCCCCCCCAAATAAAACACCCTTCTGGCCTGGTAGGTGCCCTCAGACAGTTTTCGCCTACTTTTAGGGCCGGGAATCGGTTTTTTTTTTTTAACTTTTAAAAACTTTTTTTCTGTGCCGCTTGGCATTGTGCGATGCAAGTAACGAGCACGACAAATCAGACCAAATTGTTCGTTCGTCGCTTCGAACTCGAATTCTGGTGGAGTAATTCCCGTTACCGTTTCCGTAGAGTAACAGATACGAGTAACGGAAATGGAAACGGGAATACCGCTAAGTCGTGCCCATCTCTAATAAGTGTATGAAACCAGGGTTGGTTGTAGGACCAGGAGTGCTCTAATGGAGATAGCGGATGGAAGTTCAGGATTGTAGTGACCTCTGGGAAGGGGAAGAGAGTGTGTCTTTCTGTAAAAGAACAATTTTGAGGAAATGGTTGAGCCATTTGTTTCATGAAGATATGACTTGTTCAAGAAAACAATAATGCACAACTCACTCTGCACAGTAACATGTATATATACCACTACCGCACTTTAGATTTGAAACACCTTTTCCTTAAAGACAAATCACCTAAAAACTCACTGTTCGCTTTTCAAATTGCTGTTTCTGAAGATGCCCCTTGGCCATGCCCATTTTTGACAGCTGTGTCGGTTTTTCTTGTGACGACCACTGGGGGTGGTGTTTTTCTAAAGAGGTTCCTGCACCCCCTTTTAAAGCGATTTCGTTGTATTTGTGGACATACTATGCCGCCTTTAGATTTAAAGTCTCTAGGTTTAAAGTGGTTCATCCAAGTGTGAACAGGGAAGCCGATTGCTAAGCAACCGCTGAAGTGTGGACTGCTGAACCGCTGTAGCCACCACGTGACCGTGGGAGGAGATAAGGTGATGCAAAATAAAAAGCGGCTGCTCATGGAAGTGCGGTAGCAGCCTAAGCCACAATATTACACATAATCTACAGACCCACTGAACTTGAATCAGTTCCCATTGGCTTTCAATTGCACCTCTGTCTCAGCATTCTTCTGAATCTGAGGTAAATTAATTCCCTAGCACAGCAAGAAATACTGTCCTATTTTTCTAATGAGCAAACCCCTTTATACTCATTCTGCTTTTTCTGAAATTTATCATCTGGTACTAGGGGTATATATTATCTTAGAGGGGGTATATACCTGACATTGTAGGGAACAAGAAATGCTAAAAGACCATAGTAATTATCATCAGGAGGAGGGAGTTCAAATTACATGTTGCTGCATAGACACAGAGTGAAAGATTATGTTATTTCACAATCACCTCACAATGTCACCATTGCCCCCACCAAGCTTTTTAAAGTACCACAGACCAATGTTTCTTGATAGCAGCATTATCTGTAGTTAAGTGGCAATTATTGCTGTATAATCACCTGCTATTTTTGTTTTCCTTTGCCTTATATTTTACAGATTAATCACAATTATTATCAGTTTTAGTAGGAAGAGCATAACATGCAGTAAAATGGCAGTGCTTGCAATTATCAAAATGGTTGTTTTAATTCAGAAGATTTGCTGCCATGGCTGCACATTTCATACACTCTTTGAGGTGTGTGTATGTGATTGTGCATACCAGTCTGATCCAGGCATAACTTCTCAATGCAACAATAATTTCAGCCTGGTTCATGCCATGCTGCATGCTAGCTGGATGCTTCAGTCAGCTGGAACACCTGGCTGCATGGCCAGGGACAAGAATTTTTTCCTTAGGGCTCTTCCTAGGAGAAGAGCCAAGTCTTAACTAAGACTCAGTAGAGCACTATTTCAGAAAAACCCCAATAAATTTTAAAACCAGTTTGGATACTTATATCTAGGGAACCCATATGAAAAAGCAGTTTCCCTCTGTAGCTGGCTGTGTGAGAGGAGGAGGAGAAGGAGGAGGGGGAAGAAGAAGACAGAAAAGAACTCTTCACATAATCACCACTACTGCTGCTCCTCCCCATTTTTCTGAAACAGTAATATTAGATCTGAACTGAGAAATTCTCTTTGCCTGAATCAACAAACCCTCAGTTAAAAGTTGCACCATATTTAAGGTATGGGGTTTTAGTAAAGCTAGTAGAGTTATTTGGAAGGATTCACATAGAGAACACCCAGTCCCCAATCTAAGTTGGCAGTGCACCCTCTCACCTACCATAGATTAAACCAAAGAATTGGAGAAATTGTGTTAAAGGCAAATCAAGGCCCTTTTGCAGCTGCTGGTTCTGCTTCTGCTGGTTCTGCTTCTGCTGCTTTTGCTGCTGCAGCTGCTGCTGCTGTTGTTGTTGGTGGTGCTGGTGCTGGTGGTGCTGGTGCTGGTAGTGGTGGTGGTAGTTTTTATATGCCATCAATTTTCCTGCAACTTGTGGCAAACCCATGACTGAGCACTCGCCAAAATGTCATTTTCTTTTTTTATGTTTTTTTATTAAATTTTAAGCTACATACAAACAACATAAGAAATAAAGAACTACAACTAACAATATAAGTGTACCCCCACCCCACGGGACCATCCATGCATTCTTCGTTGCTCAGTCTTCTATTGTTCTAGTAATCTTCTTAAAGTCCTCTTCTCCAGAATTGTCGTGAAATATTCGTGGACTCTTTCCCCTTTCCTTAGACTAATACATAATCTATAAATTTACCCCAGATATCGTAAAAAAAGTCTTTTTTCATTTCTCCTCGTTTAACCTTTAAACTGCAAGACAATTTATCATTTATAGCTATATCCCAAAGTTCGTTATACCAGTCTTCCATCTTAAGTTCTAGTTTTGACTTCCAGTTTTTTGCTATGATTAATCTAGCAGCTGTCATAAGATTTGCTATTAGTTCCTTTGTTGTAACATCGTAATCTTTGCTTGTTAACAATGATAATAATGCTATCTCTGGATTACAATCTATGTCTATCTTAATCATATTACTTAGGTCTAGAAACACTTTTTTCCAGAACTTTTGAACTATTTTGCATTCCCACCAAAGATGCAGATATGTACCAAGCTTTTTTTCACATTTCCAACATATCTTAGAGTAACCAGGATTCATTCTATTCTGTCTAATTGGGGTTAAATACCATATAGAAACCAATTTAAAATAGTTGTCTTTTATCCTGACCAATAATGATCTCAAAATTCTCATATTCCAAATTTTCATCCAGTCTTCTTTCTTTTCTCTACATTGAGATCTTGGTTCCAGACCTCTCTCGAGGTATTTAACTCCTTCATTTCCGATGATTCCCCTAATATTTTATATATTTTACGTATTATTCCTTTCTCTGAATTTTCATGTTCAGACTCAAGCGATACTAGGAAGTGTTCAAATTTTGTGCACTCTCTGATTTAATTATTTCTTTTGCCCCGGTCCTTTGTCCATTTCCCTAATTGAATATAATTTAACCATGTTAAATCACTGGATTGCAAAATATTTTTATATCATGAATTGTTTTAATCTTGACCATCCAATCCTTTAGTCTGGCTATTTTCTTAGTTTTAAATAACTCTAAATAATGCTTCAAGTTAACAGGGAAGTTTTCCAGGTCAGTAACTAAAGCCAGTGGGGATCCCTTCGGAGACAAGATTTTTCTATATGTTCTCCATGTAGCAATTAAACTATTCAAAAGGGGGTTGTCGATCTTTACTTTGTTTTTGACATCCGTAAATAAAATTTTATTTATTTCCCCCTTTGTGTCCGATGACTCTTGCTCTCACCATATTAGCTTCTGTGGTTTAAAAAGAATTTCCCCCAAAGAACTGAGTTGATTGGCTATATAGTAATTTCTTATATTGTGTATACCTATTCCTCCTTCTTTCTGGGATCTGTACCACAAACTTTTATTTATTCTTGATTTTTTCCCCTGCATTGCAGAACCTATTTATCATGTCTTGGAGAGTTTTAATTTCCTTTTCTAAAAACTGAACCGGTAACATTTTAAAAATAAAGTTTATTTTTGGAAGTACATGTATTTTCATTTTTATCAATGCAATTCTACCAAACCACGATAATGTCAATTTAGAATAATATAATAGTTTGTTTTTCATCTCTTCTTTTAATTTTAAAATATTTCTTTCTTTAGTTTTAGTGAATTCTTTGTAAAATTCTAATCCTAGATATTTAATGCTTTTTCCTGGTTTAAGTCCGAACTTTTCAATTATCTTTAGGTCTTGTTTTCCATAATTGAACAATAAAATTTCTGATTTTTGCCAGTTTACGCATAATCCTGTTATTTCTCCAAATTCTTCTAAATGAGTTTTTACTCTTTGAATATTCTCTGTTGGGTTTAAATTAGTCAGAAGAGCGTCGTCCGCGAATAAGCTGATTTTAGTTGCCCCATCTTTCCCTATAGCTTTAATGGATTCATCGTCCCTTATAGCGTTTGCCAGGAGCTCTATAACAATACAAAAGAGAACTGGAGAAAGAGGACATCCTTGTCTAGTTCCCCGGCCTAGGGCAATTTGTTCTGTCAATCCATCATTAACTATTATTGAGGAAGTGCCCTTTGAATATATTTGGATTATTACTCCCAAAAAAGATTTCCCGAATCCCCATTTTTCTAACAGGATTTTTAATGTGGACCATTGAACGCAATCAAAAGCTTTAAAAAGATCTAGAGATAACATCCCAGCTTTAGTAGTACTCTTTCCCATTTCATAAAGAACGTTCAACTTTCTTCTAATAATATTTGCCATTTGTCTACCTTTGATGAAACCACATTGATCCTCTTTAATATATTTAGCTATAAATTTGTTCATTCTTTTAGCCAGGATTGCAGTAAAAAATCTTACCATCTTGATTTAATAAGGATATTGGTCTGTATGACCCAATATCCATTAAATTTTTATTAGGTTTTGGTATTAAAATAATTAAAGAATGGGTCCATGATCTCGGGACTTGTTCTCCCTCCAAAATTTTATTATATAGCTTCTTTAATTTGGGTATTAGTACTGCTTTGAAAAGTTTGTAAAATTCAGGTCCCAGAGCATCCACTCCAGGCGTTTTGTTATTCTTTAGTTTGTCTATTACCTCACTTATCTCTTGGTCTGTAATAGGTTTTTCCATTTCCAGCATATCTTCTTGTTCCAAGACCCTCTTTAAATTTTTAGTGATGTACCTTTCTATATCTTGCTTAGGTTTATTTTTTGCAGTATGTAACGACTGATAAAACTCTTGTATAGCTTTTAACTTTTCCTTCATTTGTGTACACATCTTGCCTGAGGAGTCTTTTATAATCCCTATTGTGTTCTTGTCTTGTCTTTTCTGAGCTAATCTGGCTAAAAGTTTTGAGTTCTTATTGCTGTATTCAAAAAAGTTTCTTTTTAAGTAAAGTAAATTTCTTTGTGTTTGTTGTAGATCCAAATCTTCTAGCTCTTTTTTTCTTGCTTCAATCAACCTCAATATCTTGTCTTTAGTAGGGAAAAATTGAGTTTCTAAGTCTGCTATTAATTTTTCTAAATTTCTTTTATTAAGCTCTTCCTGTTTTTTGATTTTAATATTTTCTTTTATGATAAGGCCTCTGGCTAAAGCTTTCAAGGTGTCCCATATAATTGGCGTTTGGCTACCTGCCTTTTCATTTATGTCCCAAGTTTCCAACCAATCTTTTTTAACCTTTTCCAGCACTTCTGGATATTGAAATATTTTTAAGTTCATTCTCCATCTTTTAGCTTCTCTGTAATTTTTATTTGTTGCTATATCAATTGACATTAAAGCATGGTCGGATGTTTTTATGATCTCAATCTCAGTATTGTTTACTTTGGGTATTAAGCTTTGTGAGACAAACACAAAATCTATCCTAGAATAGGTTTTGTGTACTGTTGAATAGAAGGTATATTTTGTTTCATCTCCTTTCAGTTCTCTCCAGACATCCTTCAATCCTGTTATGTTTATAAACTTTGTTAGTGCTGTGTATCTTGCCCTCCAGTCTTCCTTTTTACAGACTGATTTATCTTTAATTTTATCTAAGACCATATTAAAGTCCCCTGCCATTATTAAGTACCCCTTTTTAACAATTTCAATCTGGTCCCAAAGGACATTGTAAAAGCGACCTTGGTTGACATTTGGTGCATATACATTTACCAAAGTATAATAATCTTTTCCCATTAAAACTTGCAATATTATATATCTACCTTCTAAGTCTTTTACCACATTTTCAACAACACATTCACAATTCCTTGAAATTAAGATGGCAACCCCTCTTGCTTTAGATGTGCCAAAGCTTTTTTCATATATATCAACATTTGAATTTTTTAATTCATTAAAACCATCTCTTGTTTGGTGAGTCTCTTGCAAAAAGGCGATATCGATTTTGTGCCTTTTAATCATCGCTTCAATTCTCTTTCTCTTCGAAAATGACCCCAGACCTTTTACATTCAACGTTGCTAATTTTATAAACTTTCCCATAACCTAGTTCTTTTGATTTTAATGTCCTGGAAAGGTCCCGTTGTGCCCACAAAGAGCAAAACACCAACAATTAATAAAAAAATAACTAAAATGAATCTAAACCTCCACCTTAAAAAAATATTCTTTTCTCCCACCCTACCAGCTATCATACTATTTAGCATGTGCATCAAGGGGATGGGAGGGAGGAGGTCCATCCACGGACAATAGCCGGCCAAGATCTCGTTTGCTCTTAATTAACATGTTACTGCAAATCTTTTTTTTCCAAAACTTTATTCTACCCCCCTCCAAACTGCCCTCTCACCACCACCACCCCCTTCCAAAAAAAAGGGGGGGAGGTGAGGGAAAGGGAAAGCACACAAATAGGGGAAAATTCCAAGGGGGAAGAAAGGAAAAAAAAACCCCAAAATGTCATTTTCTGAGTGTCCTGGTTAACTCTTGCAGACACGTAGTCTCTTTTAAGGTGTCAGCCCACCTCATATTTGGTCTTCCTCTTTTCCTGCTGCCTTCTACCTTTTCTAGCATTGTCTTTTCCAGAGAAACTTGTCTTCTCATGACGTGACCAAAGTACAACTGGCTCAGCTTCAGCATATTTGCCTCCAGGGGTAGAACACACTTTTGATATAGGAGCCACTTATCTGTCTTTCTGGCAATCCAAGGTATCGCCTATGTTCTCCTTCAGCATCACATTTCAAATGAATCAATTTTTTCAGCTTCCTTTAATGTCCAGCTTTTAGAACCATACAGGATGCATGGAAATACAAGAGTGTGGATGATCTTGAACTTGATATCCAGTGACATGACCTGTAGCAAATAAATAAAACCTGCAGAAAATAAATTCTCTTTGAGTTAGTTCCAGATCATGAAAAAGTTCTTCTCTGTAGGTCTTAAAGGATAGGAGGATTGAGAAAGAGATGCAGTACTCTAGGTATCTTGGACCCAAGTCACATAGGGTTTTATAAGCCATAAACTGTACTTGGAATTGTGTGGGTAATGGACTAGCAATCTGTGGAACCATTATTAATTTGTAACTTTAAGTTTATGCCAAGTCAAATTGTCCAGGGTCATATTTTATGTTCCCAAAGTAACATAATGACTTTTAAGCTATAAAAGGGGGGGGGGTTTCTAATGTCAATTTTTTTTTCTGAAAATGTCCTTTTTTCGGGGATGGGGGATAAAAAATGGGGGTTTTTTCTGAGCTTCAAAATTTCTGGAAATTTTGTATCTCTTTGTAGAATATGTTGCAGTAATTCAGTGGGATTTATGAAAGTATGTACCATTGTAGCCATGATAAACATTTTCCAGAATGGGCACAGTTGTTACATTAGTAATTTTGCAAATGTATTCTGGCCACTGCAATTATTTTTTGCTTGCCCTTTTCCAGAAGCAATGTCTATCTCCTTCGCATTCCTCTCCATTCACATCCTTGCTCAAAAGCCTTATTTCTTCAACAAAAAGTTTGGGTGACTTCCATCCTTGTGCCCAGATGAACTGAAGCCTGTATATGTAATGATGTTTGTGCATATAAATCATATACTTGGTCCCCTTAACTCCTGCTGCTGTCTCCCCTGCAGCCAAATGTACATTATAAAAGGGAGGAAAGAAGGGAGGTATAAAGAAATATGAAACTGCAGCTTATCAGAGAGGAATTGTTGTGTATACGTAGGGCAATAAGAATTTAAGCACTCATTGCTAGACCACATTTGTTCCAGTTTAACTTAGCTGATTTTGGTAGCTCTGTGTGAAATTACCAAATGGTGTAGAGAATTACACCTTAATATTTTGTTCAGTGCTAACAGTAGCTGTGCATTGCTTTAAGCATTCTATTTCATTGTTCTCATGAGATATGAGAACAGGCAAAGTTAGCTCTTTGCAGTGGCTTAACGAGTGACACTACTTTCATAGTAGCAAATTTGAGCCCACATCCCTCGGAGAGATTAATTTCCTGTAATTTTTTCCCTTTAACTAGTCAAAAGTCTGTTATCTGAAGTGTCATGCAGTTCATATCTCCGAAATTACAGCAAGCACCGCTACAGCAAAAGATGGCACAGCATTAATCCTTTCCTTGGCAACTATCGCACTAACATGGAGAAATGGTACAGTAAATTCGTGTAACCCAGTGTGGTTACAAATGGAATAATTTCTCCTTTAGGTCTTATGTGAGCTGTAGAGACCGGATAGGTGTTTTTATTAGTGCTCTTTAACAGGAGACTCTAATAGATAGTCATAAAAATCAAGTTTATCCAGATGTGATTTGAGACTGCACCATCTTATCATTTGACAGATGTGGGTTCTGTTTTTGTTTTTGTTTCTGTTTTTTGTTATGCTTCTCTGGGTCTCTAGGAGTGAGTCCCTGTATCAGAACAGCTCTGTGCTTCTATGGGGAGGAGTATAGAAAGCATAGCATGGAGAAGTAGATGGAAAGGTAAGAGATCATCAGTAAAAAGTGGAAGGATAAGAATTGAAACTCTGCTATCCTCCCCACCCCCAGTAGTGGGAAAGCTTGGGACATCACTCCCCTCTACCAACATCACAGCACACTGTACCCTAGAACTGTCCCATTATTTTGTTATCTGAGGCACTAAATCTCATAGAAGTTCCTTGTCCTTTCTAGCTGTTAATACAGCAACTGTTCAAAGGACTGTGACCCTTTCATGAAAGCTCTGATATCCTGCTTGAAGATGCTACCTCACTGTCCCTAAGAGTATACCTAGTCCTCTGGATTGTACTTGGTCCAATGTGGCAAACCTGGACTCAATGCATGCATGCTTTGCCATTTCCTTTCCACATCAGAGCAGGTTTCCCCCCCAAGATAGCTGCAACATTCACAAAGACAATCATTTGCCCGGGTCAAGGACTTTGGAAGCGCCATACCACCAATATAGCCAAAGCTTAATGAAAAAGCTCTTTGTTTTCAGTGTAGAACTCTGCCACACCTGCATCAGCTGTAAAGTCTGAGACAGGGCATCATCAGATTCAGAAAAAAATGAAATGCTATAGACAAGATGCCACTCTTTATCATTCAAGCAAACATGATACTATATCCATGGTATGCAATAGAAGCTATTTCTATGTTATACTGATTCTTTCACTATTGAGCTAATGGCTTTTAAATGCCCCCCTTTCTCATTCTAAAAAGCATCCCTTCACATAAGACCTGTCAGTGTAGATCATGTTGAGTTTAATGGGGATATAATGTATTTTACTGTAGAAAGCCAGTTAATACTTAATATTCTGTGATGTTTTGAAACATGTAGGCCATGGGTATGATAACAGAAGCAAATATGGGTCACGGCATCTAAAATTTCCCTTTATTTGGATATGAACTATTCCTTCTGTTTCAGCCATATGCTATCCCCTCTCCTTCCTTCCTCTTAATGTGGACATTAAGTACAACTTAAAAAAATAGGCACCATTTTGTGGAGGTGGAGGAGGTATGACAGACCTTTGAATTAAGATGGCAGGAAAATGGGGGGGGGAATCTACCTCCTTTGGCATGGTGCCCAATTTTGTTGTCTGGAACTTTAGGATAGTTAATGATGATGGTGCATTAAGGCAGAAGCCATTCATTGAAAATCCTCTCTAATGCCAGCCCTGGGAACATACTTTACCATTGCTCTCTCTGAATAACAGCCTACAACTCTCAGAGGTTTTGTTTCTATTCCAAGCCCTGCAATTTGGTGCAGCAAATGTGTCAAAGGAAAAACATGTCTCCAGTAATGACACTGACAGTTCTCTCTCATATTGCCAATGATCATCTTAACATGAATTCTTGCAGGCAGATTTGTTGGACTAGCCACATTATACAGAAAGCAAACATGGGCGTAAATCTGATTTGCGTTACAGGGAATGAGTGTATGCAAACAGGCTGGCAACTTCTATGTTCTCTTTACATGATCTGTAGAGCCAGCTAACTGTGTATTGAATTGCATGGTAAATTACTAGGGATATGGGAGTTTTGTTGTTTGGTTCCGTTGCTACTGAAGTTACTCATGTTACATCATAGGTATAGGCAGAGCTGTGTACTAAGACAGTCATCCTCTCTGTCATTAAAGAGACAATTGACTTCAATGGGATGCAAGTTTCCCCCTCTCTAAATCTTCTTAAGAATGATTTGAGAACCCAAAATATTAGAACATGCAGAAATGGAGAGCTTAAGAGATCATAGAATCATAGAACCACAGAGTTGGAAGAGACCTCAAGGGCCGTCATAAGAAGAGCCATGCTGGATCAGGCCAAAGGCCCATCTAGTCCAGCTTCCTGTATCTCACAGTGACCCCACCAGATGCGTTTGGGAGCGCATGAGACTAGATATCTGTCTCCTGATACCACTCCCCTGCATCTGGCCCTTGAAGTACCCTGGTTTAAAGCCTAGAGATTACACATCTCCATCATGGTTTGTAACCCGTGATGGACTTTTCCTCTAGGAATCTGTCCAATCCCCTTTTGAAGGCATCCAGGCCAGATGCCATCACCACATCCTGTGGCAGGGAGTTCCATAGACTTACAACACGCTGGGTGAAAAAATATTTTCTTTTGTCAGTTCTTACTCTCCCAGCACTCAATTTGAGTGTATGTCCCCTAGTTCTGGTATTTTGAGAGAGGGAGAAGAGCTTCCCTCTATCCACTTTACTCATACCCTGCATTATTTTGTATGTCTCAATCATATCCCCCCTCAAGCGCCTTTTTTCCAGACTAAAGAGGCCCAATTGTTTTAGCCTTTCTTCATAAGGGAGGTGCCCCAGCCCAGTAATCATTTTAGTCGCTCTCTTCTGCACCTTTTCCAGTTCCACTATGTCTTTCTTGAGATGCGGTGACCAGAATTGTACACAATACTCCAGGTGGGGCCTTACTATTGTTTTATATAACGGCATTATAATGTCCAACCCCCTGCCATGCAGGAACCCCCATCACAGTATTTCCGATAAGTGGCCATCCAGCTTCTGCTTAAAAGGCTCTACCGTGGCGCGCAATGCACTGCGGGAGCTAATTTGCCCCCACCCGCACAGGGGAGGCAAAGACGAGTGAGCCAGACGGTGGCTCGAAGGGGCCAGCTGGGAGCTTACCTTAAAAGGGGCTCGCAACAGTCGGCTGGCCTCTTTCTCTGGCGGCAAGTGGCGTGGAGCTTCGTGGTGCTTGGGGCTTCTTCACCGCCATGTGGCTGGTGATGGTCTGGGCGCCTGTACCCAGGACGGATCCTGGGGTGTAGCCAGCCTCACCCCAAAGGCTAGCTGGGTTGTAGAGGGCGGGCGGTAGCGGTCCTGGCGCTCGGCTGAGCACTGGAATTTGTATTTTAAAAAAAAACAGCAGCGGGCGGCTGCGGAGCCCCGTTTCCGGGACAGCCTCACCCCGAAGGCCAGCTGGGTTTTGGGAGAGGGGAGCTCATCCTGGTGCTTGGCTGAGTGCCAGACTTTAAAAAACAAACAAACAAACAAACAAACAAACAAACAAACAGCCGGTGGCCGCCGAGTCCCATTTCGGGGACAGCTTCATCTGAAGGCCAGCTAAGGACGTCCGGCGTCCGGCGGAGTGCTGGAATTTTGGTTTAAAAACAAACAAACAAACAAACAAACAAACAAGCAAGCAAGCAAGCAAGCAAGCAAGCAAGCAAATTAACTAACAGCAGCCAGTAAAGGCCGCGGAGCCCCATTTCAGGGACAGCCTGACCCCGACAGCCAGCTGGGATTCGGGAGCGGGTGGGCGCTCCGCTGCGCACCAGTGCTGGGTAGTTTAAATTTTTAAAAAGTAAAATAAAATAAAATAAAATAAAATAAAATAAAATAAAATAAAATGAAAAAGAGCAGCAGTGCTCCGACTCAGGGGCAAGCCACCTTGTAGCCACGAGTCCCGGGGGGCTTTGCTAAGGCACCCCAAGGGCTCAGTCACCCCAGTGTTTCCCAGGCTCCCTGCACTCTTGCAGCCACATGGGGGGCAGAGCAGAGTCGCCCTGCGTGCAGGCACAGCCTGCCCTCTCCAGGACAGTCCAAGTAATTACACTCCCTCCCCTTAAAAAAAATTACTAATAAAATAAAGTAAAATTAAATTAATACATAATAAATACATAAATAAAACCTAAAAATAAATAAATAAATAAATAAATAAATAAATAAATAAATAAATAAATAAATAATATTCAATTAAATAAATAAATAAAATAATGTTTATTTATTTATATACATAAATAAATAGGGGCACAGCCCCCCCAGCAGTGCTGTTACACCACCACCACCCCCAGTCACCACAGGGGCACCAACAGGCACTCTCCAGGGATAGCAGGGCAGGGGCAGAACGCAGCAGTGACCCCATTTAATTAAAATAACTATTTCAAACAAACACACACACACACACACACACACACACACAAAGAACAACATGGCTCCCAAGAAAGGGCAGAGCAGAGCCAAAGGAAAACAACCGGCCAAGCGGAAAGCTGTCGCCACGCCTTGTCTATCCGATTCCTCCTTGGAGGAGGAGGCCAGGCAGGGCCTCGGACCTATTATGGCCAGACTGGACAGGTTGGAAAAGGCCAGGGCGGGTAACCAGGTAGATGCCTCTTCTGAGCTGCAACGCTCCAGCAGAGAATCTAAGGCTTGTAGGCGGGCAGAACGTAAGAGGCAGCTTGATGCAATAATATCTCCCCTTGATCTTTTGGAGTCTGACAGGTCCGCCAAAGATGCCACAGGGACGGATGAGCAGGATGCTGGTGCTCAGGTAGAGGATGGACAGGAGGCAGCTGCATGCGATCTGGAGCCAGCGGTGGAGTTGGCACAAGTTGGCACAAGTTGGGAGCGCTGATATGCAGGCAGAGGAGGCTGGGAGGACCGGCAGACAGGAAGCAGCGGCTACAAGTTCGGGAGCAGGCCCGGTGGTGTTGGCTACAGCTCCAGGTGAGCCTGCCCCCGCACACAGTGCCTCATGTGGGGCAGGTATTTGGCCTTGGGGACCCACCATGCCCCCACGGCCATCAGGACTGGCCCCAGCAATTGGCTGCAGACCCATTATGGGTGTCCAACAGTCGCCGGGGACTACGGGCCAGCAAGGTGGGTCCGGAGGAACTTGGACAGTCCCCTACCCCCAGTCAAATTCCTATAGTTATACTCCCGAGGCATCAGCTAACCGGCCCTGGCCTGGGATACCGGACACGGGCTACAATTCGGTCCCCAGGGACACTTTAACCAGAGGGAGATGACTCAATTATGCTGGGGGAACATCTGCTACCAGCCACCATATAAAATATCTGGTGGGGGAGTATGTCGATATATTCGACCTACTGAACAGGGAGGTAGAAGCAAAGGGGAAGGGGACGGAGGAAGATAAGGACAGGGTGAAACTGGCCAAGAAAAACCCGGACAGGTGCTGGGCTAACTGGCTTCCTGTATTCATTATATATGCAGGGACTGTGGTCAGAGCTTACCCGGAGTGGGCTTTTTCCCTGTGGCAGTACCTGGATCTGATTTACAGGGCTTACACAGAAGGTCCTGGTCATGGGGGGCTTTTGTATGATGAAAAATTCCGTATGAAGGTGGCCATTAAACCTAACATGGATTGGGGTCGGCAGCACAGCACCCTGTGGCTCCTGTACATGGCACCGGGCCGGCAGGCCTTGGGAACCTGTTTTGACAGCGGCCCCCCAGGTTCCATTTCCCTGCAGTGCTGCGGGCCAGGTGGTTCAACCCCATCTGGTCTGCTGGGATTTCAACACCAGAGGGCCATGCTATCGGAAACCCTGCAGGTACCGACATCAATGCAGTTTATGCAGTGGGCCTCACCCAGCAGCGCAGTGTGCCAGGACCAGAGCCAACACGACAGGCAGGAAGGAGCAGGGAGGGGGTCGACGCCCCATCCCTAATGCAGCAAAGCTGCCAAAAGGGCCCCAGCCCAATTAAGATGTCAGTGTTGGACCGATGCTTCTGGTCGTACCCCGATAGTGAGTTATCTCCACCACGGGTTTAGTTTGGGTTTTCGGATTCCGATGTTAGGGCCTCGGACAGCTATGCTGTCTAAGAATTTGAAATCAGTTGTGGGAATGGAACACGTGGTCAGATCAAAAATTCTGAAAGAGGTTAAGGAAGGACAGGTTTTAGGTCCATTCAAGGAACCACCCGTACCAGCCTTTAGGGTTTCGCCGCTGGGAGTAGTGCCAAAGAAGCCAGAGAGTGAATTTTGTTTGATTCATCACCTATCCTTCCCGGAAGGAGAATCAGTGAATGACGGGATCCCCAGGGAATGGTGTTGTGTGCGTTATACAACATTTGATGAGGCGGTCCACATGGTCCGGCGATGTGGCATTGGGGCCCTTATGGCCAAGTGCGATATCAAGTCCGCGTTCTGGCTCCTTCCAGTTCACCCGGATGATTTTGGTTTGTTGGGTTTCTCATTTGATGGTGCATTTTACATGGATCAGGCACTCCCTATGGGATGCTCTATACCATGTGCCGCGTTTGAATGTTTCAGTACTTTTTTGGAGTGGCAGTTAAAACACAGAGCCAGGATATATACAGCAGTCCACTACTTAGATGATTTTTTGTTTTGTGGAAGGGAGGGATCACAACATTGTGAAACCCTGCTCCAGGAGTTTCAAGTAATGACGGAGGAGTTGGGGGTCCCGCTAGCGGCAGAAAAAATGGAGGGCCCCAGTACCAAATTGACTTTTCTGGGTATCGAGTTGGATACCCAGGGGCAGTCGAGCCGACTTCCTCAGGATAAGCTGGATGCTCTCAAGGAGAGGATCATAAGCTTACTGGCGAATCATAAGGTTTCTCTTAGGGAATTGCAGGAGATAGTTGGCCATTTGAATTTTGCCTGCAGGGTGGTAGCACCTGGCAGGGCCTTTTTGTGGAGGCTTTGTGATGCCATGAAGGGCCTTTCAAGGCCCCATCATAGGCGTAGGTTGTCCGGGGGAATGCGGGAAGACTTGAGAGTTTGGTTACAATTTTTGGAAAATTTCAATGGTATATCTTTTTGGAGGGATGAACAACGCTTAGGCGCGGACCTGTGGGTGCACACTGAAGCCTCTGGGGTGCATGGCTATGGCCTGCATTTTAGGGGTCAATGGTGCGCAGGCACCTGGCCACAGGAATGGCATGACAGCGGGGTTACTAGGGACCTCACATTCCTAGAGTTTTTTCCTATAGTGGTGGCAGTGTGGCTGTGGGCTGATCAATGGGCTACTGCCATGGTTAATTTTTGGTGTGACAATCAAGCAGTTGTCTTTATAATTAATTCTCTCACATCAAAATCGGACAGGGTTATGCATTTGGTTAGGGCGTTCACGTTGAGATGCCTTCACTTCAATATAGTTTTCCGAGCACGGCATGTGCCTGGCATAGATAATGGGATTGCTGATGCCCTGTCCCGCCAACAGATTGTTGCCCGAAGTGATCCCGGAGGAAGTGTGGCATCTTGGCGGGTGAGAGTGAACAAAGCTATTGCCTCAGCGGTGGCCCCCAGCACACAGAAGTCATATGGGTTGGCATGCCAGGACTTCTTCTCCTTCAGAACACAAGCAGGTTTGGAGCTCCTTTGACCAGCACCAGTGGACCACCTGCTCCAATTTGGGTTATACCTGCATGATAAAGGTTTAGCCCCCACATCCATCTGGGGCCGGATGTCCGTACTGGCTTATTATAGCAAGGCCAGGGGGTTACCTGAATATACAACAGATTTCCAGGTGAGGAAAATGATTGAAGGGTGGAGCAGACTGCGTAGGAGGGTGCCCGATAGTAGAACTCCGATTTCCCCAGCCATGCTAGTGAAACTGACAAAAATTAGGGGGATGGTTTGCACTGATGCGTATGAGGTGTCCCTGTTTAAAGCTGCCACCCTGGTGGCCTTTTTTGGGGCGTTCAGCTGAGCGAGTTGGTGGTGGCCTCCAAATCGGACGCTTCCAAGACAGCATTACAATTCAGGGACTTGGAGATCTGTGAAGATCATATAGTTCTCAGATTAAGGAGGTCTAAAACTGATCAAAAAGCATTAGGATGTTCCATTACTCTAGGCCCCTGCTCACACACTGACCTGTGTCCCCTGGCCGCTATGAAGGAATTTGTGGCGGTCAGGGGAGTGGCCGACGGAGAACTGTTTAGACATAAAGACGGGTCGCCCCTAACTAAATATCGATTTTGGACTGTAGCTTCCAAAGCACTCAAGGCGGCAGACATCGTAGGCTGGAGGTTTGGGACTCATTCATTTCGAATTGGGGCTGCTTCGACTGCAGCAGCCATGGGTTATGATGTCGATGCCATAAAAATAGTTGGCCGCTGGAGATCTGAGAGGTACCGTTCCTACATCCGCGCCTTGCCGCAGTAGCAGTTTCTGGCCCCCTCTTTTCTTTGTTCTCCTTACAGGGACAGCTGGCGTGTCACCCAGAGCACGCGTACTCATCATTGGGCACAGCTTCATTTTCTGGGCGAAGAGGTTTGCAGAAAAATCCAGCTGGGGAAGGAATCTCGGCCTTGGATCCCAGGCAGTTGTGGAATGGCGTGGAAAGTGTGGCGCCATGTGGGAGCGGTTCATGGACATGGGGGGTGGGGGATTTCCCAGTTACCATTTAATGCTATTGTTATTCATCTGGGGGGCAACGACTTGACCCGGAAGAAGGGCAAAGTATTGATAATGCAGATCATCGCAAACCTGACATCGTTGAAGATGCTATTTCCCAACCTGCACTTGCTCTGGTCAGCGATCATCCCGCACATAGTGTGGTGGGCCTCCTGCGACCCGTGGACTATCGACAGGGCGCGCAGGGGAGTTAGAGAAGTAAAGCAGGCAGTGCTGGCAGGCTTGGGCTCAGTGGTGGAGCACCCGGGTATTCGGGTGGAGCGGCAGGAGCTCTACCGCAGTGACGGAGTTCATTTGTCGGATGCGGGCATGCAGCTGTTTTTGCAGAGGATCCAGGGGGGCCTCCCGGAAGCAGTGGTGGCAGTGGTGGCAGGTGCTGGGCATACTAAGTAGCCCAGTTCCCATGGCAGGTAGGGTCGGAAGGCAGGTAAGGTATGGAGCCAAGGAGTACCTGATAGGAGTATTTGCCACCGCCCCCTCAGTGCTGAAGGCCTTGAGGACTCGACGCTGGGGGGAGGTAAGTTGCTGGGCCCCACGGGTGGCAATTACCCAGAGCTGACAGCCTCGGGTGGTTGAGCCTGCTGGGTTGCCCCTAATTGGTGGGTGGCTCCTGCCTGGGTCCGTGTGTGGCGGGACCGGCCTCACATGGATCAGCCTTCCGCCCTATGGATGGCCCCCAGTTTCTTCTGAGTTGTTGGTTGCGGAGTTAATAAAGTGTGGCCCGATTTACCCAAACCTTGTGTCTTGGCCTCTTTTCTCCAGGCTGGGGGGGGGGGTCAAAAGATTTTAAAGATTTTCTTCTTAAAAAAGAAGAATCAAGTTTTTATTGCAGCTGGGACCTCTTTTATTACTGGTAAAAGACAAAAGCTGAGTTTGATAGCACTTGGAAAGAAACTATCTTTATATCTAGTTGTCCTAGTGTGCAATGCCCTAAAACGGCACCCTGAGGGTAACAATTGAAACAGATAATGTCCAGGATATGTGGAATCTGTATATATTTTCATCGCCCTCTTTTTAGCTCGTGTGGTATACAATTCCACAATAGATGGCAAATTAGTAACAATATTTTTTCTGCAATTCCAATTATCTGTTGACGTCTATATCTGTCCTGCTTAGTCGCAGAACCAAACCAGACAGTTATAGAGGAACTGATGAAAGATTCAATAACACCTCCATAGAATTGAACCAACAGTTCTTTTGGCAGTCTGAACTTCCTAAATTGATGCAGAAAAAACATTCTTTGTTGTGCTTTCTTAATAATACTTTTAATATTAGATTACCATTTTAAATCTTGAGATACAATAGTACCTAAAAACTTAAAGGACTCCACTTCCCTCAGATCTTGCAGACTCAAGCCTGTGGCTTCCTTTCTGGGATCAATATCATATTTTTTTCTTCATCTTTTCCTACTCCCTGATTCCCCCCCCTACATTATTGAATAATGTGCATATAAAAGATTTGGCCCGGAACCTACAGAACAGATTGAACTACAGTCTCCCTTAGAAGACCATCCCTTATTTGTTAGTTTACCACAACTGGCACTGGCAGTACTTGTTTCAATACATTCACTTAGAGATGCTACCAAATTAGATAGAATAAAATGTTTTCATTTTTCTCACAGTCCTTATACAAAAGCAAACATATTTTGTGGAAATACTAACTTGTTACATTACTGAGATTAACTAATTAATTTACACTGTTATTACCTAACTGCTTGGTTACACAACTCACTGACAGCTGGGAGTTGAGTCATGGCTACTGGACTTCATTGATGAAGCTGTTTGGATGAACAGCGAAACGTTTCTATCTCTCAAAAAAGAAGTCCAGTAGCCATGACTCAACTCCCAGTTAAACGAACCTGGATGACTGAGAATCTTCACAAACTCACTGACAGAAAACTTCACTCTAGCTTTTGACTTCTAACAGACTCCGTAACTAACACACTAACTAAACCCTAATTGGGAAAGTGTAGGGAAAGTGTAGGGAAAAGAATCTGAAGTTGAAACTATTGGCTGCTGCTTAGGTCATGGTTATTCACTGCAGCTCCCTCCCTGCCAAAACCTCTCCAAGGCGTCATATGAGTGTGCAATATATCTAAAAAGATAAAGCAAAGCAAAAGCAAAGCAAAGTGTTCTGCTTATATACCGCCCCATACCACTACAAATAGTCTCTGGGCGGTTTACAATTTTGATTACAGTGTGCAGGCTACACATTGCCCCCCCCCAGCGAGCTGGGTACTCATTTTACCGACCTCGGAAGGATGGAAGGCTGAGTGAACCTTGAGCCTGCTACCGGGGATTGAACCCAGGTCGTGAGCACAGTTTTACCTGCAGTACAGGCGTTTAACCACTGCGCCACGAGGCTCAAAAAGTGTACAGTATGTTTGTGAGATAGAGCAAGGCTGTGAGTTTGTGTGTCAGAGAGACGGAGGGACTTCAGAGTAAGATACAGAGAAAAGAGAGGGTAACCTGCTACCAACACACAGCTCAGGTTTTAAGACAATATTGCCTATGTTAATCATTTGCTAGTAAAGGGTTTTGATGGAGATACAAAACAAGAAAACTATTACTTTTTCTGGGTTTTGACTTAGAATAAGCAACTTGTAAAGGAGTCAGACTTTGTTTCTTTCCTTCTCCAATAAAAGGAAAGAAACATGAGCAATGACTGTTATTTGTTGTTCATTTGCAGGGCACTGCATTGATTGGCTCGGAGTCAAATTTTGAAGGACCACTTTTGGGACAAAGCCTGCATACATGGCCTTATTATTAGAAGACTTACTGTGAAAGAACAGGATAGAAATCTATAAATATAATCACTGTTGCCCATTCTATATTGCCAATTCTTCAGAGAGAGAGATGTTTCACCAGTTCTACCTAGACATAACTTGAACCAGGGACCTTGAGAATGCAAAACATGAGTTCTACAGCTGACCTATAGCTCTATCCAGTTGCTATTCAGAGAAAATGGAAGATAGTTTGGGCTTAGAAGTAGTGAAATACACTGAAATATAGCTGAGATAAAATGGTGGAAGTGCTGTTGGTTGCTCAGGTCCCTAGTTTTGAATTCGATATATCCACTGTTTTGAATGAGGCTTCAGTTGCCCTGATGGCTCAGATTTTCAGGTTCAAAGTACACTTTTATCTCCTACTTGCTTAGTTGGCAGTGATGGTTTAGCAATTTTAGATGGTATGCCATTTTATTTCTCTTTCGAGGAATTCAGACCAGCTACAGACATCTGTGCTACACTAATTTCTAGAAAGACGATTTGTAATATTCTTGTATGGAGCTGTCATTGAAAAGCTTTCTACAAGTTAGGTTGCCAACCAGGCTTCTGACAGAGACTACTCCTTGCAATGTTCTTATAGCAGCTGGTTACTTGTTCATTTCCATTCTCATTTGAAGTTACATATTGTCACCTTGAAAGGAATGGCAGTCAACTGACAGGGAATGAGGAATGTATCTGCTTTCTCTGAGATCTAGAAGAAACACATCCACCCCTTACCCACCACTGTGACTCCTAATCCAACATATTTCTGGTGACAAAATTACATCTCCAAAAGCCTGCAGGGGACATGAGAGATTTGGGCCATTTCTTCTTTCCTCTGAAACACAGTGTGGTGTAGTGGAGAGAGTGACAGATGCCGGAAGCCTGAGTTCAAATCCCCACCTCACCTTGGAAGCTTACTGGGATAGTAGATCTGGTAACAACCACCTTTTAAAATCTAAGTTACTTTGAAATGCCTATTAGGCTTATAAACTGGGTCTGACTTGATAGCACAAAACAGCTTCCTTCCTCCTATCTATTCTACAAAGACAGTGCCCGAAATTCAATGTGCAAGTTCATTTAGTACACAGATACCATTCTCCTGGCCTTGGAGACTTTAATTCATTTAAGGTAGGTAGTTTTCATTCCATCTCTTTTCCTGTCTTATGGTGCACCCCACCCCTGCCTCCTTGCTTCTGTTTCCACTAGATTGAGTATTATTTTTCCTTTTGGAGGAAGATAGCAGCAAAGTTGCTGTTTGTGTGGCATTTTGTTCTCTACATCATTAATTAGCACTTCCATCCTTTCCATATAGTGCACCTGTTATTTCTTCTTTCCTCCTCTGGCTTTGAACATAGATGAAAAACACCTTTCTGTTATTTTTGATCTTCCTGGCAAGTGTGGGCTTAGTCTAAGTTCAGCTTCAGCACTCCTGACCTCTTTACAAATATTGACCATTCATATCTGGAAGTTGAGTCATGGCAACTGGACTTCTTTTTCTTAACAGCAGTTTAGGTTTGTTAGGAGGACAACAGTTTCAGACTGTTGTCTACCTAACAAGCCTATTTAGGCCATTGTTCATCTTATGAGAATATTTCAGACCACAGTGACAAGAGGTCAAAGTGAACTTTAAAATGGAGGACTCACAATTAGCTTTCCTCAGACTGACAAATCTGTTTGGATGAGCAGTGAAATGTTTCAATCTCTCAAGAAAAAGAAGTCCAGTTGCCATGACTCAACTTCCAGATAAACTCACATGGACGACTAAAAAACTTCACTAGAGGTGGGCATGAAACAGAAAACTGATTGTTTGGTTGGTTCTGTTTCAGGCCCACCCTTGGTTCGGTTTGGGTCTGGGTTCAAGTGAATTAAAAAAACCTGTATGAACCCAAACTGAGCCAGGTGGCAGTAGACCATCCCCCCACCGCCTCCAGAGCCCTGGCCACGACCAGGCCAGGTGATGGTAGACAGTCCCCCTGCCACCTCCAGAGCTCCATCCGCAGCCAGGCCAGGTGGCAGCAGACAGTTCCACTGGCCCCTCTGGAGCTCCAGCTGCAACCGGGCTGGGTGGCAGTAGACAGTCCCACTGCTGCCTCTAGAGCTCCAGCTGTGGCCAGGCCGGGCAGTGGTAGATAGTCCCACCACCACCTCTAGAGCCCTGGCTGTGACTAGGCCAGGTGGCGGTAGTCCCAACACCACCTCTGGAGCTCTGCCTGTGGCTGGGCCGGGCAGAATACACTGTCCCGCTGCCACTTTTTTAAATTTATTTTTTCCAGCACCAACCATGTGGCCCCAGGGGCTGGGTCAGCACTTTTAAAAATATTTATTTATTTTTTATTTTGTCAGTGCTGACCATGCAGCCCCAGGGGCCGTGCCAGTGCTTTTTATTTTTTTTTATTTATTCATTATTTTTTCAGTGCTGACCATGCAGCCCCAGGGGCCGGGTCGGTGCTTTTTTAAAAAAAAAAAAGTCCCCGATGCTGGGGGTTTCCCCCCTACAGCTGAGAGGGGGCTAGCTGCTGCACCCCTTTTATTTTTTCCCCTCCTGGTCCTGGAGAAGACAAGACAGCTTCAAGGTAGGAGGGAGAGGGTGGGGGATGAAAAACAAAACAAAACAAAATGGAAATTTCCGTTCCGTTCCATTTCATTTTCCTTTGATGTTTTGGATCATTATTCATTTTGTTAGGTAATGAAATGAAAAACAAATTAAAAATTCATTGTGTGCCCATCTCTAATCTTCACAGATATATGGGCTATTCATCCCTATTATCATCAACATCTTGGCAATTTCTTTATTTCTTTATTATTTATTTTTATATATACTGCACCGGTTATATATATTATTTATTATATCCTGCACCGGTTTTTCCCAGGGAAAAATCTTTATTAGGACCACCATAATTTGGAAGCAATGTAACACGTGACAGCTTTGCATTATACATGTAGTGTTCTTGGCATAGAACAGGTAGATCCTGTTGGGTTTAGGTTATAATAAATTAATCATAACATATAAAGGAGCAGAATTAGCATCTTGCAGCTGGAAGTGTTTAGATGAAAAACACCACTATTTGAACAGCAAAGAATAAAAAGTTATTTTCCCCATACTGTGTTTTGTGCCAGCAATAGTAATTCACATTTGTGCCAGCAATAATAAATCAACAGTTGTGGCTAAATGATTAACTTCTACTGATCATAAACACATATGGATACTATATTATATATTATATGCCACAAGCAAAGAGTTAAAGAGAGGTGAAACCTTATGCATGAGAAGAGGAATGGACCAAATCATTTAAATGGTGATAAATTGTAATGCCTCAGTCTGGAATATCTTATAAATGGGGCACATTTCTACTTTTGTGTCCCAGTTGATCAGTCAGGCTACAAAATAAAACAGGCTGAACTGTGCTTTCATCATTGTAAGGCTAATTACACTGGTGACAATGAGGCCTGTAATAAGACTTCCTAGGGTAGGAACTGGCAAGCCACCCAAGTATCCCTGCCAAGAACATCCCATGAACAGAAACAAAAGGCTAAAAGATATGACACTGGCAGATGAGCCCCTCAGGTCGGAAGGTGTCCAACATGTTACTGAGGAAGAGCAGAGGACAAGTACAAGTAGCTCCAGAGCTAATGAAGTGGCTGGGCCAAAGCCGAAAGGACGCTCAGCTGCAGACGTGCCTGGAAGAGAAAGGAAAGTCCAATGTTGCAAAGAAATATACTGCATAGGAACCTGGAATATGAGATCTATGAACCAGGGTAAGCTGGATGTGGTCAAACGTGAGATGGAAAGAATAAACATTGACATCCTGGGCATCAGTGAACTTAAATGGACAGGAATGGGTGAATTCAATTCAGATGACTATCACATCTACTACTGTGGACAAGAATCCCATAGAAGAAATGGAGTAGCCCTCATAGTCAACAATAGAGTGAGAAAAGCAGTGCTGGGATACAACCTAAAAAAATGATAGAATGATTTCGGTACGATTCCAAGGCAGTCCTTTCAACAACACAGTAATCCAAGTTTATGCACCAATTACTGGTGCTGAAGAGTCTGAGATTGACCAATTTTATGAAGACTTACAAGAACTTCTAGAACTGACACCAAAGAAAGATGTTCTTCTCATCATAGGGGAATGGAATGCTAAAGAAGGGAGTCAAGTGATAAAAGGAATAACTGGCAAGTTTGGCCTTGGAGTTCCAAATGAAGCAGGGCAAAGGCTAATTGAGTTTTGTCAAGAGAACAAGCTGGTCATTGCAAACACTCTTTTCCAACAACACAAAAGGTGACTCTACACATGGACATCACCAGATGGACAATACCGGAATCAGATTGACTATGTTATCTGCAGCCAAAGATGGAGGAGCTCTATACAGTCAGCAAAAACAAGACCTGGTGATGACTGTGGCTCAGATCATCAGCTTCTTATTTCAAAATTCAAACTTAAACTGAAGAAAGTAGGGAAGACCACTGAGCCAGTCAGGTATAACCTAAGTCAAATCCCATATGAATACACAGTGGAAGTGAAGAATAGATTCAAGGAACTAGATTTGGTAGATACAACACCTGAAGAACTATGGATGGAGGCTTGTAACATTGTACAGGAGGCTGCAATGAAAAATATTCCAAAGAAAAGAAAATGCAAGAAAGCAAAGTGGTTGTCCAACGAGGCCCTACAAATAGCGGAGGAGAGAAGGGACGCAAAATGCAAGGGAGAAAGGAAAAGATACAGAAAATTGAATGCAGACTTCCAAAGAATAGCAAGGAGAGACAGGGTGGCCTTCTTGAATTAACAGTGCAAAGAAATAGAGGAAAACAACAGAAAAGGAAGAACCAGAGATCTATTCAAGAAAATTGGAGCTATTAAAGGGGCATTTCGTGCAAAGATGGATATGATAAAGGACAAAAATGGTAGGGACCTAACTGAAGCAGAAGAGATCAAGAAGAGATGGCAAGAATATACAGAAGAATTATATCAGAAAGATCTGGATGTCCCTGATAACCAAGACAGTGTAGTTGCTGACCGGGAGCCAGACATCCTGGAAAGTGAAGTCAAGTGGGCCTTAGAAAGCACTGCAAACAACAAGGCCAGTGGAGGTGATGGCATTCCAGTTGAACTCTTTAAAATCTTAAAAGAGGATGCTGTAAAGGTGCTGCATACGATATGCCAGCAAATTTGGAAAACCCAGAAGTGGCCAGAGGACTGGAAAAGATCGGTCTATATCCCAATCCCAAAGAAAGGCAATGCCAAAGAATGTTCCAACTATCGCACAATTGCACTCATTTCACACGCTAGCAAGGTTATGCTCAAAATTCTACAAGGCAGGCTTCAGCAGTATGTGGAAAGAGAACTTCCAGGAGTACAAGCTGGATTTCGAAGGGGCAGAGGAACTAGAGATCAAATCTCCAACATGTGCTGGATTATGGAGAAAGCCAGAGAGTTCCAGAAAAACATCTACTTCTGCTTCATTGACTATGCCAAAGCCTTTGACTGTGTAGACCACAACAAAATATGGCAAGTCCTTAAAGGAATGGGAGTGCCTGACCACCTTATCTGTCTCCTAAGAAATCTATATGTGGGACAAGCAGCAACCGTCAGAACTGGATATGGAACAACTGACTGGTTTAGAATTGGGAAAGGAGTACGACAAGGCTGTATACTGTCACCTTGCCTATTTAACTTATATGCAGAGTACATCATGAGAAAGGCCGGTCTGGATGAATCACAAGCCGGCATTAAGATTGCCGGAAGAAATATCAACAACCTCAGATACGCAGATGATACTACTCTGATATCAGAGAGTGAGGAGGAATTAAAGAACCTCTTAATGAGGGTGAAAGAGGAGAGTGAAAAAATGGGCTGAAGCTCAACATAAAAAAAACTAAGATCATGGCCACCGGTCCCATCACCTCCTGGCAAATAGAAGGGGAAGAAATGGAGGCAATGACAGAGTTTATTTTCTTGGGCTCCTTGATCACTGCAGATGGTGACTGCAGCAACGAAATAAAAAGACGCCTGCTTCTTGGGAGGAAAGCAACAGCAAACCTAGATAGCATCCTAAAGAGCAGAGAAATCACTTTGCCAACTAAGGTCAGGATAGTCAAAGCTATGGTTTTTCCAGTAGTGATGTATGGAAGTGAGAGCTGGACTATAAAGAAGGCTGATTGCCGCAGAATTGATGCTTTTGAGCTGTGGTGCTGGAGGAGAGTGTTGAGAGTCCCCTGGACTGCAAAGAGATCAAATCTATCCATTCTGAAAGAAATCAACCCCGAATGTTCACTGGAAGGACAGATTTTGAATCTGAGGCTCCAGTACTTTGGCGACCTCATGAGAAGAGAGGACTCCTTGGAAAAGTCCCTGATGCTGGGAAAAATCGAAAGCAAAAGGAAAAGAGGACAACAGAGAATGAGATGGTTGGACGGTGTCATCGATGCAACCAAAATGAATTTGACAAAATTCCAGGAGGCAGTAGAAGATAGGAAGGCCTGGCGAGCTCTGGTCCATGGGGTCACGAAGAGTTGAACACGACTGAACAACAACAACAACAACAAATTGTAACATTTGTATATAACAATGATATTAATAAAAAGGTACAAAGTCAAACAAGCTACAAATTATACAATCTCCAGTGCGAAGTTCAAGAAAGATGCTGACAAATTGGAAGAAGATTAGTGGAGGAGGACAAAACTGAACAGGGGGCTGGAAACCAAGCCATATGAGGAAAGACTGAAATAACTGGGCATACTTAGCCTGGAGAAAAGAAGACTAAGGGGTGATAAAATAGCATTTTTCAATTATTTAAAAGGCTGTCATACAGAGGAGGGGCAGGATCTGTTCTCAATCATCCAAGGTGCAGGATGCGCAACAGTAGCTCAAGAAAACTCAAGAAAATACCAGGAAAGCTTCCTAACAGTTAGAGCAGTGTGGCAATGGAACAGATTGCCTCAAGAGGCGGTTGAACACTGGTAATGAGTGCTTGAACACTGGAGGCATTGGAATAAAATTTGGACGGCTGCCTGGCAGATATCCTTTGTATTGTATTCCTGCATGGAGCAGGAAGTTGAAGTTGATGACCTTGTAGGCTCCATGTTATTTCAATATTCTATGATTGAAATAAATTCAGTTCCTAGTTACTTGTTATGACATATATTCATCAGTAAAGAGACATGGGCAATTCATATTTGTATTCTTGGGGATGCAAATATGAAGTGTGGCACCACAGCTGCTAGGAATATCTGTTATCTCCCCCTAGAATCAGCTGGTCCACTCACTGGCAGCTTGCAATATGCATGCCTGTTATTGTTGGCAACGCGCTAATCATCGAAATAGCTCAGTCAGCACTTCCTCCCCTCCCAGCAGAGCTGAGCACTCAACAGCTGAAAGGGGAAATTCTTCATCCCTCCTTCTCACCTGGGTGGTTAGATGTACAGGGAGGTAGAGAAGCACCGGGCTACTTCTGCGATTGGCACATTCACAACAAGGCTGAGTGCAAGTGTTGTGGCGAGTGGACCAGCCAGTTCTGGGAGAGAAGGAATGGACATCCCTGGCCCTTGTGGTGCCTTACTTCATATTCGCATTTTGTATGAGTTATAAAATGAGGTCATAGGGAAAGTCTCCAGTTGCTCAATGATCACTGACTTGTATTGAATAAAGTTTATTTGTGCTACAAACAGCAATAGCAGGATGTGAATGTGTCCTCATGTGTTCACATAGGCGGACCTTGTGAGTTCACCCTTAGGGACATTCCTCCAAAACAAAACAAAATAAATAGACCTGACTTGCCCCTAGTCTTTTATCATTTTGGCTTCATGTACACATTTTTCACTACTTTTAATTAATATATATCTTTTTATTAGTTTCACATTATTGATTATATTGCAGCCTATCATTCCTGGTGCATTATAAAATTTCAGACGGCTGTAACCTACGTGTGCTGCCCTCATTTAATGGATATCTGGGACAAAGATGAACTTTTACAGCAGATGTCATTTACTTGAGTTGACACTGCATATGCTTGCCTCCCGCTGCTCTTCCTTTGCAAAACAGCAAAGATGCTTTCCTTCACAACAGTAAGAGATGTGTTGCTATTGCCTAATGATTCCCAGTTTAATAGGACTTATTGTACTCTGCCAGAAGACATTAAGGATGCAAGAACAGACTGACAACCCAACATCAATTTTCTGATAAAAGACAGATTGCAAAAGCAGGTGGGAACAAAAATAAATTGGAAGAAATAGGAAGAATAAATCCAGCAATTAACAAAAGCAAAGCAGATCTGCTAACATTAAAATAGGCATAGAGGTTTACATGTTTCTAGAAAATTAGCAAATTAGAGAATAGAAAAAAGAATGTTCTTTTAATTTACTGCTGTACTAGCACAATCAAAGAACATAAGTGATGCCTGGTTGAATAAATCGCATTTCCGTATGTAAAAGACGAACACAAGTATCTGCTTTGCCACACTGATCCACAGTTAAAGCTTTGTACATAGTCCAGGTTTCCAGCATGCCATGTATTACCATCCCAAAAAGGAACAAAATGTCCAGAATGTACACATTACTTGCAACCAACATGTCACATATGAAACAATTTTTGAGTTGTCTTTCCCTATATAATGACTGCAGCTTTTCAAAAAAACAGAAATGTTGGCCAGATGTGAACTGATGCAAAGAGCCCGTTTTATCTGTTGAGGGCTTCCACATCAATCCTAAAAGAAGACGATGAAAAATACAAGAAACATCAGGGTTCTAGCTCAATGATGATAGAGAAAGCAGAGGTGGTACTCCTTTCTTGTGTATAAAGCACAATGTGTTACTTGTTTTATGGTCATCAGAAAGAGGCAAGAGAGCAAATGAGGAATTTTCTTGTATGTCTCTCCATTCTTGCCCAGGATTAGTTAGAAAATTCCCATGTCATTCAGCCTTGGAGAGGAAACAGTTTTATTAAACATCCTTAGTGCACAAGTATATAAAGTAGAGATGGGCACGAAATGAAATGTTTTTCATTCCATTATTCATTATTCATTTTATTACGTAACAAAACAAATAACAAACCTGGCGATGAAATTGGAACAAACCGAACCGAGCCAAACCAATAAAATTAGGTTTGTTATGTTTCGTTTTCGTTAATGGCGACGCATGATGAAAAGAGCTGTTTTAAATGTTAACAAATGTCCTGAATATCCATAAAAACCCAGCAATAATTATTTATTCTGCCTGATAATACCTACCGGGGGGGGTGGGGTCCTTAAAACGTGCCTTTATGTCTTTTCTCAGATTGCTGTATTTTTTTTCCTTTAAGGGGAGTTAGGGGACATCGACCCAAAATGGCAGCTAGATGCCTAATATTGATTTCTTGGGTATTAAAACGCCCTGGACATCCATAAAAACACAGTGATAATTATTTATTCTGCCTGACAATACCTACCAGGGGGGTTGGGGTCCTTAAAACATTTGTTTTTGTCTTTCTCCCATCGCAATGTATTTTTCTTTTTCCTTTAAGGATGACACAAAATGGATGCCAGCCACAAAATGGATGCAAGCCATGTGGTGGGATCATGTAAATTCTTGGACAACTTCAACCAATAGCATGCCTAGGCTGCAGACTGGGCAGGTCTGGCAGCCACAGAGGGCATAAAAAGCTTTGGCAGCTCCTGTCCTCCTTGCAGTCTGCGGTGGGAGTTAGGTTGGCGTGGGATTGCTGTCTCTGGAACTCGTTATTTTCACTTTAGGCCAGGCAGGCAGGTGTGTGTCTTTGTGTTCTTGCTGCCTGCAGCCTGGCTCTTAGGGGAGAGAAAGAAGAGATTTCTCTCTAGCTTCAGTCTTGCAGCCTCCCTGCGTGTGTACTATGTACCTCTTGGTGAGTACCCTCCCCTGCCCCACAGTCACTCTGCAGCTGCCTTGCACCCTGGGCAATGCCCATCGCTGCCTTGCAGCCTCCCTGCATACCTAGTCTATACTGTGTCTCTGCCAGGATCAATTTTTTTAGTGTTTTCCCTCCAGTCTGGGGTGTTGGGGAATGTCCATGCGCGGAAATGCTTTAAAAATTGCACAAAGTGGGTAAAATGAATAACAAATTAACAAACCAACAAAACAAAATTTTTGTGAAAATTCACAAAAAACAAAAACGAACCGAACCGAGCCCCTCAATGAAACGAAATGAAACAAAATGCCATTTTTTCAATTTGTGCCCATCTCTAGTATAAAGTTCCAAGGTTGTTCGAAATCTCCAGACACTTTTGTTCCTTCCTCTCAGTTTTGTTTTGTGAGACCACAGGGGCTCATCATGGAAGTATTCTTGTTATTTTACTTTGAGTCGGTTTTCTCTCTGTTCCTCTTCAGCAGTTTGACACTCAAGTTTTTATATTGATTATCTGCCTTAGAAGAACACTTCCTCCTTTTTCATCTGCAGTTTTAGATACCACCACAAAGGGAAGTATGCAACAGATGAAATCCCTTCATGTGCCTGATCAATGCTCCATCCAGATCAGTGCTATATCTTTTTAAACTGCAGAATTCCAAAGGGGAAGCAAACGGATCAGACAGGATAGGAACCATAAAAAGTTATGTTTTGAGGCTACAGGTCTTTAAGTCCTTAAGTCATCATGGACACAGACCATGTTGGCTTGGGAATTTTGGGAACTATTGTCCAAAAAATATATAATTATGAACTCTGTTAAGAATGTCTAGGCATTGAAATTTTGATTTGTTTTGTTGGTGTGTCCGATAAATAGAACAGATAAAATAAATTTCTTGTTTAATCATGATGACAGGTTTTGCCAATTTCAGAGAGATTTGTGTATTTTCTGCACACTGTGGAGTAACTGTGGTAACTTCATTACTGTGGTTAGAGAAGTAGCACAGGAGGGTGTTTGTTTGGTGGTTTGCTTTTGATCAATTAGTTTGCCCCTTTTGTGCATTTTCACTGGATGCATATGCATGTATATATGTGCGCTTAGCTTCCCAAAGGGAATAGACACAAGTTTGGGGAGATGTTTTTGCATAGATGTTTTGAAAGACACACTGCCCCCAGTCCTGCAACCAAACTGTCTTGTGGGAGCTAGAGATTGTTTGACTGCATTTCTCTGCCTCCTTTCCATTACATCTTTTCTTGACTAAAATCTTGGCATTATAGCATTTTTCTATGTCTTTGATGACCACTGAACCACCACATATTCATGTATTATCAGATAATGCCTGATTCCATGATGGCGTCACATATTAGGGTGACTGTGGGGCTGGGGCTGCATGGTCTCCCTCCCCAAGATAAGGTAAGATTGGGGCAGACAATGTACTCATGCCACCTACATCTAAGCTGGCAACATGTACAGTCAGACATAGAGGCTTCAACTCGTCCCACTTTGACATCAGCCGTTATGTTGGATTTTATGTTGGGCACAACATAAATGACATGCTGTTTCGTCATTTCCAAAGATTACAAAACCTCACAAAATGAAATGAAACAGCAAACAGCATGCCATCAAGAAATGAAATGAAGCACCATTTTTGTTTCAGAAATGAAACAATTCATCCTTGCCTCTTTTAAAAAAATATTTTTATTTTATTTCTTGAGGACCAAGCATATACATATTCATTCTATACATTTAATTCAATAACATTGCTCAATCTTGTTCACTCTTCCTCATTATTTCACCCTCTCCCCCTGCAAGCAAGTTATTTCAATTCCCTCTTATATTATACATGATTAAAGTCCATTTCTCATTCTCAGGCTTTTCATTTACCAAATCTATAGTATAAACCATTCCTACATTCTATTTTTTTACAATTCCTTCAAAATTCTACTTTTCCCTTCAGTCTTCCCTTCTTGCATTATTTGTATCAGTTAATTTTGGAAAAATTGATATAAATATTCTTTCCATTTATCATATTTCCACTTTTCTCATCCTTCCATCTAGTTGTTAACAACATCATTATGGCTGATGCTATTCCAAAATACATACTCTTTTTTATTTCTCTCCAATCGCCTTTTCTATCCACCAATCCTAAAAATATATGTTCCATTTTTACCTGGATCCTTTTGTTTGTTATATCTGTTAACCAATTTTCTACTTTATTCCAGAATTTTCTTCTTTTCTCACATCTCCATATCACATGTAAAAAGTACCCTTTTCTTTCTTACAATGCCAACAGTAAGAGGAAATATTTTTATCAATTCTACTTAATTTTTGTGGGGTATAATACCATTTGTGCAACACCTTCAATTCCATATCCTTATTTTTTCCTAATTTTACATCTCTTACTCTCCTCACCATAGCCTCAATCTTTTCTTTATTTAAATCCATACATATTTAATGATATTTTTGTCTGATTTCCCAAACTATCTAGGAATCTATATATCCCTTTGAGAAAAGTGGTGCGCTTTATAAATAAATAAATAAATAAATAAATAAATAAATAAATAAATAAATAAATAAATAAATAAAATAGCACCTGCACCAACGTTTTTCTATGCATATTTATACAATAATTCCCATTGTTTATCTTCATTTCCCGTAAGATGTTGGAACCATTGTTCATACCTCCTTTTGATACTTTCTACTACCAACCATCTTTGATTCTCCAAAATCCCTTTGAATCCCCCCCATCTCCTATTTGCATTAAGGTCCTAGCTTCTTGATCCAGCCATCTTGAGAACAGGAGGCTTATTTTTAAACTGATTTATTTGTTTTCCTTCCTTCCCATACCTCTGTTGTTGAGATAGCTTATCTCTGATCTTGATCTTCCTGAAGCTAGTCAGCCCTTTGCTGGCTGTTTCTGCAAGTTGATAATGATTGTTTTTCTTTCCTGATTAAGTAGGACTGTGAAGGTTATTTTTTTATATATTTTCTTTCCTACCCTCCCCATGTCACAGATCAGCTGTTGAGCTTATCTCTCTGATCTCTCCCTGCAGCAGATAGACATTAGGTTTCTAGCTTAATTCCAGAGGGTTCTTTGCTTGAAAGAAAATTGATTGGAAGGTTTGAGGGTCTTTGATTTAGGACAGTGAGCTCCCTGTTAAATTAAAAAAAAAGGAAAGCTCTCCAAGCTTCCCATTATTTATTGCCTTGTGAAGCATTTCATTTCATGATGAAAATCCTTTTTTAAAAAATCTGTTATTAATGAAATGAAATGAAACGAAATGAAGACTGAAATGAAACAAAATGAAACAAAACGCTATATTTCCACTTCATGCCCATCTCTATTGGTATTGGCTGGCCTGCCCACTTACTGTGTGTCCAGTGCAGCTATATGGCAGTCACTTAGAGGATGGGGAGGAAGTTTTGACCCAATTTATCTGACTAGCATTTTGAACAAAATATGCTTGGGACTTGTTTTCCACATAGCCATTGAGCAGATCAATGGATATTGTTCAGACCTAAGTAAAGGCAAATTGATGGGCAGGGCAAGCGACCCTGTGTGATTATAGGATTAGTTGTGATGTCCCACAGGTAATTTGAGATGAAATACTGTCCCATGGATTGGTATTATGGAGTCTAGGTTTCAGGGGGATATACCTTCTAGGCCAACATAGACTACAACCTACATGAAGTAATGGGGCATGAGGAGAAATTGTCCAAGGTATGCCACACAGGGCCCTGCTATAAGATTACAGCATGGAATGGCTGCTGAAAGGACTCATCCCTTAAGGGTAGGGAAGGTTGTCAAGGAAGACCCATACTTCTACCTTAGGCTCTGCACTACAGAAGGCCCTTACTTAACAAATCCATGTCCCTTGCTTTAATCCCTTCACCTCTATCTCACCTCTTTATTCTTAGATGAGGGGAGGGGAGCAAAGGAGTGTTTGCGGGCAGACCATTAAGATGCAAAAAGGAGTGGAAAAGACCTGTAGCTGTTCTAATGCTGCTTTGATAGCTCAGTGAGTTAGAAGTTGGGACTTCCATTCCCCAGTGTGCCTCCAAGGAGAACTGCCAGCCTGTGATGCCCTGGGCAAGATGCACAATCCCAGAATGCCTCCAAAAGAAGGGAGTGGTCATTCACTTCTGAGTATTCTTTTAAAAAGCTGTGGAAATGGTTGCCATAAGTAAATTTGACTTGATGGGGTATAGTATTATGCATGCTCTGTACTTCATACTAGGCTTTATTTTATTTAAGGTTGTTATGTTGAGAATTTATGTTGTAAGGCTCCCAGAGTAGCCTTTGGGCTAGATGAGTGGTATAAATAAATGAATAAATAAATAAATAAATAAATAAATAAATAAATAAATAAATAAATAAATAAATAGAGAACATTGTTTGCTTTTAGCAAATGTTACTGCGACACTTCTCTCACTTAAACTGTACATGAGTGAAATGTCTGTGAAAATTCTCAGTCATCCAGGTGAGTTTATCTGGAAGTTGAGTCATGACAACTGGACTTCTCTTCTTGAAAGTTTGAAACATTTTGCGGCTCATCCAAGCAGCTTTGTCAGACTGACGATGCTGCTTGAATGAGCAGCAAAACATTTCAGTCTCTAAAGAAAAGAAGTCCAGTTGTCACAACTCAACTTCCAGATGCGGTACATGTGAAACTGTCAATATTTTGTTACAGATCAAGAGTCTCCCATTGTTGCCTAGGGAAGAAGAATGAGTATTTAAAAATGAAGCCAGTAGTGGACCTAAAACTAGGCTATTTCTAAAATTGTTCACTCATTTCATTAGGTTCAGCTTACCTATACATATATCTGAAGTGTGCCCATTAGTACTCTGTTCTAATTTTTGTAGACGTGAGAATGAAAAGAAAATAAGAGAAGACTATCATATCTCATGTAATTCCATCATAAAAATATAATTTACATGTAGGTGGGTTTTTCCAAAGGACCTTTTTGTAGTAAGATGTTAAAATATTCTTTTGCTAATTTCGCTAATTTTGACAGCCAATTCCTCAAGAAAAGCAGACTTCTTCCTTTTGATATGGCTGGAATTCTTATGATATTTCTGTGCTCAGACAGTAGAGTCATGGAGGACATGGGCTGCATTAATAAATAGTTTGGTAAATAGTTTTGAAAGTGCAAAGTGACTGCAAAGTTGGCTATTCATAAACAGCCTTAAATGCTAAGCACGACCAAAATGTCAGGTGAAACGCAGGTTGTCTATCGTTATGTCTAGGCTTTCTGAATTTATTCAGCTACTTTCCTCATTCAAATAACAGTCCTGTGGCTGACAGCTGAATAAGATATTTCAACCCAAGAATTATTTGCTGAGTTTCTTTAGTGTAGGTGAGTTTTCTACTCCAACAGTACTCATATTGTACAGTTCAATGAACTGCAGATTATTCATCACTTACGAATATTGTGGTTAGGAGGGCCCTCTTAAAACTTTCAAATTATGCTGAAGGATGCAGCCGTACTTTTCCACTTTCTTTTGTGGCAGAAAATTTGTTCCCTTTGATCACTGAAATTTCACTTGTGACTCATTCATAGCCTAGTCACTCCACTTGATATTACTGCAGTTCAGCATGATTCATAGACACAAGAAAATGTTAACTCTTTAACAAGTTGTCAGAGCAGATATTTGTTTATTTGTTTTTAATTTTGAACCAAATTCGTCCATGCTATTGAATGTACATAAAAAAGAAATTCACTTAGAGCTACATCTGATCATTTATTAGTAAAAAGATAATAAACAATATTGAGAAATAAGTGATAAAACATATAAGTGACATGCTATCTTAATATTCAGAGAGATAATCATACATGGTATGGACAAAGTAGATAAGGAAATTGTTTTCCTTATAACGCAACACTAGAACTAGGGGGCACTGCATGAAACCTTTGGGTGCTAGATCTCAAACGAACAAGAAAAAGTACTTTTTCACCTAGAGGATCACTAGTCTATGGAACTCATGCCAGAAGTGGTGACAGCTGTCACCCTTGACAGCTTTAAGAAAGGTTTGGACAAGCTCATAGAGAACAAGGGTATCAGTGGCTATCATTATAGATGCCTAAGGACAACCTCTGGGTTGGAGTGATAGGCAGGACATCTCTCAATGACGTTTGCAGGGAATCATAAACAGGTGAAGATATCTGGTTGGGAATATCCTGAAGCAAATGGTGAGCCACTGTGTGAGACAGAATGCTGGACTTGATGGGCTGTGGCCAGTTACAGCAAGGCTGTTCTTATGTTCTTATGTACTCTCCATAAGGGAACATAACACCATCAGTAATTCTAGTCAGGCCATTTGAATTTATCAGGGCTGATTTTTCCAACCACCTCATTGTTCCTGTTTTAAGTCAGGATTCTCTAAGCTTTGAGAATTTTTCCCAATCTAGGGCCAATTAGTCCCAAATTGTGAGAAGGTTTTTTTTTTTTTTAAAAAAAAGTTTCAGAAACTGTTTCTCAAAAATTGCAATTGAGGTATTTGATGTCTTGCTGTGTAAGCCAATAAAATATGGGTGGATTCTTTACATCTCTTTGATCAGTCTTTTTGCTTATTGTTTAATAAGCACAAAGGGGCCTCACCCCCTCAGTCTCCTCGCCTGGTCGAGTTTGGGCCTGTGTCTCTGGCGGAGGCCTCCAGGGTGTTGGCTTATTGCCGGCTGGTGGCTTCCCCTTTCGACCCTTGCCCAGCATGGCTTATTAAATCTGCCAGAGGGAACATGCCGGAGTGGGCTTCCTCCATTGCCATGGACTCCTTCCGGGAGGGAGCTTTTCCCTCTCGTTTGAAGGAGACGGTGGTGAAGCCCACATTGAAGAAGCCCGGCCTGGCTCCGGACTATCTTGCTAGCTATCGTCCAATTGCCATTGTTCCCTTCCTGGGCAAGGTAATTGAGAGGGTGGCCGCCGTCCGACTCCAGTCATACCTGAAGGAAAATCATATCCTTGATCTGTGAAGATTCTCAGTCATCCAGGTGAGTTTATCTGGAAGTTGAGTCATGGCTACTGGACATCTTTTTTGAGAGATAGAAACGTTTCTCTGTTCATTCAAACAGCTTCATTGGTCTGAATACAGCTAGTGCAGATCCTCCATCTTATAGGCAGCTTTGACCTCTTGTCACCCTGGCCTGAATTAGGCTCATAAGATGAACAGTGGCCTAAATAGGCTCATTAGGGAGACAATAGTATCCTTAGCCTTAAGGTGAACAATGGCCTTGATAGGTTTCAACCTATCAAGAATGGGTCGTTAGCTATGGCCTTGGTGGTGAAGGCTTTTTTTATTTGCCTGGGTACTTTGGAAAGCATACCCTGATAAGTAGCAGATAGACTATGCCGGAGCCCACCACCACTGTTGAGGGAGGGGTTTTCAATGCTCACATGAATGGCCTCCCTTACTCCTCTTTCAAACCACCTCTCTTCATTGTCTAATATGTGTACATCCTCATCTTTGAAAGAGTGCCCTTTGTCCTTCAAATGGAGGTGTACTGCTGATTCTGGTCCTGACTTGTTGCCCCTCCTATGTTGGGCCATCCTTCTGTTTAATGGCTGTTTAGTTTCTCCAATGTAGAGGTCTGAACACTCCTCACTGCATTGGACCGCATATACTATATTGCTCCTTTTATGTTTTGGTATCGGATCCTTTGGGTGGACAAGTCTCTGCCTTAATGTGTTTGTGGGTTTGAAATAAACAGGGATGTGGTGTTTGCCAAAAATCCTTTTTAGCTTCTCTGATACTCCAGCCATATAAGGAATGACCAGGTTCTTCCATCGGGTCTGGGTCTCAGACTGATCCCTTGTTCTTCTGGGATGGCCCACTGCTTTGTTGAAGGCCCACTTTGGATATCCACAGGCCTTAAGTGCTGTCTTCAGGTGCCTGTCTTCCTTCTTCTTGGCTTCTGTGGAGGTGGGGATGCTCTCTGCTCTGTGGCTTAGGGTCCTGATGACTCCTAGTTTGTGCTGTAGTGGATGGTGGGAGTCAAACAGTAAGTATTGATCTGTGTGGGTGGGTTTTCTGTAAACTTCTACTCCCAGGCCACGGTCAGGTCTGATGATGACTGCACAATCCAGGAAAGCCAGCCTGTTGTCTTGGGTGTCTTCCCTAGTGAAACTAATATTAGGGTCCACTGCATTGATGTGGTCTGTAAAGGCCTGTACTTCCTGAGTCTTCCCAGGTATCATCTACATACCTGAACCAGTGGGATGGTGTTGTCCCTGGGAAGGTGTTGAGTGCCTTCTTCTCCACTTCTTCCATGTATAGGTTTGCAACAATTGGTGACACTGGGGAACCCATGGCACAGCCATGCTTCTGTCTGTAGAAGTCCCCTCTGTACATGAAATATGTGGTGTTCAGACACAGGTCCAGGAGCAGGCATATCTGGTCTGGGTTGAGGCGGCTTCTGGAGGTGAGGGTGCTGTCTTCTCTTAGTCTTCACTTTACCATTGTTAGGGCATCAGTGGTGGGGATGCTTGTAAAGAGCGATGTAACATCAAAGGATACCATGGTTTCATCTGTATCCAGTTTGAGCTCCCTGACTTTAGAAACAAACTCCTCTGAATTGTGTACGTGGTGGTCCGTGAGTCCAACCAGTGGGGCTAGGATAGTCGCCAGGTATTTTGCAATGTTGTAAGTCACTGAATTTATACTGCTGACAATAGGTCTGAGGTGAATTCCTTGCTTGTGGATCTTGGGAAGTCCATAAAAGCAGGGGACTGTCTCTCCGGGATATAACTGGTGGTAGGTCACCCTGTCAATTGTGTTTTCTTGCTCCAAGAGTTTTAAGCATTCTATTACTTTCTTCATGTAATTGCTGGTGGGGTCTCTTTTTAGTTTTTCATATGTGTGTTGGTCATTTTTCACCTTAAGGCTAAGGATACTATTGTCTCCCTAACGAGCCTATTTAGGCCACTGTTCATCTTTTGAGCCTAATTCAGCCAGGGTGACAAGAGGTCAAAGCTGCCTATAAGATGGAGGATCTGCACTAGCTGTATTCAGACCGATGAAGCTGTTTGGATGAACAGTGAAACGTTTCTATCTCTCAAAAAAAAAGTCCAGTAGTCATGACTCAACTTCCACATATCCTTGATCCTTTCCAGTCTGGCTTCACGCCGTTTCACGAAATTGAAACTGCCCTGGTCACTCTGCAGGATGACCTCCTCAGGGAGGCCGACAGGGGGTGTTCCTCCCTGTTGGTTCTCCTTGATCTGTCAGATGCCTTTGATACCGTCAACCACGGTAACCGTCTGGACCGGCTCACCAAGGTGGGAAATGGGGGCTCAGCGCTTGGCTTGTCTCCGATCCTTCCTTGATGGCCAGCTCCAGTGGGTTCAGTTGGGGGATGAATTGTTGGCTCCTTAGATGCTCCCTTGTGGGGTGCCCCAGGGGTCGGCAATCTCCCCTATACTGTTCAAAGTTTATATGAGGCCCCTGGCGGAGGTCATCAGGAGATTTAGAGTTCGCTGTCATCAGGATGCTGATGACACACAGCTCTATCTCTCCTTTTCTTCGTCTGCAGTGGAGGCAGTTCACTCCCTCGATCTGTGCCTGGAGGCAGTCTTGGAGTGGACAAGGACCAACAGGCTCAAACTTAACCCAGAGAAGACTGAGGTTCTGTTCTTCGGGGCGCCCTCGTCCAGGTACAATGGCCCCCTCCCTGGACTGGGGGGAGTTTCCCTCCAGCCTACGGACAGAGCCAGGAATCTGGGTGTGGTCCTGGATTCAGCCCTCTCCCTGAAAGCCCAGGTGATGGCGGTCTCCAGGGCCACTTATTTCCAACTCCGCAGGATCGCTCAGATCCACCCATACCTCGATGAGTCCTCCCTGAGAACAGTCGTGCAGGCCCTCGTGATATTGAGGATTGACTACTGCAACACACTCTACGTGGGGTTGCCCTTGACCCTTGTCCAGAGATTGCAGCGGGTACAGAATGCGGCAGCCAGACTGGTGATGGGTGCTCATAAAGATGACCACATCACCCCAGTCTTGGCCCGCCTGCATTGGTTGCCCGTGGCTCTCCGGATAAGGTTCAAGGTCCTGGTTTTGGTTTCCAAAACGCTCCACGGCTTGGGACCTGATTACCTGGTGGAGCGTATTTCTCAGAGATCGGCAAAGGCCAGGCCCACTCGAATGTCGCGGGTGTGCTCACTCAGGGTGGCCACCCCTAGAGAGGCGCAGAAGTCAATAACACATAGCCGCGCCTTCTCGGTGGCCAGCCCTTCATTATGGAACCAAATACCGAGTGAGCTGCACCTTGCATCCCTGCGTCCCTGCCTGCCTTCAAAAAGGCTTTAGAAACTATGCTTTTTAAGGAGGCTCATGGCGACCTTATTTCTGTTTAAATTTTTTTTTTTGTGCGCCCATTTGCCTCTTGCTGAGGGCTTCTTTTCCAGTGCCCTTATTGCGGTTCCCACGCTGATGTTTTTACCGCTGTTTTTATCTGATGTTTTACTGTAAACCGCCCAGAGTCCCCTTGGGAAATGGGCGGTATAGAAGTGCAAAAATAAATAAATAAATAAATAAATAAATAAATAAATAAATAAATAAATAAATAAATAAAATGTGTATGCCTATTCAGCTTTACTAAGAGAAAAGGCAAGAGAGCCATCATGCACCAACTGTGCAAAGCTCATATAAAAATAGTGGTTATTTTGTTCATTTCACATGTGAGACAAGATCTTATATGGTGGGCTTGTTATCCTTGATAGGCAGTCTGTGATGGTTGCGACAACTGGTCTCAATCACAAATAAGACATGGTAAAAAAAATTCACATCTTAGAAAGGGTAAAAGGAAGGAACCCATCTGAGGACCCATCAAAAGCTGAAATAGCATTCAGAAGAAAGGGATGCTTAGCTCATGCTATGTTTCATAAATCATTCACTGTTCACAGTCCTGAAACTTACAGATCAATCCTGGCTGATGGCTTCATAGCCTTAAAAGTGCTTTCTCTTGAAGCTAAAAGCAGTACTCAAGATGCCAGACAAAGATTGTGCCCCAAAAAGAATATTTTAAATTCAGAAGAAATTCTGAAAGACTGAACATAGGAGAAACTCGTGCATCATCACTGAATGGTGACTGTGTTTTCCCCAATTAAAATCTGGTTCAAGCCGAATTTGTAATCCGATATCCACTGTGGGCTCAGAATATAGTTAGAAGATTACGGAAAGGCATACAAGACAAGTATGCTCCACTGCTACAACTGATAAGCATGTGTCTTCTGTTTTTGTCAGGGAAAATGCTAGAGAAAAATTAGTAAACCTCTGAAGATCTGTTTCCATGGCCTATATAATATAACCACATTTGGTTACTGTGTAACACATAGACCTCTATTGAAATGCAGAATTTTAAACTCTAAATTGCCCCAAATACACAACCAGACTGTAAAACGTACAAATAGGTAGCATACAAACTGGTAGCATTATGAAATGTATTTTCTAACTGCCACTCACTGCTCCCCTTTTCAAGAGGCTTGAGACAGCTGATAAAAGTTTACAAACCATATGAATTTAAGTAATCAACCATATGATTTAAATGTACATGCAAATAAGCAGACTGAAGAGTTTGCCAACATCATTGTAATTGGCTTTTGTTTGCCTAAATTACTTAAGCAATACATCTGTACCATCAACAACACAAATAGAAAATGACTAGAAAATTGATTAAATACATTGCTTGAAATTGCTTAAAAACCAGTATGGGCAAAAAACAGAACTGTTGAATGTGGAATAACAGATTCCATTTTACCAAAAGTGGAATATTAAGGGGACTAATATGTCATGTATACAAAATATGTGCAATATTTTTCTGTGCCTAGTTCTCTTTTGGAGAGACCTCTTTGTGAGAATATTGTATTCTTCCTGTAACCATTTTTATTTATTTTTCTGGAGGTTGACAAAGGCAATTTAGAGATGGGTATACTTATGGTGCTCAATGGGCTAGAGTGCTGAAACTGTTGGCTGTAAAGTCGGCAGCTCGGTGGTTCGAATCCCAGGAAGCTCTGGCCAACCGAGCAGTTCAAAGGCATGTAAATGCAAGTAGATCAATAGGTCGTACCACCATAAAAAGCAGGAAGGAAAACAGTGTTCTGTACACAAGAATGCATTCAGCCATGCCAGCCACATGGCCATGGACTTGCACAACACTGGCTCTTTGGCTTGGAACGGAAATGAGCACTGCCCCAAGAGTCAGATATGACTAGCACACATGTGCGGGTGGAACCTTTACCTTTTTTACCTATACTTAGTTTACATATTTCATTTTCCTTGATTCAGACATTAAAAGCAAATTTTAAATGTACTTCTTTCTTCGTCATATGCCTGTGCCTCTTAACTTGACTCCACCAAGCAAATGTAATAAAAGGTATAACCATTGGGTCCAAGCATACAGAAATACTCAAACAGTCTGAACGGACTGAGCTCTGCTAGCAGGCAGAGGATCTGTCTCAGGTGGCCAATTCTGGGGAGAAGCGGTAGAAGGAGGATAGTAATAGGCTGCAGAAACAATTCCTCATGGATAAATATTGGCAGGGGGTGGGGTGGAAAGAAAACATGCAAAAACAAGAGCTCTGCCCACCCAATATGTTCTGTGGGTTTTGTGTGGCATATCTTCAGCTCTATAGGAAACCGAGTCATGATACCCCAGAAGTAAACTTCCATTATAATACCTAATACTTAGCTTACTGATCTGAAACAAAATCTTGTCTGGAGGTCATTTATACTTACATTTAGGTATTAAGTGATTTGAGGGCAAATGGATATTTGACACTGTGCATTCAGCAACAAAATATTCTGGCCCAGCCTTGATATGTTTTGCCTGATGACATAAACTTGGCATTTGGGCTTTGTAGATTTAGCCCAATGTTAAAGAAAAAAACTCTATGGTAGTTTCTTATTTCACACATGTGTAATTTACCTGTTGCTCAGCTACAGAGGTAAGAGACAAATAGACAGTCATGGGATTTTATTTTGGAGAGCTCCCATTTTGAAAGTGATAGGGCAAGTCATTCATGCCCTGCTTCTGTCCTGCCCTACAATAACTAGACAGGCACTATATGGGCAAACTCATGGACTAGAAAGATGCTCAATAATGCAGGACAATTTATATTGTTGTGCTCTTAATGGAGAATACAAAAGAAAGTGTTATCCTTACCTTTTCATTGTTATTTTGAGTGGCATGTTATGGGTAAGAACATAAGAAGAGCCATGCTGGATCAGGCCAAAGGCCCATATTAGGGATGGGCATGAAATGCCAAAATGGCATTTTTACCCTAGCGCCAACCAGCTGGCCCACGGGCCGGGTCAGCACTTTAAAAAAAAATTAATCTAGCACCGACCATCTGGCCTACAGGCCAGTTTGGCACTTAAAAATATGTGGCAGCAAGCTGTTTTACTGTGGGAATGAAACAGTTTGTTTTAATGAAATAAATGAACATTTGTTTCATCTGTAATGAAATGCTGCATCATCATTTTGTTTTATTTCGCTACATAATGAAATGACAAAACAGCATTTCATTTTTTGTTTTGTGCACCAGACTAGATATTTGTCTCCTGGTACCACTCCCCTGCATCTGGTCCTTGAGGTACCCCAGTTTTAAAGCCTGGAGATTACACATCCCCATCATGGCCTGTAACCTGTGATGGACTTTTCCTCCAGGAATCTGTCCAATCCCCATTTGAAGGCATCCAGGCCAGATGTTATCACCACATCCTGTGGCAAGGAGTTCCACAGTCTAACAACATGCTGGGTAAAGAAGTATTTTCTTTTGTGTGATATCACTCTCCTAACCCTCGATTTGAGTGGATGTCACCTGGTTCTGGTGTTTTGTTAGAAGGAGAAGAGTGTCCCTCTATCCACGTTATTCTTTCATGTCAGGGCAACCATTGATGAAAAATTTATTTGGGCTAAAAGTTCATGGGGAGTAGTTAAAGAGAAGAGAATATCTGTCTTCTTCCCCTTCATTTTGCCTTGCACAATTTTGTGAGTATTTTAAAACTCCACAAGATTATTTTCCACCAGCTGGGAGTTTCCTTTCCCTACTTTGCTCTCGATTATGTCTGGTATGTGAACAAGTTCTCTAATGTACTTTGAAGAGAAGCAATAATACAGAGACATAGCAAATACAATGCTGATTGATTCTTCAGGTACAAATAACCCACCCAGTGCTTCATATTCTTCAAACTATGCCAAGGTTTTGGCCAATTCATGTAGTTGGATTCTTTTAAATATAAGATTAGGCAAAAAAATCTAGCCAATGTAACCAGAGTTTCATTGCAGGTATCCAGAGCACTGGTAACTTCACCAAACTCACTGAAAAAGAGCATATTAAGGCAAATACAGATACTTTGTAACTGTTTTTGAATTATTATCAGAGGAGAAATATCTGTTATTAGATGGATCAGGAAGTTGGGTCACGGCAACTGAACTTCTTTTCCTTGAGAGGGAGAAGTTTTCTATATCTCAAGGAAAAGAACTCCAGTTGTCATGATTCAACTTCCAGATAAACTCACCTGGATGACTGAGAATCTTTACAGACATGTTATTAGATGGGTGTTATTTAACTAAAACACAACAAAAAGCTATATACAAGACTTCTGCTTTGATCATATAAAAGTGGTTTAAAACTAATTGACATATCTATATACCGTAATAAATGTTACCCAAAATATGCCTGTTTATACCTGATCGCACACCTGTTGTTTCCCTCTCAAATATTGATCCAGAAGCTGGCTCGGAGAAATTTCAGAACAGAGAAAGGAGATCTGTTTCTTCTTTAAAGGCAGCCTCAACTACATTTCTTAATTAATGTTCCAGTAGCTGGCTAAGGATTCCTTACAAAGCTGAACTGGCAGATCTGATAGTAATTAAGCTTTGAGTCAATGACATGGAACTCTTTTTGTTTCATCCTCACAGCCCATCCCCCATCCCCTGCAGCACAACAATAGCAACAATGTCAATGCCACACTTCATTCTCCCTCCAACTGGAGATTCTTCTCATTAAAAGAAGGTTAAAATAACAACAGTAATAATCAGCTTAGTGGATTTTCAAGCATGTGACACTTTGCCTGTTTGCTATAATGATGTTTATGAAAATAGCCTGATATTGATCATTATAATTACAGAGACTGAATAGAATATACAACAGCCTATTTTAAGGAACCCACGAGATGCTGTACAACTGGGATCTCTTAAGATGCAAGGGCAGTGGATAGATGTAACTCAAATAGCAGTGGAAAAATGGAGGGCTTGCTTTAGTGACAGGCAGATGCTCAAAACACCACATGAGGCTCTAAAAACCTTCCTTTTTAAGGAGGTTTATGGCGACCTTTTCATTTATTTATTTTTTGCCCGCGTCACCTCTTGCTGAGGGTTTTCCCCTCTTTATTTTATCAGTTTTTGGGGTTTTTTTCTTTTTTCTTTTTACTTGTTATACAATGTTGGTTTTATTTAGTTCCTTCTGGAAGATGGGTGGTATAAAAATGCAACAAATAAGTAAATAATAATAATGAATTGTTTCCAAAGGAAGAGAGCATCTCTGCTCTGCTCTATATAGCCATCAATTGACTTAAGAGTTGTTAATTTCTCTATTATACAATATCCCAGTACATTAAGCAATCTCTTTAAAATGTGACTCCTAATAAAAATGTTTAAAGGCAGTCAATTCATATTATGTTGAAAAGCCAACTGCCAACATCCTGCTATGTTATCTGGATAGCTCTGTGAGTTGGGCCACCTGGTTTTGGAGCAAAGAGTCAGAAATTTGATTCTCCACAATCCTTGTTGGAAAAAGAACGAGCCTGTGTTGCCTTGTACAAGCTACTTGGCTTGTTGGCACACAATTAATTAGAGTTTGGTCGCCTAAATGCAGGGTGTGAAGAAAAGCACACCCTCAGCCCAGCAGAAACTATTCTCACAATATATATGATATCATTATGAGAACAGGCAAACAAGGGTGGGGGAGGGGAGCTGGCAACTCAAGTGAACCAGCAGTTTCCTCACTGTGTGACCAGTTGCACAAGTCACACAGTGAGGAAACTGATGGTTCACTTGCCAGCCTCCCCACCCCACCCTTGTTTGCCTGTTATAATGATGGGGTGGGGAGTGAGGGACACTTCAATGATTTGATTTCTGCTTCGCATTTAAACAGGATACCAGCCAAGAATTCTTAGTAAGAAATGCATAGAGTGTTTCTTTAGCCAAACAATTAGAACTTGGTGACATGAGGACGCTTTGTTGCACTAGGCAAAAACATTATTCAGAGAGCCATTGTGGAAAGGGGGACAGAGTGATGGACTAAAACTTGGAAGACAGGGGTTTGAATCCCTGCTCTTTCCTGGAAACACAGCGGCGGGTGGCACAGATAGAACCTTTCATACCTTATTTATTTTATTTATTTATTGAATATAACAGCAGCAGCATTTCTATTCTCTTATGCCTTGTATTCTTCTTAAGTTCCATGTGATGTTGTTCAGTGTTAGTTACAAATGATTTAAGAGAACATCTTGTCAAGCCTGTTGATTTTCACATCTGCTGACTTGTTTGCTTATTATATTTAAGCCATTGTTTCATATTTACGTTTGATTTATATGGTTTTATTTCTGCTGAAAATAAACAATAGATCCTCTGAACAGCACCAGAAATCCACACACGTATGCACGCACTCACGCACGCGTGCACACACACACACACACACACACACACACACACACACACACACACCGATCTCCTATCTGAGACTCTTCTGAATGTTCTGTTCCTGCTAAAACAATGCCCTCTGATGATGTGAGAGATCAAACATACAAGCCTCTGTATGTTGATCCATGTACTCTAGCACAGATTGGATTTTAAAACAGAAAATCAGCAGCAAGCAAGAAAGGACCAGATTAACTTCCTTTTGGGTATAAAAGGAAAGTAATGGATCCAAGAACATATCTATTGTATTTTTTTAAAAAATGTTATTTATTTACAAAATCTCTAACATGTCATTTGGAACAAAGATGGGAAGACGGCAGCTCTTCCGATGGTTTTAGAAATGCAGTGCCATCTTAACTGGAAAATGTGCCAGATATAAGGGGTTTAAATTAGACACAAGCTTATTTTAGGCAAGGGCAACAGCCATCAAATCCTTTCCAACATCCCTTGTAAGTGAGCATTTTGAAATCATCAGAGCTTCAGCCTGACTTAGTGCCAGCTCAGCTGGTCCTTGGCCTTTGCTCTGCTAGCTCCCATTAACCCGATCTCTTATTCTTGTTAGGGATGATGGACCTTTAGCTCAACACCATTTCGAGGACCACAGATGTGCCCCAACCTGCACCATTCAAAAAAAACATATGGGCTGCATTTCCTTGAGCACCAGCCTTCCTCACCACCGGTAACTCTATCTTGTCAGAATTAAGTTTCAGCTGGAAGGCTAGCCTCCATCCATTCCTGAATTGACTCTGTCCAGGCAATATCTCTATCACTTCTACTGCCTTGACTTTACTGCTCAAGGGAAAAGGGGTTGGTATGAACAGATGGATGTACAGGGATGATTATTGTTGTTCAGAAAGTATGAGGGTAAGAAAAAAATCCATTCTTGCTTGAAACCAGGATGCCGATAAATGCATCTCTCCTGTTTTGCTTTTGACAGGATAGGTGCACCCTGTCAGAGCAGGAAATGCATTTGTTTGATTCACTTCAATTCGTGCAATAAAAAGACTCTCCAAGCTGCCATGGCCGAGCTGCTCAAAAGTGCTGAGCTCTGTGGAAGTGATATTAAGAGGATAAATGATAGAAAGCAAGCTAAATGTTTGTGACTGGCTACTAGAGATGGGCACGACTTGAAAAAAATTTTTTCGAGTTGTCGTTAGTCGGGCCAGTCCCATTTCGGGTCGTTTCCGGTTTTTGCAAAAATTCGCAAAAATTAGTCGGTTCGTTTTTTTGTTTTTTCGTTGTCGTTAGTACTGGTTTTTTTTGGGGGGGGTAGCGGGCTCCTGGAGGCACCTCTGTGGGGTGGGTGCCTCCTCTGGCCCGCTATAAAGGGAAAGTGGGCTCCTGGAGGCACCCGTGGGTGCCTCCTGCCACTAGGAAGGGGAAGAAGGCTCCAAGAGACACCCCTCTACATGGGGGTCTCCCTTCCTCACCTGCTGCTGCTGCAAAATGCTATGCAATAGCCATATGGATATTGCATAACATAATGTGCAGACGTGAGACCAGTGTGAGAGTGATAGGGTCATACCCGCCCTTCACAAGGCTCTGGCACCACCATGTCTCACACAGAAGGGAATTGTACTTGCTGCGTGTAGTGCAATGCAAGCAAGTAGATCTGGCTTTAAGGTGGCTTAGTGCAAGAGCTAGGGTTAGGCTAGTGACGGGTAAGGTTACGGTGGGGTAGTGGGTTGCACCTCTGGGTGCCTCTGACCCACTAAGAAGACAGTCTGTGACGTATGGGTACGGAGTCAAGGGTTAGGGTTAGGGCTAGGGCAGGTTTTAGGGGGCTTTTTGGCACATCCCAGAAGTCTCCATGGCCAAGTGGCCATGCGACTGGTGGGATGGCTCCAGAAATTTGCATGGTTGTCCACTCCCACATGGCTGGCCACTTGGCCAGCCCATCATTGTGCACTGCGCAGGTGTAAATAAAATAAAATAAAATAAAATCAATGGAGGACAGAGGAGGAGAGGAGAGACATTTTGTTGCAAGAAAAAACCCACTGCTACTGTGAAAAATCTGGCAGTTTATAAATTTTCGCGTGTTTCTGTTGTGCTTGTGTGTTTTTGGACCACGATTTCAAAAACAATATTGCGTTCGCCGCCCCATTTTGGATCCCCCGCCCGCACCGCATGGCATGGCGATGGCGACTCGCGAGTCCGGCTGCCCAGGACGGGGGGGAGGCGGGACCCCCCCTCCAGAAACCACCCCTCCGGTAGGTGCCCTGCGCCCTTAGTCAAGCAGGCATTTTTCCGCCTGCTTTTTTGGCCCGGGAATGGGTGGGGGGAGAGTTTAAAAGTTTTTTCCTGTGCCGTCCGTGCCGCTTGCTTGCGCTTTAATTGCGGGCGGCCGGCGGCGAGACTGGGCTTTTTGCTGGCTGCGAGCCTGCGGCGAGTCCCACCAGAGCAGCCCAGGACGGGGGATGAGGGGGGAGGCCGGGGACCTCAAGAAACAACCCCTCTGGTAGGTGCCCTGAGGCACGGCAGGCATTTTCCCGCCTGCTTTTTGGCCGGGAACCGGGTTTTTTTAACTTTTAAAAACTTTTTTTCTGTGCCACGTGTGGCATCGCGCGATCTCGCGATGCAAGTAACGAGCACGACAAATCAGACCAAAATTGTTCGTTCGTCGGTTCGAGCTCGAAGTCTGGGGGAGTAATTCCCGTTACCGTTTCCGTAGAGTAACGGAACCGAGTAACGGAAACGGAAACGGGAATACCGCTAAGTCGTGCCCATCTCTACTGGCTACTAAATGAAGGCACTCTCTGGAGATCACCTTGCTCAGGTGTCTAGCGAGCTTCATGCACTGTTTAACAGACCAACCACCCAGCCAGGCAGAACCAATGATAGCCAGAAAGTATTCAGCCTCATAGATACAAATTCACAATCCTTGCCTCAGATGACATCTTTATTTTCCAGATTAATGTTGACAATTAAAAGGTAGCCATATTCTCTGTCTTCAGGCTGTGCGGCAGAACTTGACTTAGTGAAATGGTCTATCCCTTCTCCAAGCCTGAGACATGAAATGGGCTAATATTGAAGGTGCGCTAGGGTCCAAACCTCTTGGGAAAAGTTTGTGCAGGCAGACATGTTTATGTGCCTCTCCTGCTCAGAAAGGAGGAAGTTACTCTGGCAAAAGTGGACAAATAAGAAAGATAGAGCACTGAGAGAAGTGAACCATATTAGGACACACACCAAGGTTTTATCACAAACAACAAAGCACTCCTCAAGACATACTTCCCTAGCATAAAATCATTTCATGCATGGAATAGAATTCATATTCATGCATTCAGTTCCCATCAGCCCCAGTTGCTGGCCAGAAATAATGGGGACTGTAGTCTTAAGTATTGGGCAGGTAGGAGGCTATCTCATGGGATTTGAAACTTAAGGAGGAATATATTTATTTCACCTGAACGTTATTCTCTGCAGATAATGCTACCTAATTCAACATCTACTGTCTTTCTTAATCTAGTTTATCATACTTTAAAAGAAATGTTCTGGCAAGGTCCTTCAGCAGCAGATCTAGGAGGCATGGATTAATATACTAGAATTGGTCCTTCAAATGATGTTGCTTGCATCATCTGTAGAGAGAGTAGTCAATGGTCATGGATGACAAAAAAAAAACCCTGAATGGTTACAGATAAGGTGGCAACTGTATACTTGGAAAATCTGTATCTCCGAACTTGTATTCTAAAGGCCTCCCCTTCAGCCCTCCCTTTTGACTTCCTGAAGTTTTCCACTTCTATTTCACTCCTGCTTGATATCTTAAATGAGGTTATGCAACTTCCCATGTTCACAGAAAGGACCTATAAATTTGCAGCCTGTAATAGTCACTCATGCATAAATCCCATTGTGTTTACTTTACCTTCTGCCTAGTAAAGTGCTGCAGCCTTGATTTCTTACTACACGTAATTATCTTCAACAACATTTAGTTTTTGAGGGTTCTGGTACACATCACATGCCAAAAAAACTACCAAATTTCCATTTTTGTTCGCTTGTTGAAGCTTTAAAATGGGAAGGGGAAATTGAAAGGAATCAGCATGGCCACAGGAAGATATTCCTTTGGCTCAAATTTCAATACACATTATATCGGTTTCTCGCCCCACCCCAGTTCTGAACCAATACACTGACCATACTTCGTCAGATTTTCCAACAGTAACAATCAACCAAACAATCCAAGGAGATTACAACCAAACACTATGAAGACTTTCCTAACAGTGAAAGTAATTTGACAATGGGATCAATTGCCTTGGAGGGTGGTAGAGACCTTATATTTAATTTATTTATTTATTTATTTTTACAACTTATATGTTGCCCACTACCCAAAGGTATCTGGATGGCTTACAATCAAAGAATTAAAACAGTTAAAACATCAAATATCAATAAATAATTAAAAAAACTTACACTAAAATCATTACACTAAAATTGCCATCAGAAGACCCACAGTCTATGTTGTATCAATTAAAAAACTTCTGGCACTTACCTGGCGCCGAAACACCATCATTGTTGGAGCCAGGTGGATCTTTTTTTTAAATTAATTAAAAGGTGGATCTCACTTGGGAGGGCATTCCATAGCTTGGGGGCAGCTGCTGAGAAGGCGCTATGTCTACAAGCCATCCCTCTCACCTCCCTGAGAGATGGCTCTTTCAAGAGGGCCCCCTGGCTCAATCTTAATTGCCGGGTAGGTTCGTATGGAAGGAGGCGGTCCTTCAGGTATCTAGGTCCTAAGCCATTTAGGGATTTATATGTCAAAACAAGCACTTTGAATTGGGTTCGGGCAGCAACTGGTAACCAATTCAGGTTATGTAAAATCGGTGTGATGTAATCCCTGGCGGCCCCACCGCTTACCAGCCACGCTACACGATTCTGAACCAGTTGCAATCGCCAAACCGTCTTCAAAGGCAGCCCCACGTAAAGCGCATTGCAGTAATCAATACGGAATGTTACCAGTGCAGGCATAACTGTCATGAGGCTCTGCTCGTCTAGGTAGGGGCACCACCTTCTGGACACAGTCAGCCAGGAAGGATCAGAACCACAGCAAAGCAGTGCCTCCAAACCCCAACCTGGCCAGCCTATCCAGAAGGACATCATGGTTGATGGCGTCGAAAGCCGCTGAGAGGTCCAGGAGTATCAACAGGGTTGCACTCCCTCGTCTCTCTCCCAGCAGAGGTCATCATACAGGGCGACCAAGGCAGTCTCTCTACCAAAACCCAGCCTGAACCCAGATTGAAATGGATCCAGAAAATCCGCTTCATCCAGCAGTGCCTGGAGTTGCCCAGCTACCAACCGCTCCAACACCTTGCCCAAATAAGGGAGATTCACTACTGTTCAGTAGTTAACCACCAGCCCTGGGTCCAGGTTAGGTTTTTTTAAGGGGTGGTCTAATCACTACCTCTTTCAAGATAGTGGGGACCACTCCCTCTCTTAAGGAGGCATTAACAACCTCCTGGACCCAGGTGCAACCCCCCCTGGAAGATCTTTCAATTAGCCAAGAAGGGCAAGGGTTGAGTGGCGTGGTGGTATCACGGACAGATCCAAGAACCCTGTCCACATCCTCGGGTCTCAATAATTGAAACTCATCCAATAATACTGGACCTAAGCACGGCACACTGGACACATCCCTTGATTCTGCACCAATAGTGGAGTCCAATTCCCTGCAAATCTGAGCAATTTCTCCCTCAAAGTGAACGACAAACGGGCTGCTGAGTAGTCCAGAACCTCCACCATATTTCTCATTTGAAGAAGGTCCTGGACCACCTGAAACAGCTGTGCTGGATGGCACTCTGAGGAAGCAATACAGTTTGTGAAATATTGCTATTTCGTCAACCGTATCGCCACGGAACAGGCCCGATCAGACTCACAGTGATATTTTCTCCACTTGCGCTCCAGCCGCAGCTCAGATGTATACCAAGGAGCCATCTGGGCTCTGTGTAAGGGAGAGGGCACTTATGTGTGATCGTGCCAACCACCGGGGAAATTTCCCTATTCCATAGGGTGACCTGAGCTTTGACAGGAGCGCTGACCATATCAGACAGATAATCCCACAGAGCTTTCAGGAAACCATCTGGATCCATTAGTCTCCGAGGGCAGATCATCTTAATAGATCCCCCACCTTTGCAGAGGGTAGGAAAAGCTAATAGCCTAAACTTGACCAGAAAGTGGTCTGACCATGTCAATGGTGTCAAGACCAACCCCTCCACATCCAAACCACCATCCTCCAATCCCATTGAGAAGACCAGGTCTTCTTTTCACTAAAGGTTTTTAAGCAGAGGTTGGATGGCAACCTGTCAGGGAATTCTTAGCTGTGGCTTTCCTGACCCAGCAGGAACTAGTCTCTCAATGATCCTTAGGGTGCCTTTCAGCTCAACCATTCAATGATTCTATGAAGAAGTATACTAGCTCTGCTCCTCCATCACACTCTATGGGCGTTTATACACGACCCCTAAGCTCCGCCGCAAATGGCTGTAAGCTCCGGAGCTTAAAAATGTTTCCCCACCAGCTCCGGAGTTTGCAGACAATTAAGTGCGACCCCGCGCACCTTAAGCGCGACCCAGCGCACTTTTCTTGTACCTGCTCTTGGGAGGTGAAAAATATTTGATGTGGATGTGCTGGGCTCTCGTCGCTTCTTTTTGTTTTTGTTTTTTGCCTCCCGCCCCTTTAAGAGGAACCAGGAAGTGACTAGGGCTTCCCCGGCAGCGTCCACCAACACCGGGAGGTAAGGCTTTATTCTTCTGTCCCTTTTTTTCCTCCCTCCCCTCACGCAGCCGGCAGCCAGGAAGTATGGAGGGGTGGAGATGCACTAAGAGCACAAACCCCTAAGATCTCTGGTCCGAATTTAAGGGGCCAGAGGATCTTAGGGGTCATGTAAAAAGGCCCTAAGTGTGGTAGCAGACATTCTGAAGAGTACATACAGCCTCAACTCCGCATGACATCGAGTTTTGATTTTTTTAAGGGTTTCAAAATCCATTGAGAGAATTCAATGCAGGATGATCCCAGCTTTAGCTTGGCATGCCCCAAGCATACACAATGACTGATCTAGTAACAATGGGTACAACACTAAGATGCTGTCTCTCCTTATATATGTACTACTTGCACAAAAAGAAAACATGTCTAAAGCTGGAGAGGACTAAAAATTGTAGATTTTTTCCATCTCTATTTTGTGAGCCTTTTTAAATCCATCACATGATATATATAACTTGTAACTATTTTTCATTACATGGAAATGAAGCTGGCTGGATTCATTGGGTTAAAGTATGGCTCCCCTAATTTTGGTGCTATGTAATAATATTTTTTAAATCGCCATAGTTCATGAGTATGTACAATTAATAACTCAGAATGCATATTGATATATGTGACATGAAGAGGGAAGCTTGGATTGTACCTTTCCTTTGATGACTGGAACCAAATTAATGTGAATAAAACAGAGATTTTCCTTTCCTTTGGCCCATTATGTATCTACTATTTGAAAGTTGTCTGATTGAGCAATAAATGCAGGATCATTAGAATAAATGAAACTTGTGATGCCTTGAGGAAGTGGTTGGTCATTGGTGTAGATGTAAAACAATACAGAAGCCAGTATCGTGGTCTGGATTAGGGCATTCTTTAAGTTACAAGTACCGTATCAGTTGTAGAAATTTGATTTAAAAGCTCTTTTGGAAAAAAACTTGCTATTATTTTGGTTAATTTTATAATTTTTCTTCAGATTAATAGAATTTTTGCAGTAGTACTTGGTGAATAGCAGTCTCATAGGTGGATGAAAGATTTTTTTTTCGTAACTCAATTTTTTCCTATACCCATGGATTTCTATTCGTAACTCATTTTTTTCCTATAACCTATTTGTAACTTAATTTTTTCTATACCCATGGATTTCTATTTGTAACTCTAATTTTTATTAACATGGGGCATTCATAACTCGACGTATCATTGCACTGGTGATAGGTTCAAGCCTATTGTCAGAGTTATACAGTCACTCATCAAATTGTGTTTGTATAGTCCCACGTTGGTGTTCCTGGAGTGGAAGGATTGGCCAACAAGCACTGCCAGGGCCAAGGGTACAACTGAATATGTTTGCAATCTTTGAGGAGGCTTCTTCCATGTCTTCTGTGGGAGGTGGCAATGGAGGAATTTATGGTGGAACAGGGTACCCAAGTGATTCATTTCTCATCGGTAATAACATACAGCAAGGGTGTCCAAACTTTGGCCCTCCAGATGTTTTGGTCCCCCAACTCCCATAATTCCAAGCCTCTATTGCCAATGCCAAAGAACTATGGGAGTTGTGGTCCAAAACGTCTGGAGGGCCGAAGTTTGGACACCACTGACATACAGGTATCACCATTCGCCAAATTTTGGATATTCACTGTCACATATGAATTAATCTTTGTCAGATTAGGATATCAACTCCTTTTTATGGGCATTTATGTACACTACACTTTGTTGCATCCAAAACTTTTTGAAATAAAGCCTCTTTTAAGATGATCTACATACAACTACTTTGTCCATCAATTACTGGTTTGTCCATAGACCTATTTTTTGCTACACTCTGAATCAATATGCAATTCAGTCCTATGCTAAACCCTTTCCAGTTTAATTTCTGTATAAATTTATTACTCCTCACACAGTGCTCTGGAGCTTAATTAAGTCAAGGATGGCATCCTGATTACTCTAATTATTCCGCATTATGATAGTGATATGTTAACACCAGTACAGCAAAGCATTCATTACGATTTCTACCCTAAATCTCTTCACTGAAGGGATTTATGGACACTGCTCTGTCAGAATCTGTTGCCGATTTAGATTCAACTCCCTTAGGGATCCACTGATTCTGTTTTTCCTTTTTTTAGCTCCTGCATGTTCACATGAGCTGTCATGAAACTCTTGACTCTGGGGAATATGGGACATTTTACAAGAGTAATACAGTAATGTTGGATTTTGAGTCAAACAACATTGGTGCCAGACAACCTGTATGAGAGTGCTTGAGGTATCACTAGAAAGGATGCCAGGATTCATTTTATATATTTGCTTCATTTCATTATATTTTTAGATGGCTTTTAAGTCAACTTAATATTAAATTTTAATGTGGTGCTTTATTTAATATTAGTTCGTTACTAAAAGTTATTGTAGATTTTTTTTTAAAAAAAAACATAGAGTGAGTGAGCTACATTTGCTTTTAAATTCATTTCGAAAGCCATGTTGAATCATGCTAGGGAACATACTTCATAATCACCCTGTCCAGATCACTGTACATGCTTAACCATTTCCGTGGGATGTGGAACAAGGTTTGAGCAAACATGGGAAGAAAGAACATTGTGCAGAATTTCACACGCATAAGATCAAAAGTTAACTGCAGTAATTTTGTGCATTAATGTAAAATGAAGATCTGCAGGCTAAAGATTAACAGAGCTGGGAAGGCCTACATACTCATACTTTTATGTTTGATCCGTTTAAAAAAGCCATTGCACAACTTAGTATTAGTTCAAGCACAACATATTATTGCAGCTTATGATTTTTTTCTACAAGATATTGTCACAGATCACTTCAGTGGGACTGACACAATTTATAATCCAACTAGCCTAATACAGTGGTACCTCTTAAGAAAAATGCCTCATAAGACAAAAAACTTAAAGGAAGATAAAAAAAATATCTGGGAATAGGTATGCTTCGCATGACAAATGATTCCTTATGGGATGCTTCACAAGACAAAAAAAATTCCTCATGCACCCGGGGGGGTGAGGTTATGTTTTGTCTTTATTCTAGTCTCCAAACTGGATTAATCCATTCCCAATGAATTTCTATGGGAAAGTGCATTTCGTAAGACACATGCAACATGAACCACATTTCATAAGAACATAAATTTGTTGTTCAAGCATATTGCTGATTCATTTAATATTTATCCTTTCATTATCGTTGGGGTCTGAAGACCCCAATGAATTTGAATGGATGAATATTTCCTCTTTTTATTCATCATTTTTTAAAAAGTCAGCCCATTTTGGCAGTTCATGCCCATCTCTAGCCCTCAGCAAACAGATATCCTCTGATGTAAAAAAGAATGGCAAGTCTGGTTAGTACTTGGATGAAAAAAGGATAGAAATTTCATGTTAGACCTGGAAAAGAATTTTTCTTAAAACCAAGGAGAGCTGTTTCTAGTCATCACAAGACAGATGAAACAAAGACGGTTCTGACAGGCCCTGGGCCAGGAAGGGATCCCTTGTCCACCCACTCGTGACAGGGCAGATTCAATTGGGGCTGGTTGGTCACAAATGACCACCCACAGACTGGTCATCCCAGGACCTGGGCTGACTAGAGGCCACATGGCCAGCGGCCAGAGCCCCCTTTTAAGGTTCAGAGAGGGGAGGAATAACCTCTTTGTTCACTGGGTGCTTTCAGGGCAGGATTTCTGCTTCTTAACTGTGACCATGCAGTGTCATCTTGGCCACATGTGGGCTTTGTTCTGTTGGCCCTTTGTCCTGCACCTTGAGCTTCTTGGCATTTCTTGTCTACTCAGCTCCCACAACACAGGATTAACTTACCTGTGCTGTGGGGAAGCCGAAGCAGCAGCTGCCCCTTACCAGGGACCTCTGGAACTCCCCTTGCACCATGGAAGGGGGTTATCTTTCCCACATCTCCACCCCCAATCAGATCTCCCTGTCACAGCTCTCTGCAAGCTGGTGCAGTGCAGCAGACCTCTGGATTGAAGTGGTCTCCACTTGTGTGTGTGTGTGTGTGTGTGTGTGTGTGTGTGTGTGTGTGTGTGTGTGTGTGTGAGAGAGAGAGAGAGAGAGAGAGAGAGAGGAGGGGGGGTTATCTCCTTCCAATCTTCAATTTATTGGATCTCCCCATTCGTGCGGCACAATGGAGCACCTGATTGCTGTGGTCTTCAGCTGGGGGAGTGTTATCTTCCAATCGTTTGCTGATTGGATCTCCTTTGCTTGGCTCTTGGTAAACTGGAGGAGCCCAGAGAAGCTACGTTTTACTTATAAAACCAGACTGGAAAACTCTTAGCTAAATTAAGGAAGTACATTTGTTAACAGTAACTTGGCTTATAGACTGTTTCCGTAGCTGCTTAATAAAAGCACAATCTAAGAAAATATTCAGCCTAGTTTTATGGAAGTCATTTATACACTTGAAAATGAGATGGGGAAAAAGTTTCTTTCCTTTACTTTCTCTCTTTCTCGCTCATTTTGATATATTGGCATTTCTCTGAAAATTACAGTCTGCTCTTGTCATAGAAATATATTGGATGTGGAAAAATATATTAAATGTGTATGTGTACAGTGAGCAAAAAATATCCTCACTTCAAAGAAATAATTATCTTGAATAATGCCTAAAATAGTCAGAAAACTTACAGCATGCAATTTAGAAGAACATTTTAAAACACATATCAAATTTATTCTGATTTTAAAGAAATAAATGTAAAAGTCTCTGCACTAAATTTTGTTAATCCATGCAAGTAAGGTTGCCATTTTAAACTCACTTACTGGCATTTATGGCTTAAATTTATGGGACAGATTTCTGAGCTGTGACAGAAATAGACTATTGCTTTTTCAGAGAGTCATAAAATTCTAGAGTTGGCAAGGACTCCAACAATGATCAGGCCCAGTACAAGTCCCTACTAGTATAGGAAATCCAGAGCTAGAGCATTTCTGCAAGATGGCCATCCAATCTCTGTTTGATAACTTCCAGAAAGAAACAGTCCAGTATCACGGTCTGCTCCAAAGCTAATCAGGTCTTATTGTTAGGAAGTTCTTATAATATCTGAATTCAGTAGTTTAGGACTTCAATTATGGGTCCCTAGAAAACATAGCTTCTTCATCTTCCAAGAGACAGGCCTTTTAACATGGATATCATAGTACTGGGCTATATGCAATGCCTTTTGTAATACTAGCACTGCTTGTGACTAAATAATAGACTTACAATCTGCCATTCTTAGGTTCTTATGAGGGCTACAATGTCCCTTAATGTCACCAATTCTGAATCACTTGGGAGCACTGTGGGAAAATAAAGTGGAAGAGACAGATGTCTGACACTTTTTAAAGCTCTACTGCTACTGTGGCAGCCATCTTATTTATTCACACCTACTTTCCTTCCTTCCTTTCTGCCTGCTTTCATTTATCATTTATTAGAGATGGGTGTTTCATTTCAGAATGGTTCTGGTTCTGAAATGAAACATGTCAGCACTAGAGATGGGCACGACTCAAAAAAATGGTGTTCGTTTGTCGTTTGGTCGTTTAGGGGTCCGTTTTGGTTCGTTTTCGTTTTTGTGACGTTTTTTGCAAAAATTTTCGTTTTTGTTTCATTAGGTAATGAAACAAAAAAACGAAAACGAAAACGAAAAATTGCTGTTTCATTAGCATTCTTTTTAGTTCAATGCATCTGCTGCAACGAAAATGAAAAAATGGCAAATTTGGTCGTTTCATTTTTGTTTTTGTTTTGTTTTTAAAAAAATTTCATTTCGTTTTTTTGTGTAACGAAATGAAAAAACGAAAACAAAAACAAAAAATCGCTCGTTTCGTGCCCATCTCTAGTCAGCACAGCTGCTGTTCAGAACTGGGACCCAACCTCTGGAATGAAATCAACCACTGATTTACCTTCATTTGAGTTGAGCAGGGTGATTAATTGATCAATCAGTTTGTCAATTTATTTTTGCATTTAAATCATATGAAAAGACCGCCCAAACTCAAAAAGATATCAAAATCTCAGAAGAGCTGCATTATAAAGCCACAAAGTGCTTTCTTGGAAATTGCCCCTTACCAGTAGGCATGGGCAAAATCCAATCTTCACCAGACTTGGAGGAATTGTAGAAGAGAGCCAGAGGACGTGTCTCTGTGATTTTTTGCATCTCTGAGTGCTTGGAGAAAAACCTTTCTGGGGGTTCCATCTTTTGTACCATGTACAATTCAATGTCCAAAGCCCAATCTTTACCAAACCTGGAGGTATTGTAGAGGACAGTAAGGGGAAACTTCTCTACAAATTCAGTGTCTCTAGGTTGTTTTACAGCCCAATGAATCAAAAATTACTATAACATTTGTATTCACTGGGGTCATCAATTCAGATGAATACAAATCAACAAATTAGTAATTTTTAACTTTTTAAAATATATATATATAAAACTACCAATTATCAAATAACTTTTGGTACATGGTGACTACTAGAGATGGGCTTTTCAATTCAGAAATGGTCAGCTTCTCAAATAAAATGTGAGAGCCCAGCTGGCATTCAGAACCAGAGGAGTGCAATCAACCAATCCCTTACCTTGTGCTGAGCTCATGAGGTGTTAAACTCCAATGAAGAAGAAGCCTCCGATGTCATATTTCCTTCTCCCTGATGCTGGCCAATTAGGAGCTGTGCAGGAAAATGTATCATCCTGCCTCTCTGTCTGATTGGCCAGTGCCAGGGAGAAGGAAAGATGACGTTGGAGGTTTTTCCTTTTTGGAGTTTATCCCCGTATGAGGCCAGCACAAGGTAAGGGATTGGTTGATTCGATTCCTCTGATTTGGAATGCCACCTGGCCTCCTGCATTTCATTTCAGAAACGGTCCACTTCCAAAATGAAAAGCCCATCTGTAGTGACTACTTGAGTTATGGAACATACAAATGTCCTACTAGTAACAGGTCTGCTAAAACCTTGCAAATCAATGGCACCTTATGTTTGGCCAGCCTCTCTCTCTCTCTCTCTCTCTCTCTCTCTCTCTCTCTCTCTCTCTATCTATTTATTTTATTTATTTATTTATTTATTTATTTATTTAGAGCTTTTTACCGTGCCTATCTCCTTTGAAAAGGACCCAAGGCGGCTTACAGTAATAGGGGACAATATACAGTCTACTACAATTAAGACATATTCACATTACACCCCTATTAAAGCAGCTCTCAATCAGCTAGAGGGCACAATTCAGGGTGCTGACCTTAACCTACAAAGCACTGTAAGACCTGGGTCCTAGCTACCTCAAAGATTGAATCTCACAGTGTGAACCAACAAGATGTAAAGGTCATCAGGAGAGGCCCTACTCTCCATCTTACCATGCTCACAGGTACATTTCATGGGAACCCATGAAAGGGCCTTCTAAGTTGCTGCGCCCATACTCTGGAACTCCTTCTCACCAGAGGCCAGGACTGCCTGATCTCTGTTGTCTTTCTGAAAACAGGCAAAGACTTTACATGGAACTTTACTCCCCTTTAACTGCTTGTGTTCTCTTGTAGCTTTAATGTATTGTTGTCTATTACTGCTGCAAGATGTCCCTCAATTCCCTGTTCTCAGTACGTAGAATCATAGAATCATAGAATCATAGAGTTTGAGGAGACCTCAAGGGCCATCCAGTCCAACTCCCTGCCATGCAGGAACCCCATCACAGTATTTTTGACAGATGGCCATCCAGCCTTTGCTTAAAAACCTCCAAAGAAGGAGACTCCACCATCCTTTGTGGCAGCATACACTGCCGAAGAGCTCTAAGTGTCATGAATAGAGATGGGCACGACTTGAAAAAAATTTTTTCGAGTTGTCGTTAGTCGGGCCGGTTCCGTTTCGGGTCGTTTCCGTTTTTCACGAAAATTCGCAAAAATTAGTTGGTTTGTTTTTTCGTTTTTTCGTTTTTGTTAGTACTGGTTTTTTGGGGGGGAGCGGGCTCCTGGAGGCACCTCTCTGGGGTGGGTGCCTCCTCTGGCCTGCTATAAAGGGAAAGCGGGCTCCTGGAGGCACCCGTGGGTGCCTCCTATCCTCACCCACTAGGAAGGGGAAGCAGGCTCCAAGAGACCCCTCAACATGGGGGTCTCCCCTCCTCACCTGCTGCTGCTGCAAAATGCTATGCAATAGCCATATGGATATTGCATAACAGAATGTGCAGACAGTGACTGTGAAGACTAGTGGATGGCACTGAACCCAGAGCCATAGTGAGATGCCTAACTAAGGCTCTCGCACCACCATGTCTCACACAGAAGGGAATTGTACTTGCGTGTAGTGCAATGCAAGTACATCTGGCTTAGGGTTAAGGTGGGTTAGGGTTAGGGCTAGGGTTAGGCTAGTGACGGGTAAGGTTACGGTGGGGTAGTGGGTTGCACCTCTGGGTGCCTCTCTGACCCACTAAGAAGACAGTCTGTGATGTATGGGTAAGGAGTCAAGGATTAGGGTTAGGGTTAGGGGGCTAGGGCAGGTTTTAGGGGGCTTTTTGGCACATCCCAGAAGTCTCCATGGCCAAGTGGCCATGCGATTGGTGGGATGGCTCCAAAAATTTGCATGGTTGTCCACTCCCACATGGCTGGCCACTCGGCCAGCCCATCATTGCGCAGGTGTAAAAAAAATAAAAAAATAAAATCAATGGAGGACAGAGGAGGAGAGGAGAGACATTTTGTTGCAAGAAAAAACCCACTGCTACTGTGAAACATCTGGCAGTTATAAATTTTTTGCGTGTTTCTGTTGTGCTTGTGTGTTTTTGGACCACGATTTCAAAAACAATATTGCGTTCGCCCCCGATCCCCCCCATTTTGGATCCCCTGCCCGCACCCACCCCTCCGGTAGGTGCCCTGCGCCCATGGCGACTCGAGTCCGGCTGCCCAGGAGTTTAAAAGTTTTTTCCTGTGCTGTCCGGGGGGCTTTAAGGCTGGGCTTTTTGCTGGCTGGCTGCGAGCCTGCGGCGAGTCCCACCAGCCCCCGGGGGATGGGGGGGAGGCCGGGGACCTCCAGAAACAACCCCTCTGGTAGGTGCCCTGAGGCACGGCAGGCATTTTTCCGGCTGCTTTTCGGCCGGGAACTGGGTTTTTTTAACGTTTAAAAACTTTTTTTCTGTGCCGCGTGGCATCGCGCGATCGCGCGATGCAAGGAACGAGCACGACAAATCAGACCAAAATTGTTCGTTCGTCAGTTCGAGCTCGAAGTCTGGCGGAGTAATTCCCATTACCGTTTCCGTAGAGTAACGGAAACGAGTAACGGAAACGGAAATGGGAATACCGCTAAGTCGTGCCCATCTCTAGTCATGAAGTTCTTCCTAATGTTCAAATGGAATCTCTTTTCCTGTAGTTTGAAACCATTGCCCGGAGTCCTGGTTCTGAAGCCATGGAAAATAAACCTTTTCCCTCTTCAATATTACATCCTTTCAAAAATAGAAACAAAGCTATCATATCCCCCTCAGCCTTCTTTTTGAAAGGCTAAACAATCCCAGTTCCCTAAGCCGTTCTTCATAAGACATTTCTTCCAGACCTTCAGCCATCCTGATTGTCCTCTCCCCCTGTACTGGACTGTATATTATCCCGCATTCTGTAAGCCGCCTTGGGTCCTTATTCCAAGGAGAAACGCAGGGTAAAAAATTCTCTAAAATAAAATAAATACATAATGTTTAAGAACAGGAAGTTGAGAGGTATATTGCAGCATTAGTAGACAACATTAAAGATACAAGAGAATGCGAGCAGTTAAGAAAAGAGTATAAATTCTATGTAATCATGTACAGTAGACCATCTAAAAGTTTTGAGGGATGGGAACTAACAATTGATAACATAGTGCCAAAGCAATCACACCAGGAGAGATACAAGCACAAAGTAAAAGTGTTGATAAACACAAGTCTGTGTAGCTTCCTAATGCTGCCCCTTTCTGAACAATATTATTCTTCAGTCAGTTACTTTCAGGTCTTGAACACCAACAGCGGTGGATTACTTTAAGTCAACCCATCTCACAGAGGACAGACTGTGTGCACATACAATGTTGAACTCAAAGCCAAATGAATAAAACCACCAAAAGCCTGCCTTCCCGAAGCTATTGCAGAGATTTGCAAGCTAAATATTACAACATACATTAAGAAGAGAATATTAGTCATTCATTCATGCATGCACTATTCTAGGAGATTTTGCTATAGAGGAAAGGAACACCTTTCTAAACCAAAGATGGAGACAGAATAAATTTGGATCTGTTAGAGGATCTCTGAGAGATCTGCGATATGTCAGCATGATTCCCAAACCAGGCCACAATTGTCAGGCCAGCAGCATCTCCTTCTCACAGATTTCAGATTCAAAACCAGTGGTCTGGAGAATAACCCCCCAATCCAATTCTCTGTGCCAAATCCTGCAAACTGGCAACTTTTAACCATTCTATCTATCTATCTATCTATCTATCTATCTATCTATCTATCTATCTATCTATCTATCTATCTATCACCATAAAGAGATCAAGTCAATGACAATGTTACATTTTTATAAAAGCATAACATGAACATTCATTTCCGAAAGGAGTTGAAAAATGCCCGAAACCTTGGACCATTGCTGTTGAACTCTTTAATATTCCTTGAGTGATGCCCACACTTCATTAAATAGTCCTCTGCAGACAAGAAATATGTGTTTAGCATTTAGTTCTGTAGTAATCATTCTTATATTAAACCAGGTATCTTCCAAATTTTCTGAAGCTATATTAAGGCTCAATGCTATACTCACATACATTGCAGGAAGCTTCATTATGCTTTCTAAGACCAATTTCTCCATAAGATTGCACTGTTAGTGTAAACTTTTTTCTTGCATTTGATATTGAAATTAAAAAAGAATTAGGATTCTTTTTTTGCTCAGATCTCTTATTTCAACATTTCTCCAAGGTGGAAAAGTCATAGCAGAATAATTATCCATATTTGTTCCAGTGCCTTTAACTGTTTTTAAAAGAAATATTTAGTGCATTAATGAAGCTTGGGTTTTTCCCATGTGTCAAGAAAAGAAAATCAGTTTGTCATATGCATTCAGTGCATATGGTAAGAGTACATTCCATGTTTCAAGCCCTAACTAATAATCTATTGCTGGCAGCATTACTTCAGTTCCACTCATGGGAAATTCATTTCCACAAGAAAAAAAAGGGAATAGTTTTTACTAATTCCCTCTTTTTGAATTCCTGAAAACCTGGGAGGTACCCAGAACTCTACTGTGGTACTTTGCATGAGCAGATGGGAAAGAGTACAGGATTGCTGTGCCTTTAACTTTTGCATATAAGAAGGAATGTTGGTTAAGTGCAGCTTCTCCATACAACTATTAAAAATACAGAAATCTTCTCTTTTTCATCTAAGGACGGCAGGGGGGCATCCGGTAGGTGGACAGAGCTGATCTGTTCGTACTAAGGATCATGCAATCCACCTCCACCTCCACAAGCCATTTCTCAAATAAAATTTTCACAGACACATCATGTGCATAGCTAGAAATGGACAAAAGAAAATGGGGCTCTCTGGAAACCAAAAGTTGCCACTGTCAAGGATATTTCTGGCATTCTTACCAGAGTTTTTGGGGGAGTTTTGCCTGAGCTCCCAACTTCTTCAACAGCTGGAAGAGGAAGACAAGGAAAAGCAACCACAACCTCCTTTGCCTGCTCTGTAATGATGCAAAAACATTTCACACACACACACACACACACACACACACACACACACACACACACACACACACACACACACACACACACACACACACACACACACACACACCAATTTCTATGTGTAGCACCATCCCAAACCACAAAAACATGGCCCCAGGCATGGATCTAAAATGGATCCCTGTTACTTTTATATATGGGATCATGTCAAGCCACCAAAAAAAAAAAAAAACCTGAGCCCTAAATATGCCTTGGGTTGTAGTCTGTAGGCACAGATTGGATCTATGGTTTGATGGTAGTTTGGTGAGAACACCATATAAAAAGCATATGAAATAATGAAACCGGCTCCTCCTTCTTCTCCCCCCTCCATCTTCTCCTCTCCCTCCCTCATACCCTTCAGTGATTCCAGATGAATGATGCTCTCTCTGCTAAGCTGAAGAATAGCTTCCAGCGGCAGGCAGGCAAAAGGCATTACACCTGCCCACCTGTCCTCTCTCTTCAGCAGAGAAGTGACAGAGCACACAGGCATGGAGAAGTAGCACAGTGACATAGAAATAGGGAGCATCCCCCCCGCAACAGTGTACACTGCAAATCGATTCAAAACACATCTGACTCAAAAAAATAAGACCTCTGACAGAGAAGAACTCAGTGCCCTGTCATATTACTTTGCCCCCAAAGCCCCGGAAATAAAGAGGCGAGACAACATCATTTTTTGGGATAAATTAGGCCACAACTTTATTTATAACATATTTACTTAAATCTACTAACATGCCTGTAACCTGTTAAGGGGACCTGAAACCGTAGTGCGAGCAGGTAATGGGAGGAAATAATCCTCTATCGGCCCATTATGTATTTAGGGAGATTCACCCCTGGCAAGATGCTGCCCACCTGTTCAGCATTGTGCCAACCTGAGTGAATCTGCTATCCCACCACAGCCCTCGCTTCGGCCTAATATTAGCTTGCTGACTTTACTTTACTCCTAAACATACCAATGATTATTAACTTTATTCGAGGTCTGTGTAGCACCTTAAGGGTGACTTACTTGGGTCTACCTGAATACCATTATGTCTTGCACTGCCCGACTACCCGGATTTGTGACCAGTGAGAAGGATAAATGATACCCATTCCATGTGAAAAAGAGAATGGGATGGGCAAAAAAGCGTGGCTACTCAATGCCAATCCAAGTAGCCACCAAAAATTCCCAACCAGCCCCGTAGCAACCAGCTAACCTCATTCTCTTTTTGATAGGGTGGAAAGGTGGGGCTGATGATCTCGCTGAGAAGATGCTGGGGCAGGGATGGAGCCACCTTATGTAGGATCCCATCCCCGGGCAAAAATACCCAGATCAGCGCAAAGTCTTCGTGCCAAATGTCGGGGCTGAGAGGGCAAACGTGCCCCGTCCCCAAACTACGTTGGGCTTGGAGCTGCCCCTGTGTGTGCACACATGCCTTGTCTAAATGCCCAGATTTAAAATGATGTAAACTAGCATGCTAATTTCTGTTTAAATTGGGTAGTATTGGGATCAGGCTCTAAGTGTCTTCCAGGATACTGTCACACAAGTTAACTGCAAAATTTAAAAATGCTTAACTACAAAACTCAGATTTTTGCCAAGTGTTGGGAAAAAAGAGCTGCTGCATTAACCATAACCTGTTGGTTTAGGTATACAGTGGTACTTTTTTAAAGGAATTAATTCATTCCAAATGAAATTATGTTAAGAAAATTTTCCTTTATACAAATTTCCATAAAAATGCATTGAAAACCAAGTAATCCCTAATCGCAACCATTTTAATGTTGTACGGATTTGTCTTGCCCCATAGACGATTCTGTTAAGCACATTTTTATGTTCTACAGATTTTATGTTCTACAAACCATTTGTTATATAAGGGTCCGCTATACTTTTATTCTTGTAGTTTTATTATTAGCCTTCCTGAATTTTACTTTCAAACATTATGAGGTACTCAAGAGCCATACTAATTTTCGATTCCATATGTTCTGCGATTTTAAAAAGTCTTTGTACTAACCTGCCTTTGCTGTACATAAAAGCAGAACTCAAGTGACTTGAGGGAAATAGCTATGGTAACCTTGCCTTTATTTACTTATGCACACATTTGCCCATATTTTTTTAACTTCTGCAGTTGAAATCTTTACTAATGCTATATGTGTATTTCTGCTTTTCCTTGTCAGGGTATAAATAAAATTTAAATGATTGGTTAACACAAACAGAATTTTTAAAATTCCTTGTTCCACCACCAACTTAACATTGACTGAATTAGTTTTTTTTTATTTCATGAACAGTTAATTAAACTGTTAACTGTTTTGTGCCAATGTTTTCATCTCTGCTCTGGCTAACATGCTTTTTAAGGCTTATGCTTCTTGTCATCTGTTAAATGGAAAACATAGTCACTCCTGCTTCTCCTGATCCCTAGCAGGTGGCAATGTACCTGACAAGGCTGCACATTTATCACTGGTGGAGCAGCCAAGCTTCAGAATGCCAGCTGATGTCTCCAGAAACTGTTGTGTTCTTGAGTTCTCTAAGTGGTAATCCAAATCTCAGGGCATGGATCTGCTGGAAGAGGATAAACCTTGGCTTATTTTATTTTATTTTATTTTATTTTATTTTATTTTTTTAGTTTAGTTTAGTTTAGTTTAGTTTAGTTTAGTTTAGTTTAGTTTAGTTTGGTTTGGTTTGGTTAAAGGTCTTGACCGCTCTTCAGCCACTTCCACCTGGTCCCAAGGGTCATGGTTTCAGAAGTGAGGTATTTGTTGATGAACTGTACTTGTGCCACACTGGCATTTTGAAGTTGTCAAGATATGTAAAAGTTGATAAAATATATGTTATGTATATTTAACAGATAGTGGAAAGAGAGTTGTAAAATGGAGGCAGTTAGATTCTGCAGTCTCATGATGTTAATCCACAAGTGTAAGAGATAAGTAATCACAGGCATGTTACGTGATGAAGCACAGGTGGAAGGAATTTATAACATAATGGTTACATCAGAGCATCAAGTAATTAGTGATGACTCATATCTGATGTGCTGAACTGTATAAAAGCACTAGTATGTTAGGTGGGTCTGTCTATGTGAACCCCACACTCTGTTGTTTGTATATATTGCTTGGGTGTTATGCTGTGTATATAAAGTGAGTTTTTACTCTACCCATTGTCATTGTCTTCCGTTAACCTAACTCTGCAATAGCAATAGTGCTACTGCTGCACTGCTCTGTGGATCTTGATAGAATGCCAGGAAGCAAGTGGTGGGACTGGAGAGAATGCCAGTGGGGGGGAAGATCTGAAAAAGAGCGAGCATTTGGAGCAAAGCTTGTTTCCAGAATCAGCCATTCTGTCCTAACCCTTGTGTTCCCCACAATGCCCCACATAATATGTGCCCATTCCTGTGGCACCACAAAAGGTGCACCCTCCCCGGGCACTGAAAACTCAGGGTGGGATTCTATTGATATGGCCAACCTTTATGTCTGATGAGTTGAACTGGGCCACTTAATCCCCAAACTAAGGTTTCCATAAAGAGAACTGAAATTGATAAGAGTAAAGACTACCTGAATCTTTAGGAAGCCAAAGCTGTCAAGTAGGCAATTATTTCTGTAAAAAGGTGGCATTTTGTTTCTCTTAGGACCAAGCAACTCATAATAAGTTTTATTATTGTTTTTTTGTTGTTGAGCTGTCCTTCATTATTCCAAATGAGAAGAAAACCAAAATCATCAAAATAGGACAAGTGCTCCTCATATGGCTTGAGAATCCATGAATATTTCCTGATTAAAAACCTACTGTTTATGTAAAGAGCATTGTCAAGGCAAACAAAATTTGGAAAGGATAAACCTATGTGGGTTCCCAATCCATATCAGGCAGATGATCAGGTCCTATGGCTATTTTATTCTTCAGAATGTAAGTAGCCACTAAATGCCACAATTTTTAAAGGAAATAAATTCTTGTGACACATGATTTTTCCCACCACCCCACTTCTTAAATAGGGCAAACATGCCCTCCTTGTCTCTAGCCTATTTCTCTCATGTGTACTTGAAAAGCTCCCCTCCCCCCATCAGAAATTAGGTTACGGAGAGAGATTAATGCTTCAAGATGATCTTTGACTTTGGTGTTAGAGAGCTTAGGAAGAATCAATCTTAGTCATTAATAAAGAAAACAAAAGATTAAAAATAAGCTGATTACAGTTCTTATGCTGGTGATGTGCTTTTGTTTTGTTTTTAAGGAGCTCAGCCAGAAGTTCTTTTAGGGCAGAAGGTGGCATGTACATGAAGACCAGGGGTCATTGTTCCTCTTCCTTAGGGTGGGCCACAGCACCGGGGACAGCGCAAGTATCTGGAACGAGAAAAGCGGAGATTCTGATGGCTTAGTAGTCAATACTGAGAAGACTACACAGCATCTAGAAGGTATATGAGGTTTTTTTTTTTTAAAAAAAATGGACACCCTGCTCCTGTTATCATGCCTGAGTTTCCAGTCAACAATATGAGTACTGATGTGGGTCATGTCCCCAGGTATATACATTGAACTCAAGTGAAGATTTGGTACAACATATAAGAGTGGGAGGAAAATATAGAATCATAGAATCATAGAGTAGGAAAAGACCTCAAGGGCCATCCAGTCCAGCCTCCTGCCATGCAGGAACACCCATCACAGTGCTTCTGACTAGAGATGGGCACGAAATGAACAATTTTTCGTTTCCATTTTTGTTTTTTCATTTCATTACGTAACAAAACGACAAATGAATTTTGTCTCTAAAATGAAACGAAACGAACAGAAACACCAGAAATTTTGTCGTGCGTTTCGTTTTCGTTACTGCAATATGAGTGAATTGCTTAAAATCCTTTTAAAAAATCAAAAAATTAAATAGATGGTAACGAAATGGTAACAAAACGAATGAAAACGAAAATGAATTTTTTTGCAAAAAATCACAAAAAACGGAAACGAACCGAAACGGACCCTCCAAATGACAAACAACAAACAAAATGCAATTACTTTGATTCGTGCCCATCTCTGCTTCTGACATATAGCCATCCAGCCTCTACTTAAAAACCTCCAAAGAAGGAGACTCCACCACCCTTTGTGGCCGCGTATTCCACTGCTGAACAGCTCTAACTGTCATGAAGTTCTTCCTAATGTTCAAATGACTCAAATGGTTCATATGCTCTTTGTTTTTCTCATTCTGTGTGCCTATTTGTTTTCATTAAGGAGAAACAGTACTATTTCATTCTGTTTTCCAAAGAGACGCACAGAATTTGGTCCATTCTCATAAAAACTGCCAAGTCTGAAAACATGACTCTTACCACCACCTTTCTCCAAAGGACTGGACTGTATTCATAGTGTGCCTTGGTGCCATCAAGTTGCTTTCAACTTATGCTGACCCTCTGAATGAACTATCTCCAGCAGCCCCACTTAGCCTCCTGTAAACTTAACCCTATGACCTCCTTTAGAGAGTCAGTCCACCTCATATTTGTTCCTCCTCTTTTCCTTTTGCTTTCCACCTTTGCCAGCAATGTTGTCTTTTTGAGAGAATCTTGCCTTTTTGTGATATGCCCAAAGTAGCACAGCCTCATCCTCAAAATTTTTTCATCGAGAGATAGTTCAGGCATGATTTGAACTTGTTTGTCTTCCCAGCAGTCCAGGGTATCTTCCAAGTTCTTCTCCAGCAGCACATTTCAAATGAATCAATTTCCCCCTGTCAGTGTCATTTACTGTCTAGCTTCCACATCCTTATATAGAGATTGGAAATGCAAGAGGATGGGTGATCTTGCCCTTTCTCTCCAGTGACATAATCTTACACCTGATTATCTTTTCTAGTTTCCTGACCTACATGTTTTATTCTTACTACCGGTTAGAGAGAGGCATGAAACGGAAATATAGTATTGTGTTTTGTTTGTTTTGTTTCTTTAGCAGTCTCATTTCATTTCATTTGTAATGAATTTTCAGTTTCAATGTGAAACAAAAAGAAATAAAACAAAATGCTATAGAATGGCTTCCCTGGATTTAGAGGCAACAAAATGGCAGTGGAGCTTCCTCAAGCTCTTCTCTGTAAGCCTCTGAAATTTGGAGAGGTGTGGTGGTTAGGAGGCTGAGTTATTAAACTCCAAAGGGGGGTGCCACTAGGAAGCAGCTTGTCTTATGAATCCCAATTCAATTTAAAATGATTTTTCTTAGGGGCACCCCCATTGGAGCTTAATAACTCAGCCCCCTGAGCCCCAAACCTTTCCAAATTTCAGGGGCTCACAGGGAAGAGTCCAATGAAGCTATGCTGTGATTTCCATGCCAATGCATGGCTGTGAATCCTATTTTCTATCTTTAATGTTTTCTATGGGAAGAACTTGAGGAAGCTCCCTTGCCATTTCCTCTAGGACAAATCGTTTTTTTCCTAGAGGGGAAATGGCATTTTGTTTTGTTTTGTGATGAAACATGTCCTACCATTTCATTAAGTAACAAAGTAATTTGTTACATAACAAACCAATAAAACAGTATTTCGTTTTCCATTTTGTCTCATCTCTACTACAGGTGGGAAGGGTTGGATGCATTGTGAAACAATATTTGCCTATTTTACATTCTATAATGTCCACCTTATTTTTCAAGTACAATGTCCCATGTCTGTGGCAGACTCCAATTTTTATGAAGTTTGCACAAAAATGCTTATGCAGCTTTCTGCAGATTTACATGAATACAAAAATTTGCACATATTTTATCATCAGGAGAGGCTCTTCTCTCCACCTGCCACCTTCACAGGTACATCCCGTGGGAACACATGAATGGGCCTTCTCGGCTGCTGCACCCAGTCTCTGGAACTCCCTCCCACTAAAGGCCAGGACTGTCTTTCTGGAAAAAGGCAAAAACCTTTCTCTTCAGGCAAGCTTTCCCTGAATGATAGACTACCATACATGGCTACACAGACTTATGTTTATTGCCACTTATAACTTTGTGCTTGTATCTCTCCTTGTGTGATTTCATTGATATTATGCTACCAATTGTTAGTTCCCATCTCTCACAACTTTTAGATGGTCTACCATACATGACTACATGGAATTTATACTCTTAAATATTTGCATTCTCTTTAGCTTTAATGTTGTCTTCTAATGCAGTAAGATACCCCTCATTTCCCTGTTCTCCATTTGAATATGTCATTTGTACTGGACTGTATATTTCCCCTCATTACTGTAGGCTGCCTTGGGTCCTATTCCAAGCAGAAAGGCATGTTAAAAATACTCATAAATAAATATATATCTTTCCCTTAAAACAGCATTTTTGTAAGTAAAATATAGTACTTTATTCAGAGTTTTCTCTAATGCATTAATTTTTTTCACGCAGGGTCTTCTTTTTACACTTTTTGCTGCTGTTGTTTAAATAATGGACTTGCTGCACTTAATTTGGGCTAGTACAAAACCCCAAGGATGACTTCATTTTGCCTCATGACACTTATTGCAGTTTCTACTAGAATGAAAACTACATTTATGTGACTTAGGCAGCCGCAGGGGTTGGAGACAGGAATGAAGGGCAGCCAAGAGGAATAGGGATTGATGGAAGCAAACCTGCATTTCATAAATACTCTCTCACCCTAGTGCTAAGAACAGAATACTGGGCAAAACCACCAGCATTACCATTATTTCCCCAGAATGCATCCCCTCCATGAAGTTCTATGGGGTTCCTGCATGGCATGGGATTGGACTAGATGGCCCTTGCGGTCTCTCCCAATTCTATGATTCTATGATTCTATGATCCACAGTTATTGGGGATAATAGAGATGCAAGACTCCCTACCTGGTACATTTCTTCTCAGTGCCAGGCACCCAAAACATAAATAAATGAATAGTGTTACACTTCAGGATGGCTCTTCTATTAGTCAGAAGCCCTGGGCCTTCTTGCCTATGCTGTGTGCTGGCTTAAGGCATGAAATCTGAAAAAGAACGAGCAAACAGAATTGAAATGAATTAGGCAAGGAAAGCAAGGAAACAAAGGTATCAGAAAGCTGTTTGAAAAGACAGCCAATGTATTCTTGATCAGCCTACTGCTTATGCTTTTTTAAAAAATATATAAAAATAAAAGGTTACAGGAGACCTGAGTCAAGGAACATATGGAACTTGTGGTCTTTCATTTACTTCATATTGTATTTCATTTATATTGCCTGAGTGCTTTGCAGAAATAAAACAATTGCAGAAATAAAACAATAAAACAATAAAACACTAAATATATAAAATAAAGACTTACAAATTCATGATAGGAAGAAATCAGAGAGCAAGATTAAAATTACATGTAAAGGTTGCATCTAAAAGATGCATTGACTAATACTGGAAGGGCAATGAGGTGGCTCTCAGGGAGTTTTAGAGATAGCATTTCAGACACCACCAATAAGACTCTAAGGGCGCTTTTACACGACCCCTAAGTTCCGCTGGCCCCTTAAATTCGGACCAGAGATCTTAGGGGTTTGTCGCTCTTCGTGCGTCTCCACCCCTCCATACTTCCTGGCTGCTGGCTGCGTGAGGGGAGGGAGGGGGAAAAGGGACAAAAGAATAAAGCCTTACCTCCTGGTGCTGGTGGAAGCTGTGGGGGGGGGGGAGCCCCGGTCACTTCCTGGTTCCTCTTAAAGGGGCGGGAGGCAAAAAAACAAAAAGAAAAAGAAGTGAGGAGAGCCCAGCACATCCGCATCAAATATTTTTCACCTCCCAAGAGCAGGTACAAGAAAAGTGTGCTGGGTCGCGCTTAGGTGGGCGGGGTCGCACTTAATTGTCTGCAAACTCCGGAGCTGGTAGGGAAACATTTTTAAGCTCTGGAGCTTGCAGCCATTTGCAGCGGAGTTTAGGGGTCGTGTATAAACGCCCTAACTCTTTGTGAAGAGAAACAGTAGCTTAGCCTGGGGGTCACCAGAACATGGACTTGCAAAGCCAAACTACTTCCACCAGCTATGAAGAATCACAGATGACATACCAGCCTAAGTTGGTAAATGCATTAGCTGTGGTATTCTCTGCCAAAAAAGCAATTTCTACTGATATAGCTGGACCAAAGAGTAGACTTTCCTAATTCCAAGGCAAGTATAGTTTTATGTAGCATAGAATAAGCACAACTCCCTTGTTTGGCTGAACCATCAACCACAGTATCTTCATCTTGTTCAGACTCAATTTCCATTTTATTGGCACAGACTTCAAATGCCATGTTTTGAGGAGTCATGCATTTAGCTAAACATGCTTAGAATACATCAAAGCAAGAAACACACAGGTTGTGGAGAGCAGAAAACTACTCCCTGTAGACTCAGACCTTGCCCCCACCCCCACCCCAATGGCACATGTCTTCTTGTTAGTCTGCAGCAGTAAAGATGCAGCAGGACTATAATAATAAATAATGCAGGTCAGCATTTCAATTCTTGCAAAATAGTCAAGAAGGAAGAGGGGAGGAGGCTTAACTTCACGTCTTGAGTAGAGATGGGCACGACTTGAAAAAAAATTTTTTCGAGTTGTCGTTAGTCGGGCCGGTTCCGTTTCGGCTCGTTTCCGTTTTTCGCGAAAATTTGCAAAAATTAGTCGGTTTGTTTTTTCGTTTTTTCGTTGTCGTTAGTACTGGTTTGGGGAGGGGGTAGCGGGCTCCTGGAGGGAGCTGCAGGAGTCAGCCAGAGCCACAAGTGACGGACTGGCAGACTCTTTGCACCCGCTGTGTCTCACGTACTTGCATGTAGTGCAATGCAAGTAGATCTGGCTTAGGGTTAAGACGGCTTAGCGCAACGGCTAGGGTTAGGCTAGTTACGGGTGAGGTTACGGTGAGTATTGGGGTGCATCTGGGTGCCTCTCTGACCCACTTAGAAGGACAGTGTAGTGGCGTATGGGTTAGGCTTAGGGTTCGGGTTTGGGCTACGATTAGTGGGCTGTTTATGCCCGATTGGCACATCCCAGAAGTCTCTGTGGTCAACCTGGCCAAGTGGCCATGCGATTGGTGGAAAATTTGCATGGTCTACTCCCATGGGCGAGCCCATCATTGCAAATGTGCAGGTGTAAAAAAATAAAATAAAATAAAATAAAATAAAATCAACGGAGACTTTTTTTTTGCAAGAAAAAAACCCACTGCTGCTACTGTAAAAATTCAAGCATTTAAAATAGCTAATTTTCGCATGTTTCTGTGGTGCTTTGGTGGGGTTTTGGGCAACAATTTCAAAAAAAAAATATTGCGGTCGCCATTTTGGATCCCCCCCCCCCACCGCATGGCAAATGGATGCGCCCTCCCAGCCTGGTACAGTCAGCAAAACCTGGCCATGCGATTGGTGGAATGGATGGCTCCAGTCAAACTTTGCTATGGTGTGCCACTCCCATGGGCGAGCAAACCCATCATTGAATTAGGCAAGGAAAGCAAGGCGCAGAAAGCTGTAAAAAAAGTCAAAATCAGCCTACTGCTTATGCTTTTTTAAAAAAAAATAAAAATAAAAGGTTACAGGAGACTGAGTCAAGGAACATATGGAACTTTTTCTTTCAACTTCATATTGTAAACGCCTGACTGCTTTGCTAAAACTGCAGAAATAAAAATAAAACAATAAAGCTAAATTTAAAGTATAGCTAATTCATTAGGAAGAAATCAGAGAGCAAGATTTACATGTAAAGGTTGCATGCTAATACTTGGTGGGGTTTTAGAGGCATTTCAACACCAATAAGACTCTAAGGGCGCTTTTACACGACCCCTAAGATCTGCTGGCCCCTTAAATTCAGACCAGAGATCTTAGGGGTTTGTCGCTCTTCGTGCGTCTCCACCCCTCCATACTTCCTGGCTGCTGGCTGCGTGAGGGGAGGGAGGGGAAAAAAGGACAAAAGAATGGATGCCTTACCTCCCGGTGCTGGTGGAAGCTATGGGGGGGGAGCCCCGGTCACTTCCCAGTTCCTCAGCGGGGCAGTAGCAAAAAGCCAAAAAGAAAAAGAAGTGAGGGGGGGAACCCCAAAGGGCAGGTACAAGAAAAGTGTGCCCGCGCTTAGGTGGGCGGGGTCGCACACTGCAAACTTCCGGAGCTGGTGGGGAAACATTTTTAAGCTCCCCTCAGCCATTTGCGGCGGAGTTTAGGGGTCGTGTTAAACGCCCTAACTTTTTAGGCCTGGGGGTCACCAGAACATGGACTTGCAAAGCCAAACTACTTCCACCAGCTATGAAGAATTTTTTACCAGCCTAAGTTTAAAAATTAGCTGTGGTTTTCTCTGCCAAAAAAAAGCAATTTCTACTGATATAGCTGGACCAAAGAGTAGACTTTCCTAATTCCGCAAGTATAGTTTTATGTGCATAGAATAAGCACAACTCCCTTGTTTGGCTGAACCATCAACCACACCTTCAAATTGTTCGACTCAATTTCCATTTTATTTCAGAGAGCTCGAATGCCATGTTTTGAGGAGTCATGCATTTAACTAAACACGCTTAGAATACATCAAAGCAAGAAACACACAGGTTGTGGAGAGCAGAAAACTACTCCCTGTAGACTCAGACCTTGCCCCCCCCACCCCAATGGCACATGTCTTCTTGTTAGTCTGCAGCAGTAAAGATGCAGCAGGACTATAATAATAATGCAGGTCAGCATTTCAATTCTTGCAAAATAGTCAAGAAGGAAGAGGGGAGGAGGCTTAACTTCACGTCTTGAGTACTGTAAAAATGTGAAATGCGTACTGGCTCAGAGCCATTTCACTGTGTCAGTCCTGTTCTCTGATAACATGAGCTGTCATCCAAGAACAAGCATGAAATTATTCTTCCTCAACTGGCCTTTTGCAATGGCTGCATTACAGTTGTGAATTATTAAAACACACATGCATTAATGGGGACTACTATGTAAACTGGCGAAGCTACAATTACCATATCGTGCAATTAGGCTTCAATTTAATTCATTTAGATCTCTCTCAATCCTGCACACGAAGCATTTTTGAAATTTAATTGGCATGAAAGGCAGACTAAACTATGCACAACAAATTGAGTGTGAAACAATGTTAATTTAGATAATGCCTATTCTGTAAAACTGCATTCTCAGCAATATTTAAAGGCATACCAGGGGAAAAAAAGCTCTTGGTTCTCTTTTCTGTTATAACATTGACTCTATACTGCATTGCATCTTAAATTTTATGCAAAAGGAAGTTAAACATCCAACATTTTAACACCAATCTCATTTGAACTTATTTATTGTACAGTAATGATGTGGCATCATACTATACATCAGAAGTCATAGAAGAAGGGATAATGTATACATGCGTTCTTAAATAAGTAACTTGTAGCTAGACAAGACCATCTATGACTGTTCCTAGGTCCTAGCTACCTCAAAGATTGAATCTCACAATATGAACCGAATCAGGTGTTAAGGTCATCAGGAGAGACCCTTCTCTCCATCCTGCCACCCTCATAGGTATGTCTCATGGGAACCCATGAAAGGGCCTTCTCAGCTGCTGTGCCCAGACTCTGGAACTCCCTCCCACTAGAGGCCAGAAATGCCTCATCTCTGTTGTCCTTCCGGAAACAAGCAAAGACCTTTTTCTTCAGGCAAGCTTTCCCTGAATGATGGATTAGTATGTGTATTTTATATGAATCTATGGGTTCACATAGACTATGTGTTTATGACTACTTATAACAGTGTTGCTTTAATGTAATGCTTGTCTATTAAAGCTGTAAGATGTCCCTCAATTCCTTGTTCTCAAATACTTCAACATGTCTTAATTATACTGAACTGTATATTATCCCTCATTACTGTAAGCTTCCTTGGGTCCTTTTCCAAGGAGAAAGGTGGGGTAAAATACTCTAAAATAAATAAATAAATAAATAAATAAATAAATAAATAAATAAATAAATAAATAAATTTTCATTGTAGTGGTAGGACTGCAAATACCAGTGTGGTACTTGGCATTAGAGCCACAAAAGGTAAAGTGTAACTAGTTCCTAGTGGTAGTAGTAGTAGTCCAACCCCCTGCTCAATGCAGGACTACAACTCAAAGAGTATCTGCCAGGCGGTTGCCCAAATGTTCCTTTAATGCCTCCAGTGTTCTGCACAATGTATGAAAGGGTATTTAAACTTCTTCAATGTTACTTCTCCCCCCCCCCCCAGGAACTTTCCCCCTTTTCACAAACACACAAAAGTTTTGTACTAAACAATGCCTCAATAATGCATGCAGTCATGAAAAGTAACAGCTGCCTTATTTAACAGCAGTCTTTCTACAGACATGCCGTAAGAGAAGGCTACACAATTGCCAGGTTAACAGATCAATGTGGGAAAATCATCATCTTGTTTTGCAATAGGAACATGTGGCTACATGAAGAAGAGTTGCAGAAGCATGTCAGGATAATGGATAGAGACAAGCCGGGGTCCCATTGTTTCTTTTAATAGGTAGGCTGCAAACATTTGCAGGCAACTTTCCCGAAGGAAGCCTCGAGCTCAAGGTGTGTCTCTTTAATTACACACCTGAACAAGTTCCTGCATGAAACACCTTGTACTTTTTAAGTATTTAGGGAAGACACCTTTTCCATAGAACTCATTCTTTTCCAAAGAACCAAGGCGGCCTCCTCATGTTGGTTTGGAAATAGTTACATATCCTTTGTCAGAAATGAGTCTGACCACTAGCAGTGGCTATAGCACACTTTTAAAACAATTTTCTTTACTGGTTATTAGTATTTGTGCTGTGGCTACAAGAGGCTGCAGCAGCATTGTGCTGGCAGCCTGGTTACCTATTTGAATCTACCCTGTGTCTTGCATCGTTCTGTGGTACTATTGGTGAAAGGCAGCTGCCACCTGGGAAACAAACAATGAAGGAAGCCTGGGAAAACCCTGCAAAGTGACCTTTGCCCACCCAGCCTGGAGTAAGAACATCAGAACATCAGAACATAAGAACATAAGAAGAGCCACGCTGGATCAGGCCAAAGGTCCAACTAGTCCAGCTTCCTGTATCACACAGTGGCCCCACCAGATGCATCCGGGAGCGCATGAGGCTAGATTTCTGTCTCCTGCTACCACTCCCCTGCATCTGGTCCTTGAAATACCCTGGTTTTAAGCCTGGAGATTACACATCTCCATAATGGTTGAGGCAAGATACAATATATGGGCCACACTTTATTAAAATGGGCCACACTTTGCAACATAAATGAACTTTTAAAGGGGGGCAACCAGGCTACTTCCTGGTTGGAGCTTAGCCCCCATGCAAGGTTAGGCAAGGATTTTGTTTTGGAGGGTGGGTCCAAGTTCCGAACAGCACCTGTGCTCTTATGCTTCATTTCAGAACTGAGCCCATTCCAAAACAAAAGGACCATGCCTACTTCCTCAGATTTAACTGAAAAAGTACAACTGAAAGTCTCAAGATGACATTTCTTCCCAGAAAGCAAAAAAAGACTGAAATAAATCCCACTTTCCTTTAAAAATGCATGTAAATCTGGCTGCACTAACCATCACTGTGTCTCCAGTTATACCAAAGATGTTTAATTATTCTCTGGTATATTTACAAAGACCCTAAAAAGAAAAGAGCAGAAGGAATTATAGCTAGCATTTGCATCCAGCATTCCTCTCTCCTCACACTTGTGCTTTTTGTTGGTAACCATGGAATAGACAGGTGGCAAAACAATCCCTACAAAAACAGCATATTTGCTTCTTTCTAGGTTCTAGGTGGAACATCTCTTCAGACTCATTTGTTTGTAGTGTATTCGTGTTGTACAAGGGAGTAATGTAAGCAAAAAGCAAAGCAAAAAGCAAAGAGTTCTGCTTATATACCGCCCCATACTACTACAAGTAGTCTCTGGGCGGTTTACAAATTTAATTACAGAGTGCAGGCTACACATTGCCCCCCCAGCAAGCTGGGTACTCATTTTACCGACCTCGGAAGGATGGAAGGCTGAGTGAACCTTGAGCCTGCTACGGGGATTGAACCCAGGTTGTGAGCACAGATTTACTTGCAGTACAGGCATTTAACCACTGCGCCACGAGGCTAAGAACCACATGGATTCATTGAATGTAGATATGGGCACGAATCACTGAACTGGTGGTTTATGCCAATTTGTTCTTAGGCTGAACAGGTGTTCAGTGCTTTCAATTCTTCCTCTTTTGGCAGGCGCCCACTCAGAGGTGGTGCCATGGGTTTCATGCCCTGCCTTCCCTGGAATTATTTTTCCCTATCCCACATTGGTGCTGGGTGGTACATTATTAGGGCCTCATATGGGTTAGTCACACTGGCGAGTAGTGCGGAAATCTCAGGCATTTGGGGAGTCCTAAGTGAAATACTGGTGCTAGACCATCTGACCTCAGGACAGTGCAGATCTGGAGATTACAGTTTTGGGGAAGGATGCACTGGGATTCCTCTCTGGGAAGTGAACCAACAGTAGTGGGGCTGCGCAACCAAGGGGTAGTGGACTTGCCCAGACATTGCCAGTTGGTGGGGTCCTGGGAGACCCCTTGGTCCCAACTCTCAATCTGCATTACATCAGCCCCCCTTATCATTTGGAAAGCAAGTTGAAATAAATTAATGAAGTGTGGCCCTAGATTAATCCCATTACCAGTGTCTTGCCTCTTTGTTTCACCATGGATGGTCAAAGATAAGATTTCCAATCAAGAGTTACATGGGGAGATGTAAGTTCCTCCAGTTTTAATTTGCAGAAATATTTTTCAAATATTTGGGGCAGGGGAACCAGAAAAAGTAGACTGCCTACTGGTTTTGTTATTAATGTGTTGTTGATGATGTTATCATCATCATCATCATCATCATCATCATCATCATCATCATCATCATCATCATCATCATCATCATCATCATCACAGCAGACAATATAACTATGCTGGAATTTCTATTACAAATCACTAGTCAAAAGCTTCCCAAGCATTTAGGACTAGGGATGTATCAGCGAATTATGTGAGCAGATCCCAGTAAGGTGGCCTTCTGCAGCTGACTGATGGTGACTTTTTCAATGAGTGCCCTTTGCCCTTCAAATGGAGGTGTACTGCTGATTCTGGTCCAGCTCAGGACCAAAGGGCACTCATTCAAAAATGAGGATATACACATATTAGACAAAGAAGATAGGTGGTTTGAGAGAGGAGCAAGGGAAGCCATTCATGTGTGCATTGAAACCCCCTCCCTCAACAGAGTTGGCGGCCTCAGGCATAGTCTATCTGCTACTTATCAGGGTGTGCTTTCAACAGTACCCAGACAAATCAAAAAGCCTTCATCACCAAGGCCATAGCAAATGAACCATTCTTTATAGGTTTTAGCACCTTAGGCCAGTGTTGGCGAACCTGTGGCATGGGTGCCAAAGGTGGCACTCGGAGCCCTTTCTGTGGGTACCCAACATTGCACCTTCACAGCCACCGGTATTCAGGTTAAATTGCTGTATTGGCACTTTGCGAAAAATTAGTGGGTTTTGAATTGCAGTTTGGGCACTCAGTCTCTAAATGGTTCACCATCACTGCCTTATGCCATTGTTCACCTTAAGGCTATGGATACTGTTCTACCTAATGAGCCTGTTCAGGCCATTGTTAATCTTAGGAGCCTATTTCAGACCAGGGTGACAAGAGGTCAAAGCTGACTATAAGATGGAGGACTCGCACTAGCTGTATTCAGACTGATGAAGCTGTTTGGATTAGCAACTAAACGTTTCTCTCTCTCTCTCTCTCTCTCTCTCTCTCTCTCTCTCTCTCTCTCTCTCTCTCTCTCTCTCTCTCTCTCTCTCTCTCTCTCAAAAAAAGAAGAAGAAGAAGAAGAAGAAGAAGTCCAGTAGCCATGACTCAACTTCCAGATAAACTCACCTGGATGACTGAGAATCTTCACGGACATATTCTTCAATAGCTGAAATGTTTGTCTGGGATTACATATGAGAAAACCATCTGACCAAAAAAACATCACCAAGTTTTTCTCTGGTTTAATTTGCTTTGTATCTTGAGAAGTGTTGCATTATTGTTTCTTTTTTAGGGTTGTAGGGTGGTATTTCTGTAGGGTGGTATTTCTGAATAACATTCAGGAAACCTAAAGTCTAATTACTGTCATATATTAAATCTGCAGATATAGAGATCTAGCTGTATAAAACCACCTAAAAGGTGATTCATACTCATCCTAATTATTCAAGAATTGAAGCTCAGATTGATTTTGTTATTACTTCGGAAATAACCATTCAGCTGTACATTAGTTGCTTCATGCCATTTTTTTTATCACCATGGAAAGCTTTTTATCCCTGTTAACTATGTTTTACTGTTCAACATAGGCCTGGACTATGACAAAAACAGCACAGTTCCCAACTGAATATAATGTTCCATTTGTTTTCAGTTAAGTTTCTGTGGCTTAATTCCTTCAATGTTTCATATTTCCCTTAATTCGATTGGATGCATGTTCCCTCCCACAGCGGGCCACAACCAAATGACCGTGAGCCCCTTTCCAATTATAAGTAATCCTACAAAGAAATGAATAAAGACTCAATTATAGTGTGTGTTAAATACAGGGTGTACTGTGGTTCTGTTAATACACCAGCCTGTACTAGCACAGTGCAGAGAAAATAGTGATTGGGTCTCTAATATGAATTAGATTATCCACATGCTCACTTAAGAGTCCATTTCCCCTTTCACAACATCTCCAGAGGCAATTATCTATGTTTTAAACCCTTATTTTCATTTAATTTATTTTAAATTCCTAGGTGCCTCAGCCAATTTCTGTAGATTATTCTTTGGCAAACTTCAGAGGTCATTTTGGTTTGTGGTTGTCCTTTATTTGTAATGAACAAGTCTAAATAAAAATAAACCCTTGGTTTTTATTTTAAAGGTTATAGAGTTCTACTCTGCATTGCATTGCCTCTCACAGTTATGAGCTGATGCTGCAATAAGCATTTTAATAAAGGGCTGACTGACACTATAATGCCCGTATACTGGAAAGCCACTTCAGCAGTGCTAACACTAGGTTTGATTTTTACCATAATTTCATGCTGAACTGCTTGAAGGGCAAGAGAGAAATAAAACAAGCAATACTAGTACAGCAATTTCAATAAGCAAAGTGTTCTGCTTATATACCACCCCAGAGTAGTCTCTGGGTAGATTACAATTTAATTACAGTATTCAGACTGCACATCCCCCCGGAGGCTGGGTACTCATTTTACCGACCTCGGAAGGATGGAAGGTTGAGTCAACCATGAGCCTGCTACCTGGGATTGAACCCCAGGTCGTGAGCACAGTTTTACCTGCAGTACAGGCATTTAATCACTGCATCACAAGGCTCTTCTAAGCATTCTCTCAGCCTCTCTGACATGTCTGCTACCATACTGTTACTCAGTGGCACACATAACACAGTTTTCAATGTCGCTTCTTTGAATTTGCCTTGAAATGGAGTGGGCTTTCTGCCCAAACCAGTTCTCCGCTGTATGAGCAAACGTACAACCTCTCTTGTGTGGGGGAATGGTTACATGGCAGGAAACCTGCTGGAATTGGGGATGCATACACTATTTGCCTTCTAATCTATAATTGGAGATCAGAATACAAGCTTTCATCAGTTACTGTTATATTCCAAAGTTTCCTAGAGCTGAGCGCACCCTGCCTGGAAAACCAATGAATCAAAATTGATCCGGTGACATATGGTTATTAGTGATATCATAAATATCTGAACATTGGTTGCAGATTCCTGGGGTTTCCACCTGGGTTGTCACTAAGCATCAAAATACATCAAACAGAGATGTTCTATTTTGTATTAATTGTAATTAGATCTATATTTATTTATTCATTTATATAGCTTGTATGCCGCCCTCTACCTAAAGGTCTCTGGGCAGCTCACAATCAAACTAAACAATTCAGACAATTAAAACATCAAAATTGCTATAAAATTAAAACAATAAAACATTTAAATACAATAAATACAATATATTAAAATACTACACTAAAATTGCCATCAGGACCCACAATAATCAGTTAAAAAACTTCTGGAACAGGAATGTTTTTACCTGGCACCGGAATGTCATCAATGTTGGCACCAGGCGGGTCTCACTTGGGAGGGCATTCCATAATCTATATTCCATATAGCAACATTTTCCCCTCAAACAGAAGAATAAATATATGGAAGCTGAGTCATGGCAACTAGACTTCTTTAGTTGAGAGATCAAAACGTTTCACTACACATCCACGCAGCTTCATCAGTCTGAGGAAACCAAAGCTGCTTGGATGAACAGTGAATTGTTTTGATTTCAGTCCAGGTGACATGACTTGACTTCCGTATAACCTCCCTGGTTGACTGAAAACCTTCACAGACAATAATGAATATAGCTTGTTGCATCTTCTCTCATCAAATTGAAATTTGCAGCAACAGCTCCTTTGGAAGAAGCCACACTATTCCTTGCTTTCTGCTTAGATTGGACCACATTTGCTCTGATTTGTTTCTTGTTGGGATGAAAGTTGATCTTCTGCTGAGAAATTTAAACAAAACTAAACGAAAAGAAGGAAGAAGGCAAACAAGTATCTGCTTATGATACTCGTTTATTTCCCAGAATGCATTGATGGGCAGCCAGAGTTTCTGCAATTTTGTGCAAAGGTCTCAATGCTTCTCTCATTTAGGCAATACTTAGAGGAATGGAGGAGTGGTGGCGCTTAATATTTGTTTGCTGTACAAAATCATACATTCTTCCTCCACAGTTGAGCTTACTTGCTTAAGTTGGCCCAATCTAAGAGAATGGCCTGAAGTAGCATGTTGAGTGGAGAACTGATATAGGTGGGGGAAAAGTTAAGAATCATGATCATGCACTACTTGTTTCTGTACTTTAAATAGTACATTTTGAAATTATATCTGTAAAGGTGCTCTGACTTTAAAAATATGTGATTGCATGCAACATTTCTTTAGGCTCTAACCACATTCCATTACATTAATGCTTGGTATCTGGTGGGGATTTCCAGACATGAAACTAAAGCTGCATGTGCCATGTAGTGAGTAGAGATGGGCACGACTTGAAAAAAAATTTTTTCGAGTTGTCGTTAGTCGGGCCGGTTCCGTTTCGGCTCGTTTCCGTTTTTCGTGAAAATTTGCAAACATTAGTCGGTTCGTTTTTTCGTTTTTTCGTTGTCGTTAGTACTGGTTTGGGGAGGGGGTAGCGGGCTCCTGGAGGGAGCTGCAGGAGTCAGCCAGAGCCACAAGTGACGGACTGGCAGACTCTTTGCACCCGCTGTGTCTCACGTACTTGCATGTAGTGCAATGCAAGTAGATCTGGCTTAGGGTTAAGACGGCTTAGCGCAACGGCTAGGGTTAGGCTAGTTACGGGTGAGGTTACGGTGAGTATTGGGGTGCATCTGGGTGCCTCTCTGACCCACTTAGAAGGACAGTGTACTGGCGTATGGGTTAGGCTTAGGGTTCGGGTTTGGGCTACGATTAGTGGGCTGTTTATGCCCGATTGGCACATCCCAGAAGTCTCTGTGGTCAACCTGGCCAAGTGGCCATGCGATTGGTGGAAAATTTTGCATGGTCTACTCCCATGGGAGAGCCCATCATTGCGAATGCGCAGGTGTAAAAAAAAAAATAAAATAAAATAAAATAAAATAAAATCAACGGAGACTTTTTTGCAAGAAAAACCCACTGCTGCTACTGTAAAAATTCAAGCATTTAAAATAGCTAATTTCCGCATGTTTCTGTGGTGCTTTGGTGGGGTTTTGGGCAACAATTTCAAAAAAAATATTGCGGTCGCCATTTTGGATCCCCCCCCACCGCATGGCAAATGGATGCGCCCTCCCAGCCTGGTACAGTCAGCAAAACCTGGCCATGCGATTGGTGGAATGGCTCCAAAACTTTGCATGGTCCACTCCCATGGGCGAGCCCATCATTGCGAATGCGCAGGTGTAAAAAAATAAAATAAAATAAAATAAAATAAAATCAACAGAGACTTTTTTTGCAAGAAAAACCCACTGCTGCTACTGTAAAAATTCAAGCATTTAAAATAGCTAATTTCCACATGTTTCTGTGGTGCTTTGGTGGGGTTTTGGGCAACAATTTCAAAAAAAATATTGCGGTCGCCATTTTGGATCCCCCCCCCACCGCATGGCAAATGGATGCGCCCTCCCAGCCTGGTACAGTCAGCAAAACCTGGCCATGCGATTGGTGGAATGGCTCCAAAACTTTGCATGGTCCACTCCCATGGGCGAGCCCATCATTGCGAATGCGCAGGTGTAAAAAAAAAATAAAATAAAATAAAATAAAATAAAATCAACGGAGACTTTTTTTGCAAGAAAAACCCACTGCTGCTACTGTAAAAATTCAAGCATTTAAAATAGCTAATTTTCGCATGTTTCTGTGGTGCTTTGGTGGGGTTTTGGGCAACGATTTAAAAAAAAAATTGCCGTCGCCATTTTGGATCCCCCGCACTGCATGGCAAATGGATGCGCCCTCCCAGCCTGGTACCAGCAGCGCAGCAGTAGCAATAGCCAAGGAGAGGGGGGCGGGGAAAACCCCCCCCCAAATAAAACACCCTTCTGGCCTGGTAGGTGCCCTCAGACAGTTTTCGCCTACTTTTAGGGCCGGGAATCGGGGTTTTTTTTAACTTTTAAAAACTTTTTTTCTGTGCCGCTTGGCATTGCGCGATGCAAGTAACGAGCACGACAAATCAGACCAAATTGTTCGTTCGTCGGTTCGAGCTCGAAGTCTGGGGCAGTGATTCCCGTTACCGTTTCCGTAGAGTAACGGAAACGAGTAACGGAAACGGAAACGTGAATACCGCTAAGTCGTGCCCATCTCTAGTAGCGAGGTATCCTATGCAACTGGTTGTGCAACCACTCACACAATCTTTTGTGCAATCAAGCCCACAAGCAACTGCACAACAGCAAAGAACATAGCAAGTAAGGATGTGTTCACATAAATCCCCAGTAGGACTAACTATTGTATTGACACATGGAACTAAAAACTGGATTGTAAATGTGCATTTTTGATGGGAGGTTGCAAGTTAGCAACCTGATTGCATATTAGCCTTGAGAAAGAGACTAAATGGATCAGGGACTTTAAAGAAGGTTAGTTTTTTAAAGACTTTTACACTTTTCTAAACTCTTTTGTACCATCTTGACTGTTTTAGTTGGAACTTGCTCTGAATGTTAGGCCAAGGTTGTTTTAATATTGATATGTTTAACTATGCTTTGATAAATATGGCATGGTCTTCCCTGGAAAAAGGCTCCTGAATCTTAAAAGCACAATAGCAAATATAATTATGTGCTTGTAAATTTGTATTTCTTTGTGAGGCAAGGGCACTGAAGGCATGGGGTGATATAGAATATGGTAATATGTAAAGATAGGCCTCTGCTATTTTTGTTCTCCCTTTAAATTTGAAATTGATGTATTAGGTCAAAAAAAGAAAAAAATAGGAATAGCTTTTTTAAAAACCTTTATTACAAATTAACATAAGGAACTAGAAGAATAAATTGAAAATGAAAATTCCAGGACTACAATGACAATACATTATGAAGTAATAATAGGAATGGAAATTGAATAATCGTAGATAATGTGGAGATAGATGTATGTCATAACAATAGGTTCCCATAAAAGAAAAAATGAACAAGTGAAGATAAATTTGATACAATAGAAATGACAATTTTTCTTCTAATTCTTACACAAATTCTGATGGTGGGCTCTCCCCCCCCCACATTGCTCATAAGCGCAGGGGTGTGTGGAGGCAAAGCACCTCTGACGCTCAGCCGATTCAGGAGAGGAGAAATAGCTTCACCACTGAGGCCCAGAATTAATCAAACATGCAAGTAATGTATCATGTCTCAATTTTCTCCCAAATAAGCAGCCACTCCCTCCTTCTTCACTGCCAACTGCAAATGTTGCCCAAGGAAAATCCTCTGTTCCACCACAAACTCACACTTTCCCTCACCTTTTCTCTCTGCTAGAGATGGGCACGACTTAGCGGTATTCCCGTTTCCGTTTCCGTTACTCGTTTCCGTTACTCTACGGAAATGGAAACGGGAATTACTCCGCCAGACTTCGAGCTCGAACCGACGAACGATCAATTTTGGTCTGATTTGTCGTGCTCGTTCCTTGCATCGTGCGATCGCGCGATGCACACGCGGCACAGAAAAAAAGTTTTTAAAAGTTAAAAAAACCCGGTTCCCGGCCGAAAAGCGGGCGGAAAAATGCCTGCCGTGCCTCAGGGCACCTACCAGAGGGGTTGTTTCTGGAGGTCCCCGGCCTCCCCCCCCCATCCCCCGTCCTGGGCTGCTCTGGTGGGACTCGCGCCACTCGCCGCAGGCTCGCAGCCAGCCAGCAAAAAGCCCAGTCTCGCCGGCCGCCGGCCGCCGCAATTAAAGCGCAAGCAAGCAGCACGGACGGCACAGGAAAAAACTTTTAAACTCTCCCCCCACCCATTCCCGGGCCAAAAAAGCAGGCGGAAAAATGCCTGCTTGACTGAGGGCGCAGGGCACCTACCGGAGGGGTGGTTTCTGGAGGGGGGGTCCCGCCTCCCCCCCGTCCTGGGCAGCCAGACTCGCCATGCCATGCGGTGCGGGCGGGGGATCCAAACTGGGGCGGCGAACGCAATATTGTTTTTGAAATCATGGTCCAAAAACACACAAGCACAACAGAAACACACAAAAATTTATAAACTGCCAGATTTTTCACAGTAGCAGTGGGTTTTTTCTTGCAACAAAATGTCTCTCCTCTCCTCCTCTGTCCTCCATTGATTTTATTTTATTTTATTTACACCTGCGCAATGATGGGCTGGCCGAGTGGCCAGCCATGTGGGAGTGGACAACCATGCAAATTTTTGGAGCCATCCCACCAATCGCATGGCCACTTGGCCATGGAGACTTCTGGGATGTGCCAAAAAGCCCCCTAAAACCTGCCCTAGCCCCCCTAACCCTAACCCTAACCCTTGACTCCATACCCATACGTCACAGACTGTCTTCTTAGTGGGTCAGAGAGGCACCCAGAGGTGCAACCCACTAGCCCACCGTAACCTTACCCGTCACTAGCCTAACCCTAGCCCTAACCCTAACCCACCTTAACCCTAAGCCAGATGTACTTGCATTGCACTACACGCAAGTACAATTCCCTTCTGTGTGAGACATGGTGGTGCGAGAGCCTTAGTTAGACATCTCACTATGGCTCTGGGTTCAGTGCCATCCACTAGTCTTCACAGTCACTGTCTGCACATTCTGTTATGCAATATCCATATGGCTATTGCATAGCATTTTGCAGCAGCAGCAGGTGAGGAGGGGAGACCCCCATGTTGAGGGGTCTCTTGGAGCCTGCTTCCCCTTTCCTAGTGGGTGAGGATAGGAGGCACCCACGGGTGCCTCCAGGAGCCCACTTTCCCTTATAGCGGGCCAGAGGAGGCACCCACCCCACAGAGGTGCCTCCAGGAGCCCGCTCCCCCCCCCAAAAAAAACCAGTACTAACGAAAATGAAAAAATGAAAAAAAACGAACCGACTAATTTTTGCGAATTTTTGCGAAAAACGGAGACGACCCGAAACGGAACCGGCCCGACTAACGACAACTCGAATTTTTTTTTTCAAGTCGTGCCCATCTCTACTCTCTGCATTAAATCGTGTGACCTTGTAAGTGGTTCCCCTGTCATGTCACGCTTCCTGAAGTGTATAACTTTTCTTTCAGTTGTGTTCATCTTTACTGAAGCTTTGGCATTTTGGGAGCTAACCATGGAGTGAGTGGTACAGAGTGAAGCAGTCCTAAGATAAAGTAAAAGAAATGAGTAAAACAAAATTGGAGGTTGTATGCCCCCCAGCCCCCCCCAAACACAGAGCACACTTTAGCATGCCCTTTCCTTGCTAGTTTCCCACTCATTTCCGCCTTATCCTCTGAATATTTATTTATTTATTTATTTATTGTAAAATGCCCATAGTAACCTTTAGGTTATATGGCCATGGTATATAAATATAATAAATAAATAAATTATACTCTGATCCCTTTATTCTTTCTGTTATCTTTAAAGGACAGGCAAAGAAGACCCGTTCTGCTCCTCTGTGCACCATCCAGTGAATGCAGTCCCCTCATGAGCAATAGTGTGCAGTTGACAGTAGAGCAAGTTCCTGTGACAAAGTGTCTGGGAGGAGAAAAGGGATTCCATAAGGAACTAGATTGTCCTCTTGGACCTTAAACCTTTGAAGCATTAGATCTTTGGAACATTGTCAGCTTGCAAAAGTCCATAAAAAGTGAAGGTACCATATGGTAAGCAGCCCTCTCCCTGCTCCTCTGTGCAAAGTTAAGAGAGGACAGTTACATATTCAATGGCACAAGAGAGATGCATAAAGAGATGCCATACATAGAAAGCAACAGGGGTTGCAAATAACTTCTAGCAGCAGCTCAAAAGGGGCATTTTAGTGTCTGTTTCAGCAGCCCGGAAGCTACATCTTTCACTGGGAATACAAAACTATGTTCATGGAATATGCCATACAGTATTTGAAATCTAACACAACCCCCCCCCCAGAAAGCCTCACAATTTCTTAACATGCATCTCGGGAGGAACCCCACGGTGTTGAATTTACTGTTTGATGCCTCATGATATGAAGTGCCAGTGGCACTTTAAGGCTGAAAGAGATATTAGAGTGTGATCTGATTTTGTTTTGTTCATTGCTGTGACAAAACACAAAGAGACATCCAGGAAAAAATTGCAAAACACATATCCTATTATATAAGATATAGTATGAATTAATGTGCTGGTGAATGTATAATCTCTCTCTCTCTCTCTCTCTCTCTCTCTCTCTCTCTCTCTCTCTCTCTCTCTCTCTCTCTGTGACATCTTAAGACTATACATATGTAGGAAAATGGAGTGTGGTAGGAGAAGGAAGATAACACCTTTCAGAAATGAATACATTGGTATTCATTGTATGTGCATATTATCAGTTCTCAGCATATACATTGCCAGAAGGACAGTCCCCCTAAATAGGAAATGGTTCATCCTCTACCCATCAAAACGGTATTGCTAGAATCCTATGAATGAAATATGACTGTATTCATAAAGCAAAAGTGGAATAAATCTGTTGTCCTTAGCATACTAACTTAAAATTTTACAAAAATACTAATACATTGTGGAGGAGGCATCTTGTCTATATTCTCTAGTAGAGATGGGCACGATCCGCTATTGATGTTAGGAGTAGGAATCTTTATTGCCATTGCCCCCTTGCAGGAAGCCCTTCCTTCTCCGATGAGATGCCAATCAGAGGGGCTGGCAGCTGCAAGACTACAGAGTCCCCCTGAGTTTATGAGCAGTAATTTGTGGACAAAGTTGTTTGCCCTCTCACACGAAATGACGAGACGAGTCCAAAGTATGGGGTTAAACATCTGTCTGTGGGCCTCTGCCTGGACCACTGTGGGCCTATGCCTGGTAAATCTTTAGCCAGATTTACCTCACATAATTCACTCAACACAGTCTCAGTATAAATAGTCAGACACTCTTGGTTTAGAAATAACAAAAAGGCATCTCTTTCACTTGCAAAATTTCCATGTTCAGAATACAAACAAAACAATATTCACTGGTCATCTGGTACAATATATTCACTGGCTGGCTTCATTAGCTTTTTAACTAACTGGTTACATAAAGACTCGGAACACTGACATGGCTAAGCTATCTTGGAACCTTCACATGGCTAAATACCAACACAGATACAAACATTGCTGAACGGACAATGAATTTGACTGAGGGAGGCGAGGAGGAAGGACAAGGAATCTGAGGTAGAGAGAAAAACAACTGGCTACTCCAAATGGTTGACATTCAACAGAGAGCTTGCCAAGATCCATCAAACTCACCAACAATAATGCCTCCCTTCTGATCCAGATGGAAGCACATCGCAATGCTAGACATAGCCTTCTAAGTCCTTCAAAGGGTTCTGACTAGCCTTGGGCCTTGTTTATAAAGAGCAACAACTGTGACTATTTTCTGACATGACGTTCAAATGAATTCAAGGCACATCACAAAATAGTGGCTGGAATTACTACATTGTAACTTCTCTCACAGTAATATCTTACACAGTTTCTGTTAGGCACATTGGAGTGTTTGTTTTTTAATGTGTAGTTGGTACAAGATATAGCAGAAAGATGACCACCGTCTGAAGGAAGATATTTAAAATGAAACTTGCTTGGGGAAATGGGGAAACAAGCACACCGTGTTTAATGAAAACAATGGAAAGTAAATTGTAACCTGTCCTTTGAATCCATGATTCGAAACATGTATTCTTAGATTCATTAAACTTAGTGGGTTTTGCACTTAACAAAATCTAATAGTTTCAACAAATTATGAGAGAGATCATACCCCAAGTTATGCAGTTTACATTTGTGGTTTGAAATTAAATTCTTAATCCCTAAAAAACAGATCCTCTGATTTAAAGTATGATTGTGAGATATTGTGCTTCTGTGTTCATGATTCCCAGTGTGGGATAATAAATAGAGTGATGGGCGAGGAGTCTGGAGAATAGGTTTTGAATTTTGATTCCTCAGCCATGGAAACTCACTGGGGGATTGGAACTGGCAATACCAGTCCTTTAAGGCTTCAGTTACCTTGAAGGCCCTATGAGGGTTGCTATAAAGCAGTTCCAACTTAACACAACAAAACACAGAAACATTCACATGATTCAAAATCCCAGGAGATGGCCTGATATTGCTAGGCAGTATCATACCTTATACAGCAACGGCAGCCTGAATGTCAATGACAACAATGCCGGAAGTCAAGATGGGCTGGAGATAACTTCATGGGCTCACTATCATTCACAAGAGACACCAAGCATGGGAAAATTCCCAGAACCTGAATTCCCTGTTTCATCAGCTAACCATGACTCACCTGAACACAATGCAATTGTCAGGGTGGTTCCCTCAAATAGATATCTGTGTAGCTGGAAGACATTGGATATTTCATCTCCAAGGAATTCATGCTGTGATTGCTTTGCATATATGTTATTTTCTTTGTATATAGTAGTAGTAGTAGTAGTAGTAGTAGTAGTAGTAGTAGTAGTAGTAGTAGTAGTAGTAGTAGTAGTAGTAGTGGTGGTGGTGGTGGTGGTGGTGGTAGTAGTAATGATGATGATGATGATGATGATGATGATGATGATGATGATGATGATGACGACGACGACGACGACGATGACGATGATGATAATGATGATAAATTTGGACTGATTCTGTCCCAGCCATCCCTTAAAAATGTATTCTAGTTCCCTGAAGATACACAGCAAAATGTCCCTTCAGGATATCTATCACTCCAATGTCTTCTTTATAACTATTCTTTTTTTTTTTTTTAACTCTCCCAGTTATTTTTAATTAGGGCTTCTTTCCTGTTATTTCCAAAAGCTGTAGCTTTTGCCAAAGCCATTTTTCTTCTTAGCAAGCCTTTACTATGCATGGCCAGTGTTATAAGGAATTGGTGTTTCTCCAATTTGAAAAGGCTTTTTAATACTTTTTAAAAAAAAGATAAATACTTCAATAATCAATGCCTCTTTTTTTCCAAATAAAGAGCAATGGGTGGCAGCAACCATTCTCTTCCAAGACTGGGATTTTTTGATCTATATGAACTATATTTTTAAACCCTGTGTCCAAATGCCCCCAAATTTGGCAAAGAGCAAGAGCAGACTATTTCCCACAATTGTGCCAAAGTTAAAGCCAAGTTTAAAAATGTAAACTATTTTCTTCACACTGCCCCCATTTTTAGAGTTGCCTTGTAGAGGTATTACATTGGAGCTACACTGCCAACACAAGATCAGAGTTACACCTATCATGGTTGATTAGAGGTGCACAGTTGATGTGCCTCAAATCAACCAGTTCTGTCCACTAATGCATGACTTGTGTCAGTGCAGTGGCATAGGGAGAGGTGTGATTTTCCCTAGAGCACCCTGTCATCTCAAAACTACTCTAGAGTCCTTCAGAGTGTATTGTGCAGGTCTGAAAGAAAATATGATGTAAGGGAGGGGGAATCTCTCAAAACACTGATCAATAGTAGCTATCCATCCATGTCATGGATATCTCAGTATACACTAAGACTGCTGAATGGCTAGGAGTAGAGTAGGGCTTTGTTTTGTTTAGCTTCCCAGCAGTCTGAGGAGAACTGATGTGTCCTTTCCTAATTCAAACAGAGGAAAGAGATGAGAGCTTTGAAGTGGCCAGTTGGGCTTGATTGGGTCTCCTATGTCAAATATTTATGACACTTTGTTTCTCCTTTGGCTAGAACTCAGTATGAACCAAGATAATTATGATGGGGCCCTATTTCTTCCAATTTTACTCTTTCCTGAGGCAAAGAAACAGGATCTTTATTGCTTGTATTTATTTAGTGGGCTCGTATCTCACCCTGTTTCGACTAGCTTGGAATAGGTCACAACATGAGGAAGCTGCTGACCTTTCTTTGCACCTGTTTTTTTTTCTCTGCGGAGGTTTTCCTCTATTCAGTTAGAATATATGTTTATGTGTCTTCACTATACTGAGGAAGAGAAAGAACACAACATATTCCTCTGTATATAAAAGGAGCAATGTGTTATTACCTCACTTAAGCGGGACAGTTTGTACTGTTTCTGGTACAAGCCATGGTCATTACATACAATTATTTGTGCCCAATTTTATTTGCTTTATTCTAAGTAGAGATGGTAATGTGTTTATTGTTTAGTATCATCATCAGCCCACCTCCAGCCCAACAGCACACTGTTCTTGCATTCTCTCCTTTCCAGTAAAAGGTGAATCATCTTTGAAAATAAGCAGTACAAAAAAACCCATTTATGGTGATGGTGGTGTTGTGTGTCAGATTTTTGAAGCCTTGTTCACTTTCAGGAATGAGGTTGCTCACATTAGAACAAAATGAGTTTTCATCCTGGAGGTCAAAAGTTGCCCTGCTATTTACTTTGACATGTGAATGACAGAGAAATGTTTTATGTGAAGTATATAAAAAGAATCCATAAGCTGCCTTTATCCATTGACAAAAAGCAAGAGACAAGATCCCCCTCTTGTGACTCACTGAATCTACTACTAAGCTGTTAGTCTACTGCAAGATACTGAAAGGAAAGCATCACTTCATTTTAAATGTGCACCAATTAACTTTAATGACAGGGAAATGCAGGTTCATTGATCAAGTTGAATTCATGGTTTGGAAGACAAAAAGAAAAGCAAGCAGACAGATTGGTGGGCAGACAGAACTCTTAGACAGAAGTATTTATTAAGTCATACATTTATTCTCCTGACCTGCCTATTTCCAGTCAGTGCTGAGTCTCATCAAAGTTATCAGTTGATCAAGATGAATACCTTGTCTGGCCTGTACAACAATTATTTCCAAAGAGATCAGTAGTTCAACTTCTGACCCTGTCAGGTTTATGTGTGTCTATCCAACAATTTGCTCTTACAAAGCCCTCTTGACAAATAGGTGACATGCTTTGGATCTGTGCAAGCACACATCCTTAGATCTCTCTACACAATTTTAAAACACAGTGCTTTAATAGGCCTTTATTTTTTCCCATGCAAATGGAATATAAAATCCCAGACGGAAACATGCTCACCTGCACAGGTTATAGACTGATTTTCATAAACAGTAAAAAGTTGTGGTAAGGAGCTTTATGTTTAGTGCTGGGGTGTAAATTATATTCAGTAGAGATGGGCACGACCAGAATTTTTTTTTCGAGTTGTCGTTTTTCGGGACGGGTCCGTTTCGGGTCGTTTCCATTTTTCGTGAATTTTTTTAAAAATTTGTTGTTTCGTCATGTCGTTTGTCGTTTGTCGTTACCGCCGCCGCGATTTCACACGATTTGACGTCCCAGCGAGTGGCGTCCTGCCGGCGCTAGGTGGTTTTGCGCCATAGGCAGCAGGCGGGGTGGTGGGGGGGCATGGGCGGGCGGCGGCAGTGGCAGGGGGAGGGGCGGGCAGGCGGGCGCGCAGGCGGCGGGCGCGGGTCCCGCAGTGACCCAGAGCAGGCAGAAAACACTTTAAACTGACTTGCTGCACAAGACTGCATCGAATAAAGCAATTGCAATTTTTATTGCAAACAAAGTGGGCAGTGCACCCACAGCAGAGCTGCAGGCAGGGTATGAAAGGACCTTGGTTTGCCACCAAGCAAATGAAATTTTTAAAATAAATCCACACCTCCCCTCCCGCTCAACCCCCCCCCTTTGAAGCACTATCAGAAAAGAAATCCTAACAAACTGCAGGAGAATAAAAAAGAACAAACTGCGTTGCTATTCCCCACAGCAGACAGAGAATGAAAGGAATTATTATTATTTCCTAAAAATTCAATTGAATCAATTCCCTCCCTGCCTGCCTAACTGAAATCTAAAGGCTCCGTGAAATCGAAAATAGTCCAGCACAGCAGCCAGCTACACACAGCCCTCTCCCACCCACATCCAAGCCCGGACTGCGACTATTCTGGGAGTGCCTCGGCTTTTTATGCCCTCTTGCATATCCAGAAGTGTCAGTCAAAACCTGGCCATGCGATTGGTAGAATGGGTCCAAAAATTTGCATGGTCCACTCCCATGGCCAGCCCATCATTGCCCAGGTGTAAAAAAATAAAAATAAAATAAAATAAAATCAGTGCGACCTTTTACTGCTATAAAAACCCACTGCTGCTACTGTAAAAATTCAAGCATTTAAAATAGCTAATTTTCGCAAGTTTCTGTGGTGCTTTGGTGGTTTTTTGGACCACGATTTCAAAAAAAATATTGCGGACGCCATTTTGGATCCCCCCGCACCGCATGGCAAATGGAGACACCGAGGATGCCCCCTCCCAGTCCGGTACCAGCAGCCCAGGACAAGGGGGGGAGGCTGGGGACCCCCCCCCAGAAACCACCCCTCTGGTAGGTGCCCTCAGGCAGGCATATTTTCACCTGCTTTTTTGGCCGGGAATCGGGTTTTTTATTTTTAAAACTTTTTTTCTGTGCCACTTGGCATCGCACGATCGCCGCGCGATGCCAGAAATGACAACGACAAATCAGACCCAATTTTTCTTTTTTCGGTTCGAGTTCGAGTTCTGACAGTTTAATTGTCGTTACCGTTTCCGTTACGTAACGGAAACGATATCCGAAAACGGAAACGACAATTTCGCCAAGTCATGCCCATGTCTAATATTCAGGTTTTATTTTGAAAAGAATGCACATAACACAAGCTAGCCTGTAGTATATAACATTTGTTGATATTGTGGTATAATTCTAGAATTAAAGAATAAATACATACAAACAAATAAATATGGGATCAAGGGGTCAACTGTCCCCACTTACTGAGTTCTGAATGACTTGAGTCAATAAAAGACTGCTTAATTCCTATGCCCGATTGCCTCTTGCCTAAGACCTCACATAAGAGGACCCTCTCTATATTCTACCTATGGTTGGCTGTTGCAAGAGAACAAGACTTCACTATGGCTGCAGTGAAGCTCTAGACTGTATTACTGTGTGAGATTAAGATATTCTCTTTTTTCACCAATAGCTAGTAATGAGAGAGAGAGAGAGAGAGAGAGAGAGAGAGACTCAGAATGAGGCAGAGATGGAGATGAAGAAAGATTCGTCTCTTCTGTTTGCATGAAGCCCAGCATAGCTCAAGCTTTAAAAACAGATACAACTATGTCTGTGAAGAGTCTCAGTCAGCCAAGTGAAGTTATCTGGAGGTTGAGTCATAGCACCTGGACTTCTTTTCTTGAGAGATCAAAATGTTGTGCTAGTCATCCAAGTAGCTTTGTCAGTCTGAGGGAAGTTGTGCCAGGCTTCCAATATGTAATTCTCCTTGATGTCACACCACCTGGTATGAATAGACTTGTTGGGTGGACAGTGGTCTGAATAGGCTCATTAATAGGGATGGGCACAAAACTGAAAAATTGTGTTTCGTTTTGTTTCAATTCACCCGACACATTTCATTTTGTTTCGATTAAAAATATATATTTTAAAAAATGTACAAAATGAAACAATAACTAACTGATTTGTTACTCTATAAAATGGGTCCCCTGGGTCCTAGAAGCACCAAGTTTGATGGGTATCTTCCTTGGACTCTCCCCTTTAAGCCCTCCAAATTTTGGAACATTTGGGGTTCAGGCAGCTGAGTTATGAAACTCCAAAAGGGGGTGCCCCTAGGGGGGGAAAAACCTTCAAATTGGAATCTGATCGGGTGGGAAATAGCACTGCTGCCACTTCCCATATGATTTCAAATTAGAAGCCACTTCCCATATGATTTCAAATTAGGGGCACCTCCTTTGAAGCTTCATAACTCAGCCCCTTTACCCCCAAAATTTCAGTGGGATCCCTAAAATCGCTTTCTGAAGGTAGCCCTGCTACTTTGGTGCCCCCAAGGTAAGTAATTTTTGAGTTTACATTATTTTAAAAATATGCACTTGAATATTATGTTTTTGAAAATGCAATCAAAATTTACTTACCTTGATTTTTTTGTGTGCTTTTTGTCCAGATTGCACAATTGAGCAAAATTAAGAGAGATGTTATGTCTTATGTAAACATTAACAAATTAGATGCTTTGGATATTTTATTTTTGATCATTCAGCCCATCCTTCCATGTTGGCTGTCTCTGTAAAGAAGAGAGAGAGAAAATAGTTTTGCATAGATATAATTTGTTGCAAATTTTGGAAAGCTCAGTTTAAAAAAAAAACTCCCCCCCCCTTATTTTTGCCATGGAGGAAAGAAATGTCTCAGGAGTTAGGTAATGTGGCAAAGATTGTTCTCACCTTTACATTGGATTAAAAATATGAAACATGACCCATACAAAACATTTATGTTTTGCTCATTGTTATGATTCTAAATATGTAATGTTCTCCAGAGGGGACAGCAAGACACTGATAAATGTAGTCTCCTTTTCTAATCCAGAAGTCATCATGTGTGTCACGTGGCATATGTGACAAACAATGCTGAATGAGATTATTGGCAACAGCTATACCCCAAGAGATTGACAATGGGTAATGATGACCTGTCCATCTCTTGACACAATACTGGCACTGTCCAGCAACAAGATAAGATGGACTGCTTAAGACAGCACTAATTGCAAGGTAAAATGATATACTTTGGCTGCTCACCATACCTCTAGAACAGTAATTTCTACAAGTTTCCACAACATTGGTTCCAGGTTAGCACTTCAAGTGCCAGACTCTGTCAAGCATCTGTAAAAAGGCTGGACCAGCCAAGATAGGTATAAGTGCTGATCAGATTCCTGGGTTACCTGTGTTCATGTGAGTCATAACAGCTGTGCTGGGGGCACTTTAAAGATGACAAATGTATTTTTCAATCTAAGTGTCATTTTAAAGGAAAGAGGTTTTTGAAAATGCATTGGTACTTGGGAAAACAAACAAAAATGAAAGTGTTTCTCACTCCAAAAGCACTTTTAAGCACAATTGTAATTGCGGGGCTTTCTTTTGTGTTGTATTGCTTATCTTGATGGATGCTCATGGAAGAGCAAATATTTGGAATGGAAAAAATGATTTTTAAAATTATTGATTAATATTTTCATTATCTCAAAGAAGTAACTATGTGTTCACGCCTGTGGGAGTTTGCTGGAAAAGTTCCAAAGCCAAACTGATCTTAATTGCTGAGATGTTGTTTTTCTCAGCCAGCTGAGAATACAAATGCAGAAAAACGGACTGATGTGTTCTTCTCAGAAGCCTTCCTTTTCTTCTCTAATCTATTGTTGAAAAATACATATTGGAGCATTAATGAAAACATTGGTTCTAATAGGAAGCAGGTGCCTTTTAGCCCTTTGACTCCCCCCTAAAGCAAAACGTCAGGAGAAATAGAAGTCACTTCCTTCTCAGATATGCCATGTTGGTAGCCAGGAGAGTGTGTGCTCACTGAAGCTTCCTGAAAAAAAAATTACCTGCAAAGAAAGGTTCCCACAATGCTCAGTATCAGCATGGCAAATTTGCCTTTCTTGACAGAACACAATGAAAGCTGAGACCAAGACATAAGAGAACACCACATAGTACTGAAGTAGAACTGAGAAAATCCACTATCTACAGCTGCAATGTTCTCCAGATGAATGTTAGTGTCTCCATCTTGTATATTTCTTCACACTGAATAACAGATACTTTCATAGGCTGTATCAATTCTTTTAAATCAGGGAGTGTGATGTCATACCACAACTTTCTCAGGTAGCCAGCCGTGCCGATTCAGATTTTGATGCCATTAGCCAAGCACTTTTGGCCATAAAATAAGTTCACTAAGTCAGTATATCTTTTGTGTTCCCAAACCAATAGCTCTCTGCAGCTGGAAAGCACAGTTGATTAGATATCTAGCTGAGGAGACAGAGGTTGGGAGTTCAATTTCCCACTGTGCATCCCAGTAGAGCCAGACTGCATGGCCTTGGGCAAACTTTATAGTACTACAGCACCTTCTGAAGGCAGCGATGGTAGACCACTTCTAACTATTCTGTACCTAGAAGACTCTGAAAAATGAACATCATTAGTCAGATTAGATTTGAAAGCACAAACTTATTTACATAACAATAGATAAGAGGTGAAACTGTTTACTGAAAGAATACATTTGTCTTGGCCCAGGTTTGATTATACAATGTAAAGGAGAAGTATTCTATGACAGCTGTCTCTTCTACATCCTTAGAGCTGTTATTGATACTAGGCTTTCTTACCCTGTACCTCCTCCATGGATATAATATGTAAGGCGGTTACATCACGTCCTTCCTCATTCCGAGATTATGTTCATTTTGTGATAATGTTGTTTGTGGTCACTTGGTCTTGTCCCGGTTCTGTCCCTGTTTCCATTTACCCACGGTCATGGTTGATGGTATCGTGACAACTGTTACTTCACGTCCTTGTTTCATGACAATTTCTGTACTTCCCTGCCTTCGTTTTCCCTTTCTTTTTGGTCGGACCTTTCAGTTTTCGATATTTCGATTCTCCATAACTTTGTCTTTCATGCGTTAAGCGGCAAAACTCCCAGTGTCATGCCTTCTTCCCTCTCTGTGATGCATTGTTTACGCCATTGGGATTGTACTGGAGAATGCAACTTTGCATTCCTACCACTAGATAGAGAATGCGTACGTTGCGTGACAAGCATTACTTCATGGGCACTTGTTTCAAAACAAGAACTGAGATAAGAGAATTCCCAATGCCAGGGAGAGGTATGTGTCATCATGCTCTGTTCCCAGTTCAGGGGGCATGGTCGGGACAAGATTCTGCTGTCACGCAATGGACATGGAATGACCTTTTTTCGTACCGGTCCCAAGTGAACCGCGATGAGAGGAACGTGAAGTAACTGTCTAAGAGTGAACAAAAGTGGTCATAATAGGGTTTTTCCATTGTGGGTTCCAACAAGTGAGTTAGGTTTTGAAGAAAGAATATCTGCAAGAAGCCTCTGAGCCCCCTGAGATTAAACCACCCTTGCGTCTAAAAACATACAGCATAGACAGAGTCCCCCCCCCAAATGATACCATTGAGAATACAAAGAGAACATTGAGCCTAGAATTCCATACACCCCCAGTGACAAGGCATTTAACATTCTTTTCAGTGCTGAACAAATGGATAGATTATGTTGTTGCACAGGAAGAGGTTTGTGCTTTCCCCTCCTCTTTCTAATACATTGTCAAAAGATGATATAAGGAGTGAACACATCTGTTTTTCATATGACTCCAGGATAACAACTGGGCTAGAAAAATAAGTAGCCCCTTCTCACTTTTGAGTCAACACCTAGATATGAAATGGCATATATATATATATAATAAGACCCTGTTGCCATTATGTCATGCAAAAGTGTCATATAAAAAGCAAAGTGTTCTGCTTATGTACCGGCCCATAGCACTTCAAGCACTCTCTGGGTGGTATACAATTTTAATTATGCAGGCTACACATTGCCCCGCCCCAGCAAGCTGGGTATGCATTTTAACGACCTAGGAAGGATAGAAGACTAAGTCAATCATGAGCCGGCTACCAGGGATTGAACCCCAGGTCGTGAGCACAGATTTAGCTGCAGTCCAGGAATTTAACCACCATGCCATGAGGCAATTAAATGTTGTTGTTCTTATTTAGATCTGAATCCCACCTCTCCCTCCTCCACCATGGCTCACAGAATCATAACCTGGTCTGATATTTTAATTGTTCCTTGCTGTTTTTCACCAATCTGAAACTGGCTTTTTTCCTACCAGCACTTAATCAGAGACACATATTCCTTCACATCAGTGAGGGGCTGTTGTTACCTGCTCAGAGGAACAGGGGATGTTTCAGCAATGCTGGCTATGGTAGAATTGTTAGAAGTCAGCCCCACTATTCTGGAAGTAGCACATTGGTATTATATTAGTTGCACACACTGATTACCCACTCATCAGTTCCAGAGATTAAATGGGAAAGACAGCTGATCACTAAAGAGAGCAGGTGAGGGAATAGCACAGTGAAATCTGAGCTTGAAGGAGCCCACAAGAGTTGAAAAGCCATCACCATCAGATGTGCTTCTTCAAGATCCATGATGTCCATACTAGCCCTAATCCATTGATAATCCTCACCTGAAGCACAAGAGGCTTCAAATATGAACCAGATGGTAAGAGTTGAGCAAGGAGATTTTGGGAATTGTGGTGAACAGGCTGAGTTATCCGTGCTCAGATCCATGGAATCCTACTAATGATGTGGGCTCCCAGGCTTCCAATTAACCTCCTACAACTCTGTTATTAATAGAGTAAGTAAGATCAGTCTGCTGAGGGCCAAGAAGCCAATTGACAGAAAATGACAGTGATTTTCATTAGGAAACGACTCTTTTCAATTATGGCAATGTTGCTCCCTCCCTTCAAGTTTTTAAAAAATCATATTATTTTAAGCATTACTAAATTGATTATGTGTATAATGGATAAAGAGGCCATTTAGAATTTATAGCAGCCTTTGTCGTCTGTGGAAACATTAGCAAATGGGAACTGGCTATGTCACTTCATTTCTCCAATCCCTTTGCCTATTCTTTATATGTTGAATCCTTATTGATCATATCCAGGGAGAAATTGTTCTTCTATAGAACAGAGTTGTACACAAGTACAAAATGTTCTGTTCCTACAATATGGCCTGCTGTTGTCCATAGCTCTCTCTGTCCCGCAGCCAACTCAGCTGCCTGTTTTAAAAATGCATCACAAGTAGGCTGCAGGCCTTCTTTGCAACTCTAAAGATTAAAAAAAATGAGTCCGAGTTTTGCAATCCAAATGAAATTATTAGTCAAAACTAGCATTTTCATTCCTCCCTAAATGATGTGACTAGATGATGCCTTCCGATCTCTCTGCAGGCTGTAATGGTGAGCAGGTTGCTACTGGATGGGGGTTGAATTGTCACTATTTAAAAGGGAAAACCTCAGAGCACAGTTGCAGTGAGACGAGAAGAAAACAATAATGAGTTTTAATGTGATTTAAATTAACTGGACACATACTCACAGTGAGAATTATGCAAACGTGCTCAAGACCTCCTGGAACTAACAAGGAAATTAGCCTGTGAATGAATAGAAAGAAATACCCTGGGGTGGGGGGAAAATACATGTTCTTCAGAAAAGGGGCCATTTCCTGCCAAATCCTTTTAAACTAATTGAGCAAAATGGAACATTTTCTAATACACTTAGTCAAATTTATTCCTGGAGAAACATCTTTCATACAAGTCACCCTAAGGGGTGATTTAATTCAGTGCGTATAACAATCGATGGCATTTCCATATTTCTTAAGAGGACTGCCCACAAACCTTTTCCCCCACAAAGCTCCAGGGGAGGAAATGGCTTTGCAGAAAGCTCTCCCTCTTCATGCTCCACTGCTTATTTGCATCTCTTTCACAGCCTTGCATTGTGGCCCCAGTCAATTCTCCTTTCGCCTAGTAGTGAGACCAGCTATTCAGAAATAAGGACAGATGGGAATTTCATTTCACATTTTACTGTATAAAAATGCACCCCAAATCAGATATTTCTCCATGTTCAGGAGGGAAAGAACTTGGAATTTTAAAAGCTTTGAAAGTGGGAGAAGGACACCTGAAAAAGTCGTCCACTTTTGTTTAGAGTGGACGAGCTCTTAGCTTGTTATGAAACCTCATACCTATGTTCATATCACTAAATTAGGATTGCCACTTTTCTCTCTCTCCCGCAGCATTAAGTATTTTTAATGTCTCTGTGTGCATATATATATATGGAACAGCAAAGCAGTGGCCTAAATACTGGAACTATTCAATATACAGTGGTACCTTGAGTTACAAAATTAATCTATTCTGAATGCATTTTCCTAACTCAAAATTTTCTTAACTCAAAATGTGGTTTCCCATAGGAAATTGATTAATTTGTTCCAAGGACCAGGCAGCTTCTTCCCTAATATTGCACTAATAAGAAGATAATTTCATCTGTTTGAAGGGAAGAGGCAGATAGTGTTACTGCTTTTGTGAACTTCCCACAGAACTCAAAGCCTGATTGGCAGATCATCTGTAAGGGTCTGGAATGTGATGTTCAATGTATAAAAGTCAGTTCAGAAATAACTTTAGTTGGCTTAGCTTACTTCTCAGTGGCATGAAACACTAAAATAGCAATTGTTTTTTTTTGTTTTTCATTTCATTCAGTTCTGTTTCCTTTTGTTTCATTTGAAATGATTTTTTTAAAAGTTTGTTTCATTTTTCATTTTGTTTCATTTTTTTAATTTGTGTACTCTCTCTCTCTCTCTGTGTGTGTGTGTGTGTGTGTGTGTGTGTGTTGCTTGTGTAACTTCACCAATCAAGTGTGAGAAAAAGCGGGATTTGTAAACTTAACAAAAAGTTTAAAAGTTTAAAAATCCTGCCTTTCCCCCCACCTGATGGGTGCATTTTTTTTCTTTTTCTGTTGGGTCCCAAGCCCTGTAGTGGGGGCTTGGGGATGGCAAAAAAGTTTAAAAATCCCTCCTTTCCCTCACCCCATCGGTGGGGGGAAATGAGCATTTTTAAGTTTTTGTTTTTTTTTTGTTTGTTTTGCTGAACCCCAAGTGCCCATCAGCTGTATTGCGGGGCTCAGCAAAAAAGTTCACAAATTGCTCCTTTTTCCCCCCACCCAATTGGGGGGAGGAGGGATTTTTAAACTTTTTGACAGCCCCAAGCGCCCATCAGCTGTAGTGCAGGAGCTCAGCAAAAAAAAAAAAAAAAGCCTCCTCCCCCCCCCAATCGGTGTGGGGAAAGGAGCAATTTTTAAACTCTTTTTTTTGCCAGCTCCAAGCTCACACTACAGTGCTTGGAGCTCAGCAAAAATTAAAAATTAAACATTAAAAGGCTTAAAAATTGCTCCTTTCCCCCTCCATCAGGTGGGAGAGGGGAAGGAGCAATTTTAAAACTTTTTTTGCTGCCCCAAGCCCACGCTACAGCTGATCAGTGCTTGAGGCTCAGCAAAAAAAAAAAAAAAATCCTGCCTTTCCCCCCAACCAATCAGGTGGGAGAAAAGGTGGGATTTGTAATTTTTTTTTTTTTTGGGCTGAACCTCAAGCATCAATCAGCTGTAGCACAGCGAGCTAAGGGCACTTAAAAAAAAAACAAATGCTGCAGTGCTACAGCTGATCAGTGCTGCTGCTTTGGAACCCTTTCCATGGGGGCTGGTCGACGGCAGTGGTGGAACAAAAATGAAATGAACAAAACTCTTTTGCGGGGGTGGTTCATTATTCGTTTTGTTGCATCTCTAGATGCTATATTTGGTTGCTGTCTTGCCATTCCTGGAAAGATGTACTCTGTGTATTATTTAGAATTATGCTGACTTTGTGCTAATGTGATGTGTATTAGCCAGATTAGTTTGGCATTGTTATTTTCTTCTGTGTTCTCTTGATTGTCTTAGTTTCATCTCAATTTGTATTTTCGCTCCAATTGAAACTTTTAGCCTTTTGTCTTTTTATACTTGTATCTATAATAAAGAATAAAAATCTCATCAACCAAATATCATGGGTTTTGGCTCAGAGTTTCTGTTATTAAAATCTGGTCAAGCTTTCACCAACTACCAGGAGTTTGGCGATTTTTGTGGGTGTGCTGTCAGCTCTACATTGGGATTTGCAGACTCTGAAAATACCCTAGGTAGACTGGAGTGCTGGAAGACACTGGTGCCAGAAAGTTTCCATAGTCATCATCACATTGGATTCTCCTGGGTTCACTCACTCCAGGATAAACAGTGCAGTGTGGCTAGGGAGGTTACCACATTCATAATATGAACGTGGTAACCATCATATTTTTCAGTCAGGGTGAGGACACAGTTGAGATGGTCTTGATACTTATTCAATTGGGGTTATAATTGCTATCACACTCTACTTTAGCCATATCTTTTGCAAAGCAGAGTACATGGTCCCAGTTGTTGAGGCATCAGAATGCATCCCCCATTCACATCCACTCTGAGAGCTGGCCTAAGAAATTTTGCTATTTCCTGTACAAGTCAAGGTTTTTGGTACTTAGGGCCTTTTCACACAACCCCTAAGATCCGTGCCACTTAAATTACCAGGTATTCTGTCCCACCCCTCCACACTTCCTTGCTCCTGTCTGCGTGAGGGGAGGGAGGAAAAAAGAGAGGAAAAAATGCAGGCTCACCTCCGAAGCTGCCCAGAGCTCCATCCTTGTCCTGATTCCTTCTCTTCTGTTTGTTTGTTTGTTTGTTTTTTGCCTCCTGCCCCTTCTCTTAAAGGGGCAGGAGGCAAAAAAAAAAAACAGCAGCAAGGAGAGCACCGCACTCACCAGATTAAATTGGACCTGGGGATTTTCACCCTTCTAGAGCAGGTACAAGAAAAGTGCGCTGGGACGCGCTTAGGTTGGGTGTGGTCGCACTTAATTTCCTGCAAACTCCGGAGCTGGTGAGGAAACAATTGTAAGCTCCAGAGCTGGCAGCCATTTGCGGCGGAGTTTAGGTGTCATGTACAAATACCCTTAGTGACATTTAAGGTATTCTGAAATGTGAAACGGAAATAGCCTTTAGCATATTTCCCCATTTCTGGTGGTAGCAGCACAGTATTACATTACTATCATTATTCTACCCTTACACACCATGAAAAATCTGCTGCATAAAATGTAGGGTCGTCTGTTGAGGGCTCACATACATTGAACAACCGCAGCCCCATTTACACAGCCAGAAAAAAGATCGCGGTAAGGTATCCCATAAAAAGAGGGGGGGAGCTACCTCACTCGGGGTTCCATTTGCCAATTTTGCTAATATATTCCATCTTGAAAGGATGAGGCATTTTGCTCTTGCTCCTAATTGCGATGAAAAAAAAAAAAGTCTGCTTCTGGCATTTGGAACTGGCTGAGCCACCCTCCATATGGCTGGGATCAGAGATCATAACATCGGTGACTTGCACAGAGAAAGGAGGAAAACAGTGACAACTTCCGAAAACATCTGCCTCACCCATTTGGGGGAATCTGTGCCTTTTACAGCCAGCCAAGCTCTTCTGTGCTCCCCCCCCCTCTTTTCCCTGTTGCCTTTTTCAAAAGTAGTGCAATTCAGCTTTTAGATCAATTACATTTTTAAAAAGGAAATCTTCTGGCAGGCAAACGACACAGCATCTGATGTCAAGAGTTTTAAAACATCCACAATAGCAGCCCTTTTTCCCCCTAGTAAAAATCAGGGAGAGCTTTTTGAAATGAAAGAGGGAAAGAAAGGGTGCCGTAAAAGAGGATAGAAATCCGGGTGCCATTTGTTTTATGGTGTTTGTTTTCCACTCTCATCATCATCATCATCATCATCATCATCATCATCATCATCATCATCATCATCATCATCAACAACAACAACAACAACAACATATTATTATTATTATTATTATTATTATTATTATTATTATTATTATTATTATTATTATTATTATTATTATTATTACTAAACAAGAGGCAAACATTATTGGGGGTGCAAAAAAAACCCACCAGTTTTTCCCTCTCTGTACCTGTACTATACTAATTTCTTGGGTTTTTTTCTTTTTCTAAACCTTTCCTGTCAGTTTACTGGTGATGCTGGTCAGCAACATTCTATCTTGCTTTCCCCTCCCCCAATTGCTGTCTCTCCAATATTTTCTTATTGGTGCTCAGGTGGCAGCAAGCCAAGTTGGGGAGGCTTGCTGCTCCCCCCCCACACACACACACACCAGAGCTCCCCGTCTAAGCTGCTACATGCCGTGGAGCTTCTAAGCTCCATGCCTCCATGTTGTGTCAATACAGTCATGACCGACTCTTCGTGACCCCCCATGTCCATGGAGTTTTCTTGGCAGGAATACTGCAGTGGTTTGCCAGTTCCTACTCCAGGCGCCTACAGCACCTGGTATTCCCTGGTGGTCTCCCATCCAAGTACTAACCAGACCTGACCCTGCTTAGCTATCAGAATCAGTCGAGATCGGATGTACTTAGGGGATCTAGGCAGCAAAAAATACATAATAGCAATCATTATTAGAACAGATTAATATCTGGGGAAAGCCTTTTTAAATAGCCATGTCTTTAGATGCTTCTTAAAGACTGGGAGGGAAGGTGCCAGACAGATCTCAGGAGGAAGTTGGTTCCAGAGCTGAGGGGCCGCCACTGAGAAAGCCTGATTTCTCGTCAAAGATTTAAGGGCCTCCTTAAGTGATGGCACCCTCAAATGTCCTGCCTGAGATGATTGAGTGTTATGGGCAGTACTTTGCAGCAGGAGCCATCCAGTACCACTGGAGCTTTTAAGTGCCACACCGCTGGAGCCCCCTCACCCCCGAGCTTCTAGATGCAGATTAAGGCCATGGGGACATATAAAATGAGGTTACTTATACCACATCCATGGGAACATGGGAACCACATTTTAGTCACATGATGACTTCAGAAAGAAACATGGCTTTTATTATTAACCACTTTTTTTGCCCGTGTGATAGGGCCCTAGAAAGCAAAGAAATAATGCACTAAGCTGGTTTCTCTCCAGTTACTGTTTTTGCTCTATTTGATGGTGTAGAAATATCTGGAACAAGCCTTGCACACCTTCCTCATTTCCTTTAATACTAAGTATTCATAAAATACTAGGAACTTTTCACTTGAACTATAAATAAAAGCTTAAGCAGACTTTTTTTTCAAAAGAAAGGGGTTCATTGCCAGACAAATTGTATTCACATTTTCTCTGATCTGCAACAATGCCCATCTAAAAATCATCACTTTTTATTGTGCGTTCTGGAATGGAAAGCACACACAAAATGGCCCTACTTCTTATCAATTTAGGCTACCTGACAAAATGAGACACTAAAATGAAGAATCTTCAGACCTTCTTTTCTCCCCTCTGTCAAGGTTTTTATATATGCAAAATACCTGTTGTTTACTCTATGCCAAACTAACATCCTTTATCTTTAAGAAGCAAAGCATCCCTAGAGCAAGTACAGAAGGGTCAATGATTTAAAAGTTGCTTAAAATGAGTTGTTTTAAAAATGCAACGTACCCATCCACTTTCATTTTTTTTATAAAAAAAATCCCTGAAACAAATTAGCAACTAGCTACTTCCTGCATTTCTGTATCACATAACTTGCCCGAAGTAGACAACTTGCATGAAACCTTCAAGACAATATGTGAGGGGGTGCATGAGTGCACCCCTAGTGAGCCACCTGGCCCTGGCACACAAAAAGTCTGGAGCTAGAGAATAAGTCCTCTCAGGATCAGGCTGATGTAGCTTAAGTAGAGATAATTCCCTGATGAGAAGCAGCTGGAGGAGGCAGGCTCAGGGAAGAAAAATGGGCAGGACTGGGAAGGTAGAGAGCTCTGTCACTATTCTCTCAAGAGGATGTGTTGGAAGATATAACACAGAATAATGCTGGAAATGGTCTACGATTGTCCAATTTGCTTTCTTGCAACAGGATGTAGATAAAAGAAACTTGAGCCACAGGCATGGGGAAGACTATGTTTCCCTGGGGTGGCCAGAAGTGAGCAGCACAGCCTTACTTATTTTGCTCATCCATTCAATCCTTCCCTAAAAGGAGTGGTTCCTGGACCTAAGCTGTCCCCTCCTTCCTGCTTTCCAAAACCTAGACTCCAGATTCCTCTAGTGAAGTTAACTGTCCTTCCAAATTGCCAAGTGATGCCCAAGTGTTTAGAGACTGTCATTCAGCCTTCTGAAATTGGAGAGGAGGTGTAGACAGGGGGAAAGTGATGCTATCCCACTAGCAAAGGGCCTTTTCACACGGCCCCTAAACTCCGCGGCAAATGGCTCCCAGCTCCGGAGCTTAAAATTGTTTCCCCACCAGCTCCAGAGTTTACAGAAAATTAAGTGGGACCACGCCCACCTAAGCGCGTGCCAGTGCACTTTAACATCTATATGAAGCCGCTGGCCGAGATCATCCGGAGTTATGGAGTTTGCTGTCATCAGTACGCTGATGACACGCAGCTCTATTTCTCCTTTTCCACCGATGCAGTGGAGGCCGTCCAGACTCTTGATTGCTGTCTGGCTGCAGTTTTGGACGGGACCAGGACTCACAGACTCAGGCTCAACCCTGGCAAGACCAAGGTTTTGTTCTTTGGGGGTGGCCGGAGGGGTACTGTGGCCCTCTTCCCAGTCTGGGTGGGTCCGCCCTCCAGCTGGCGCAAAGAGTGAGGAGTCTGGGCATCATCCTGGATCCGGATTTGTCCCTGGATTCCCAGGTGGCTACCGTGACCAGGTCAGCCTACTACCATCTTAGGCTTATCACCCAGATTCGCCCGTACTTCGATGGGGACTCCCTCAGGGCAGTGGTACAGGCCCTGGTCATTTCGAGTTTGGATTACTGTAACGCTCTCTACATGGGGCTCCCCTTGAACCTTGTTCGGCGACTGCAGCAGGTCCAGAACGCGGCGGCCAGGTTGGTGGTTGGTGCAAGTAAGTTTGATCACATCAGCCGCATCCTGGTCCGTCTGCACTGGTTGCCTGTTGCCTCCCGGATAAGGTTCAAGGTGTTGGTTTTGGTTTACAAAACCCTCCATGGCTTGGCCCCTGTCTATCTGACAGAGTGTATCTCCCGATGTTCAGATCTGGCCCGACCCACCTGTTCCTCCGAGGCCCTCTCGCTCCGGATAGCCATGCCGAGGGAAGCCCGTAAAACAACTACTCGTAACCAGGCCTTCTCGGTGGTTGGTCCATCCGCTTGGAATGCTTTGCCGGGCGAGCTGCGGCAAGCCCCATCGCTGGCATCCTTTAAGAGAGCCTTAAAAGCATGGCTATTCAAGGACGCCTTTGGAGACCTCCTGGGGTAACCCCCCCTTTTTTTTGTCCCCCTCCTCTCTTGCCTTTTGCTGCTCTGCTTATTTTGGCTTGCCATCCTGAGTAATCTTGCTCATGGTTTTAGTGTTTTTATCTCTTGTACTTATTATCGTTTTGTGTAAACCGCACTGAGTCCCTGTGGGGAAATGGGCTGCGGTATATAAGTTTAAAAATAAATAAATAAATAAATAAATAAATACCTGCTCTCCGGGGGTGAAAATCCCTGATGCGGATGTAAAGGAGTGAGTGCCGGGCTCTCCTTGCTTCTGTTTGTTGTTTTTTTGCCCCCCACCCCTTTAAGAGACAGGAATCAGGATGACGACGGGGCTCGGGGCGGTCGACCGGCAGACGGAGGTGAGCCTGCATTTTTTCCTCTCTTATTTTCTCCCTCCCCTCATGCAGACAGGAGCAAGGAAGTGTGGAGGGGGTGGGAACACAGGAAGAGCAACAAACCCCCAAGATCTCTGGTCCGAATTTAAGTGGCCGGCGGATCTTAGGGGTCGTGTGAAAAGGCTCAAACGCTGTTCTGATGGAAGAGGTTTAACTGAAACCCATGGGGTTATTGTCTTGATCCCACTGCAGGAGGGAGGTGTCAGAAGGAGACACTCAATATCATCAGAAAAAAACTTGCGCTCTTGAAGTGTGAGAATTAAACAAAATGTGATTTGTTGTCTTGCTATCTGAGGATGAGATGATCAAGAATGTATGTCCCTCCTCTGAATGAAATCTTGAAGACTATATCAACATTTTTGATTTGCTCTCTATGGATTACACATTCTATGCAATGGCAATACAATACATAAAAGTCACAATTGAGAGTTCACAATAAAATTATCTAGTGTGAAAATGGAGTGTATGGATAATACATTACTTATATGGGGCAAGATCCACTTTGTTTTGGTTTTTTGTTAGCTAGTTTTTTTTTCTTTTTAACACACAAATGGCTTTTGCATGGTATATAGCCATGGCATAGGATTGCAATCACCTTCTGAAAGTCTTAATTTTAAAAGAAGAGTGCCATGTGGCAAGGATAATTGCTATTTCAGAGTGCAGGTCTAAATCTTCCTTGAGATGGTGAATTAGGAAATCAAATACCTTTTAAAAGGGAGAATATATAAGGGACACAAGCAATTAGATGTTTTGCTGTTCAAGCTGTGAAAGCAATGATCACACACTGCTACCCTGCATAACAGATTCCCCACCCAAGGGGGATCAGTGCAAAAGAACTGCCTAGTGGCCCTTTTAAAGCATCCCTCACTATGCACTTGTTAAAGCAGCTTTAAACCAGCCAACCCGAAAATACACACCTGGACATGATTAATAATTTTGTGGGACTTTCTTTAGGAGTGAAGAGGTGTTAACCACACATTTCCTGGCTAGCTTCCAAAATGCTTAATTATATTCTGCCTGCCTAGAAGTTTCCCCTGCAGCTTCAATTAACAAAGATATTAATTATTTTTGTTCCATAACACTTCATGAGAGCACTTCGTAACATTCACATAGTTAACGTGAACCTCAGGAACATCTCAGTGAAACCAGCTATACATGTGGAGGGGAAAAAATTATTTAAGGCATTAGCATGCCAGAAACATAAGGCATAACAGTTTATATTCACCTTAAGTGCATTTACATTTTTCTGGGTAGCTTTTCTTAGGCTACTAAGGGCCTTTTCACACAACCCCTAAGATCCGCTGGCCACTTAAATTCGGACCAGGGATCTTGGGGGTTCGTTGCTCTTTCTGCATCCCCACCCCTCCGCACTTCCTTGCTCCTGTCTGTGTGAGGGGAGGGAGGAAAAAAGAGAGGAAAAATGCAGGCTCACCTCCGAAGCTGCCCGGAGCCTGTCGTTGTCCTGATTCCTTCTCTTCTGTTTTTTTTTTTTGCCTCCCGCCCCTTCTCTTAAAGGGGTGAGAGGCAAAAAAAACAAACAACAGAAGCAAGGAGAGCCCCGCACTCACCAGATTAAATCCTGACCTGGGGATTTTCACCCTCCTAGAGCAGGTACAAGAAAAGTGCGCTGGGACACGCTTAGGTGGGCATGGTCACACTTAATTTCCTGCAAACTCTGGAGCTGGTGGGGAAACAATTGTAAGCTCCGGAGCTGGCAGCCATTTGCTGCGGAGTTTAGGGGTCATGTACAAATACCCTAAGATGCACAATAGAGAAGCATACATAACTTTTTACCTCTCAGGTCAACTGATGTTGCCATTCATGAGCACTCCAAAGAATGTGGACTAGAAAGCTCTGTTCCAGTTCTGAAACTCTTTCCTTGGGGCAGGCAACCAAAAGAAGAAAAACTATATGAGACCAAACACTCTATGAATATACTGTGTGCATATTTTCCAAAATATATGCTCCTGCATTTTGATTTTTTTTTGGGGGGGGGGAGAGAAAGAGGTTGGAGTTGAGAAAGACTTGACACTGGAAACTGTCCATATATGTGAAAAAAGCCCAAAATCAACTCATTTGAAATGGGGTGTTGGAAGGGGGAGCATTACAGAGATCACAGGCAGCCAGAAATCAGAAAAAGGGGTGCTCAATCCAGTCACAACTGATTTCTCACTAGAGCATAAATGAGGAAACTGAGGCTGTTTCCATGGACATATAATAAAATATGAAACTGGCCAAAAAAAGACATTATTGCCGGAAGAAGGGGCAAGACAGGAAGACCTGATATGAGATAGATTGTCTCAGTAAAGCATAGTTAGCAAGGCCTGAGCAGAATGTAGTAGAAAACAGAATATTGTTAGAAATTATTATTATTTTTAAATGGGAACTGGGCTGTAGATCAGATCCAAATTTTGAATAAGTGAAGAGGAGACTGTCTGGTATACCTGTGCCAAATTTGGGCTGATCTAAAGTTTAGTTACCATTTTTCTTAATTTTTTGAATGGGTGATGCAAGCTTGAAGAAACATGAGGTATCAGGTTTTAGCATGAAGAACTATCTTGAGGAGCTATTAGAGGGTTTCTCAACTAAAGTTTGCCTCCAAAGACCCTTAGGGTGTGTACAGTGAAGCCAGTACACTGCTCCCATCTCCTTAGCAGTTGGTGAGATCATGGCAATACATTCTCATCATTTTGAGCAGTGGGGTGTCACCACTATTTATTTATTTTTATTTATTTATTTTGGAGTATTTTTACCCCACCATTCTCCTTGGAAAAGGACCCAAGGTGGCTTACAGTAATGAGGGACAATATATAGTCCAGTACAAATAAGACATGTTCAAGTATTTGAGAACAAGGACTTGAGGGACATCTTACAACATTAATAAACAAATATTACATTAAAGCAACAGGGTTATAAGTAGTCATAAACACAAAGTCTATATGAACCCATAGATTCATATAAAATACACATGGTAGTTCATCAGTCAGGGAGAGCTTGCCTGAAGAGAAAGGTCTTTGCCTGTTTCCGGAAGGACAACAGAGATGAGGCAGTCCTGGCCTCTGGTGGGAGGGAGTTCCAGAGTCTGGGCGCAGCAGCCGAGAAGGCCCTTTCATGGGTTTCCATGAATCTTACCTGTGAGGGTGGTGGGATGGAGAGAAGGGCCTCTCCTGATGACCTGACTACAGATGCATAATGTTTGAGAGAAGGTGACCTCTTACGTAATGCCTCAAATGGCTGGACAGCCTTGAACTGTCCTCTCTAAAACATAATGTGCTGCTTGTATAACACCATGTATTGCTTAAAGCATTTTCTTTAAGCCTATGGAGTTTATAATTTAATGATATAGGGTACAAATCCACCACCTCCCACTGCCCATGAGCTGGGTAGTTATTTACCAACCTTAAAGAATGAAAAATTGAGCCAACCTCAAGCCAGGGAGTGAAGGCAAATCATGAGCAGAGTCTTACAGTGTAGCCACTGCACCATGAGGCACCTTAATGTTTAGAGGATTAAGTGAGAAAAGGTAGAATAACTTTCACACCTCATCTCATTTTCTTCTTTGCTTCTAAACAAGAGTTAAAGGCATAGCTGCCAGCTGCCAGCAGCAAAGATGCTACTAATGCGAAATCTTCCCATTCACTTTTCTTCATTCTTCAAAAACATCTCTGTGAAATGTTGTTCCTAACCACTAGTGTTTGGGGGGATGGGGGGGGGCAAAATCCCTGGAGCACAGAGGTCTGAGGGCATGGGAGGAGCTTGCACCTCGTGCTGCCACTGATTGTGGTGGCACACAAGGCAGGGCTGTGCACTTCACTGTTTGGGGAAGCCATGCACCCTTCTGCTGGAGGAGGCACCCCTGGCAGCACCTGGAGTGGTGGCACTCCTGGCCCAATGAAAAAGCACCCAGGCAGCCAGCAGGAGGCACAGTGGTTGTGCCCCGGTGAAGCCGGTGGGAGGGAGGCAGAGCCCACGTGAGGCTGGGCTGGGCTGCCAGGTGTTAGAGTATGCAGCCCAATAGTCCCAGAATGTGGTATGTCAGTCACCCTGATCTAATTTACTATTGGTCTGTCTATATTAACATTCTCTGGAGGTCGTCCTCCAGAGGTCATTTGGAAATATGGAGCTTGCTGTCATCAGAACGCTGATAACACACAGCTTTATATCCTTTTCTACCAATGCAACGGAGGCAGTCTAGACCCTTGATCGCTGCCTGGCTTATTCTGTGTCCTCACCAAGCATGCCTGTTAGAGGGGGTGGACCAAGGGAAAGGTTGAAGAAGGAGAGGAGTCAATCATTTAGTAAAGTTTTAGTGGGGTTTTATATGCAGGTCCAGATTTCAGAGGATGGAACATATGGTATATTCATACTATATATTTGACAGCATCCCTGTTGTATAATCATGTCACTGAGCATAATTCACAAGATGAGACTGAAGAAATAATTTATTTGACTGACACTTCTGGATGTCTCGGAGGGCATAAAAACAACCCACACTTGTGTGTGTGTGTGTGTGTGTGTGTGTGTGTGTGTGTGTGTGTATGTATGTATGTATGTGTCTGTCTGTCTGTCTGTCTGTCTATCTATCTATCTATCTATCTATCTATCTATCTATCTATCTATCTATCTATCTAAACCAAAACCTGAAGTGATACTGTGGGAAGATGGCTAAATTTACAAACAACAAATGACAAACGAAACAACAATTTTTTTTCACGAAAATAAACAGTTTAAAATTTTTTCTGGTCGTTGTCTGTTTATATATTTGTTCCCTGTTGTATTCATGTCATGTCTAAGATGAGACTGAAGAAATGTGTTCAGTTAAATTAATGTTTTTCATTTCCATAGTTCAAAAAACACCCTATTTTTAAAGAGTGATATTTCTAACAGATAAAAACAAATGTTGCATATCTCAAGTAAATGTTAAAAAATCTGAGACAAAGAAACAAATCTGCATAACTTGCCAACTTCAATTGTATTTCCACTATCTCTGTGATACAAACTTCAATATTAATTCAGTTTTGCTACAGAAAAAAATATGTATCTACAGGCAGTCAACATTTTATAAATGTATATAACAGGTGCATTTTGGAAAATTATGCTCTGTGCTAAGATTTCCAATCTATATTTACCCCAAACCTAATATGTTATATGTTTTCTTGCTTTATGACCTCCACAATCTGTAAGCATTTACAAAAACATCATCTGTGGAAATAGAACATATTACAAATTTTAACTGAAGTTACAGCATATTAGAGAAGACGTGAAGATAGTACCATTAGAGATGGGCATGAAACGGCCGTGTTTTTTCGTTATCATTCTCCATTATTCATTCCGTTATGTAACAGTACGAATAAAGACCGTTGCGATGGGGCAGGCTCAAACTGAACAGAACCAGGAAAATTTTCTTTGGTTCTGTTCGTTTCTTTTACTGGTGTCGCACTGCTCGCGTGATGAAAAATGGAGCAGCAGAGGATGGCGAGAGGGGGCTGGGATCCCGCCTCCGTGTGCGGAGACAGGATTCCCAGCCCCCTATCCAGCCATCTCCGATTGGTGAATGACAGCCCACCGGGCTGTCAATCAACAAGCAGAGGGTGGTGAGAGGGGCCTGGGCCTGGCGGAGCCTCTTTGCCCCCTCCCTGCCGGAGCCGATGCAAGACTTTGCCGGTCTCACGAGAAGTGGCAGGATCCGAGCCCTTATGAGGGCTGGGCTCCGTGATCTCTGCCTCTTCGTTGGCACTTGGCAGGCTTTGGGGAGGAGGATGTTGGAGCTCGGCTGTGCCCAGCGCCATCTTGGCCACATGGCGAAGTGGCGATGGTGCAGCCGGATCGGAAGCAGGAGCGGAGGGTGTCGTTGGAGCACGGGGGGGTGAAGCTACACCCCCCACAGGTTTCACAGTTCTAGGCCCAGAGGGGTGCAGGGCGGCGGCCTTCTGGGCTGGCGGCTCCCGGGGTGGAGTGGTTCCCGGGGAGAAGAGCCCCAGTTAGGGCGGCGCTGCATGGGGCTCCAGGGTAGTGACCCAATGGGGTGGCAGACGGAGCAGCGGATCAGTCCTTGGGGAGGGGGCCCAAGGGAGGGCAGCACTCAGCGGTGCTCCACGGGTGGCGGCCTGTTGTGGGTGGTGGCCGGAGCAGCGCCTGGCTCCAGGAGGTTCCCCGTGGCCACAGGATCGGTCTCCCGGAAGGTTTGCCACCGGCTCCAGCAGCGCCCAGCCCGGGGAGGGCTCCCCGTGGCTGCAGGATGGCTCTCCCAGGAGGCTTGCCCTGGCCCCGGGAGGGCTCCCCACAGCCACGGGAACGCTCTCCCAGCCCGCATGCCTCCAGCTCCGGTGGCGCCCGGCCCTTGAGGGGTCCCTGCAGCCGCAGCTTGCCGCACCCGAGAAACGAAGAAACGGAAATGAAGCGGGCCCCGGGGGCCCAAATAATGAACACAAAATGCCATTTTGGCATTTCGTGCCCATCTCTAAGTACTATATTTTTCCATTTATAACGCACTATTTTTTTTCTAAAATTGTTAGGCTAAACATTGAGGGTTCGCTTATACATTGTAGGCAGGCGTTGCAGGCTCCTCTTTCTCACCTTCAGTGTCTGCTCCTTTTCGCATCCACAAGCCAAACATTATTGCAGCATCCAGGAGCATGGAGGCACTTGTCACAATCCCCTCTTTCACACACACACACACACACACACACACACACACACACACATACACACACACACACACACACACATTAAAAGGCGCCTAGACTTGCCTGGAAGCCTGGTTGATTTCAATGGGATTTTCCCTCCCCATCTCTGCCTCTCCCTTACATGCCATTCCCTCACACTTTTGCGCTGGTCCCTGAGCGGGTTTTAGATTGTCAGTATCTCAGGGGCAGCAGCTGTTAGGCTTGCACAAGATATTTAAAAGCAAAGCTGAGAAAGAAGCGCCCATTCCACCTGCACCCGCCAGGTCCAAGGCAAGAAGACGGGGAGGGTCTTTCCAGGACGGTCTCCTCTTTTTCAGCTTCTCAGCTTTGTTTTAAAATCTCTCTTGTTCTGTGAAAGGCAAGCAAGGGGCAGCCACCCATGTGAAACTTGTGCAAACCGAGCAAGGGAATGGCACATAAGAGAGAGGCAGCATTGGGAAAGGAACATCCCATTGAAATCAACCAGGCTTATGGGAAAGTACAAGCACCTTAAAAGTCTCTCTCTCTCTCTCTCTCTCTCTCTCTCTCTCTCTCTCTCTCTCTCTCTCTCTCTTTCTATAAGAAGGGATTGTTGGGAACTCTGCAATTGGAAAAGTGTGGGAGGGGACAATCCATTCCATACGGTCTCCTCTTTCTCCTCTTTCTATAATTTTGGGTTGGAAAAGTGGGGGTTGTTTTATACTTTCAGCACCTTATAGATGGGGAAATACGATATCATCATGTATGCCTAGCCTATGCCCCAAATTTCTTCTACTCTGACTTTTCCCCAAAGATTAATCCAACTGCAGAGAATCCAGGGATTTTCTTCCATTTCTTTAAAATATGAAAAGGAATGTGGCTAATGAAGAAAGTACAAACAACACAGTGAATGCTCAGGAATTGGAAGGGTCTGGTTTGCATTATTTTTCCTGACTCTGTGACATAAAGGTCAATGTGAATCAGTTGGAGTTTCCATCCTCCGAATCTGTAGGTTTCCCCCTTCCTCTTCTGGAGCTTCTGCTTTTGTGGAATTGAATGTATTTTCATTGGTTCAAATGGACATTTAGTACAGCATTATTTATATTTGGAGGGAAAAGATGCATTGGTTCTGGAGCAGGCAATTGGCCTGCAAAAGACATTTATCACTTATGGTATCCTGGAAGAGAACATAGCTAGCTATGGAACCCTAAGCAGAAGCAGTATTGTTATTGATCGAACCTATTGAGGCATAGTAATTGTATAACAAGCCATTGCTGTTGTGATTGTAGTGACAACAGTGGTTGGTGAAACCCCATGTTAGAGAAATGCATGTTTTCTGCTGCAACATCATTTCACATCTGAGTATACAATTCTTTCAAAGTACAATCCGATTTGCTAATAAAGCCCATGTTTATCTCTCAATAACCAACCACAAAGCAAAAACAAGGTAATTTGCGAACTATGGAGGACACCAAAGACCTTCTTTTATCATTTCAGAGACCTCTGCTTCTAATGTAGTGCTAAGTATATCATCTAGCTTTAGTCTAGCTAAAACAGTTGTTTTCAGGTCATAGACAAGAGGACCCTTGTATTTTTTGGAAGTTTGTTACATGTTTCCCTGAAAGAATGCTATTCTATTGTTTTTCCCACCTAACATACAAATACAGGCATATGAGCAATATGTTATAAGGGACAGTCACTCCAAAACAAGTTTGATAGTCTGAACTGAGTCTGTCTTTAAAACATAGTACTAGAACCTTCAGTGATGTGTGAGGACTGATTAGATTGATATTCTTTAATCAATCAATATGCTTTTACATGCATAAGGGCAGTGTCTCCACATTTTAAAGCTGCAGAGCGCACAGAGCTGGCAACACAAGGAGTTAGGTAACTTCCGTAAGATCTGTACAGGCTTAACCACAGAGGAGTAACTGCAAGCAGCTTCCTGTATAAAGGGGAACATTTTGAGTACATGAAATAAGAAGTGTTTGCAGATGGTCTTGTTAGTAACTAGGACTCTGAACAAAGGGTCAAGCTGGGATAGTAAAGCACCAGAGATGAACTGGGTTTGACTGGACTTAACTGGTCTAAAAAAAGTGGAACCATCAGAAGAAGATTCTGGATTCTGGGTGTGGTAGTGAAGAAGGTATATAAACAAGTGTTTGGCTCCATTTGGGGGTCCTGGCTCTCGGGATCACCATTGAAGGTCCTCAGACTCAGGTCCCTAGATATATCTAGCTGTTTAAGTGTCTGTCTTGTCCTCTTTGTATTCTATAATAAAACGTGTTCTTAGCTATTGAACCAAAGCATGGCAATGCTATTTTTAACCAACTACAATTTTATCAGGACCCCTGTTGTTGTACTGTTCTGAATTTTTAAAATTCTGAATTCCAAATCCAAATTCATAATCTGAATTATGAATAAGTAAATATACATAGTATTTTCTTAATATTTCAATAAAAGTTCTCCTCCTAATTTGACTAAATGGGTGACAATCCTCCTGATTCTTAGTTTGATGTATCTTTTTACATAGAATATAAAAGACTGCACCAACAATAATTATTCCAATCGCTATCCCAGGAGTGCACATAATCACTTTAATGAACTTCTGACAGATCTGAGAAAATACTCCTTTATGACAATTTTGCCGCAAGATATAAGCTTGTCTGCCTGTCTTCAGTGAACTGCTTGGTCTAGTAACCACCATCATCTTCAAAAATATCCTCATAATGAGAAAAAAATTGAATTAGATTTGAGTGCCTAGAGCCATTATAATATTCAAATCATATTTCTCTATTTTGAAGCCAAGCATATATATTCCTGTTACATAAAGGCATTGGAATTCAACAGAGGGATAGGTAATAAATGAGGGAATATTGTAAGGTAATAACTACAATTCTCTTTAAAGGTCATCAACAGCTGAGAAAGTATTATGGCCTGCTAATATTCCTTGTCATGTTCTACCTTAGCTCTTTTCAGCTTGGAAATATAACCTGGGATGCATATCACTCTCCCTTTTAATAAATATAAATTATCATCTGAACAATGCCTTAAGCACTAGAGAATTTCTTACCTCTTAATAGAGTTTGATAAAGAACTGTATTCTTTTAGTTACCAAATGAACACTTAGGATACTCCTCTCCAGAGGATGAAAGAGCATTCACCGCATAGACAGACCATATTATATAGGAGATGAAGCCAGCCAGATCTGGGCATAAATGTCCAAATGAACGACAGCCTCAGAACCATAGTTATGTAACCTTATGCTCACAGGAAGAATGGATTGGTATTCTTTCTTTTTTAATGCATTTATTGGTTGAGGAAGAATAAAAGTTTCCTGGTGAAACCAGAATGTTGCATAAAAATGATTAAAATACCTTCATTCCCAATTCTGCTATTAGACAAAACAAGACAGTTGCCTCAGAGACATGTTGGAAGACATGAGAGCCCTGGAGCCTGCACAACACCTCTTATGATGAGATGATGCTTTGAAGTGTGATGGAAGGTTTTTTCCCCCTGGACATCTGAGGGAATATCATAACACTGGGGATCAAGCAATCATAGCACTGGGAAGCAGATGATTATTTGGACATCTTCTGGAGCAGTCTCCGGTACAATCTATTTCCTGATGATCACATGATGTATGAGGAAATGGCTTCCACCCCAGCCTCGATCTATACCCAATCTGTCTTCTTTTGTTCCATCTTTAAGGTTTCTAATATCTGGGGTCTGGCTGGAATGATTCCCAGGAGGATAGAAGGGCCATTTCAAACGGGATTGCTTCTTGCAGGGTGACCCCTTTTGGTGTAGTCAGGCATACCCCTTTGCAGCCATCTGACTGCCCCCTGACTCAGGCATCCAGGAATTGGCCTATTATAGAATCTAATTGTTAGCCATACTGTACAATCAGTTGATTGATTGACTGCAAAAACAAGAGAAGGCACAGGAATTATTATAATTACACCAAGGTTTGGCTTGAGCCAAAAATAAGCATACTACCAATGTTCACAAATACCCTCCAGCTTCCTGTTGTGAATTTATACTGACCCAAGTGCACTTGGATAAGTAACAGCAACAAAATGTCATTTATTGCTGCTTAAATTCCTAGTCTCATGCCAATCACCCCACATAGCCTGCAACTAGAAATGCACGCAGCAGCTTCTTAATTAGAAGCAGCTCACTATTGCACTTTATGTAGTTATACTTCTACCAATATAAATCCAAAACAGGATTTTGCCATTTTGCATAGTCATTTGATTATATCCTAGGGCGGTGATGGTGAACCTTTTAGAGACCAAGTGCCCAAACTGCAATTCAAAACCCACTAATTTTTCTGCAAAGTGCCAATGCAGCAATTGAACCTGAGTACAGGTGGCTGTGAAGGGGTGATGTCGGGTGCCCACAGAAAGGGCTCCGAGTGCCGCCTTTGGCACCCGTGCCATAGGTTCGCCAAAACTGTCCTAGCGAAACCAGCTGGTATAAACTTCTGTATTTTGCTGGGCATATCAGTAGAAGACAGGGTAAGTGGCAGTCCAATGTCAACGCTGCTGATACTTTATTTTAATTCCTAAGGGTTAGTCAAACAGTCTTCTCTTTAGCCCTCAACATTATTTTTGATGACAATAAGAGTCCTCGCAAAGCACAGCACTTCCAGATAATCTGAAGCCATAGTTCATTGTTTGCACACAAAAGGGCCTGTGATTCAATGTATGAGAAACACAGTACCTCTTTTTCTAGTACAATTTAGCTTCATTCCATCCTTTCCAGCCAAAGTCGCTATGTAGCCCATTTCAGCTGGTTGTAGCACTGGCCTTCAGCTACCAGTCTGGAACCATCATATGAATCTGGAGCTCATATGACCTCAAGTGGGTCATTTCAGAGGCATCATTAATCTTGTTGTTTACTTATCATTTTGCTCCAGAGAACATGAAAAGAAGAAAAAGTAGGATTGTAGCAGTGTTTTATACTAGTAAGTAAGAAGTCATGGAAACTACAAAGGAAATGGTGCCCAGGAAAATTATGCCCAGATGCAAAGGAGAACAGTTTCTTTTGTCTTTAAGAGTTGTGAAGAAAATATTTTATTTAGTTAGATCTATCTTCATATGTCAAACAGAGCCACATAAAATACTGTATTCTGTGCTGATATATAAATTCAGTGTTTCAAAAAATCTCTCTGGTTTATGAATTTGGGATATTGTGCTTCTATACCCACAATTTAAAAATCCAGGAAATGACCCAATATTGCAGCACAATATTCTGCCCATGTTGCCAACAGGAGAAAGGATACCAAACTTTACATAGCAAATGGCAGCATGAATGCTGATGACTAGAGATGGGCACGACTTGAAAAAATTTTTTTTCGAGTTGTCGTTAGTCGGGCCGGTTCCGTTTCGGCTCGTTTCCGTTTTTTGCGAAAATTTGCAAAAATTAGTCGGTTCGTTTTTTCGTTTTTTCGTTGTCGTTAGTACTGGTTTGGGGAGGGGGTAGCGGGCTCCTGGAGGGAGCTGCAGGAGTCAGCCAGAGCCACAAGTGACGGACTGGCAGACTCTTTGCACCCGCTGTGTCTCACGTACTTGCATGTAGTGCAATGCAAGTAGATCTGGCTTAGGGTTAAGACGGCTTAGCGCAACGGCTAGGGTTAGGCTAGTTACGGGTGAGGTTACGGTGAGTATTGGGGTGCATCTGGGTGCCTCTCTGACCCACTTAGAAGGACAGTGTACTGGCGTATGGGTTAGGGTTAGGGTTCGGGTTTGGGCTACGATTAGTGGGCTGTTTATGCCCGATTGGCACATCCCAGAAGTCTCTGTGGTCAACCTGGCCAAGTGGCCATGCGATTGGTGGAAAATTTGCATGGTCTACTCCCATGGGCGAGCCCATCATTGCAAATGTGCAGGTGTAAAAAAATAAAATAAAATAAAATAAAATAAAATCAACAGAGACTTTTTTTTGCAAGAAAAACCCACTGCTGCTACTGTAAAAATTCAAGCATTTAAAATAGCTAATTTTCGCATGTTTCTGTGGTGCTTTGGTGGGGTTTTGGGCAACAATTTCAAAAAAAAAAATATTGCGGTCGCCATTTTGGATCCCCCCCCCACCGCATGGCAAATGGATGCGCCCTCCCAGCCTGGTACAGTCAGCAAAACCTGGCCATGCGATTGGTGGAATGGCTCCAAAACTTTGCATGGTCCACTCCCATGGGCGAGCCCATCATTGCGAATGCGCAGGTGTAAAAAAATAAAATAAAATAAAATAAAATAAAATCAACGGAGACTTTTTTTGCAAGAAAAACCCACTGCTGCTACTGTAAAAATTCAAGCATTTAAAATAGCTAATTTCCGCATGTTTCTGTGGTGCTTTGGTGGGGTTTTGGGCAACGATTTCAAAAAAAATATTGCGGTCGCCATTTTGGATCCCCCGCACTGCATGGCAAATGGATGCGCCCTCCCAGCCTGGTACCAGCAGCGCAGCAGTAGCAATAGCCAAGGAGAGGGGGGCGGGGAACCCCCCCCAAATAAAACACCCTTCTGGCCTGGTAGGTGCCCTCAGACAGTTTTCGCCTACTTTTAGGGCCGGGAATCGGGTTTTTTTTTAACTTTTAAAAACTTTTTTTCTATGCCGCTTGGCATTGCGCGATGCAAGTAACGAGCACGACAAATCAGACCAAATTGTTCGTTCGTCGGTTGGAGCTCGAAGTCTGGCGGAGTAATTCCCGTTTCCGTGTCCGTAGAGTAACGGAACCGAGTAACGGAAACGGAAACGGGAATACCGCTAAGTCGTGCCCATCTCTACTGATGACACCAATGGCAGCATTGAAGATGGTCTACTTTAAACCTTTAAAAATCATCTTATTTCTGTATTTGTTTTCCTTCCAGTTTGGACTTCCCTTTCTCTGCATTTAGTGGGAAAGATTAAACAAGAGAACCTGTTTTACTTGAGAACACCATCTTGGGGATCAGAAGGCTGTAATTTTGGATTGTTAACATTGTCACATGCATAGTACATAGTACTTTTGATGTATTTATTTAATTAATTTTATTTATACCGCTTATATGCTGCTCACTACCCGAAGGTCTCTAGGTGGCTTACAATTCAAACTTAAAATGAACAATTAAGAACAATTAAAACATTAAAATACAATACAGTTGAACACTAAAAAAAAATCTTGATGTGGCTTTATGTCAGTCACAATCAGTCTTCACTTTCTACATACAAGTGTTCTTTACTACAAAACCAACTAATTTCTCTAAACATTCACATAATAGTTCAGCAACGCCTTTCAGGAATATTTCTTCATAGAAGAGTACAGCTTCAGGTTTAACCAGATACCAGAAAGACTGCCTCTAATGACATTTTACTAATTACAAACCCTAGGGGTTCTGGCATGTAAGTAACACAGCGAGAGAAGGATGACTGCCATTTCATTTTATGTTTGAAAAGAAGATTGTTCTCAATAACATTTGATGTAATGCAGCCCATTGGACTCTATAGCTTGAATGGGAATATAACTGCATTAATGCAAGTAGATCTCTAAAGAAGAAAGAGAATTCAAGGTCAATCTGTTCCCTCCAAAGTGACATTTAAAGGCCGGGGGGGGTATTCAATGAATTTATTTTTAAAAGTGGAAACAAATGTTAAATTCTTTCCCACCATTCAGCCAGCACTGTAATTTGCTGTTTTGCAGAAGGACCTTTTGTAACCAGAATCCTATTGATTTATGTATGTAAGAGCTGTGGTGGTCAAACTGCTGCTCATTAACAACTCAACACTTGTATTCTTCATCACATGCCCATCACAAGAGTTGGTGTACAACAGTAGATCCAAGAATCAACTCATCAACTAGCAGCAATTTCTTGCTGTGACTTACGCCGTTCTACATTTTTGTTGCCATTGTTCAGTCATTAAGTCGTGTCCAACTCTTCATGACTCCATGGGCCAGAGCACGCTAGGCCCCTCCTGTCTTCCACTTCCTCCCAGAGACTGGTCAAAACCATGTCAGCTGAAACAATGACACCATCCAACCATCTCAATCTTTGCCATCCCCTTTACCTTTTGCCTTCAATCTTTCCCAGAATCAGGGATTTTTCTAAGGTGTCCTCTCTCCTCATGAGGTAGCCAAGGTATTGGAGCCTCAGCTTCAAAATCTGTGCATCCAGTGAACATTCGGGGTTGATTTCTTTCAGGATGGATAGGTTTGGTCTCCTTGTAGTCCAGGGGATTCACAAGACTCTCCTCCAGCACCATAGCTCAAAAGCGTCAATTCTGCGGCAATCAGCCTTCTTTATAGTCTGGCTCTCACTTCCATACATCACTACTGGAAAAACCATAGCTTTGACTATCCGGACCTTTGTTGGCAAAGTGGTGTCTCTACTTTTTAAGATGCTGCCTAGGTTTGCTATCACTTTCCTCCTGAGAAGCAGGTGTCTTTTAATTTCATTGCTGCAGTCACCATCTGCAGTGATCATGGCACCCAAGAAAATAAACTCCATCACTACTTCCATTTCTTCCCCTTCTATTTGCCAGGAGGTGACGGGACCAGTGGCCATGATCTTAGTTTTTTTTTTATGTTGAGCATCAGCCCATTTTTTCACTCTCCCTTTTCACCCTCATTAAGAGGTTCTTTAATTCCTCCTCACTCTCTGCTATCTGAGTAGCATCATCTGCACCATTCTACACCCACCAGCATAAATAGCCATTTTGAGTTTAATCACTATTTCTGAGCTCAGAATGCAGGATTGCATCAACTTCATTCTACCAAGTAGAGACGGGCACAAAAAAAAAAATGGCATTTTGGTTTTTCATTTTTTGTTGAGAGGTCCATTTCAGTTCATTTCCATTTTTCACAAATTTCTGGAAAAATTTCATTTTCGTTTTTCATTTTTTTGTTTTTTGTTTCTACCCACTTTCTGTGCGTTTTTTAAAGCATTTCCGTGTGTGGGCGTCCCCCAACGCCTCAGACTAGAATGAAAACACTAAAAAAAATTGATGCTGGCAGAGACACGGTATAGACTAGGTATGCAGGGAGGATGCAAAGGCAGCGGCAGGTGTTGCCCAGGGTGCAAGGCAGCCACAGAGTGACTGCACTGCGGGGCAGGGGAGGGTACTCACTGAGAGGTACGCATGCACACACACAGGGAGGCTGCAGGACTGAAGCTAGAGTCGCAGAGACAGCAATCCCACCCTAACTCCCACTGGAGACTGCAAGGAGGACAGGGGCTGCCAGATGTTTTTATGCCCTCTGTGGCTGCCAGACCTGCCCAGTCTGCAACGTTGGCATGGTATTGGTTGAACATGATCCCATCACATGGCTTGCCTACATTTTGTGGCTGGCGACATCCATTTTATCATCTTTAAAGGGAAAAGAAAAATACATCGCGATGGGAGAAGACAAATACAAACATTTTAAGGACCCCAACCCCCTGGTAGGTAATAATTTTAAATAATTATCGCGTTATCGCTGCATTTTTACGGATGTCCAGGGCATTTTAATACCCAAGAAATCAATATTAGGCATCTGGGAGCCATTTTGGGTCGATGTCCCCTAACACCCCTTAAAGGAAAAAAATACAGCAATCTGAGAAAAGACATAAATGCACGTTTTAAGGACCCCAACTCCCTCTGGTAGGTATTATCAGACAGTATAAATAATTATTCCTGCCTTTTTATGGATGTCCAGGGCGTTTTTTAACATTTAAAACAGCTCATTTCATTGCACGCCGCCATTAACAAAAATGAAACGTAACAAACCCAATTTTCGTGGTTTTGTTCGTTTTCATTCCATTTTCATCACAGTTTTCATTAGTCATTTCATTATGTAACGGAATGAATAATGAATAACGAAAACAAAAAAAGTTCATTATGTGCCCAATCTCTACTGCCAAGCTCTCTTTTTAACCCACAATGCCAGGAAGCAACTTCTGCTTAAGAAAGATGGAACTAAGCCATAGAGTAAAACCAAACACTGCTGTCGAAAGGACCCTAATCCGATTCTGCTGTTTGTGGGCCCCACAACAATGAGGAACCCACTCCCCACCTCTGAACTACTCTGCAGTGTTTACTGAGTGGAGATGAAGTCAGAAGAACTCTTAGCAGCTCAAGTGGATTTTTTTGAGGTGACGAAAGGTAGTGCTTTGCATTTCCCCTCAGTTTCTTTAGCCTATTTATAATAGACATGTCTCAGTTACAGTACTTTGTTCATTTTTATGTTTATCCTAGCTGTCTTCTCTTTTCTTCTCCTAAAGATCTTCAGTCTATTTTATTCCCCATTCCCACACATCCCTGTGAGATAGGGCAAAGGTGGCATTTGGGAAGCTGATGAGAAAGCTTTCTGGTTTAGTAAGGATTTGGAGATGGCTCTCCATGGCTGAGTCTGCCTCTCTATATGCATTGTGCAGTAGAAGGTTCTGTTCCTTTCTCACACCTGACATGATGGAATGCTGGAAACTGACTTTTCTGTAGGATGAAATTCTGACTGTTCATTGTTAGATATTGTTTGAGTAGGCAGATGAAAGTAGCACAGGAAAGGTCATTGGATAAGTATATGCTGCCTGATGTTTTTATATTCCATGTCCATGTGGACACCATGAGTGGCCTTTCTGAATCTGGTGGATTTCGAATATTTTGGACTACTCAGCTCTAAGCTGTGTATAGTCAAGATGTTCAGTGGTCAAGAGCAAGCTAGAGGGGAGTTTGTTTTATTTTTTGAAAAATATTTCTACCTTAACCCTGAGTCTCCAGTCTTTGTATACTGTGAGAGATATGGAAGACTGATGTATATGGGTGAAAACCAGTGGAATAACATTCTAAAAATGGAATTCATACCACAGGTGAGGAAACAAAGAGGATTCCATGAGCTACTATACTCTATCACAGTTGATGTGTTGCTGGTTGGCTCTAGAAAACACAAGTCAACAATCCCCCCCCCACTAGCCCTGAGAAAAGAGGCCAAGACGCAGAGTTTGGGTAAAATCGGGCCACACTTTATTAACTCAGCAACCAACAAACTCAGAAGAAGCTGGGAGCCACCTGTAGGGTGGAAGGCTGATCCATCTGAGGCCAGCCCAGCTCCACACGGACCCAGTCCGGAGCTGCAATCAAATTATGGGCAACCCAGCAGGTCCCAACTACCCGAGGCTCACGGCTCTGGGTAATTGCCACCCGTGGGACCCAGCTTCTTTCCTCCCTCCCAGTGTTGAGTACTCAGGGCCTTCAGCACTGAGAGGTGGGCCAGCTAACACCCATATCAGGTGTCCATTCACTCCTAACCTTACCTGCCTTCCAAACCTACCCGCCTGTGTGACCAAATCCCGCAAAACCACGCCAGGCTCAGTAAATAATGTTAAGAATGGGATGGATAAAAACATACCTGCTCCTTGTCCAGCCAATCAGGGACAGGCCAAAACTTCCCATCCAACCCCATAGCAACCAGTATAACTCACTCTTAATTCAGGGAGGGCGGGTGGGCCGCTGCTCGCCACTGGAGAGAAGAGGTGGCCCGACCGTTGGGAGCCCCCTTTTAAGGTAGGCTCCCTGCTGTTCCTAATCGGCCACCATTGGGCCCTTCTGTCTTCGCCTCCCCCGGGCGGGGGGACAAATTAGCTCCCGCGGCGCATTGCACACAGCAGTACAGCCTTATACACACAGAAGCGACAGCAGAAACCATTAGAGCTCAAGATTTCCATTAGTTACTCTTATAACATTCATCCTAGAGGAGCTGGAATGTCTGACAGTTTGCTCTCAGATTCCAGGTAACAGGAAAGGGTGTCAATTAGTGTCACAGCTGATAAAGGGTTGTAATGTGTCTGGCTTTGAGAAACTAGACCTGGAATAAACTGTAAATGGAAATAAATCTTATTTGTTCCACTAACCTACTGAAGGTGCATTAGACTAAAGCTCAAAAGTAGAGATGGGCACGACTTGAAAAAATTTTTTTCGAGTTGTCGTTAGTCGGGCCGGTTCCGTTTCGGCTCGTTTCCGTTTTTCGCGAAAATTCGCAAAAATTAGTCGGTTTGTTTTTTCGTTTTTTCGTTGCCGTTAGTACTGGTTTGGGGAGGGGGTAGCGGGCTCCTGGAGGGAGCTGCAGGAGTCAGCCAGAGCCACAAGTGACGGACTGGTAGACTTTTTGCACCCGCTGTGTCTCACGTACTTGCATGTAGTGCAATGCAAGTAGATCTGGCTTAGGGTTAAGACGGGTTAGCGCAAGCGCTAGGTTTAGGCTAGTTACGGGTGAGGTTAGGGTGAGTATTGGGGTGCACCTCTGGGTGCCTCTCTGACCCACTTAGAAGGACAGTGTACTGGCGTATGGGTAGTGCTTAGGGTTCGGGTTTGGGCTACGATTAGTGGGCTGTTTATGCCCGATTGGCACATCCCAGAAGTCTCTGTGGTCAACCTGGCCAAGTGGCCATGCGATTGGTGGAAAATTTGCATGGTCTACTCCCATGGGCGAGCCCATCATTGCGAATGTGCAGGTGTAAAAAAATAAAATAAAATAAAATAAAATAAAATAAAATAAAATAAAATAAAATCAACGGAGACTTTTTTTTTTTTGCAAGAAAAACCCACTGCTGCTACTGTAAAAATTCAAGCATTTAAAATAGCTTGTTTTTCGCATGTTTCTGTGGTGCTTTGGTGGGGTTTTGGGCAACGATTTAAAAAAAAATATTGCGGTCGCCATTTTGGATCCCCCCCCACCGCATGGCAAATGGATGCGCTCTCCCAGCCTGGTACAGTCAGCAAAACCTGGCCATGCGATTGGTGGAATGGCTCCAAAACTTTGCATGGTCCACTCCCATGGGCGAGCCCATCATTGCGAATGTGCAGGTGTTCCCTTAAAAAATAAAATAAAATAAAATAAAATCAACAGAGACTTTTTGTTTGCAAGAAAAACCCACTGCTGCTACTGTAAAAATTCAAGCATTTAAAAAAGCTAATTTTCACATGTTTCTGTGGTGCTTTGGTGGGTTTTTGGGCAACGATTTCAAAAAAAATATTGTGGTCGCCTTTTTGGATCCCCGCACTGCATGGCAAATGGATGCGCCCTCCCAGCCTGGTACCAGCAGTGCAGCAGTAGCAATAGCCAAGGAGAGGGGGGCGGGGAAATCCCCCCCCAAATAAAACACCCTTCTGGCCTGGTAGGTGCCCTCAGACAGTTTTTGCCTACTTTTAGGGCCGGGAATCGTTTTTTTTTTAAACTTTTAAAAACTTTTTTCTGTGCCGCTTGGCATTGCGCGATCGCCGCGATGCAAGTAACGAGCATGACAAATCAGACCAAATTGTTCGTTCGTCGGTTCGATCTCGAATTCTGGTGGAGTAATTCCCGTTTCCGTTTCCGTAGAGTAACGGATACGAGTAACGGAAAGGGAAACGGGAATACCGCTAAGTCGTGCCCATCTCTACTCAAAAGTATTATACTCAAATAATAAAGGGACTAAATAATAACATTCAATTATTTAGCTACAGATCTATGTATACAATGTTTGAATTGGTTATGACATCATGAAGGAGGTGTCTGCTGTCTTGGAATGGCTCCCAGAAAATGGTTTGGTTATGTAGGTCAGTACTGAACCATATACAATTACATCTGTGGTGCAATTAAACATGTGGTTCAGGGGCAGAGTTGCAAGCTATATTTTTTCACAACAAGGTTCATGTGTAAATACTTCACAATCGTACCTTATCTCTGCTGGTACCATATAATACAAAGCCCAATCACAACATCAATTCTTCCACATTGTGAAGAAATCTTACACCTGAGTTGAGAATGGGGAATTTATCTGCATAGAGTGGAAGATGACAACAATAATCTATACAGTAAAGCAAGCTGCTTACAGTGCTCGCACTAGTGTAGTGCTTACACAAATAGGGCTATATAAAAATTGACCTAGATGTCGACAGTGTGAATGAAAGAGTCATCCTGTTGATCAGTCCTTAATTTGTCATGCCATCAAGTTTCCTATGATAGCTTCTGAATGGCTGTTGATCCAATGTAAGAAAAAAGGGGGGTTTCTCCTCATACCTTTTCAGATACATATGTTGCTACAACGGAGAATCCCACTGCTACAACAGCTCAGACTAATTTTGCGGCTTTGGAGAGAGTGATCGGAGAGAGAGAAAGGAGCTCCCCAGACTCAACAAGAGTTGTTTGGTATCAGCTAGTAGCTGAGGTGTTTCTGTTCAATGGGAGTATCTGTGGCCATGGTCACACAGCAACATGTTCTCGTCTGTTTTACATGCAGGCTATGTAGGAGGACAGGCTGGAGAACCTGGGGTGGGGGAGAGAGAGGGACAGGCACTGGGGATGGAAACAGTAGTGAAACATAAAATAAGGACAGAAACAGGCCCTACTCTTCATTGGATGCTATTCATAATTGGGCCCTCCTGCAGTCTATAGCTTGTTCCCTTATTGTTGCCTCTTTTGGGTGTTTCAAAGGCATAAGAGACGTTTTAAAGTGGGATGTTCTTGTTTGTTTGTTTGTTGTATTTGAATTGTTGTGCTTTTACCTGACATTTTGAAATATGATCCTTATTTAATTGCTTTTTTTTAAATTATTTGAATAAGTTACCCCGTTTAAACTTTCAGGAAAAAAAGTTGAGGTAAATAAATATATTAGTAAACAATGAGTTTTGCAAGGTGCTTAGATAATGCCAGCCTTACATAAGACGACTTTGTTACACCAATCTAGGTATGAAACAGGTAGACAGCATCTGCATGCAGCCACCAGTCTTTCTGCAGCCCTAAGGCTATGATTAGAGAAGTTCAAAACCAGAAGCAGGCTTCTTGTCAGCCAGGCCTATGCCTTTCCAGTAAGACAATTATCTCTCCCAAGCCACTCTGTTGGCTGCTTCTAAGATCCAACATGTCTCTTTGTTTTTCAGCATGGCATGAAATATTTAAAACCTTGGAGGTTTTATTTTCTTTCCCATAAAATATTACAAATCAAAATGTGTCAATTTGTCAAATTGTGTAACCCTGGAGCAGATGTTCAGGCCTGAAATAGAAAATGCCTCTTTTCCCCTGCCCTCAATTACATTTGGAGAAAGTGATGTGATTAGGGAAGGAAGCCCATATGATTAAATTATATGCTTGTCAAACCTCTTTAAGGCTACCTTTTTAAAATATATATCATTTCTAAATGAGACAGTATGTGTATACTGTATACATGCATAATGCTCTTGAGTAGAAACTCCCCCCACCCCCAGCATACCTGCAATGGGAGATTATATTACTCTTTCATTTGTTTGAAAAGATTTTTTATCTCTCATGAACTTCAAAAAAATAGCATCTTAATTTTAAACACTGGAGGGAGAGACAGTAATCACACCAGGAATTAGCTGTTCTGTCAAATTAGGTGGGATGCTCTGTGTGGTCTAAATAGGCTTTGTAAACTAGGCAATGAATTTCTTATTATCAGAAGCCTATTAGGACATTTGGGTGATTGAAAGTATTCACCATAACTTCCCCAGCATCATTCACTGGGTGGGGACTGTAAAGTAGCATCTAAGAAGGCACTTTCAACATCAGAAGAAAAAAAGAAGCAATTTGTCAGCACATGCCTTATTTTTATCACCACCTAAGCTGGGAAACCAGATATAAGAACATTTTCAGAAGCAAAAGAGAGGAGGGTGCAGCTGCTGATACAATTGTGGCCTTTTAAAAATTAGATACAACCCTTCTCATAGTGCTCAAGCACTCTCATTTTACTCTAACTCACACTTCACTTTCATTGTCACATATCTCTATATAATGGGTTCTAAATAATATGACCTATAACAGTGTATTACCCATGATCCATTGGTTGGAGCATATGCTCAAATTATTCTCACCCTCTTTTACAAGACATGAGCTGCCTTGGGTCCTTTTTTAGAAGATAGGTGGAGTAACAATATTTTTTTCAATGTTTATATAAACAAAAGACAAAGTCTGTACAGGGTGGTTGTATTTGGTGTGTATATACACACACACACACACACACACACACACACACACACACACACACACACACATGTGTTATTTTGATGTTTTTTTCTTTATTCATGTGGAATACATGACTGTAATGTTTTGCTTAATATTTACATGCCGCCATTTTCATTATGGCCTTGATAATTAAATGTGGAAAAGCGTCCTGGTGGCCCATACACCTTGCACTGATATAGCTCTTGAAAGTGTGTTTTTGAAAAATTTCTGATCATAATGCACCACAGCAATAGTTCCCTTGGCACTTGCTTGCATAAGGTAATGGAATGTTAAAGAATATTTTGATAAGTTTATATTAGACAAACGGTGCTTTTTTTAAAGAAAGACAGCAGTGTACTAGCTAGTTCTTAGAACTTGCTTTTTGGAAATGGGAAGGATGAGGGAGTTGAGATGGGAGCAAACTGAACTTTGAACCAGAAAAACTGGTTAGTTGAGCTGGTTGTTGATTTTCTGTTTGGATTGACAAAATGAAACAAAGCACTGAACCTTTTTTCCTCTTTCCATTTCATTTTGTTTTGCCAAAATGGATACCTACCTGCCTCCTCCCAGCGCTCCATTACCTCTCCATCTGGTCCTGGTTCCTTGTCTGCCACTGCCCTCATTGTCAGAAACAGCAGGGTGGCTTCTGTTTCAGTAGATGGGCTTGCTGCCTGTGTGCTTGCATCTGAAAGGCAATTGGCTGGGAGTTGGACACGTGTACACAGGGAATGACTGGGATCCTTGAAGGGGAGCCTTTCACTGCCTTCTTCTCATCAACCCAGCTCCTGGCTGACCAGGGTAATCAGTTGGGGTGGGGGTGGGGGTCAGCCAATTGAAAAGAGGCAGCCCCTGGGTTCCTCGCTGTCATGCTAGCAGTGGCAGTGCAGCAGCAAGAGTGGTAGAGTAGCAGAGGCAGTGGTGGCAGCAGGGCACCCATGAGGCAGGACCACAGTAGCTCCCCTTGAACCAAAAACCAAACCACAAAATTCATTTTCCGATTGGCTTGTGGTGGCTCATGGCTATCCGTGACCCACCATTTTCCAGGTTCATGCCCATCTTTGGTAAGGTGTGAGAGAAATAACACAGAAGCTAAACAACCATATGTGGAGAGCTCGAAAAAGTCAGATTCAAAGGCTCAATTTAATTACTTGCTTTTTTTTTAAAGCTGCTACAATTTGCAATGTGCAATGTACAAGCGATCAACAATTATCTCCACTCCTAACCACTGAACGCCTGGTGAGGAAGGAAGTTCAAAGGATTCCATTCACTAGGCACATGCAGTTGGACTATCCCTCTGCATCTTTCTTTTCCCCAAACCTTTTCAGCTTCCCTCCATCTCCCATCAGGCATGCCCATGGATCACCAGAAAGCCTCTCTCTCTCTCTCTCTCTCTCTCTCTCTCTCTCTCTCTCTCTCTCCCTCCCTCTCTCTCCATCTCTCTCTGGCCAATAAGTCTTGATAAGAATTACCCTCTGTTTCTTAATAGGGTAGTGATTACAGCACTACCGTAATTTGCAATTAGTCATGTAAAGCAAAGCAAAGTGTTCTGCTTATATACCGCCCCATAGCACTTCAAGTAGTCTCTGGGTGGTTTACAGTTTAATTATGCAGGCTACACATCCCCCCCAGCAAGCTGCCAACCTTGGAAGGATGAAAGGCTGAGTCAGCCATGAGCCAGCTACCAGGGATTGAACCCCAGGTTGTGAGCACAGTTTTACCTGCAGTACAGGCATTTAACCACTGTGCCACGAGGCTTTAGTCATGTTTTAATATGATAATTAGCAGTAGTCATGCTTTAATATGATAATTATGAACTGAAGTTCATAAACATTTAATACACTGAAATACTGTATATACTCGAATATGTCTAGTTTTCCAGCCCTAATTTTGGGCTGAAAAAAAAGGAGCCCTCGACATATTTAGGTCAATACTTTTAGCCACCGAGGCAAATGCTTGGGTTAGTGGCTAAAAGTCAGTTTAAATATCACGTGCCGTTTCTCCTGACCCCCCTAAGCATCACGGGGGAGCAGTGTGCGATGTTTAAACTGACTTTTAGCCACCGAGACAAGTGTTTGCCTCGGTGGCTAAAAGTCAGTTTAAACATAACACACCACTCTCCCAGCTCACAAAGGAGGAGCTGCCAGGCCCTGCTGCATTTCCCACCCTAGACTTATACTTGAGTCAATAAGTTTCTGCAGCTTTGGGGGTTAAATTAGGGGCCTCGACTTATACTTGGGTTGATTTATACTTGAGTATATACGGTATAATATAGTGTCTGCCTCTTTCCCCTTTTCCTCTTTCAACTGTCTCATGGTTTTCTGGGGAAAGATTAGAAGCTGCTAGCAGTAGACATGGGCACGACCAGAAAAAAATGACGTTTTGAGTTTTCGTTTGTCCGAATGGGTCCGATTCGGGTCGTTTCCGTTTCTTGCGAAATGTTATAAAAATTTGTCGTTTCTGTTTGTCGTTTGTCGCTTCCACTGCGATTTAGCACAATTTGACTTCCCAGACCATAGGGGCGTCCTGCAATCAGGGCTGGCGCTAGGTGTTTTGCGCCCTAGGCAGCGGGCGGGACGGGGGACGGGCGAGCGGGCGGGACGGGGGACGGGCGAGCGGGCGAGCGGTGGCCCCGTGCGGGTGAGTGGGTGGGCAGCAGCGCGGGCCGCAGGCGGGTGGCAGCGTGGGTGGACGAGCGAGTGGGCAGTTAGGATATCACTTAGGATAGAGGTTCTGTTCTTGGCTTGCAACCCAAATGTGTGTGTGTGCAAGCAAATTGAAGTTGGGAAAATAGAAAATAAATGGTAGTATATAATATATTTTTAAAATAAATCCACACCTCCCACTCCCAGTCGAACCTCCTCCTTTATCCAATATCAGGAAAAAATCCTCACAAACTGCCAGAGAAGAAATAAAGAATAAACTGCTATCCCCTTCAGCAGACAAAGCTGCAGGGAATCAAAGAAATTATTTTCTAAATTCAATTCCCTCCCTGCCTGCCTAACTTAAATCCTAAAGCCTCCAGCCTCCCTCCTCAATCTCGATCGGATCACACCAGCACCAGCAGCCAGCCCTCCTCCCTCAACCACATCCATACACCCGACTGCGATTTCTGGAAGGTGCCTCGGCTTTTTATGTCCTCCGAGACATCCAGAAGTGTCAGTCAAAAACCTGGCGATGCCATTGGTGGAATGGTTCAAACAATTTGCATGGTCCCATCCCATGCCCAGCCCAAATTGCCAGGTCTAAAAAAATAAAAAATAAAAAATAAAATAAAATAAAATAAAATAAATACGGCGTTTTATTGCTATAAAAACCCACTGCTGCTACTATTAAAATTCAGGCATTTAAAATAAATAAATGTCACATGTTTCTGTGGTGATTTGGTGTGTTTTTTGACCATGATTTCAAAAGAAAAATTGTGGTCGCCATTTTGGATCCCCTCAGACCGCATGGCATGGCAAAACGATGAGGATGACCCCCCCCGCCTGGTGCAAGCAGCCCAGGGGGGGGAAAGGCCGGGGACCCCCCAGAAACCACCCCTGTGGTAGGTGGCAAAGCCTAGGGCAGGCATATTTTCGCCTGCTTTTTTGGCTGGGAGTCGGGTTTTTTAAAAAAACTTTTAAAAACTTTTTCTGTGCTTCGCATTGCGCAATTGCTGCGATGCCACAAATGGAAATGAAAAACCCGACCAAATTTTTCTTTTTTCAGTTCGAGTTCGAGTTCTGACGGCTTAATTATCGTTACCGTTTCCGTTATGTAATGGAAACGATAACTGAAAATGGAAACGACAATTTCGCCGAGTTGTGCCCATGTCTAGCTAGCAGCATAAATCTGTTGGTTTTCTGCCTGCAGCTTGCTTTTTGAGAACATTGTAACCTGCCGAAAATGTGGCAAATGAGGGAGGGATTGACAAAGACTGGCAGCATACAGACCACCAGCCAAACGATCCTCACCCCTATTTGAGAATTTGCTGGAAGCTATATTTTCATCAGGACACATCCTCTGATATTACTGATACTGATAATAGGATGCAGACATCAAACATCAATTACGTGATTAACCAGATACCCGAGTTTAAAAAAAATACACTTCAGATAAATTGGGTAAGGACAAAACCTTGGGCGTGAAAATTTAAAACTGATTCTGCTACAAATGTAAGAGCTGGTGACAAAGTTAGATATGTTAATACTCTAGTATGCATGCTAAATGACTCAGAATGATTTTTAATCATTCAAATTCATAAACATTTAATATGCTGAAATTAAAATCACTGGGTAGAAAGCGCCAAAAAGCCATCTCATGCTGGCTGCTGTGTCAGATGTGTGTTTGAGATGAAGTAAGTAGACATGTGGAGCAGTACAATGGCTACTTATGGAAAGTGAGCTGAACAGCCAGTGGTAACATGGATTGGGGTTTATTGGAGAAATGTATTATTCACAAACTTTTCACATTTACATCACTGACCATCTGAAGGCTCAGGCATGGAGCTCATGGAATGCCAGCCATGTTTTCACCATGTAAATATCAGATTTGCTCAGATTAGATGCAATGCTGTGACATCTGCTACTTCTCTATTGCTCAACCTTGAAGTCTTATTAATCACTTTGCTGAGGAACCCAAGTCCCACCATGATAGAAGCAACAACTCTTTTTTCTGAAAATGACATTTATGTGTTCAGGGATGGATATTCCATAGCTGACAGGCACATCACATTTGCAGGAGGACATAGACACTGAGGAAAAGTGTGTTTTTACTTATTGTCATAAAAATCCTGTGTCATACCTAGGCTAGTTCTGCATCCTATCAGTTGAGGACTGATGAACATACTGTGAGGAACATTTCACAGGCAATACATCCTCAAATTATTTTCACAGGTAATAGTCTCTGGGTACTCATTTTTTTAATGTTTAGGGGAGGCCAAAGTGGTTGAGGTGGTCATTCCATGTCTGAACTTGACGCTCCAGTTTGTTTCTAGTGGTAGTAGCAAGTATGATATCATTGGTGTAGAAAATGATCCAAGGAGCATTTTGCTGACAGTCTTGTTTGAAGGTATCCGTTACTAGTATAAACAGGAACCACAACAGTGCAGTCAGTCCTATAGCAGGTTCCAATTAAAGGATCAGGGATGTATCTTTCATTAGTCTGAGATATGGCAGGTACTCATCCCCTTGTACTGAGTGTCCCAGGCCTTAGTACTATCTACTGGGCTTGCGGGTAAGAGTGCCATACGGCTTATTTTGCATTAAGGAATTGTTTCTTTACACCTGGCAACAATAATAGGCTTTAATACTGGTCTTGTGCTTTGGGGGGAAAAGCACGAGAGAAGAAAGCATGGAGGTTAAATGATCCTGTAGATTAAATCCACTTCCACCACCACCTGACACATTTCTTTTCCTCAGATAGGAACTAAATATCTGCAGGGTCCATTTCTCATTCTATAGTAACCTTGCCAGATTTCAGGTAAACAACTGTGGGGAATTGTCTGCAAAAGCAGCCTTTATACTCTGACATATTCTAAAATGCGAAAAGAAGGATTTGCTTGTGCCCCAAAGGTTTGGTGGGAAATTTTAATGAAAATAATAAGCAGAGCTAGCACCAACTAATAAACCTATTAAAGTTGAACAGGATGGATGCAGGATGGAAGGGCATATTTCAAACTGAGATGAGGAATCAAACATTGGGCTACATGCTGCATTATCACTGTTGGGTTTAATTTGTTATTAATTTATGATAAAAATACCTCTGTGACAAGAGCAAAAATTCTGCATAATCTAGGTCTGAAGGCTAAAAGAGGCCATGATAAATGGAAAACATTTGAAGGTCTTTTTTGTCTGTTTTCTACTCCATTGGCACCAAAAACACTGAAACGTGAATGATTAATTTGAAATGTGCAAGGCAGAAATTATTGCATCTTTTACATTTTCTCAGCCACCCCCTGTATTCTAACATCAAGGTCCCAAAGACTCCACACAAACTTTTAACTGTAGTTGAAAGCATCTTTGGCAGCTACTTTCCATTCTCTGAGAACATTTGATCTCACTTAGCTCTCCTCTCAGAACCACCAAAAGCTTCTGAAGGAGATAACAGAGCCCCTTCAAAATATTGACATGCATCTTCACAGCTTTGTCCCCCAAGCCTGAAATAAAGAGATGAGACATGTTTTTGGGATTAATAATGGGCCACACTTTATTAATATTTTATTGTACTATTCGTCCTACTGTTGAGTCTTTAATGGGGGAACCTGAACAGGCAATTACAAAGTTGCGAATATCACTTCAGGAGCCGGCAATGCCCGATTGGCCAGCCTGGCAGTTGGCCAGCGTGTCTCTGTCGGGCGAGGGGACAAAGAAGCCCCTCCCAGCACAAGCCTGGTCAAAGCCCCCTTGTAGGTACAGCAATGGATTCTACCACTTTCTCCTGTGCCAACAGATTCAGGAAGGGATTAAGCAGAAAAACAGAACATAGTATTTAAAAGATTGTAACTTAGAGTGGGTCTTTCATATTTCATCTTTCAACAGAAGAATCTCTGTTGTTCATTTTCTTGTTCTTTCATCAGTTTCTGGAAGAGAGTGTCTAAAACATGAATGATTCATCTTAATGGAAGAGGGACACATGAACATTTCATGTTTTTCACATTTCTCTATTTCATTTAACCTTTATTTTTTCCTTTGTCAAATCACCTGGGTAACATTTTAGCTATTATCATAATGAGTTGACAGCTATTCTCAGGAGGCAAACAGAATATCTAAGAAAATGGAAGAATTGAGATATTGAATCTATAGAAGGGCCAGGATTGGTTGAAACCAAGAACTGTTCTTTGTTTCACAGTCATTCTTTGTGGGTGGAATTACTGTGTGCTGCTTAGGTCATGGCAGACAGCAATACTGTCATTCACAGACAGGATCTATATTGAGATAAGCCTAATCCCCCCTCCTGCCATGTTTGCTGATCCCCACATGCACTCAGTGTAATCACACTACAGCGTTAGGAAGTACTATTGCAGCCAGAAACCTCGCTAAGGTCTCCATCAGCTTGGCAGACAGCAGCTGAGAGATAACAATTGGCTGGACTAAAAGGAGATGACCAGGTGTTTCTTAACATCTGGTTGGCTGTAAAATCTTGGAGGAAAGTGTTTCATCGGGACTGTCAATGCTTTGATGAAGAGGAGCAAGAGACCTGAAGTGAAGTACAGCCTGAGCCCAAGCATCAATGGGAAATTTTCACAATGGAGAGAGGTGAAAAGCGGTGTGCCCCAGGGCTCTGTCCTGGGACCGGTGCTTTTCAATCTGTTCATAAATGACCTGGAGACAGGGATAAACTGTGAGGTGGCCAAGTTTGCCGATGACACAAAACTTTTCCGTGTGGTAAAAACCAGAGAAGATTGTGAAGAGCTCCAGAAGGATCTCTCCAAACTGGGGGAATGGGCTGAGAAATGGCAAATGCGTTTTAATGTAACTAAATGTAAAGTAATGCATATTGGGGCAAAAAATCAAAACTTCATCTATCAACTCATGGGCTCTGAGTTATCCGTGACGGATCAGGAAAGAGATCTTGGTGTGTTGGTGGACAGCTCCATGAAGGTGTCTCCCCAATGTGTGGCAGCGGTGAAGAAGGCCAATTCCATGCTAGGGATGATCAAACAGGGGATTGAAAATAAAACAGCGAACATTATAATGCCTTTATACAAAACAATAGTAAGGCCCCACCTGGAGTATTGTGTACAATTCTGGTCACCGCATCTCAAGAAAGACATAGTGGAACTGGAAAAGGTGCAGAAGAGAGCGACTAAAATGATTACTGGCCTGGGGCACCTCCCTTATGAAGAAAGGCTAAAACATTTGGGCCTCTTTAGTCTGGAAAAAAGGCGCTTGAGGGGGGATATGATTGAGACATACAAAATAATGCAGGGTATGAGTAAAGTGGATAGAGGGAAGCTCTTCTCTCTCTCCCAAAATGCCAGAACTAGGGGACATACACTCAAATCGAGGGCTGGGAGAGTAAGAACTGACAAAAGAAAATATTTTTTTCACCCAGCGCTTTGTAAATCTATGGAACTCCCTGCCACAGGATGTGGTGATGGCATCTGGCCTGGATGCCTTCAAAAGGGGATTGGACAGATTTCTGGAGGGAAAGTCCATCACAGGTTACAAACCATGATGGAGATGTGTCATCGCCAGGCTTTAAACCAGGGTACTTCAAGGGCCAGATGCAGGGGAGTGGTATCAGGAGACAGATATCTAGTCTCATGCGCTCCCAAACGCATCTGGTGGAGCCACTGTGAGATACAGGAAGCTGGACTAGATGGGCCTTGGCCTGATCCAGCATGGCTCTTCTTATGTTCTTATGTTCTTATCTATATCATCCAAATGGGTTGTGAGGGTCTGCCTTTCAATTAGGAGTACAAACAGAACTGGAGCCAATCCTGGAGGAATTCATTTGACTTATATTGTCTTGGATTGTTAATGGAGTTTGCATACTGAGCAGAGGTTGGGGATTTAGACTCATTTAGAATTGGCACAGCAGAATTGAGGAATGCAGTAGCGAGTGTGGAGGTGAGATCTGAAGCTTGGCAGCAAATGTGAGGCAAGAGTTTATTTGGGAAAAGTGTGGGAATTTAAGGATTTGGCATCCTGGTTTGCCTGTGTGGGATTCAGAAGGGAGAATGAGATTTAAGGCGAAGAGGTTGGCAGAGTCAAGGAGACTGTAGAAGATAATGAAGAAGACAAAATTGCTAGCATGTAGTCATTTTTTTTAAAAAAAAGTATGGAGACATCATGAAGTTATATGGCAGCATTATAGAATCATGAGGTTGGAAAGAGCCTGCATGGCCATTAAGTCCAACCCCTTGCTCATAGGATTTCTTCCAGGAGGTTGTCTAACTTTCCCTTGAACACCACCACTGTTGGGACACTCACCACCTCTTGAGTTAATTGGTTCCATTGTATAATTGGTTCCATAATTGTTTCCATAATGTTATAACAGGTAGGAAGCTTTTCCTGATATTCAACCAAAATAGAAGCTTCCTGTAACTTGAGGACATTGTTATGTGTCTTGCATTCTGGATTGATTGAGAACAAATCTTGACCTTCCTTTTTATGACAGCTTTTCAAGGTTTTGACAAGTGCTGTCATATCTCCCTTCAGTCTCCTTTTCTCAAGGCTAAACATGCCTTGGGAAAAGTTCTTTCAGTCTTTCCTCACAGAGCTTGGCTTCCAGCCCTCTAATCATCCTTGTTGCCCTCCTCTGAAGTATGGACTGTGGGGGTGAGCACAACAATTTCCTACAAGACAATGGAAGGAAAAAAGGTAACACCCCCAAGGATGTAGCCATCCACAGTCAGCATATGAGTCATTACCTCACATCATCATGGCCATAAAAGCAAACTCATAGTAATCACAAGTGACTGTGTGGTGGAGGCAAGCTGACAAATTGTAAAGAAAATACTCCAAGATCACAAATGTTAGCATTTGTGCTGAGTGAAGTGAGCAGAGTAAAGCAGCAGTAGCAGCATATTTTTCACCGCAGTGGTATACATCTGCCTTCCATGGTCCTTCAGCAATGAGAGAGAACAAGAACCCTAAATACTGAAACAGCAATACAGAGATGGAGTTGGAGGACCTTCATAAATGGCTGAAGCTGCCATTGCCCTCCTCCCACCCCGCAGTATTTTCCTTCATGAAGACCAGAGGGGGAAATGAGTCTTTGTACTGTCCTTAATTTAATTCTGTAATGAATCTGATATTTAGATAATGGTCCACACTGCAGGATTCCCATTTGGATGCAGATGTCTATTTCCAAGCCATCCCAGTTCAGGACTGGATCTGACCAACTCTGAAGCACACAATTCCTTAAAATATTTACTTTCCAAAATAAGGATGTTGATTTTGAACAGTCAGATCTCACATCTTTGACTGATGTTTTGGTAGCATTTACTTTCCTCGCTTATAAAGCTTATTGATTTTCACCCAAACTTTGTTCCTTGTTGGATGAAGAGAGAGATTGGATTATTTGGAGCAAATCTCTACATGTGCTGCCTTTCAAAGTGTCAGCAAATGTCAGCTGATTCGGAAAAAAGCTGCCTGGGTTTTGTCTGCATTCAGTTATACTGTATACAAGTCATTTTGAAGCGGGCTTTGTTCGCTTCCAGTCCATCCTAATTCAGAGGTGTTAATTACTACAGCCCGCTATTAAAGATACACAAATAAAAGGAATCAATAAATGATGCCTCCTTAAGTGAACTGAAGTGGGGAAGTGTTTATCAAGGATTAAAGGCAGACAGGATGAGACAAGAAAATTATTTTTAACCTTTCCTGAGAGAAGACAAGGACCTCAGCAGGGCTGAAAATATTGGAGTTTTGTTTACACTACAGCCTCACATATTGTCTGTGGTTTGAATGATTGTGAAAGGCTTTTCTGGGGTGGGGTGATTGTCTATCTAGCACTAACCAGTTGTTCCCTCCAGCTTTTGAGATTCAAAGACAGTCCTGCTTCTCTACTAAGTGTTTCCCTCCCGCTCTCTTTTCTCTTTTGGTGGCAGTTGTTTTGTTGCTGTTGATCTGTTTGATTGTTTACTAGAATGTTTGCAGTTAAAAAAGCAGTGTGTACTAATCTGTAATTTCAAAAAAAGTAAATAAAGCACTATTTTTATTTATTTATTGTCATACAAACCTCTCAGATTCAATTATTAAAACTAGAGATGGGCACGACTAGGGAAAATGACGTTTTCGAGTTGTCGTGTGTCGGAGGCAGTCCGTTTTGGCTCGTTTCCGTTTTTTGCGAAATTTCACAAAAATTAGTCGGTTCGTTTTTTTGTTTTTTCGTTGTTGTTAGTACTGTTTTGGGGGGGTAGCGGGCTCCTGGAGGGAGCTGCAGGAGTCAGCCAGAGCCACAAGTGACGGACTGGCAGACTCTTTGCACCCGCTGTGTCTCACGTACTTGCATGTAGTGCAATGCAAGTAGATCTGGCTTAGGGTTAAGACGGGTTAGCGCAAGGGCTAGGGTTAGGCTAGTTACGGGTGAGGTTAGGGTGAGTGTTGGGGTGCACCTCTGGGTGCCTCTCTGACCCACTTAGAAGGACAGTGTACTGGCGTATGGGTTAGGCTTAGGCTTAGGGTTCGGGTTTGGGCTACGATTAGTGGGCTGTTTATGCCCGATTGGCACATCCCAGAAGTCTCTGTGGTCAACCTGGCCAAGTGGCCATGCGATTGGTGGAAAATTTGCATGGTCCACTCCCATGGGCGAGCCCATCATTGAGAATGTGCAGGTGTGCGCGGAAAAAAATAAAATAAAATAAAATAAAATAGCCCTTAAAATCAACGGAGACTTTTTTTTGCAAGAAAACCCACTGCGGGCTACTGTAAAAATTCAAGCATTTAAAATAGCTAATTTTCGCATGTTTCTGTGGTGCTTTGGTGGGGTTTTGGGCAACGATTTCAAAAAAAAAATATTGTGGTCGCCATTTTGGATGTTCCCCCCCGCACTGCATGGCAAGACCCAGCGGGGGGTGGGCGACTCACCAGGGGCGGGGGATGCGCGGTGGAGGGGACATACCGTGAGCCCGGCACCCAGGTGCGCGGCGACCATCGCGGCCCCAGCCTGGTACCAGCAGCGCAGCAGTAGCAATAGCCAAGGAGAGGGGGGCGGGGCCCTCACCCCCCCAAATGGAAAACACCCTTCTGGCCTGGTAGGTGCCCTCAGACAGTTTTCGCCTACTTTTAGGGCCGGGAATCAGGGTTTTTTTTAACTTTTAAAAACTTTTTTTCTGTGCCGCTTGGCATTGCGCGATCGCCGCAATGCAAGTAACGAGCACGACAAATCAGACCAAATTGTTCGTTCGTCGGTTGGAGCTCGAATTCTGGCGGAGTAATTCCCGTTACCGTTTTCCGCTTTAGAGTAACGGATACGAGTAACGGAAACGGAAACGGGAATACCGCTAAGTCGTGCCCATCTCTAATTGAAACTTTCAATGCCAGTCGCTGAGAAAGGGGTAGACTCTGGGGAACTTCTGGCCATTGTCCTGTGTGGATCTCTGAACTTCTACTATGCAGCAAATATAGAATTTTACCAGAATTCAAAATTCTGCAGCAGACAATTCATCATCAAGCTAACAAATCCGACCTACAGTACACATATTAAAATCAAGAATATAGCTAGTATGCTTGCATCTCTTATTTGTAAGCAGAGATGGGCACTAAATGGAAAAATAGTGTTTTGTTTCATTTCATTTTGTTTCTGTAGTAGTTTCCCCATATTGCTGTTTAAATCTGTAAACCACCCAGAGTTCCTTATGGAAGATGGTGCAGTATAAAAGTGTAACAACTAACTAACTAACTAACTAACTAAAACTAAATAAATAAATAAATAAATAATTTTTGGTTTTTGGTAACTTTTAAAAAGTACTTTCATTACAAAATGAAATGAAATGAAATGCTCCTCTGGGTCCTAAAAGACCAAAATGGCAAGGGAGCTTCCCCAAGCAATTCTAGGTAACCCCCTGAAATTTGGAAAGGTTTAGGGGTCAGGGAGCTACATTATGGAGCTTTAAACTGGGTGGTCCTAGGAAAAAAAATCTCTCAAATTGAGTATAATTAGATCCCCCCCAGGGGACCCCATTTGGAGCTTCATAACTCAGCCCCCTGAAACCCAAAAGTCTCCAAATTTCAAGGGGATTACCTAGAATCGCTGAGGAGGCTACCCCTGTAATTGCCATGCTGAAACATGGCTGTGAAAAATAGCATTTTGTGATGAAACAAAACAAAACACCTCCTACCATTTTGTTAGGTAACAAAGTAATTTGTTACCTAATGAAACAATGAAACAGCATTTCATTTTTCGTTTTTCATTTTGTGTCCATATCTATTTGTAACCATTTCAGTTTTGCAGATCCACCTTTGTATACGACTACTAAAGCTCTAAATGACCAGAAGGCTCAAAGCAGAATATCCAGTCATCAAATGGATTGGAAAGGCTCTCCTTCACATTCTAAAAACAACAGAACTGGTTGTCTGGGAGAAGAAACATCAAGCTCCTTCTAGGCACTGAGACTTGCTGTCTTGACATGGCTCTCCTCTTGTATCCCTCTTGATTGTTTTCTGCCACTCTGTGAAGATACAGCTTTTTCAGTCAGTGGGTGGATCTGTCATTGTAATAATGGCTACATTTCCTGAAATATGGGTGGTATATGTACCTAATTAACTGTGTGTTTATTTCAAACTCTATTTATTTGCTTAGTTTAATTTTACACACACATACACATGCATGCAAATCATCTTGAATGACTTGTTTTAAAATTGTACTGACTTGTAAGTCACTCCTCAGTTAGGTAGAGATATGGGTCATATAAATATTTTTAATAAAGAGAATGTTTATTGTTCCTCTTCATCTGGTTTATCAATAATGCATCCAGATTTGAGAGAAATGCCTTTGTCAGCTGCATTCACCAGTCTTCTCCCAACCCCCTACATTGTCTTTGGCTCCTACTGACAAACTAAAAGGTCACAAATTGTTCCTCTGTGCCCAGAGCAGCTGCACCATGGTGTAATTGTAGTTTCTGGGATCATGAAGCCTAGGGCAACAGAGAAGAACTATCCATTTCTATCTTGTGTGTTATTTTACTGAAATGCTAAGTGGGTTCTTTCTGTCACAGGACTTGACTCTGAATGAGAGTCAGGCTAGCCCATGTGTACCAAGTTTTGAAGAAATACGACAAAACTCCTAGGGCAAAAGAAAGAAAGAAAGAAAGAAAGAAAGAAAGAAAGAAAGAAAGAAAGAAAGAAAGAAAGAAAGAAAGAAAGAAAGAAAGAAAGAAAGAAAGAAAGAATGTCTATCCAATGTTAAGCCCTTTTAAGTTTCATTGATTTAATCAGAAGATAATTAAACACACTATTTATGGAACATTATCCTTGAAAGGATTATTAAAAGGGTACTGAAAATGTGTCTCCAAATGGTTGGTTTTATCTACCTTATTAATCACACCACATAGCTCTAGAAGTATATACACCACTACAGATGTTCTAGGAGTCAAGATACCTTGACGATATCCAACAGTGCCAGCTTTCCTCCTTAATTAGACTCTCTGTGAGTTGGACCAGAGCACAGTTCATGCTTGCCAAGTTGTAATCTCCAGAGTGTCCCCTGGCTCCGGTGCAAAAAGAGGACTCATGTACATGATTCCTTCCCCTCCCCCCATCTCAAGGAAAAGCACTTGCATTCAAGACATGCCACATACGAGCCTCAGAAGACTTTCCTTTCTGAGAAGAATATGATATCATCACGATGCTGATCTCCTCTGCAGCAGCCTTCGGAGGAATATTTGTCAAGGCCACACACTGATTTCCATTAAAAAGGGTCGGGATTTCCCCACTGGCTTGCTACACTGAAGTTGACATAAACAGTTTCACAGCAGCTTCTCAGCTACTCTCCTGCGAGCTTGACAATCCTCCTTGAATAGAGTACCATTTTCTTTTCTGCTTGGAGAGATAGAAGGACTGCTCCTCATATAGTGACTCTAATGTAATTTTCAAAGGTCATATTGTTTACTGTGCAATGCATGCCTGTCTACTTTTTGATTTATTATTACTTTTTATCCAACATGCCCATTCATTTAATTACCTGAAACAGTCTGCACAAAAATCAAGCAGGGCTGCTTGAACAGATTAAAAAAATCGTGATTACCACTGGAACCTCCTTCCCCCAGAATACCCAATATATTTTATTAGAATTCACAAAATGTCATAAAACAGATAATGTTCTAGTTCTGCAAAACTTTACACTAGAAGTTTTGCAGACTTGGATCTTCAGGCAGACTTAAAATTGCAGCAAGGGTTTCTATGAACAAAGAAGTGATTACATTCTTGCCTTTTAAGTGGAAGACCATTCAATGCATTGTAAGAAGGCTGATGGTAGTTTAATATAAGCCTGCCCTTCTGAGAAATTGTGTGCCACAAGTCTGGGATCAAAAACACCACAATCTGTGACTGAGACACCCTTGCAAGAGACACCAAGGTGATTTGCATGCAGTTCTCAGGAAGCAATAGCAAAACCTGACTCCATTTCAGAACAAGCAGGAAAAGTCCTGGCACTGCAGGGAAGCTCAACCAGAATTGGTGAGGAAAGAACCAGGAATCGCACCCAGCACTCTTCCAGGAGGCCACCCTCTAGAGTAGGGAGAGAAGGTATGTGGAAACTTGGAGCTAGAGGATATAAAGGAGGCCTTGGAAGGTATAAAGTGGCAGGCCAACTAGGGAGAAGCAGCAAATACTAACAGTGATTGAAAAGGAAGGGTCTTGATGGAGGTGCCCAAGAAGAACTGGAGGGAGCACAACAAGCTGAATGGCTGGCGGGATCCCTACCACACACCTGAGAAAAAGGGGGCATTGTGACAGAAAGGACCCCTAGACTGGCATGTAGGCAGTGCTGAAGTTCCTTAAAGGTGGCGTGGGGGATCAAGCACCAGTGACCTCAAGCCCTTCCATGCCCCTTTTACTGGGGAAATGACTACCTATGGCCTTCTCTTTCTGTCTGTGGGCCTGGCAAACAGCTGATCAGCAGGGGGAGGCATAATCAGACAGAGTAGCTTCCACAAAGCCCCTTGCCCCCAAAGGTCGTCCCTGATGGCTTCTTCTGCTCCTGTCTTCTCCCTACATGGTCTTATGGCATCCAAGCCTCTGCTGGTGGCCTTTCACTGCCGCTACTTCTGTCTTTGCAAATGGAGCTGAGGGGAAGCTGCAGCTCCTCATTAGAAAGATGGAAACAACAACTTCTCTTAGGGCAGCAAACTACCCCTAAGGCCCCTATCCCACGTCTGGAAGAAATGTCTGAAAATGTCTGAAAGTTTCGCTGGGGCAAAGGAATGTAGTATTAAAGGCAGTTTCTGTGTCCTCACAAACTCTGTTTTCTTAACTGCCTCTGATGTGTCCCCATGACCAAAAGCCGCATCAAAGGGCCTTTTTACACGACCCCTAAGATCCGCTGGCCACTTAAATTCGGACCAGAGATCTTAGGGGTTCGTCGCTCTTCCTCTGTCTTCTTCTGTCCCCACCCCCCTCCGCACTTCCTGGTTGCTGGCTGCCTGAGGGAGGGAGAAAAAAGAAAGAAAAGACTGCCGGTTTACCTCCGTTTTGTTCCCGGCAGCATTCAGATCTCTTAAAGGGGCGGGGCGCAAAAAAAGAACAAACAGAAGCCAGGAGAGCCCCGCACCCACTATCCTTACACCGGATCAAATATTTGTCACCATCAAAGACCAGGTACAAGAAAACTGCTGTTTGGTCGCGCTAAAGTGGGCGGGGTCGCACTTAATTGTCTGCAAAGTCCGGAGCTGGTGGGTAAACATTTTTAAGGTCCGGACCTTGCAGCCATTTGCCGCGGAGCTTAGGGGTTGTGTATAAACGCCCAAAGTGGCTGGGAAGGGGGTGTGGGAAGAGGGGGGAGATAAAACCACGTAGAATGGCCTTTGGGCAGATGGGCGGAATGTATATCAAATAAATAAATAAATAAATAAATAAATAAATAAATAAATACTACTTTGCTTTACTTTGCTTTGTTTTACTTTGAATAGCTGAGAAGCAAAGTTACATACAGCCCACCAAGATTATTGACTGGGCAAATCTTACATGATACATATTATCTGCTCTAGAACAGCAGTATTAGTAGATATTAGAGATGGGCACGACTTAGCGGTATTCCCGTTTCCGTTTCCGTTACTCGTTTCCGTTACTCTACGGAAACGGTAACGGGAATCACTGCCCCAGACTTCGAAAAGCTCGAACCGATGAACGAACAATTTGGTCTGATTTGTCGTGCTCGTTACTTGCATCGCGCATATGCCAAGCGGCACAGAAAAAAAGTTTTTCCCCACTGGCTTGTACACTGAAAAAAAAACCCGATTCCCGGCCCTAAAAGTAGGCGAAAACTGTCTGAGGGCACCTACTAGGCCAGATAGAAGGGTGTTTTATTGGGGGGGGGTTCCCCGCCCCCCTCTCCTTGGCTATTGCTACTACTGCTGCGCTGCTGGTACCAGGCTGGGAGGGCGCATCCATTTGCCATGCAGTGCGGGGGATCCAAAATGGCGACCGCACTGGAACCTCCTTTTTTTTTGAAATCGTTGCCCAAAACCCCACCAAAGCACCACAGAAACATGCGAAAATTAGCTATTTTAAATGCTTGAAATTTTACAGTAGCAGCAGTGGGTTTTTCTGAACAAAAAAAAGTCTCCGTTGATTTTATTTTATTTTATTTTATTTTATTTTTTTTTACACCTGCGCATTCGCAATGATGGGCTCGCCCATGGGAGTGGACCATGCAAAGTTTTGGAGCCATTCCACCAATCGCATGGCCAGGTTTTGTTGACTGTACCAGGCTGGGAGAACCAGGGGCGCATCCATTTGCCATGCGGAAGGTATGTGGAAACTTGGAGCTAGAGGGGGGGGGATCCAAAATGGCGACCGCAATATTTTTTTTGAAATTGTTGCCCAAAATTGTGACAGAAAGGACCCACCAAAGCACCACAGAAAACATGCGGAAATTAGCTATTTTAAATGCTTGAATTTTTACAGTAGCAGCAGTGGGTTTTTTCTTGCAAAAAAAGTCTCTGTTGATTTTATTTTATTTTATTGCCCCCAAATTTTATTTTATGCTTTTTTTACACCTGCGCATTCGCAATGATGGGCTCTCCCATGGGGAGTAGACCATGCAAATTTTCCACCAATCGCATGGCCACTTGGCCAGGTTGACCACAGAGACTTCTGGGATGTGCCGCATCGGGCATAAACAGCCCACTAATCGTAGCCCTAACCCGAACCCTAAGCCTAACCCATACGCCAGTACACTGTCCTTCTAAGTGGGTCAGAGAGGCACCCAGATGCACCCCAATACTCACCGTAACCTCACCCGTAACTAGCCTAACCCTAGCCGTTGCGCTAAGCCATCTTAACCCTAAGCCAGATCTACTTGCATTGCACTACATGCAAGTACGTGAGACACAGCGGGTGCAAAGAGTCTGCCAGTCCGTCACTTGTGGCTCTGGCTGACTCCTGCAGCTCCCTCCAGGAGCCCGCTATAAACGCCCAAAGTGGCCCCAAACCAGTACTAACGACAACGAAAAAAAGAAAAAAAACGAACCGACTAATGTTTCAAATAAAATTTTAAATAAATAAAAAATAAAAAACGATAAATAAAAACGGAAAATACTACCGACTAACGACAACTCGAAAAAAATTTTTTTTCAAGTCGTGCCCATCTCTAGTAGATATAAATGTAGTCTATGCTGGGTGGAGCAGTGTGAGCACAATAATCCAAATAAGTAACCTTTTCTCTTTACCAAACAAAATCAAAACCACCACTACCACCCCAAACCAAAACAAACAAACAAAGGCCCACACAAATACCCTGTGACTGTGAAGGCTCCTTACTCTCATACCAGAAGGATTTGAAAATTCTGGCACATTTATTTTTTTCATATTAGCATAATTTCTTCTTCTTCAGTTATAATTGTCAACACTTACATCTCATTTTACTGGAACAGTTTCATAAAAGATTTGAGGAAAAGTAGAATAATTACATACAAGGTGCCTGGAAAAAAAAGGTTCTCTACAGTAAACCACTGGTTGCCCACGCAAAGAGACCAGAGTATGAATGGCAGTAAGATGAAAAGCTTTTGTGTCCTCTTTGTATAAAAACAATCCTTTGCCTTTATTTTGTACAAGAACTTCCAAAAGATCTTCAGTCTGTTCGAAAGAAAGACTAATGAATAGACTACGTGAGGCCACTTGTTATGGGAATGAGGTGCAGATCCTTTGGCAAATTCTTCACGTATGCTGACAGGCAGTCTTTTGCTTCAGAGCGTACTTTGGTGGTTCCTTCTTTTGAAGCTTCTGGAAGCCTTTATCTCTTGATATTTTTAGTTATATACAGTAGATTAGGCCATTTGCTGATAGATGCTATTGAAAGTGTCACAACAATGATAGAATCCAGCAGTTACATTGTGCATTCAAGTTTCAAGGCTCTGCAGACAACAGCATTTAATTAACTTTCACAACAGCTTGGTAAATGTTTTGAGAGGCACTTTCCCCCCAAAAGAGAAAGTGAGATGGGGGAGGGGCTTATCTCAAGATGTGTAATCATTCAGAAACAGAAGTAAAGTTGAAATTGAGAAGGTGGTTTCACTATGAATTGTTCCCAATATTTGGTCGTCAACAACTCTAGAATACATTATGTGAATTATTAAAACCCTTTCTTCGATAGGATTGATTAGACTGGCTGCTTTCACACGACCACTAAAATCTGCAGCAAACTTTGATCCAGATCACTGCCCAGAGCGGTCACGTGACTGATGTCGTGGATTGGATGTTCCCATGGAAACGTTTGGAAAATCCACAACCACTCTGATCCCAAGACTGAGAACCACAGCAAAGATACCATAACGGGTTTTGGTGCGGATTTTCCATGTTCCCACAAACTTGAGTAATGGTTTGAAATCCACTTTGGAAAAGCGACAAGGATTTTACCACCTGGAGACCAGGTATTTGTAAAATGCGCTGGGTCGCATTTAAGTGGGCATGGTTGCACTTTATTATTATTTTTAATTCTGCTGCTTGTGGGAAAATGATTTTATGCTGCGCATCTGCGAGCCCTTTGCAGTGCATTTTAGTGGTCCTGTGGAAGCAGCCTCTGTAAGACCAATGGTGACTCAATGCAAACATGTTTTTTAGACAGCAGTTTCCTTTGAGCGGTTAAGTCACAGAAAAACTAAAAACTACATAGTACCGCAGCTGGCTTATTCTTATGTGACCATTTGTAGGCAGCACCCTCATTCAAGAAAAAATAACAATGGTACAAGCTATATGAGTTGCTGACAGGTGGAAGATATGGTGTTCCTGAGACAATACGTTGAAACTGAAGTGTATTGGATAGGCATGGGCATTTTGTTTCGGAAATGGTCAGCTTCCAAAATGAAATGTGGGTGCCCAGCTGGCATTTGGAACCAGTCCAATCCTACAGAACAAATTCAACCAATCCCTTACCCTGTATTCTGCTCACATGGGGCTAAACTCCAACAAGGAAGATGCCTCTGATGCCATCTTTCCTTCTCCCTGGCACTGACCAGTCAGATAGAGAGGTGGGATGATGCATTTCCCTGCACAGCTCCTGATTGGCCAGCACCAGGGAGAATGAAATATGACATTGGAGGATTTTTCCTCATTGGAGATTAACCTCACGCGAGCCCAGCGCAAGGTAAGGAATTGGTTGAATTTGTTCCGGAGGGTTGGAGCAGTTCCAAATGCCAGCTGGGCTCCCGCATTTCATTTTGGAAGCTGACCACTTCTGAAACAAAACACCCATGCCTAGTATTGGATAGTGGGGTTCCACAGAGAGGAAGAAACACAGTAGCTGGAGGTTGAACCTTGATTCTGAAGATGCTTGGCATTTTGGAGCGATCTCAAAAGATAAAGTCAAGGTATACTTGAAAGATAATATTTCCAGACAAGTCTCTGTTTCTTCCTCCTCCTCTTCCTGCTTCTTCCCCACTTCCTTCTGTAGGAAAATTGTCCTGCTCTCCTGATAGGGCTAGGAAACAATCCCATCAATTGCAGAGAAAAACACCTTTTGGGGTTGCCAGTGCCATGTGAACTGGAGGATTCCGAGGGCCGCAGTACAAATGATAGCCCTTGCAAGCTGAGAAAATAGCCTTCACTGTTTCTTCCAGGGCTGGTGGATTCAGCAGAATTGGTGATCTTTCCTCCCTGTCAGAGCACTGCAGTGGAATTAAATTTGTGGGACCACACAATATTTGGTCCCAGGTATTCTTGGGGTTTTCTTTGTTTCAGCAAAAGGAGCTGCGTTAGCAAGCCTATTTACAGTCGGCCGGGTCTCGTGAGTCTAATTCCTTGGGGATGACTGCAGTTATATAAAGAAAATAGTCTGAAGGGAGTGTCAAAAAAGATTTCAGTGCTTAGGGGGGGTGGGGTGAGTCACATTTTGGACTTCCTTCCTTCTGCCAGTCAATCATATTTCGTGATTGATTTTCTCATATAAATGGGGATTGCATCTCTAATGACAGATTAAAATAATATTGCTTCCAAAGAACATATAATCCAATTCAATATTTTATAAAACCTTGATTTAGGTAATAAATTTGTTTGTCTTCCTTTCATAACCGAAGATTTGTAAGTCTATAATAGCACAGGCATTTTTCTTTGCTTAGATGGCAAGAGCATCCCATATATTTCAATAATTACATTATCAATCTCCTAAATTATTATTATTTGAAGGGATAAAAACAAGCTTTGATTCTTAAAGGTATACACACATACATGCACAAACACCCTTTTATATTGTATATAAGTATTAATGCAGAGAGAGAGAGAGAGAGAACTCCATTTTCTACCTACATCCAGCAACAAAGGGACTTAATGATTTGTCACTGGAAGCTTTTACTGGTGGGCAGAGATAAGTGGGACATCATGGGCCAAGTGGTCTATGGCATTAAATGCTTGTAGGATGCAACACAGGTCCTTTACAAGGAGACAGTCATCCTTAGTCAGGTGATTCCCAATATTCCAGAGATTGCTTGGAATGATGGAAGCAAAATGAGGGGACAGTCTAAGTCAGTGGTGGCCAAACTTCGGTCCTCCAGATGTTTTAGACCAGAATTCCCAGAATTCCAAGCCTGCATTGCCAGTGACTAAGGACTGTGGCAGTTGTGGTCCAAAACATCTGGAGGGCCAAAGGTGCATGGGGAACTCCATAGAAAGAGGTTTTTTGTTTGTTTTTTGTTTTGGTTTGCTGCCATGAAGCGGTGGCTGTGGCCAGCAAACCAAAGGATTTGTTACAGTACAGGGTTTTCCCCTTGCGGAGGAAGGAGGAGTGTGTTCTAGCAATTCTCTTTGGCTGCCATACAGTGTGCTGTGGATATTATGCAGAAAAAGGGGTGGGTGGGAGGCAATGCCAGCTGACTTCCCATCACCTGCAGCAACTATTGAAGAAGATCTGTCCAGGACTGAAGCATCCCACAGAGCAGGGAGAAATTAGCAACATTCTTAGTACCCTAAACAGCAGTACCTGCAATTGTATTCTAGAGCCCAGGTCCTTCACGTTTGCGACAACAGAAAAGCTTTCTGAGAGAATATCTTGAGAAGCATGCTAGGGGGGCTATACTCCAGAGACACCACCCCAGGGAAAGGACATGGCCAAGGCAGTGGTAATGATGAATTCTGAACCCAAAGAACTGGAATTTCAAATTCTGAATCCAAGTCCATAATTTGATTTTTGGTGCTAGCGCACACCATTACTAATAAACATTACAAGGAATTACTTGGCATGCTTAACAGAGTTATTGCATTTGCAAGAAATATATTTTGAGCCAAAATATTTTTCAAAACTCTCTCTCTCTCTCTCTCTCTCTCTCTCTCTCTCTCTCTCTCTCTCTCTCTCTCTCTCTCTCTCTCTCTCTCCTGTCTCCCTTTCTCTCTTTCTTTTTTTTAAAAGTACATTAATTTCCCAAGACTTTGTTTTAATTTTTGAAGCACTTCTTAACAGTCCTTCTGTGCTTGCTGGATGTGTTTTCTCTCACCAAGTCCATTGAAATGTTTGCACATATTAGAGAGATGCTGGAGAAGGTTCCTCAGTCTCCAGAAGCTTTACCAAAAATCAAAATTCCCTGCAACAATGGTTTGCGTCATGCTGATGAAAAGCTAAATCAGTGAAGGAATTTAGGAAGTTTGCTTTTCATGCCCATTCACAGGCCAATGTTTGGTGCATTTGTGGAAATATAGATATGTTTGGGCTGATCCACAGGAGCCAAAGTAATAAATATACCATTGGCCTTCTTCCATTGTGCTCCCAGTTCTAAGATACCTCTAGGCAAAATTCCATATCACTTAGATGGTTACTTCACGTCCCTGTCATTGCGGTTTGCTGTCCCGCTTGGGACCAGTACGAAAAAAGGTTACTCCACGTCCATTGTGTGATGGCGGGAGTTCGTCCTGATCACACCCCCTGAACCGGGACCAGAGCGTGATGAGACATACCTCTCCCTGGCCTCGGGAATTGTCTTGTCTCAGTTCTTTTTTTGAGACAAGTGCCCATGAAGTAATGCTTGTCATGCAACACACACATTCTCCATTTAGTGGCAGGAGTGTGAAATTGTATTATCCAGTACAATCCCAATGGCATAAACAATGCATCACAGACAGGGAAGAAGGCATGAAACTGGGAATTTTGCTGCTTAACGCATGAAAGGCAAAGTTGCAGAGATTCGAAATATCGAAAAATGGAAGCCCGGGCCAAAAAAAAAAAAGGGTAAACGAAGCCAGAAAAATTCAGTAATTGTCACGAAACAAGGACGTGAAGTAACAGTTGTCACGATACCATCAATCATGCCCATGGATAAATGGAAACAGGGACAGAACCAGGACAAGACCACGTGACCGCGAACAATGCTATCATGAAACGAACATAATCTCAGAACGAGGAAGGATGTGAAGTAACCGTCTCTCACATAGCCAACTTGGCTGGAAAATATCTGGTACAATCCATTTATAATCTTGTTCTGCTCAGTCTTCCTCAGACAGTGGTGTTTTTGTTTGCTTCCTTGTTTGTGTTTGCTAGGTTTCACTCTGTACAGCTCAATTCTTACTAATGCTTTTCCAGCATCGTATCTCCCAATGCTGTAGAGAACTCAGATTGAAGTTTGGCTTCTTTTCCCCCCTATCTAACAGCAGGCTGGAGATTTTGTGATTCGATTCACTAGGTTATGATGTGCAGTGAAGCACAGCTTTATTTCCCCACAACAGCCATAAGCTGTCGGGGGTGGGGGAGTGAGGGAAAGAATAGTTAAAACAGACCAATAGTTGAGGGAGACAGGGTACAATGTACACATATTTCCACTCTTTTCTTACTTCCATGTATTGATGATGTTGGCTCAAAATGACAAATGAACAGAAGGGAAGGTATACATGAAAACTGCAATGTTTGTATTAGGAATGAAAAAAGTCAGCCAATGCTTCTATGAAACTTAGTACTTAATTTAATGAAACACCGATTATCACATTCCTTATCTCTAGTTTAATACACATGCCTTCAAGAATCATTAGCCTTCTACTGTTAAGAGAAGGTAGTTAAAACACAAAATAATGCAACAGAAAGCTTTAAACCAATGACACTTGTATTACTACTTTTCATGCTACCCTACTCATTTTGGTTCCTTTAGTCATCACTTCCTTATCTTACAATTAAAATGCAAGATATCCACAATGAGAGGAACATACCAGAACCTAGAGAATGGCCACTAACTGAGGAGGCAAATGGGCAATGTTGTGGTATTGAGAAATCATAAGCTGCCTAGATGCCCTAAGCACATCTGATCTCGCCCGATTTCGGAAGCTAAGCAGGCTCGGCCCTGGTTAGTACTTGGATGGGAGACCACCAGGGAAGACCAGGTTCTGTAGGTGCCTGGAGTAGGAACTGGCAAACCACTCCAGTATTCCTGCCAAGAAAACTCCATGGTCATGGGGTCATGAAGAGCCGGTCACGACTGTAATGACACAACACACACACACACACTGTAGTACAATAAGGCAGTGAGAGCATAGGAATGGGCAGGGATAATTATGAAAATAAAACCATACAAATTGAGAAAAAATCAGAACAGAGAAGGAAAGAGGAATATAGCAGCTAAAAAGTCTTCTAATAAAAAGCCTTTAACTCCTTATCATATTTTGAGAGTCCCCTCACACGCAGAGAGAGAGAGAAATGTGCCTGCATTCTTGTACATGTCCTTTCTTCTTCAAAATGCCACAAGAACTCAGATTTTTTTAGACAAAATGCATTATGTCGCTTTGGTCTCTTGCAGGGTGAGGGTTGCAGTGAAATTTTTATAAGGAAATACAAACCTAACAAATGCCTTCCCCATTCCAAGGCAGTATTATTATTTCTAATTGTTTTCTGGGGACAACTGATGGAGAGAGATAGGAATAAAAGCTACAAAGGGACCAAAATAAAAATGTAGCTCTAAAAGACAGAAAGAAATCTCAGTATGCGGTTTCATAAAGGATAAAAAAAATCATTTGGGTGGAAAGTCCAAATGAAAGAACCTTATTTATTTATTTATTATTAATTATTTATACAGCTTATATACCGCCCGTCTTCCTGAAAGGAACTCCGGGCGGTTTACAATAAATGTACAGACAAAAAATTAAAACAACAACTGAAATAAGCAATAAAACAAAACGGCTGCAGCAGAAGGCGGGACTAAAAAAGAAAAAGAAAAAAAAAGAAAAAAAGAAAAAAAAATTGTGTCACCCAAACGCCTCCCGGAAGAGAAGGGTTTTCAGCGCCTTCCGGAAGGCAGGCAGGGACTCTGCAAGGCACACTTCTGCTGGTAGGTGATTCCACAGGGTTGGGCCAGCCACAGAGAAGGCTCGGGTACGGGTGGAAGTTCTCCGAGCCTCCCTAGGCGTGGCCACACGCAGCATGTGCGCCCGCGACGACCTAGTCGGACGGGCCGAAGTTGACCGCTGGTCGAACCTTGTGGAGACCCAGCATCTTCCTTCATGTCAGGGCAATCCAGGGATCAAAATTAGTTTGAAAGTGAAGTTACCAAACATCATGAGAAATACAATATCCTTTCAACATGCAGAAGAAAGAAATCGAGGATTATTTCCTGTTTTGGTACAACTCTCAAGTTTCCAGATAGTGTGAGGTGGTATCCATGCAGCTGATAGGTGCTGCAAAGCTGGGGCTGTTCACAACAGTGGCGGGAATGAAAAATGAAATGAACGAAACAAAAAAAATGTTTTATTTCATTTTCCTTTGAGGGGGTGTTCGTTATTCATTTTGTTACCTAACAAGATGAATAACAAATAATGAAAAAATAAAGAATTCATTTCATGCCCATCTCTAGACTGAACTAAAAACTTTCTCTTAGCAACCTGCAAATTATTTGCAGTTAAGGCCCCAATTCCCTCCCTGGTTACATAGGTTTTTGAGTATTATGGCAGCAAGCCTTTAAAAGAACCAAAGAAAAGGGGAACGGAAGAAGGGAAGAAGGGATGGAAAAGATGCAGACCTAGAAACCAGAGGAGAAAAGGATTCAAATGTTTAACAAACTGCAAATAAGGCTGATTTCTTCTCCTCTCTCTGTTGACTCCTGTGCTGAAGTGATTTAACCCTTGGAAACCTGACATCCCTAGGTATGATTCCTTGCTAGAAATGCTAATGAATTCTTTTACAGTGGATACATTAGCGGTTTCCCCATTGTGTAGTCACATCCTAAAAATGTTTGTTTAGGCTTTACTTACTTCCTTTGCCCTCCAGATACTTATGATTAGTAACAGATCCTGTTTTGGAGTATGTTCACTTTCATCCTTGATTCATGCTTCAAAAAAATCCATGTTTTAATGTTATGTAGTGTGCTGCTTCGCTGCCTAGATGCCCTAAGCTCATCCGATCTCGCCTGATTTCGGAAGCTAAGCAGGGTCGGCCCTGGTTAGTACTTGGATGGGAGACCACCAGGGAATACCAGGTGCTGTAGGCGCCTGGAGTAGGAACTGGCAAACCACTCCAGTATTCCTGCCAAGAAAACTCCATGGGCATGGAGTCACGAAGAGTCAGTCACGACTGTAACGACACAACACACACACACACAGTGTGCTGCTTCAGACCTGCCTTTTGCTTCTATGCATTTAGCAGTAGAATGACTATTTCAGCTTTGATCCAATTGTTCAGTGAAAACAGCACTATTTGTGCTTATTTTTCTTCTTCCACACAAACAGACTGCCTGCCTTTTACCTGAGAATCTCGTATTTAGGTCTTCATAATTGTTTCACAGTATAAAGTGTAAATACAGTGTCAAGTACTCAGCAGTGGTTTATTGCTGCAGTCTTTGACATTCATGCTAAGAAAAGTTAGCTCAAGTGTCAATGCTGTGTTGCAGTGGAAGATTCTCCATCAGGATCACATTTCACTATTGCTTATGTTTGGCGATAGCAGTTCCAACTATGGGTTCTCTTCTGCAGATGTGATTGTTATCTCCCAAAGTGAATGGCTGCAACTTATCACACCTTCCAATTGAAAACATACATGGGCTGTGGGGTTTTTTGGAACAAGTAGGTGCATTTTATGCTGAATCTACTAGCACTGTTGGTGGGCTGTCTGAAATTTGCTGGAAGAAGATCCAAAAAAGATGCAGGGAATGAGAGAAATTGGACAGGATGTGACCAAGGTCACATTTGAATCCCTGTCAGTCCAGACTCACAGGCACTGTGCTGGCACAAATGTAGGCCAGGAGCAGAACAGTCTTGCATAATTTCCAACATCCCTAAGGAGGGAAGCGTTTGGATTCCAAACCGCCTCAGCTGTGCCACTTTCACCCAATCTCAGCCATTTTGGATAGTTAGGATTATACTCTTAATCCTGTACCTCAGTTTTGATCATTCCATGTTGGATAATCCCACTAGGAGTCTAGATTTCTAATGAGGGTCTAGCTTCCAGAAGGTTTTGTGCTCATCTCCTTGTAAACACTTAAATGTCTTCAGCGTGCTAAAATGTTCATCCAAGAAGGTAACAAAAATGATGCACATGCAGAAATGGCACATATGATATTCCTAATTTAAATCATGAAAAGATGGCTCTTTTTGTTATAATTCTGTATGTTAGTATTCTGTATTTGATAATTTTGAACTCTTGTGACATTCTACTTCTCACAGTACCTTACTTTACATTTCAGACCAGGGTGTCAAGAGGTCAAAGTGGACTGTAAGATGGAGGACTCACAACTAGCTTTCTTCAGACTGATGAAGCTGTTTGGATGAGCAGCAAAATGTTTCAATCTCTCCAGAAACAAAGTCCAGTTGCCATGACTCAACTTCCAGATAAACTCACCAGGATGACTGAGAATCTTCACAGACCTTGACAGAAGCAAAACATGGTCTGCAAATTATAATCTAAATTGCTATTCTTTTTTTCTTGAGAACATAATAAATAAATAAATAAATAAATAAATAAATAAATAAATAAATAAATAAATAAATAAATAAATAAAAACTTTATTTTTATGCCGCCTTTCTCCTCAAAGGGACCCACAGCGGCTTAGAACATATAAATTTTTGGCGACCGAAGGAATATATAAAGAGGGAAATGTTATTTTGCACCTACATTTTCTCTGTCGGAGAATGATGATAGAAGGAAATCTTTACTAGATATTGAAACACTGTGGTTTTCTTTCCATTCCACTTCTCAGTAATCAAGACAATAATTTTAATAATCAAGAGTATGTCAGCATCAATACTTGAGATCAGTGACATTAATCATAATGAAAATATCATGCAAGGCTTCAGCAACTCTTTATACCGTAAACAATCTGAAGAGACAATCTGTTGACAATGATTCATGGCTACATATTTAGAACCATCTGCTATTCCATAGAGTTCCCCTCAGCCAAGGTGACAAGGTGAAGTGTAGCAGCTGCATCATCTTTCCTTTGTAAAGTCTGGCTAAAACTAGCAACACTTGTGAGCAACAATGTCCTGGATCCGAGAAGATTATGGCAAAGTCCTCCATATGCCTCTAGAATCAAAGAGCTCTCATTCAGCAAGTGGCCTGAGTCTTGTCATGATGGTAGGTCTTTTGAGATGACACACAGAGCTTTCTTTTCTTTTCCTCAGCTTTCTAATCATACTGTCTTGTTTTTCCAACAATAACTGTAATTCGTATGTTTCTTTGATCAAATTCCTAAAAAAAACAGGAAATATGTGGAAACATTTTTTTCCACTTCTGTAACCACACTGCAGCCTGTCATATCTATATGAAAATAGAATGGTTGTGGTGGAGATGGTGATGATTATTCCCTTTTGGGTAAAGAAACCCAAACCTTTATTCAATAAATGTTGAGTGTAAATTAGCAGTTCCTTATGCTGTTTTGGCTGGTTAAATGTCTCAGTTCGTTGGGTATTTGTAGAACCAGACATTGGTTCCACATGTTTAGAACCTGCCTGTGTGGCCTTGGGCAAGCTGCATAGTCCCAGGGTGCCCTCAGAAGAAGGGGATGGTAAACCACTTCTGAGAACTCTCTACTTAAAACCCCAGAGAAGGATCACTATAAGTCAAAATTGATGACAACAATAAAAACGATAAACTCGTACACTATTTTTTGTTTTGAAATTTACATCAATTCTGATCAGAATTTAGAATTTTCCATATATTTCCTAGTTGTTGTTTTTTTTAGAAATTTGATCAAAGAAACACAAATTACAGATATTGTTGGAAAAGCAGGATAGTATGATCAGAATTCGGATCAGAAGCACTTCAGCAAGAAACTAGATGTGATATTGAATGCATCATTGCTTTCAACTCACAGATTACTAAAATCATCAATAGAATTATTGGGGAATTAAGTTGTCAGGGCCACAGGAGGAGTGAATAATAATTAACCCCTTCTCCTCTAGCTGTGGCCATGAGCAAAATTCCTCTGTTGAAGTAGGTTGTTGGCAGCACTCCATTGGCAGAATGATATGTCAACACACCAATGCAGTAGTTCCCAGCCTTAGATCCCCATATGTATTTGGACTTCAATCTCCAGAAATCCTGACCAGCACAGCTAGCAGTAAAAGCTTCTGGGAATTTTAGTCCAAGAAGCTATGGAGACCCAAGATTGGAAATCACTGAAACAGTTCATCATAGAGAATTGGTTGGTTGGTTGGTTGGTTGGTTGATCACTCATCTAGGCTAAGGCTACTTTTAGGTTCCAATTTTGGGGAACCAACAAAAGATGGCACACACGTGAAAACATTTCTGCTGTCATTTTACCTAGACTAGTCCTAGAATCCATTCATATCAGGCTACAGCTCAATTTGCATAATGTGTAGAAAGTTTCTCTGCCTGATTGTAATCAGAAAGGCTGGTCTCTATGCAAGTGCCTTTAACAATGAGATGCAATAAATAATTTATTCTTTCATTACAGTTCATTGAGCCCAACAAAGGTGGCTGATAAAAAACTGAAAGAGAATGTCACATAATCCTGCTAATTGCTTATGTGACCAAATAATTTCTAAACATTCAGCACTAGGAATGTAGTGGTAACATCAGATTACACTTGCTGAAAAGAAGCAGTCTTTTACTATAACTATTCACTGTGGAACCCTCAATACATTAGAAATAATTAAAGTCCATTAACTGGTAATTTCACTGAATTTAGGAAACTGCCAAATTATTGAGTTATCCAACCCTGCTATATGGAGGATTTCTCCCTTGTTTATACAGGATCAGTGAAATAAAAAGGCTTATGTGGAGATATGAAATATGGCCTATCATAATATATTTATCTAGCTATGAAGGAGTCTTAATGGGCCCCTCTTAACATCTGCCTGCCTTCCCAGTAAAAGAAATCTGGCTTCTGTTACATGTAGCCTGGTTAGATCCGATTTAAATTTCTCTATACATTCTTCACAGAGCTTCCTTGAAAGATGTTCAATGTTGGTCTTAGCTTAGTGTGTATAACTTTTATTGTATGCTTCAGATCTCTTTTGAGTTTTTCTTTCTTTCATACTTTGGCGTGGTGCATTCTGGTTGTTATATTTTTCTTTACATAATCTTAGGAAAGTCAGTTTGGACAGTGAGTGCAAAGATGCCTAAAACAAGCCCAGAAGGACAAGCCTGATTTACTCATTTTGTAACATGCTGGCAAAATCAAATGGGAAAGGGGTCAAGGTCCACTTCTTCAGACACAGATTTGATAGCCTTGAAAGTGCCACAATATTTTATTTCCTTGCTTCTTCTCTTTTCTTCTTTAGTTTTGCCAACCTGCAGAGATAGACCAAGATGGCGACTTCTTTGCAGGCTCTTAATTAATCATTGGTTCATTTTTGAGCTCGAATTCTAAGTCACCAGTATGGTTGACTGTGATAAGAGAGTATTTCCAAGTACCCTGACTTTTGCTGTTCCTTCCCCCATGATTGCTCCTGCCTGGAAAAGGAGACTGTCACAAATCCTACCATTACAACTCAGGCCGTTTATTCAGGACCCCTAAACTCCGGGGCAAATGGCTCCCAGCTCCCGAGCTTAAAAATGTTTACTCACCAGCTCCGGAGTTTACAGGAAATTAGGTGCAACCACGCCCACTTTAGCGCGTCCCAGCGGACCTTTCAAGTACCTGCTCTTCCGTCCTGAAAATTCCTTGATGCGGTGTAAAGATAGTGAGTGCAGGGCTCTCCTCGCTTCTGTTTGTTGTTTTTTTGGCTCCCGCCCCTTTAAGAGCTACTTTTACAGAGACAGGAATCTTGCCGGCAAGAGCGAGAGCCAGAACGAGAGCCAGAATGGAGGTGAGGCACGATCTTTTCTTCCTTTTTTTTTCTCCCTCCCCTCACGCATCCAGCAGCCAGGAAGTGCGGAGGGGTGGGGAAGCAGGAAGAGTGACAAGCCCCTAACATCTCTGGTCCGAATTTAAGTGGCCAGCGGATCTTAGGGGTCGTGTAAAAGTGCCCTCAGTCATTCTGAAGAGGATCTCATCCTTCTGCCAACAACAGTGTAACTGGAGCCCTCACAAAGATTAGTGTGTAGAGAATATTTTCTTGGATTGTAGACCTTTGCTATTTATTTATTTATTTATTTATTTATTTATTTATTTTGTGCTTATTAACCACCCAATTTCCCTCAGGAACTCTGGGCGGTGTACAACACGTTGCAAAAACAACAACTGTCCAAACCTACAATAGCCAATCAAAATAAAATAGTAACCCCAACAAAAAATAAAATAATACAGAGAATAATAATAATAATAAAATAATAAAAATGATAATAATACCATTAAAATACAAAAATAGTCAAAATAAAATCAACATTACACATCAAACAGCCGAACACAGACAAAATCCGGCAAGAGAAGGCTGGTGCTAACTGTTGTACAGCCAGAACAAATCACTATTTCTTCCCTAGCATTTATGCTATTTTGTTTTGTTCTTTTGCTACCATCAATTTCTATTACTCTTATTTCCAGGCTATACATAAAATGTATATATTAAAATATATACATAGTCCCACCTCATCCAAGAAAGACAGACCTGGAAAAAACCTTTCTAGCTACCTTAAATCGGAAAGAAATTGTATAAAACAGCAAAAGGGACAAAAAGTCACGTCAACAAGAGTGTCACTCACTGCTATTCAATCTATGAGAATTCTTTGTTTAAAAGATCATTGATTTGTTGATGATATGATGATGATCTGATGACGATATGATGATGATGATCATCATCATCATCATCATCATCATCATCATCATCAAAGGACATAGTAAGTTGTTTGTAGCAGACATTCCCTTCACTTTGCTGGTCAACATAAGTTCTTTCCTATCATCATCTCCAGGACAATTTCAAAGAAGAGTATACATTTTCAGTTCTATTTTCTTCACAGGGAAGAATGCAGAAGTGCAACTTTCTATGCCTCTCTATTGGGGTAGGAATATCCTGGGGTTGGGGAGGGTGAATAGGGTTGTTGCATTGAAGAAAGTGATGTTTGTGCAAAACTGCTGTTTTGTGGACAAAATAACTGCTTTTGTGCAATATGACCCCTGCAAATATTATGAAAATTGCCCCCAAATAAAATGTTTATTGGTCAATTTTTGATCAGTTTAAGAATTGGGAAGCAAGATTGTGGGAATCTGTCTTAATAATTAGCCAGTTCATTTGTAGTTCCTCATTTTGTGTACACATACTCTGCTTTGTTTCTCCAAGGGAAACGAGAGATATTTTACCATAATTGCAAAGACATCAAGCAGTATGTTCTTTGACTCAGATAGAGGCAAATAACCTCTCTTTTAAATTCTTAATTGAGATATCTTATGTTGAGACATTGAAAATCTGCAAGGATAAGACTTTAGTGAATATTCTTTCCAACCCTAATTTGGAATGTTTTGCAGTCTGAAGGTTTTGATTATTGCTGTCAGCAGTAGAGATGGGCACAAAATGACCATTTTTTCATTACCGTTCTCTGATATTCGTTCCGTTACGTAACAGTATGAATAACGACCACTGCAATGGGGCAGGCTCGAACCGAACAGAGCCAAGAAAATTTTCTTCGGTTCTGTTTGTTTTCCGTTACTGGCATCACACCACTCGCATGATGAAAAATGGAGCAGCAGCGGGCGGCAAGAAGGGGCTGAGCTGGCGGAGCCTATTTGCCCCCTCCCTGCTGGAGCTGACACAAGACTTTGGCGTTCTCATGAGAAAAGGCGGGATCCGAACCCTTATGAGGGCTGGGCTCCGGGATCTTGGCCTCTTCATCGGCACTCAGAAGGCTTTGGAGGGGAGGACGTTGGAGCTCGGCTGCACCCAGCGCCATCTTGGCCATATGGCAAAGCGGTGACGGTGCAGCCGGCTTGCAAGCAGGAGTGGAGGGTGTTGTTGGAGCGCAGGAGAGTGCAGCGTGGGCACCCCCCCCAGGTTTCCCGGGTCTAGACCCTGGGGAGTGCGGGGCGGCAGTCTGCTGGGGCAGCGGCTCCCAGGGCAGAGTGGTTCCCGGGGAGAAGGGCCCCAGTTAGGGTGGTGCTGCGTGGGGCTCCAGGGTAGTGACCCAATGGGGCGGCAGACAGAGTGGCAGATCGGTCCTTGGGGTGGGGGCCCAAGGGAGGGCAGTGCTCAGTGGCAGTCCGGGGGTGGCAGTCTGTTGTGGGTGGTGACTGGAGCAGCACCCGGCTCCAGGAGGGCTCCCCGTGGCCACAGGATCGGTCTCCCAGCAGGCTTGCCACTGGCTCTGGCGGCGCCCGGCCCTGGGAGGGCTCCCCGTGGCTGCGGGACGGCTCTCCCAGGAGGCTTGCCCCAGTCCCAGGAGGGCTCCCTGCAGCCGTGGGAATTCTCTCCCGGCCCACATGCCTCTCGCTCCAGTGGCACCCGGCCCTGGGAGGGCTCCCTGCGTCCGCAACTTGCCGCATCCGAAAAACGAAGAAACGGAAACGAAGCGGGCCCTGGGGCCCAAAAAACAGAAATGGAGTGAAGCGGGCCCCAGGGCCCGAATAACGAACATGAAATGCCATTTTGGCATTTTGTGCCCATCACTAGTCAGCAGATGTAAAAATTCAAGAGCTCAGTAAGTTCTCTCCAGCATCACTCTTGGTTCTTTTGTGGTCTTTGTTATACACACTGGGGTGAGCCTCTATAATTTCTTATCTCGTTTCCTTCTTGTTTTAACTAAGACTGCAAAGAGTCTCTCTCTCTCTCTCTCTCTCTGTTTTCATACTCAGATTGAAAGTTGTGCTGTGAATGCAGAGTGTGGTCAATGCCTTTGTTCCAATTTGGGTTCCTAATGTCTCTGTTAGGGATGCAAAGAAGGAATTATAAATGTTTCATTCTTGTTGAGTTTGGCCATCCTCTCTCGGGGGGGCGGGGCCACCTTTTTATCAATGTCTGCATAATTCACAAAAAATTGTCTGCATTAAATGAGAGCCTTTTTGCAATGAGAAACAACACGTTTCTTCATATAGCAAGAATAGAACAACTGACTGGTTGTGGAGATAAAAATCAAAAAATCAAACACTCAGATGAGTCTGATACTCAGAAAAAGGGCGGGGGAGCTGATTTCATCACTTTTTAAATGGCATTTATTGCACTTCTATTTGTATTATCCAAACATTTCCCCATCATTTGCTCATTAAAATTGTCATTTTCTTTTTTTTTTTCAAAAGTGCAACAAACTACCTAAAGTACTTCTCAGGATGGGGATAATTTTGCAGTTCTGCATACAATAAACATTTCATAATTTCCTAGTTTACAATCATAAAACTAAAATTAGGAAGATATGGGAACTATGTATGTGTACACACACATGGACAGGCGGACACTCTGCCAGGTGGACTGCACACATATCAAGTTAATGAAACCAGAATTCATGCTCTCCTACTTTTTCTTCTCATTTGAGTTCACAGCCAACTGTTATGGCTTCAGGGCGCTCAGATGTTTGTATCAGATGTGTGGCTTTTCAAGGGATCTGGGCTGTATTTGTTTCTAACTATCCTGAGTCCTAGCATAAAGCTTCTGAGCTGGCTAACCTGGACACGAACAAGAGCTGAGTTCTGACGAAAGCTTGACAGCAAAGCATTAAATTGACAACTTAATGTTCTCAATGTTCTCGCTGGTGCCAGTGTCTTCTTTTTGAAAAGACATTTGTTTTCTGCAGGAGGTTGGAGATGGCAAAGGAGATGTCATATTTATATTTCTCTCTGAGAAAATGTTTTCAGGACCCATACATATGTCAAAATTATGTCCTGTTCTTCACATCCTCTACCTCTCTTCTATCTTAGTGAGATGGATGTAAAAATGAAATATGTTTGCTTATTTATGCAGGTATGCTGTCCTTCCCAGATCTTCATAAAATTAGGGCAGAATACACTCTAGTTAGGGCATTTGTACAGCTATTAACATTTGTCATGCAATTTCAGTATGGAAAACACAAATGCATTCCTTTGTGGGCAAAAGTTCAGACAGCCATTCCCACACATGGAGAAAAGCTTATTTTTCCATAAAGGTTCTCCAAACCATCCCCCCCAAGTTCTCTGTGACTTTACAGCAGCCAAAAGTATCCAAGATCTAAAGGATGTCTTCTGTAATGAAATACAATCATTCCCCTCTATATTGCGGTTCATATACTGTGGTTCTAGTATATAGAAAGACAGCAGTATATGAATGCAAGGGCTCCTGGGGCAAGCTGTGTGGCCCTGTTTGGGGCCTCCTGCACTTACCCAGGCCTGGCATTTCCCCAAATTCTGGGGCCTCCGAGAGGCCCGGAAAGCCCATTGGAGGCCCATTTAGGACAGCACCAAGCCTAGTGTAAGTGAAGGAACAAACAAGCCCACCAGTCCTGAACTAAGCCAGCATCTCCAAAATGCAGATTTCCCATTATCATGCGTCGGGCCAGGTCCCTAACCCCCATGATAAATGGGGGATTATTCTACTACAAAAATAAAGGCTTTGGTATGTATGGGTAAGACAGTGCAGTCTTATATATGTTTCATTTTGTGCCCTAGGCGGGGGAACAGATGGCGGTGGCCAGTGGTGGTGGTGGGGGCAGCAGGCTGGCCAGCACCCCCTCTCCATTTTGACACCCTACGCAACTGCCTAGGTCGACTTAATGGATGTGCCGGCCCTGCCCCTGAGGATGGAAAGAGAGCTTTCTATACTTTTGCATGGTGTGGTGAAACAGAAGGAGGTTCCTCCCTCTCACAAGCATTCTGGGATCTTCAGGACAGATAAAAGAAACCCATTATTCACTCAATGGATAATTTATTGACACTGCTAAGAAAAATGCATTTTTACTACAAAGTTCCCATATTTTCCAGCTGGGATGGTATCTGGCTATGCTGTCTGGTAACTGCTGAGCACTAACCTGTAACATTTCCAAGCTGTGTAAATTTTGGAGAATGACCATCAGATATTTTGGCCAGAAAAAGAAAACAACTATTAATGTATATTAGCTCTCTGAGCTGATGGCTGGAAAGATCAGAGGCACTAATTCAAAAAAAAAAAAAACCCAACAACTAGAATTTTGGCTTAGCCCTAAGAGAGTTAAGTTACCACTCTGTAAGTTACAACTGTATTTGATGACAAAGACATAATCGTGTTGCTCTGTGCAAGCATACTCAAGCAAAAAGAAAAGAAAAAAACACACATCACACACACACACACAAAACCCACTGTAGCATCTTAAAAGACCACCTACTACAAGTAAATAGCTGAAATTGTCGAAAAGACCACCAAGCATGTCTGTTCTGGCATATAAGACAAAACCATAATTTAAAAAATGTTGTGCTACCTTAAAAATGGACTGCCACATTTTAAGGCCAAGCTTTCATGGAGGAAGAGACGTTGTACATGAAAGCACACATTAAATTACAGCAGTTGGCTTTAAGGAGCTTGTGTCTTTATTTTTCAGTTTTCTATTGCTTTGGCTTAATATGTTATATTTAAGTGTGAGCTTTTGTAGAGAGATATTCTTCTTCAGACATACCAGAGTGAAGTCAAACCACAGGCTGCATGCAGGTTAGGAACAAGGGATGGACTAACCAAAGGACAAGAGTTCTGTTGCCACAAGTCATCAACAGGAATAATGCTAGTATCCATGGACTTCCACTCCTATGAAGTGTGAAGAAGCAGAAGCCTCAGTCAAGAGTCCACTTGGAAAGCTGTAAGTGAATGTGATTATACCTTTGTTATTAGGAAACTAATTGCAAGTAAAGAGTTGTTTTCCAGCATTGATGGGAAACAGATGCTAGATGGAATTGACATGTGATCTCATCCAGTGAGCCTCCTCTTAAATAGCAATATTTTTAGCATTGGTTACAAGAAGTAATGTGCTAGAAACTTCCCGTCCAGGTCTATGCGGCTGCTTTTGATAGAAGATGGGGCCAGTGAAAACAAAAATATCTGCAATGCTGTAAACCCAAGGAAAGCTTGTCAGCACAAACAAGCAAGCCTATTTCTGGAAAATGGAAGAGATAGTAAATTTGCTGTCTTACTCTTCCCAGTCTCCGCTTAGAATTGCACTGTGAGCTGCGTCGGGTACTACCATCAAGAACAGCTGAAATTGTGTCTTCAAACTCCAGTGATCTCTGGCTATCCTATCACTTTATATTCGCAGGCAATCATTTCACCTGGAGATGTGATGGGTGTGAGACATTCTTCTTGCATGCATCTAAGGCACTGGTCAGTATTATCATTGACATCAGTTAAAATGCAATGTTATGGTTAGAGAGACATGTGGAAGGTCACTGACACATTCTCTGTCCAAATAAAGGGCACAGATATTGGACTTCACTCACCTTGTAGCCTTTAGAGACATTCCAGTACACTCCATCCATAGGTCTGTGCATCAACATTAGATCTATATTGAGAAATAAAAATTTCCTCCTCTAACGGGAATGCAAATGGCTACAACAGGGGGGTTGGGAAACTATTCACTCAATGCCCAGACAAGAATTATACTTCAAAAATCACACACAATCCAAAAGTGCAATAACACTTGGTCAAGTTCAGTAAACTGAGAGAAGAAAGAAAAAGAGAATTAGTCCAGAATAGAGCAAGACAATCTAGAAAGCAACACAAGGTCTTGTCTTGGCTCTAAAGCTCTGATTAATGGCTGATAAAGAGATTTACTGTAGTTTTCCATCGATAAGATGCCCCCACTTTCCCAGCCCAAAATTATAGTTTCACAGCCGTATGGTTCTTGCCTCAGCTTACTTCCATGTATAAGACTACTCCCAATTTTTAGTCTTAACAATTTTAGACAAACATATAGTCTTATACATGGGAAAATATTGTATATGCATGTGGTAACCTTCGTCTGAATCCTCTGGAAAGCATCAGTGGTTGAAACATACCTAGGAGTTATAGGACTTTATTGGGAGGCTCTCTTCCTCTCTTCTGCCACCAACTCATTCAACTATATTGCAATAGGCCTGTGGTATCCATGGGGGATCTGTTCCAAAAAAACCTAACCACAGCTGATTCTGCAGAATAACAGGAGCAAAGGCTACACATTAGAGATGGGCACGACTTAGCGGTATTCCCGTTTCCGTTTCCGTTACTCGGTTCCGTTACTCTACGGAAACGGTAACGGGAATTACTCCCCCAGACTTCGAGCTCGAACCGACGAACGAACAATTTTGGTCTGATTTGTCGTGCTCGTTCCTTGCATCGCGCGATTGCGCGATGCCACGCGGCACAGAAAAAAAGTTTTAAAAAGTTAAAAAAACCCGGTTCCCGGCCAAAAAGCAGGCGGAAAAATGCCTGCCGTGCCTCAGGGCACCTACCAGAGGGGTTGTTTCTGGAGGTCCCCGGCCTCCCCCCTCATCCCCCGTCCTGGGCTGCTCTGGTGGGACTCGCCGCAGGCTCGCAGCCAGCAAAAAAGCCCAGTCTCGCCGCCGTCCGCCCGCAATTAAAGCGCAAGCAAGCGGCACGGACGGCACAGGAAAAAACTTTTAAAACTCTCCCCCCACCCATTCCCGGGCCAAAAAAGCAGGCGGAAAAATGCCTGCTTGACTAAGGGCGCAGGGCACCTACCGGAGGGGTGGTTTCTGGAGGGGGGGTCCCGCCTCCCCCCCGTCCTGGGCAGCCGGACTCGAGTTGCCATTTCGCCATGCCATGCGGTGCGGGCGGGGGATCCAAAATGGGGCGGCAAACGCAATATTGTTTTTGAAATCGTGGTCCAAAAACACACAAGCACAACAGAAACACTCGAAAATTTATAAACTGCCAGATTTTTCACAGTAGCAGTGGGTTTTTTTCTTGCAACAAAATGTCTCTCCTCTCCTCCTCTGTCCTCCATTTATTTTATTTTATTTTATTTTTTTTACACCTGCGCAATGCGCAATGATGGGCTGGCCGAGTGGCCAGCCATGTGGGAGTGGACAACCATGCACATTTTTGGAGCCATCCCACCAGTCGCATGGCCACTTGGCCATCGAGACTTCTGGGATGTGCCCAAAAGCCCCCTAAAACCTGCCCTAGCCCTAACCCTAACCCTTGACTCCGTACCCATACGTCACAGACTGTCTTCTTAGTGGGTCAGAGAGGCACCCAGAGGTGCAACCCACTAGCCCACCGTAACCTTACCCGTCACTAGCCTAACCCTAGCCATTGCACTAAGCCACCTTAAAGCCAGATCTACTTGCTTGCATTGCACTACACGCAGCAAGTACAATTCCCTTCTGTGTGAGACATGGTGGTGCGGGAGCCTTGTGCAGGGAAGGCATGACGCTATCACTCTCACACTGGTCTCACTGTCTGCACATTATGTTATGCAATATCCATATGGCTATTGCATAGCATTTTGCAGCAGCAGCAGGTGAGGAGGGGAGACCCCCATGTAGAGGGGTCTCTCTTGGAGCCTGCTTCCCCTTCCTAGTGGCAGGAGGCACCCACGGGTGCCTCCAGGAGCCCACTTTCCCTTTATAGCGGGCCAGAGGAGGCACCCACCCCACAGAGGTGCCTCCAGGAGCCCGCTCTCCCCCCAAAACCAGTACTAACGACAACGAAAAAATGAAAAAACAAACCGACTAATTTTTGCAAATTTTCGCGAAAACCGGAAACGACCCGAAACGGGACCGGCCCGACTAACGACAACTTGAAAAAAAAATTTTTTCAAGTCGTGCCCATCTCTACTACACATTGTGTGGTCTCTTTCTCCCTCTATTGGGCAGTTCTGGTAACTACACCCTGGAAATAAATACAAATAGGTATTTCTGGGGATTGTTAAATTGCATAGCGTTTTCAGCCAGCAGATACTGATCCAATGGTTATGGGGTTCCTGTTGAATATTCAACTTCTCCTTTCCTGAATACAAAGCACTTGTCATCCTTCTAGCCCTATGAATTTGGAACAATGCTGCTGTGCCCAAGGCTGAACCGTGGCTCTTGGCTTTGCAACAGTATCCATATGGAATCACAGTAACACTCTGTTTTTGTTTCCTTTCACACATTTTGCTGAAGACAGTGCCCATGCCTCCTACAGATATCTCTTAACCAACTCCATAAAAGTATAGCCATCTTTTCTGAAATTGAGAAGTACACTCCATCTAGGAAATGTAGTTGAACCACAAGGTACACCCCATTGAAACCAAGGTAGAGTATAAATAGGAGCCCTCCTACCAACCTTTCTCAAACTGGAGAAGCTATTCAAATGAGCACAGTACTGAAATGTTTCAATCTAACAAGGGAAAAAATCCAGTTGCCATGATTCAACTTTCAAATAACCTCACCTGGATCACTAATAATCTTCACAGGCAGCTGGAGAAGATGGAACAGAGTATTATTTTTACTTTAGAATTGAATCTTTCCTTGTCTTGTCTACTGCAAAGTCATTGATTAAATCATAAAAACCTTGTGGTTTTTATGAGGAGGAGATTTTTGTGGCTGACACATGATCAGTTTCACACTCAACAAATAGGAAGGGCAGGAGATTTTGTGGCTGACACATGATCAGTTTCACACTCAACGAATAGGAAGGGCAGGAGATGAACAGAAAGTAATCTATTATCTGTATTTTTGTACTAGATGAAGACAGAGATAAGTAAAGACGAATTGATGGAAAATATTAGAACAACATTAATGGAAAAATATTTTGTAATTATGGAAATAGGAAAATAATCTTGTTTTAAGATGAGAAGAGAATTATGAAACAACTAGTCTGATCTATTGGGAAAAACTCCTGATATATGTAACACAGCAGGAGATAAGCAATGTACCTGTTTTTACTTTGTTACTTTGTTTTTACTTTGCTAGTTTTAAAAGTAAAAATATTATTTAAAAAAGAGAAAAAAGAAAGTGCAGATTTGCAAGAATCTGGTATTGTCCTCTTAAGAAAGACTCAAAGAGAAGGATGCCTATTACCCCTTTAAAGCAACTTACTACCTTCCCGTGACTACCATAGGAAATCAACTGGGACCTTCTCTTGGTTGCATCTCTACACACTCCTCCTGATGCCTTTCTATGCTGCCTCCACTACATGTTCTATGATCCGGTTCTGCCATTTACAGGAACAGACTACAGCACCACCCCTGCATTGGGTGATTCACCATCTACATATTTAGTTACCCACGGTGATCAGTGGGCAGTGGAGGTGTAGGGGTGTTGGGGGCAAAAGCTGTGCTGTGCTGCCAGCAGACTAGGCAGCACTTTTTGGGCAGACTGGGCAGCAGAAGAGAGCACCTCCATGTCAGCCAGTCCATCCCAATGTGCAGCAGCACGGTGGAGTGAAGGTGCACTCTCCAGCAAATCAGTTTGGCATCCCTTCCCTGTCGGACTGTGTTTGTATGAAGCTTGAACTTGAACTGGATGACAATCCTCTCTGTGAATCCTGAACCTGGACTGGCTAATGACCTTCTCTGTGAATCTTGAGTTTGTACTGGCTGACCACACTCTTGACTTCTGGGAGCACCCTAGTCTTGGCCCCTTTGCAGATATCCTATTTGCCATCTATGCCTTGGCTGTTGCAGTCACGTGGCTTTCACTCCAGCAGTAACCCAGTCTCACTGGGCAGGATGGCAGACCAAGTGGCAGGAAAGTGCGCCTTTACTCCACTTGGTCCACTGTGCTGCTGTACCTTCAGGTAGACAGTGCAGCACAAAGGGGCTCTCTCCCGCCGCCTGGTCCACCAACCTGCCCAGCAGGAGTGGAATAGTGCTGGGGGCAAAGGCCACACAGCATAGATTTCGCCCCCAGCACCCCACCCCCACGGGCAAGTCAGCAGTCTTCACACTCTCCAGCATTTTTGGTGTGTGTGTCAGGCATGAAAGCTTTTTCCCCGACACCCCACCATTATTGCCACCACCATCACCCCCATATAAAAGCATTCACTCTTATCCATGGATTTCAGTATCTGCAGAGTGAACCAAGCCTCTGTGAACACAGGGGTCCTATTCTAATAAAAAAAGAATTGGAAATTTACAAATACTGTTGCAGTCCTGGAAAAGGATAATCTTGAACAGTAACTAACACTGCGGTCTCACCTGGTTTTGATCCTGATATTCTGAAGGTCTGGCTTTTCCTCTTCATCCTATCACGTGATTTATTATGTGGGACAGGAGGTCCCACGTCCAAAGCTGGTTATTTTTATTTTAAAGTGCAGTTCAGCCCCCTTGGCGAGCAGGTGGCGCTAGCATTTAAAAAAACGGACCACTTTCTGCGAGAAATTAAATCAAAGGACACCGGAAGGAGCTTCCTCTTGCTCCAAAGTTGCCTGGACATTTTAAAAACCAGCGCCGATTAGCCGGTCGGTGCTCTGAGGAAAAAGAAAAAAGAAACCCGGATCATCTGTGTGGTCCCACAACGTCTGCCTCCTTAAAAGGTGGATTTTTAAGCGAGGCAGAAAATTCCCTGCTTCTCCGGTAAGTCAAAGAAACCTCGCTTAAAGGGGCATTACCAGGTTTTCTTTTCTTTTCTTTTTCAAAAAGCCCGGTGGCCATGGGGATGACATTTTTGGGCATGATTTATTTAGAAATTTAAACTGCTTTTAAAGGGACGTGGGACCAGGGCCTTAAGAGCTTAATGAATTTAATGATATTGCATTCAATCTAACACTGGATTTCAGCAGAAGGAAATAAATTTCAGAACCTAACATAATCTAACATTACTAACCTACTAGCAAAGTCCTTTTTGACCAGCTTGATGCAAGCCCCTGATCCCTGTTCCTATTTTTTTTTCTTTCACTGTTTTTTGTTCTCTTTCTCTTCCTGATCTCTGGGCATCTACGCAGCATGGTGGATTCAGCCTCCCACATAGATGAAACTACATTTTCCCCTTTCCTTTTCCTCACTGTTATTCTTCTGATGATAACTGAAGATCAACTGTAAGTAAAGATGTTTTTCTTCTCTATTTAAGTTACTCATAGAATGATTTTTATGTACAAAGGTTTAGTCACTGTTAGAATAAAAAAGGAGGCTTGATAGATGCTGGGATTTTCAATTATTCTTCATTTTTCTCCTGTGCTGTGCTGCATCTGGGATTCCCCGCCCCCAGACTTATCCTCTTGTAATGAAAAATGAATTAACCAGCATTCCTCCAAGACTTTGTCCAGCAAGTGGTGCAGTACATCTCTACTATTATCTGAATAAATAATTGTTTTTACTCTGGTGTTCCTGACATATTTCTTGCACTGCAGTTTATAGGTATTTAAACAAACCCAGGTTGATCTGAACTTTACTGGAAAATTGGCTCTTCAGATATACTTATTGTTGGAACAGTACAATACAATTCTGCCTCCACACAGTGACCTTAATCTCAGCTTTTTTGCTGAAGGAATTGGAACTGCTCTCTGAACCTTCCAAGGAGATAAAATTAGATCATTGTTTGATTAATCTGAGCTCACACACTACCAAAGCTTCCTCTTCTGAAAACCCTTTTTCAAACAGCCAGAATGACATTTTGAGGAAGTGCCTATCTTTGAAAACTCTAAACATATTTCCTGAAACTAGTTCATCCAGCCCAACAGAGAATATTGAACAAGCATTTTGTGTCCTTGGCATGTAATTCAATGTTACCTACACAACTAACACTCTTTAAGCAAGTGGCTAAAATACTGTGTTGCAGTTATGCAAATGCCATAACGGTTAAAGGTGAACCGCCATACGAAATCTCTATAGACATTGTCTGTTGCACTCTGAGTCATCTGACTCAGAATGTAACAATGTTTACAGATATTTCTTAACTTATTTCAGTTAGCCTCTAAAAATTGATGCAATTGAAGTAAATGCCCAATAGGATTTCAGCCACTGATTAGAAAAGTGTACACTTAGTTTGAGCTGAAATTCCTCAGAAGATTTTTTTAATTAGCAAAGATTTTTCCCTTTCTTGCCCCTCCTCAATTAAAAGGGCAAATCTGTTAACTGTTTTCCAAATGCTTGCCATCCTTTTTGTGGTGCCACCATTTTCATTTAAATGTCCCTGATGATGATACCAGGTTTGGAATATTATGGAAGAGGCAAAATGGTGGCTTCCACTCACTGAGGCAGTTGCTGTCCATTACTGCTGCTGCTGCTACTGCAAGTTGAAAAACATATAGGATAGAATAAAGCAAAGCAGGCATATTGCTGCTACCAGTGCATACATTGCAGATATCAGAAGAAGTCATTCACCTCTTGTTAAAACTACCAAATGTTCTACTATTACATATACTAGTTGTCTCTCTCACATACATACCCCTTTCAGCTCTCTATTAGGATTTACTTGAGTTTATATTTTTATTTTACTTTTCCTTGAATGACTTACAGGCACAGCAGAGGGGCTGCCGTTCCAGCATTCTTCCCACAGGAACTGAGTGTACCTTTCTCCCGTGGCTTGAGACGTCGGAGCACCTACTGCTTCTGAATGCCTTCATAACTAAAGCAGGGGAGGCAGTCCTCCTCTTCCTCCTCTGCCCCCACTTCCCTCAGGCTTCCCCCCTCTAAATTCCCTTGGCTTTAAAAGGACCTCCCAGGACTCTCCCCTTCTTCAGTGCCACCACTGGGAAATTTCCCACACAAAGGCAACTCAAAAAAAAAGAACCACCCCTGGAGCTAGTACCAGGAAACTTCGCTTGTGCTGCACTTTAGGCAAGGTCAATGTTTATTTTTGAAAAGGCGGCTTGTTGTGGGAACTAGACATGGGCACGACTTGGCGAAATTCTCGTTTCCGTTTCTGTTACTCGTTTCCGTTATGCAATGGAAACGGTAACGACAATTACTCCCCCAGAACCCGAACTCGAACCGACAAAAGAAAAATTGGGTCTGATTTGTCGTTGTCGTTCCTGGCATCGCAGCAATCGCGCGATGCCAAGCGGCACAGAAAAAAAAATTTAGAAATAAAAAAAAAACCCCGATTCCCGGCCAAAAAAGCAGGCAAAAATATGCCTGCCTGAGGGCACCTACCAGAGGGGTGGTTTCTGGGGGGGGGGGTCCCCCCTCCAGCCTCCCCCCCCTCCTGTCCTGGGCTGCTGGTACCAGGCTGGGAGGGGGCATCCTCGGCGTCTCCATTTGCCATGCGGTGCGGGGGGGATCCAAAATGGCGACCGCAATATTTTTTTTGAAATCGTGGTCCAAAAACCCACCAAAGCACCACAGAAACATGCGAAAATTAGCTATTTTAAATGCTTGAATTTTTACATTACAGCAGTGGGTTTTTCTTGCAACAAAACGTCTCCATTGATTTTATTTTATTTTATTTTATTTTATTACACCTGCGCACGCGCAATGATGGGCTGGCCATGGGATGGGACCATGCAAATTTTTGGACCCATTCCACCAATCGCATGGCCAGGTTTTGCTGAGACTTCTGGATGTGCCAGAGAGGGCATAAAAAGCCCACCAACCCTAATCCTAATCCTAAACCTAACCCTAACCCATACGCCAGTACACTGTGTTCTTAGTGGGCCAGAGGCACCCAGAGGTACAGCCCACTAACCCACCCTAACCTTAACCGTTACCCTAAGCCTAGCCCTTACCCCCTAACCCCCTAACTCTGGGAAGTCAAGTCACGCTAAATCGCGGCAGTAACGACAAACGACACGACAAAATGACAAATTTTTGAAAATTTTTGCGAAAAACGGAAACAACCCGAAACGGACCCATCCCGAAAAACGACAACTCAAAAAAAAAATTCTGGTCGTGCCCATCTCTAGTGGGAACATGAAAATTAGAGGTACCTTTTCATGAACTAAGAAGCAGCTCAAATGCGACATGAGATAGTGCTCAGAAATAACCCCCCCCCAAGTGAAAATTATTACCTAGCTACCCAAAGCCTCTACAACAATGCATGGCTTTCATCTATAGCAGTGGTTTCAAACATTGGGTAACCCAGATGTTCTTGGACTACAACTCCCACAAACTTTCATCACATACAGTGTTGCAGTGTTTTGGTACACAGAGCAAAAAAGAAGGAAGGAAGGAAGGAAGGAAGGAAGGAAGGAAGGAAGGAAGGAAGGAAGGAAGGAAGGAAGGAAGGAAGGAAGGAAGGAAATGACTTCTAATTCACAATTATGATACAAATATTTTCACATTGTCCTATAGCTGTACAGATTGCCTGATAAAACAGCTGCAAAAGGTATTACTGGGCACCCCCTCTCTTTATGGGGAGTTTTATCTGCCTCTTCTACATCTTTGGTGATAGCTCAGTTATCCTGAATATTTCCCTTCTTCATTTGGAATCATGGCATGTTGTGATGAACTTGATGAAATGATGGAAGAAAGGATACATGACCATGTGGCAACACCCTGGAAGCAGGAGAAATGCATATGTAAATCATCAGCCAATCCCAGCAGGAGGGCGGGGGATGGTATGGCATAAAAAGGGTGGAGCCTGGTCTCTGAGAGTCAGTTAAGTCAGTTAAGTCAGTTGAGTTAAGAGTTAAGAGTGAGTGCTGGGAGAGAGCACAGCTCTGTTAGAGTTTGGTCAGGCAGTGAGGGCTTTACTGTTTACTGGTTATTAAAGACAGGGAGGCTTGAAGAGTTGAATTAATCTATTCTATGTTTAAGGCAACGCATACCAACTTCAGTCATTGTTGTATTTATTTATTTTCTCAATAAACATAACCATTATTTTTATGTTCTACATCTGAGTCTGTCCCAGTTCATAAGGCGACAATTTAAAAAGTGGCAGCATTATCAAGTGGATCCTGTGAAGATTAATAAGTTGGTTCTCTACACATCACATTTTTCATCAAAATCACACATTTAAAAGGGAGGTGTCATCAGAAACCACAATACACACTAGTAGTTGCTGAAATTAGGGATGGGCCAGGGAATACCAGGTGCTGTAGGTGCCTGGAATAGGAACTGGCAAGCCACTCCAGTATTCCTGCCAAGAAAACTCCATGGATATGGAGTCACGAAGAGTCGGTCACGACTGTAACGACACAACACAACACAACACACACACACACACACACACACACACACACACACACGAAACAAAAAAAAATTATGGTTCATTTTACTTTGTTTTGTCCCCCCCGTGATTTGTTTCATTTTGTTAGAAATGAATTTTTTTTAAAAAAAAAAATTCATATGGAATGAAACAGTAATGAATAGAGATGAGCACGAAATGAACTATTTTTGTTTCCGTTATTTGTTATTCGTTCCTTTACGTAACGAAACAACTAACAAAAATTGTGATGAAAATGGAACAAAACGAACAGAACCACAAAAATTGGGTTCATTACGTTTCGGTTTTGTTAATGGCGACACACAATGAAATGAGCTGTTTTAAATGTTAAAAAACGCCCTGGACATCCGTAAAAACGCAGCCATAATTATTTATACTGTCTGATAATACCTACCAGAGGGAGTTGGGATCCTTAAAACGTGCTTTTATGTCTTTTCTCAGATCGCTGTATTTTTTTCCTTTAAGGGGAGTTAGGGGACATCGACCCAAAATGGCTCCCAGATGCCTAATATTGATTTCTTGTGAATTAAAACGCCCTGGACATCCATAAAAATGCAGCACTAATGCGATAATTATTTGAAATTATTACCTACCAGGGGGTTGGGGTCCTTAAAACGTTTGTTTTTGTCTTCTCCCATCACGATGTATTTTTCTTTTCCCATTAAGGATGACAAAATGGATGTCTCCAGCCACAAACTGGAGGCAAGCCATGTGATGGGATCATGTTCAACCAATAGCATGCCCAGGTTGCAGACTGGGCAGGTCTGGCAGCCACAGATGGCACAAAAAGCTCTGGCAGCCCCTGTCCTCCTTGCAGTCTCTGGTGGGAGTTAGGGTGGGATTGCTGTCTCTGCGACTCTAGCTTCAGTCCTGCAGCCTCCCTGTGTGCGTGTATGCATACCTCTCAGTGAGTGCCCTCCCCTGCCCCGCAGTGCAGTCACTCTGTGGCTGCCTTGCACCCTGGGCAACGCCCACCGCTGCCTTTGCAGCCTCCCTGCGTACCTAGTCTATACTGTGTTTCTGCCAGCATCAATTTTTTTTAGTGTTTTCCCTCTGCTCTGGGGCATTCGGGGACGCCCGTGCACAGAAATGCTTTAAAAATCGCGCAAAAGCGGGTAGAAACGAAAAACGAAAAAACAAAAAACGAAAACAATTTTTTTCCAAAAATTCATGAAAAATGGAAATGAACTGAAATGGACCTCTCAACGAAAAATGAAAACCCAAAACACCATTTTTTTTATTCGTGCCCATCTCTAGTAATGAACCAATTTGTTACTCTATAAAACAAGTCCCCTGGGTCCTAGAGGCACCTGCCACTTGGACCCAGGGAACCTGTTTTACAGAGAAATGAATCGGTTCATTTTAAGCAAAAAAGACATCACTTCATTTTGTTACTAACAAAATGCTGCTTCCCTGTTTCATTTCATTTTGTTGTTTTGTTAGCTAACAAAACGATGAAACAGCATTTCGTTTTTCATTTGGTGCCCATCCCTAGCTGAAATGCTTCATAACTAGGGTAGCCTTACTGATGATTAGGATCTATAGAGGGAGACTCTCATGGAACTATTTTTCCCAAAAAGCTTTGTAGAGCATCCTAGTGAGTACTGGAACTCCAAGACAGCACTGTCGCTGTTCCCTTCTTCTTCAAAGCACAAATATGTGGAATAAAAGACATATGTCAGTAGAAAAAAAACTCTATTGACTCATAGATTCTGGAGGAATCCTGGGAGTGGCAGTTCCAGAAATCCAAAAGTCCCATTTCTAGTCTAGAACTTGGCTCAGTTGTACTAACTAGAGATTTACTAAAGATGTGAGGAGGGGCACCTGCTGCCCCATCACTTTGCTCATGTGGAAAATGTCAACCCTGAATAGGAGTTTCTCTATATATGCAGAGTTTCTCTAGATACTCAGGAACCCAAATATTCCAGAGTTCTAGATCACCTGAAAGCCCCACCCCATGCATTGAGGAGGATTGCCTCTTCTGTCCATTTTTTATGTGCAAGAAGCAACAATGAAAGCAGTTACTGCATGGTTATATCAAATAAATCTCCGAGATCCATGAGATAAATCCATGTATGTTTCACCTAGCTCCATGTCCCCTGCATAGGCTGCATGAAGCTGTTGCTTAGCAACACAAACCCTGCTCAGAAAAATCTGAGTGGAATTACAGCCACTGTTAATGATTAGGCCCCTTCTGCCACTTCCAGATTTAATTTCTCTTTTGTCCCTCCAGCATGTCAAATACCCTATGTTTCCTTTACAACAGAGCAGGGTCCCAATTCTCCTTGAGCATCAACTCGGGTCAGCAGTCACTAAGGTGAGGGAGAAGATCAAAGTGAAGCCACTGTCTCTTTTTACTCTAGTCTCTTTTGGACTAGAGCACTTGAGGCACTGCCATTTAGAAAGAAAGATCAGAGTTATTGCGGGGGTGGTGGGTGGGGACAGTTGAAAAATTTCTGGATTGCCATTTCCCATGGAAATCAAGACATTAGACCTGACCTCGGCCAGTCAGGTAATTAGAGCTGCAACATCACTGGCATTGTGGGGAATGGGTCATTTAGAGATTTGTACTTAATATCTGCAGGAAGAAATTAAAGCTTGAGTGGAAAAGAGGGACGGCTGAACCAGTCCTGCTGAGAAATTATTAGCTTAAAATATGACCTGTGTTGCTACAGCAGCTAAACAGCCTCCTTTCATTTACTGGTGGGGAGGGAGGGGAAGAGAAGAGAGAAAGGACTGTCAGAAGGCATCACCCACAAAATAATATGTTTTGCATTAAACTTTGGGAGTGGCAGGATCTGTGTAACTTTATTGAATATTGCAAAAAAAAGTGCTGTCTGATGAAGCAGCTCCCTTGATATCTAGCAAATAAGGATAACACCCAAGGGAAACAGTTTTAAAGTACTTCATAAAATATTTTCAACATATTTTTAATAAATGAACAAATAAATAATGGAAATTTCCTAGTTGAGACCTGATGGAGTCTGAATTGTGTGTGTTGAAGGGTTTTCTATTGTGTGTGAGAGTGTGTGGGGATTTGTGTGTTTGTGTGTGTGTGTGTGTGTGTGTGTGTGTGTGTGTGTGTGTGTGTGTGTGTGTGTGGAATCTGGTCTCTGGGTGTCTGAATTTCGTTGTATGTGTATACTGTGTATATACACACAATGACAATAAATTATTATTATTATTATTATTATTATTATTATTATTATTATTATTATTATTATTATTATTATTATTATTATTATTATTATTATTATTATTATTATTATTTTCTGTTTTCAAAACCCCATTTTGCTTTACATTCCTTATTGAACACAGGAGCAGGGGCTCCTCTCTTTCATTTTAATCCTCAAATAACTTCATTGCTGAAAAGTAAGGAACTCTTGGCATGCCCAGTACCTGAATGAAAGCTCAGCTGGCAACCTTCATTTGTATACACCTTTTGACAAAGAGTGGAATACCTGTGGGATGGCTTCAGCACTTGCCTGTAATGGACAGAACAGCTCTACTGCCCATAGATGACTGCAACCAATCTGCAGTTTTTCCTCTCTCCTTTCTCCACAGCTTATCCCATTCACCATAGCATTCATGCAGTCAAGGGTAAAGAAAAATAGTAAACATGCATAGTAGAGATGGGCACAAATTGAAAAACAACACACTGTTTTGTCGTGTCATAAGGTTACAAAGCATTTTGTAATGTAAAAAAGGCAGTGTTTCGTTATGAAACAAAAGGAAATGCCATTTTTACTGTTGAAACGAAATGATTTGTGAATTTCCCTGCTCCACCCTCTTGTTCTGGCCACCAACACCACCCAGGTGGTTGTGACGCTTTGGGTGCATTTGCCTTTATAAAGTATTCCTCCTGCTGTTGCGCCAGGTGTCCAACCCAGCAATAGGAAGGAGATTTTTTTTATTTTTTTATTTTATTATTATTATATAAAGAGATTTTTTAAAAGCAAACATGTCAAAGTGGGGTACACTTTTCCCCTCTTTGGTGTGTTTGCCTTTTAAAAATCTCCTTTCTTGTGCTGGGTCAGACCCTGCAACAACAGAAGGAGAGAAATTTTTAAATGGCGAACACACCCAAATTGGGAAAAAGCATTCCCCACTTTGTCATGTTCACCTGTTTGACATCCAGCTCCTTGTGTTGCGTGTTGCCCAGAAATTGTTCCCCAGTTTCCTAGCAAACAAGGTGGCATCTCACCATAGCCAAGTCAAGGTGCAACATGGCAGCCTGACTATTGTGAGGTGTCAACTTGTGTGCTAGGAAGCTGCAGGCTTCAGTCCCCTGTGAGCCCAAGTCTTTGCCATGGCAGGCACACAGACTCCACCGGCAGCTTTGCTCCCAGGCTCGGTCTGGCTCCAGGGCTTCAGGATAGTGGTGGTGGCTCCTCTGGCCTGATTGTGGCTTTTCCCATTCAGAAGCCACGAGGGGGACCAAAGAAAGCCACCCAGAAATGATGAGACCTCGGTGCCTTTTCCTCTGGCCTGGCTGCTTCTATGAGGGCACCACAACCACCATCACTGTGCTCACCATGGAAGAGGAGGTAAAAGAGCTGGGGGTGCAGGATGGAAGAGAGGGACCACCACCGAGGCCCTGGGAAAAGCCCCTGGCCCACATAATTAGCAGCTGTTCACCACCACGGCCACTGGCTCCTGACAGTGAAGTCAGCACTCACCCTGTCAGCCTCTTGCTGAGTCAGAGAAGCCCGGATCCCCCTGCTGTGTTGAGCAGAGTTCCGAATAGTTTTGTTTCATTTCATTTCCTTTTAGGGAAAAAACATTACTAACTATTGAGGAAAGGAAACAAAATTAAATGAAACCCTATTTTTCTGTTTCATGTCCATCTCTAATACATAACATTTTTAAAGGATGGAAATGCAGAAAAGTCCCCTTCTGCCAGCCTAGTAGTATGAGCCTGAATCTAGACCAAACTCAAAATAGATTTTTTTAAAAAGAGATGTTTAAAATTTCTGTTTCAATTTACTCCTTTATCTGAATGCCTGTTATACCAGTTCATTTTCCCAGTGTTCCCGGTAAGTCAGAATCTTGTCCCTGCTTAAAGTTCCCTTTTTTATAGATCTGATTACTGAAGTAAATTTTGAAATAGTTTCTCACTCTTTGACATGCCTTCTGGTTTAAAACAATTGGCCTGGTCTTTGGTTCCCACATCATCCTGAAACCTAAGCACTTTGAAGTAGACATGGGCACAACTCGGCGAAATCCTTTTTCGTTCCTCGTTTCAGTTACGTAACGAAACAAAGAACGACAATTACTCCGCCAGAACTTGAACTCGAACCGACTAAAGAAAAATTGGGTCTGATTTGTCGTGGTCATTCCTGGCGGCATCGCAGCGATCGTGCGATGCCAAGCGGCACAGGAAAAAAGTTTTAAAAATTAAAAAAACCCGATTCCTGACCAAAAAAGCAGGCGAAAATATGCATGCCTGAGGGCACCTACGAGAGGGGTGGTTTCGGGGGGGGGATCCCCGGCCTCCCCCCTCCTCTCCTGGGCTGTGCATCCTCGTCGTCTCGCCAACTCGCCAAGCGGCGCGGCACAGAAAAAAAGTTTTAAAAATTAAAAAAAACCCGATTCCCAGCCAAAAAAGCAGGCGAAAATATGCCGGCCTGAGTGAAGGCACCTACCAGAAGGGTGGTTTCTGGGGGGGGGGGTAACTCTCCATGCCATGTGGTGGGGGCAGGGGATCCAAAATGGGGCGACCGCAAGCAATATTTATTTATTTTGAAATCATGGTGGTCCAAAAACACACCAAAGCACCACAGAAACATGTGAAAATAGCTATTTTAAAACTGCCTGAATTTTTACAGTAGCAGCAGTGGGTTTTTCTTGCAACAAAACGTCTCCATTGATTTTATTTTATTTTATTTTTATTTTTATTTTTTTACACCTGCGCAATGATGGGCTGGCCATGGGAGTGGACAATGCAAATTTTTGGAGCCATTCCACCAATTGCATGGCCACTTGACCAGGTTTTGACCAAGACTTCTGGGATGTGCCTGTCGGGCATAAAAAGCCCACTAACCGTAGCCCGAACCCAAACCCTAACCCTAACCCTAACCCATACGCCAGTACAATGTCCTTCTTAGTGGGTCAGAGAGGCACCCAGAGGTGCACCCCACGAACTCACCCTAACCTTACCCGTAACACCCCTAAGCCTAGCCCTTGCGCTAACCCCCCTAACCCTAAGCCAAATCTGTACTCGCATTGCACTACACACGCAAGTACAGTTCCCTTCTTAGTGGACCACAGAGTGCCCAGACTGAGGAGGAGCCTTCCCCCAGTGTGCGCACTGTGACACTGCAGTTATCAGTGGGCCTATGGTCAATAGAGAGAGGCACCCAAAAATGAGGTGCCTCTCACTACTCAACTTGGTATGCATATCCAATTGGCTATGCATGCCATTTTGTAGCGGGCCAGAGGCGGCACCCACTCCAGAGAGGTCCCTCCAGGAGCACGCTCCCCCCCCCAAACCAGTACTAACAACAGATGAAAAAACGACAAACAAAACGACAAATTTTTGGAAAATTTCGCGAAAAACGGAAACGAGCTGAAACGGGCCGGCTCCGACACACGACAACTCGAAAACGTCATTTTCCCTGGTCGTGCCCATCTCTACTTTGAAGTCAATGAGACTGAACTGTGGCTTGTCGTCTGCCCTCCACTATCCACACATTGAAGTGGCCATTGGCAAGATACTTGAGAGGATCCACCTATGTTTAGGTCTCCAAACAATCAGGAACTGTGCCTGTGCACATGGACAGAGACCAGAGAATTGTTTGTTAAAGTGTGGTGGAACCTGAGGGGTGGAGACTGCAACTGTCTGTAACCATCATTCTCTGCACAGAAGAGACTCCAAAAGCTCAAGAGGAGCATTAATTTGCCCAGACTGCTAATTCAAAGTTATTGCTTGTGCAGGTGTGTATCTGGGGGGGGGGGGGGGCAGAAGGGTACATCTGCCCCAGGTGCAGAAATCTGGGGTTGCCTGGAGAGGGAGGGGGAGGAGGAAGCCCCGCAACCTCTCGCTGCCACGTGCCAAGCGAGTGGCAAAGCAAGCAGGCAGGCAGGCAGGCAGGCGAGCACAGTGGCTGCGGCACCCTCCTCCTCTGACTCTTCCTTGCCACCATGCACGCGCACACACACACGTGTGCCTGCGCACCCCTGCACCCTCCCGCCGCCACACACCTGGCAAGTGGCAAAGTAAGCAGGCAGGCAGGCGTGCAAGAGCGGTGGCTGTGGCGCCCTCCTCCTCCTCCTCCTCCTCCTCCTCCTCCTCCTCCTCCTCCTCCTCCTCCTCCAAATCTTCGTTGCCACTGCAGGAGAGGTAAGGCATGCCTGCATGCCCCATGCCCACCCCACACCTGCAAGATTGCCCCCCCCTTGCTGGGTGGATGCAATGGGGTTGGGGAGGTCTAGAGGGGCACAAAAACAACGTTGTCCCCAGGTGCCCCAAAACCTTGCTACGCCACTGTGCTTGTGAAGACCATGTCAGGACATCAAATGATTCTGAAACTACCGGTACACCCAAGAAGTCTGTTCTGTAGCTCAGGATCCCTGATATCAGTAGCTATTGTGCATTCTATCATCCTCTTGACTAGATATGCACAGAGGTCCAAAATTATCATTTGCTCAAACTCTGACCAGCCTGAGACTTTTTGCTACCTGATGTTTGCACTGCCCTGAGTTGGCCACCTAGCTCAATGTGTCTCAAGTGACATGGTAGATTTACTTGACAAATTCCTAATCACAGATGCAGGTTTATAGTTGAAGTCTTGGAACTATTGACTCAGGAGACCTCTTCATCTACTTCATAATCAGATTCTGGGGGAAATGAAACAAACAAACAAAAAGACCCTTTTGTAAAGTAAAAAATAATAATTTGAGACCAAGTTAAATGCGTGCATTCAGCATGTATAACAATAGGAGTGTTCTCAACAGAATGAAGCAGTGATGTACTTGCTTTTCATAATAGCTGTTCTAGAACATTAGGTACCTGTGCACAATCTCATTACTAGCACTACCTCTTGTAATGTTTCATCTACTAGTGGAGCCATCATTAGTGATATGGCTGAATAAAATAATATCCTGTCTTTTTTACCCTAGAGAGACTGAATTCTCACAATTCTTTAGCTTCATACATTCTGTTTATGAGTGGGGCCATGTACTATTGATGATACCAAAATGGATGAACATTTTCAGGTCTCATCAAAGGCAAGATTATTAAAGGTTTTTTTTTTAAAAAAAAACTTCCTTACAATGAGTCTATGTATTTTATTCACCAAGGGTACATTCAAGGCCAGCCTAAAATATTTTTATTGTCTGAGACATATCGGCAGATGATGTTTTCACTCCAAATTAAGCACATATTATTTTTGCACATAAGGCGGAAAACTCCACAAGTAACTCACCCAATCTCTGGCAGCAAAATCATAACTATGATTGTAATAGCAGCAGCAAGTCGGACAACTGAACATTTGCTGCACTTTCATGATACAAAAAATCTGGATCCAGATGTGCCCTTTGTTAATGGGAATGCTGGAAACTTCGATATTAATAATTGTGTGCCTTCAAGTCATTTCTGTCTCATGTTGATCTTTTTACAGGGTTTTCTAGATATATTCAGAAGTGGTTGATCTGTCTCTGCTTTTGGGGTTCACCTGGAACTGTGTAGCTTTCCTAAAGCTACTTAGGCTGGCTGGTTTCTTGAGACTAACAACGGGGAATTGAACTTCCAACCTCTGGCTCCATGGCCAGATAATTTATTCAGTGAGCTACCTCGACAGACAGAAGTCCATCCCCATGCATTTTTGGAATAATGAATAATTTTGTTAGATTTTGGTATTCTTCTTCCATTAATCACAGATCTGTGCTTGGAGACCAGAGATGAAAGGCTACTTAAAACCAGAGAGATTTCTACACTTTGGTTTATGCACTAGGGAGATTTTTCTGCTGACCAGGAGATCTAGGGTAGCGTTCAATAATACTTGCCATGGAACAGGAGATCTGGTTTGCGGACTGCCGGTTGTAAACTATGTTAACCTTTAAGAACTAATGGAATGAACTGTGAGATTTTTATTGCCAGTGTTTAAAATAATGAACCAATCTTTTTCACAGAAGGATAGCTAGGCAGATTTGATGGAGTAGGAAATCAAAACAAAAACAAAATGGGAAAAGAGTTCTGTGGCACCTTTAAAATGCACATTTATTATGACCTGAGCTTTCATTGAACTACTGCCATGTTCATTACAGTCCCCACCTCCAGTCCTGTTGGGATCATGAAGTGCATTAGAATAGTGGCATAACTGCACATGTAATTCTACCTTTGTAGCTGGCCACACACCTGCCCATATGATTTGTTTGAGGAAATGATCCTCTGCCTTGATGTGCACTTGCATATATGACACATGGAAAATGGGGAGTACTGCTTGTGCCATTGCGAACAAAAGGCTTCCCCCCGCCAACTTAGGGCCTTTTTACACGACCCCTAAGATCCGCTGGCCACTTAAATTCGGACCAGAGATCTTAGGGGTTCGTTGCTCTTCCTCTGTCCCCACCCCCTCTGCACTTCCTGGTTGCTGGCTGCGTGAGGGAGGGAGAAAAAATAAAGAAAAGAATGCCGGTTTACCTCTGTTTTGTTCCCGGCAGCATTCAGATCTCTTAAAGGGGCGGGGCGCAAAAAAAGAACAAACAGAAGCCTATCCTTACACTATCCTTACACCGGATCAAATATTTGTCACATCCAAAAAGCAGGTACCTGAAAGCTGCGCTGGGACGCGCTAAAGTGGGCGGGGTCGCACTTAATTTCCTGTTAACTCTGGAGCTGGTGGGTAAACATTTTTAATCTCCGGAGCTTGCAGCCATTTGCGGCGGAGCTTAGGGGTCGTGTATAAACGCCCTTAAAGTCTGATGTTCTCCCAATCTTCTCCCACCCCACCCCAAGAATGGCTTTCTCCCACTCTATCCAAAAACTCACAAATTCAATGGTCTCAAGAGGTGATCTTATCCTGAGCATATAGGATAGTCATTCTGGCAAGTTATTAGCCCATCTGACCCAGTCATTTTATATGGTGCTTCCTTTACATTTTTTTTTGTATGAATCAACTCCAAAGTAGTTCTCTAGAGCTTCCCATTTCCCATGTGCCTGGAATTATATGTTAAAATCATCAGGGGAGACCTTTTCTTGGTCCCACAATCTTCACAGGTGCACTTGTAAGACTTCCTCTTAGTGACTGGCTATCTGGGAGGGGTTTTTAAATTGAGTGTTGCATCTTATTGTTTTGAATCTGTTTTTGGTGTTAATTTTGATTTTAGTGTGGAATTTGTTTGATTATTTTTAATATTCATATACAGTACTTAACTTTTGTAGCTTTTCCGTATTGTCTTTTAATGATGTGAACCAATTTGGGCCATTTTTAAGGAGAAGGGTGGAGAGAATATTTTTAAAAGAAATAACTAAACAAGCTCTCTATATTACATATATTTTCAGAATAACATATTTCCTAACTATATGCTGTTTTATGTACCTTCAAATAATGTAAAATCACCTCAGGCTGAGCTTGTCATTTACCCTCTTTCCTACAAGATGTTGACAAATACATGTCAAGACTGTCCCTTCACTACATGGTGGTTTGCACCATACTTTGATGACCTGAAGTTTTGTTTATAATAGCAGGGTATCATCACCTCTAGCTACATAGATGCCCTAAGTACATCTGATCTCACCTGATTTTGGAAGCTAAGCAGGATTGGCCTTGTTTAGTACTTGGATGAGAGACCACCAGGGAATACCAGGTGCTGTAGGCGCCTGGAGTAAGAATTGGCAAACCACTCCAGTATTCCTGCCAAGAAAACTCCATGGACATGAAGTCACGAAGGGTTGGTCACAACTGTAATGAAACACACACACACACACACACACACACACACACACACACACACACACACACACACACATCATCATCATCATCATCATCATCATCATCACCTCTGCAATGTCTACTAGCATTTAATGCAAGCTGATTCATCACAGGATAAGAGCAGCCTCAGGCAATGACTTGCATATGTAAATGGTCGTTCTGAGATTGAACTTTAATTATTCCATCCCTATCTTCTAAGGAAAGATTCAACTGCCTGAAACACAATACAACACTTAGTGAAACTGTGTATCAAATATTGTGATTTCCACTAGGAAACTACTTGATTGATTTCTGAGCTTCCACGAAATCACAGTTGTCAATACAGCATCTCATGCTCAAACCATTTCATGTCAGCTGCTGTTTTCACATTTATGTCTGTAGGGCATAGTCCTTAGCCCTTTCCCTGAATAAAGAGATCTAATTTGTAATCAAAGGCCATGGCTGAGATCTAGTAGTGAGCTGCAACTAGAGTTAGCCTATCAAATCAATGGAATTTATATAGCTGTTGATTCATTAAATCCCCACTGATTAAAATGAACCTTCTCTAGTTGCAGCATACTGCTGGATTTCAGCTATTGGCTTCTCTTCTGCTTTTTGTTCTATAGGAAGCCTGACTTACCTAGGTAACTATCAACCTTGAAATTCAGCAGCATTTATATTTCAAGTCCTCCTCTTTAACACTTTGGCTGAAGAATGTGGGGCACAGAAGATTGGTTGTATTATTCAAAATAACTACTTATTCTAATTACAGGTATAAGCGAGTTTTCTATTGTTAGTCCCAACTAAATTAGACCCACTGGCTCAATTGCTAAATGGTAAATACCACTTAGTCAACATATCTGGTCTAGCAGGGGCTAGCAATAGGATATTGCCTGTAATTTCTCTTGCTCTGTATTTGTCATCCTGGGAAATAAGAGCAGTCACTAGCACTCTTTCCAATGTCATTATTCCCTAATATAAGAGAATGTTGTGTTTGCCACATGACTACATTGATCCATTAATTTTCCTGGTATTCTTCACTCTTGTGAACAAATGACCCATGGAAGTGCTATAGAAAACCAAATGAGGTTTCATTAGTTAAAGGAAGTTAATGTGCTTTGCAATTATAATTCAACAACGGAAGCATTATTGATCTCTTTTATTGAACATATTTTCCACACCTAGCCTTGGCTGCATTCCCAATTGCTTAAGGATCCTGCTTACTGAAACGCATATAATGTGATCCATTGTTGCATCTATGGCTATGTAACCTATGCCTCTGGTTCATTTGGTTCTTCAAAAAACCATCCTGCTTCCATCCTTTTCCCCGCTCTTCATCTCCAACGTATCTCTGTAACTGACGGTGATTACCTCTCCCTGATACTGTTGTTATCAAATACACTCATTTGTTGCTATCCAGCCAAATGCTGGAGGAGGGATTAAAAATGGAAATATTAATATTCTCCCAATATACAAAATTTTAGTAGTCAAGTGCTCTCCATTAATATATACATCGATTATAAACAAAACAATATTATGAAACAGAATTCCATTTGCACCAGCTAAATTCAATAAGTAGAGCAGTTCTCCGAAAGGAGAAACACTTGTTACACCCGCCTCCCAATGTCACAAGTGACTTTCCATTCTCTTAAAGAGGAAAGAGTTTCTGGGGAAAACGGTGCCAACTAGAGAGGGGGATGAATCAAATGAATTCAAAAATTGGTGAATTTCCATTGACAATTCAATGAATTAATGAAGTGATTCCTCTCCTCATTAAAATACTGCAGAAAGCCCCCCTCCCTAGAATCTAGAGGCCCCAAATTTTCAGGGATCCTTCCTCAGCATCTTCTCTACAACCATATTTGGTGAAGATTGGGGTTCAAAAGACCAAACTATATAACCCCAAACAGACACATCCACCCAGGAAATTAGCCTTCTGGTACCTAGAGACATGGAAATTCCAGAGATTATTTACCACAAATCCCCCTAGATTTTGTCAGCGGTTGAGACATCTGAGTTATACACCCACAAACTGTCACCCCACCCAAGAATGTGTCCTTTAGAAACTGGATTAGGGAAACCAAATCTTCACCAAACTTAGATGGATTGCACAGAAGAGTTAAAGAAAACTTCTCTGCAGGTTTGGTATATCTAGGTTCTATAGGAGAACTTTGCTGGGAGGGGCTGTTTTGGGGGTATATAACTCAAAATCTAAAAAAAATTAATCTCCACCAGAGGAGAAGAGTCAGGGGATGTTTTTTGCCAATTTTGTTATTTTTAGCCAGACTAATTAACAAATAAAAAATTGCTAAAAATTCACCAACTCATATTTGTTGGGAGACTCCATTTACTGAGAATACAAATAGATGAATTTTGATGAATTGACCAAATTTGTCAGAAAATGTGATTCATTTATCAGTTCATCCCCATATGTCAATTTTTATTCAGCAGTATAAATATGGCAAGGGGATTCAAAAAAAGCCTTTTAATCGCTAAGCAGTCAAAAACATGGGTCAGGATGAATGGATCTGCCAACTTTGCTGAATCCTTTATTAGATTAAAAAAAACCTTGGGTTTATTTTGTTGAATGCATGAAACAGTGTGCCTTTTGAAAGTTCTGATCAAACAACAAACAATATTTTCACCCACCACCAGAAAATTAGAGCAAAATACAATGTATTGCTCTCCGCCCACTTTCCCCACAGCCTATGGTAAATGCAACATTTTGGCAAATGCTTCAGAATATGGTATTACAGGATATTAGAGATCTCAAATGCAGTATGTGTCTCCAACCAGCCATCCTCTGCTACAGTGTAGAGGGAGCATGGAAACTGAGCTTTAAGAAATAAAGGAGTCAACGTGATCATTTAACTTTCCTCTTCCATCTGCAAATTCATAATACAAAACATTGAAAGTAACTAAATTACTACCAGTTAGTCTACAAAAGAGGTATGTCACCCCTCCTTTAATATTACAATGATGTCACTAAGTTATATATTAAATTATGCTATGATAATAATAACTTTTGAACTTCAGAGCTGGAAGGGACCCTGTGGGTCACTGGGTCCAGCCCCTCTGAAGCAGGCAAAATGGAGGACTCAGCCTAATTCTGACTCTGCAACGAGAGACCCAAGCCATTCTGCTGTCTAGTTAACGAGTTAAGAAACTAAATGTGAACAACCCATTATTTCTAATGAATTGTTTACTTTAAAGTTGTGAGTATGCATGCACAGCCTAACCCACACCCCCAGGATAAATTGGAAGAAATTGCTTATGTATACCTTGGGGGAGGGCATATCTTTTTTATCATTTTATAAAATAAATTCCAAAGCTTTGATACTTGGGAACAAATATAGATCAGCCAATAAAGAGTGGACGGTGGCACTCACACAAAGGCACCGTTTGAACGAGGGAATTCAAAAGCCAATAGCAAAAGTGGACCAATTGTACAAAGCCAACAATTGGTACATATCCAGACTAAACCTCCAAATAAAAGGTACTCCAATGTCATGTGAATGCACAGACAAAAACCAGGCACCCATTGGGGGCGGGTGGGAAAGGACCACATAACCATGGGAAAATTCATTGCCTGGGTTCAATGAAAAGTAAGTTTGTGTTAAAATATTTGTGCAGATACGATGGGAACATTTGACATGGGGAAGATAGATCAGGCAGGCATTTTTCAGGCACATCATTCAGGGCCTCTTCTTTGCCTTCAGAGTTACTGCTTCCAGGATGTTAATAGCCATTCAGTTTGGAGGATAGTCTCTGTAGCCTATTTTATCTCAGCAGGAGGTGAGGATGTGCATCGATATTTCACGTATATTTCTCTCTCATTACTGGCTTCTTATTTCTTTGTGATTTATGTCTCTGTGAAATTCCCAAGTAACTATTGCTACAGTGAATGATGTTTTAAAAAAATACCAAGTAAAGTGGATATACAGTATATCATTTCCATTTTTCGTCTTCTTTAATTTTCACTGCATTTCATGGTGAGCGAAAAGACATGTTTGACATAAATTAAGTGTTGTGTGTTTTTTTCCTAGCACTAAACATAAAGCATACTAACTGCACAATCCTATATGTGATGACTGAGAAGTACATCCCACTTGGTTTCAATTATTATAGGATTGCAACTGGACTCAACAGGTCTGCCGTCTAAGTAGATATATTCAAAATACCACCATTAGATTTTTTTCAATATACACAGGAAGGGTATGAGGGTACTCTTACCTGAAATGGCCCTCCTCACTAAGAGGCAAGATTATTTGCCTTATTATTTCCATTTATCTGAACCGTGGTCTTTAAATAATATATGTATATTGGCAGTAGGTTTTTTCAGGTAACTGTTAATTTGTAAGACTTGCAATCAGTACAAAATTCAGTAAGTGCTTTTTATAATAGGGCTGAACATAATGAATCAATTGGTATTCATACAAATGTCACATGTAATTTCTGAGCTGTTATACTGTAATTTTGGAGCACTTAATAGAGATTATGGTGGTGGCAATTTTATCAACCTAGAGAAGGGACTTTTCTATCACAGATTTCCAGCTTCTCACATTTTGAAGGTTTCCATTGTATAGACTAAATAAAACTGCTACGGCTGGAGAAATCCATAGTACAAAAAACCTTCTTCCAGAAGCAAAGTTGGGCTGACCCAGCATAACATGGATATTATGGATTTTAAAGGAACAGTAATTTGGAAGTAGATTTGCCTTTGCCTTGCTCCCTCCCCTCCCCCAGCCATCAAATTGTGAAGCCTGATTCATCTTCCCCATGAGTTTAGGAAAATAAGCCGGTGTTTGTGACAGGTAGGTGGTTTTGAAAATGAATTTTCAGGTTTGCTGTGAAAGGAAATTAATGCTTTCATTTTGAGATCTTGGAACAGAATTTTTTTCAGAGCAAATGTGACTGCTGGAAAGTTACTCTGTGAGGTTTTAATACACCTGTAGTATAAAATGTGGTAGTACACAAGTAGAAGATTCTGGGCAGGACTGTTTATGAAAAACAGTAATCAATTATTGGTATGTCAATTGGTATGTCAATGCCAGAGAAGCTGAAAGTACTGTACTAATATATGAACATTCTATTGATTATGGTTAAAATTGTAATCCTACCAGCATTCACATCTGGTTTCAATTCCATTATAGGGTTATAAAAATATTACTTAAATAGAAGTTCAAACATTCCCCCACTCCACCCTGGCCAAAACAGGTATTTTGTATGCATTTTTACTAAGCAGAACCAAATGTTGTGGGGAAATTTAGTCTAGGGATCAGAAACAAAGCAGAAGAAAATGCATACTATTTTGTGAAGCCAACAATCTGCTCATTGCAAATTAGCACTTCCAAGTAGAGATGGGCACGACTTAGCGGTACTCCCGTTTCCGTTTCCGTTACTCGTATCCGTTACTCTACGGAAATGGTAACGGGAATTACTCTGCCAGACTTCGAGCTCGAACCGATGAACGAACAATTTGGTCTGATTTGTCATGCTCGTTACTTGCATCGCGGCGATCGCGCAATGCCAAGCGGCACAGAAAAAAAGTTTTTAAAAGTTAAAAAAAAACCCCGATTCCTGGCCCTAAAAGCAGGCGAAAACTGTCTGAGGGCACCTACCAGGCCAGAAGGGTGTTTTATTTTGGGGGGGGTTTCCCCGCCCCCCTCTCCTTGGCTATTGCTACTGCTGAGCTGCTGGTACCAGGCTGGGAGGGCGCATCCATTTGCCATGCAGTGCGGGGGATCCAAAATGGCGACCGCAATATTTTTTTTGAAATCGTTGCCCAAAACCCCACCAAAGCACCACAGAAACATGCGAAAATTAGCTATTTTAAATGCTTGAATTTTTACAGTAGCAGCAGTGGGTTTTTCTTGCAAAAAAAAAGTCTCCGTTTATTTTATTTTATTTTATTTTATTTTATTTTATTTTATTTTATTTTTTTACACCTGCACATTTGCAATGATGGGCTCGCCCATGGGAGTGGACCATGCAAATTTTCCACCAATCGCATGGCCACTTGGCCAGGTTGACCACAGAGACTTCTGGGATGTGCCAATCGGGCATAAACAGCCCACTAATCGTAGCCCAAACCCAAACCCTAAGCCTAACCCATACGCCAGTACACTGTCCTTCTAAGTGGGTCAGAGAGGCACCCAGAGGTGCACCCCAATACTCACCCTAACCTCACCCGTAACTAGCCTAACCCTAGCCCTTGCGCTAACCCGTCTTAACCCTAAGCCAAATCTACTTGCATTGCACTACATGCAAGTACGTGAGACACAGCGGGTGCAAAGAGTCTGCCAGTCCGTCACTTGTGGCTCTGGCTGACTCATGCAGCTCCCTCCAGGAGCCCGCTACCCCCCCAAACCAGTACTAACGACAACGAAAAAACAAAAAAACGAACCGACTAATTTTTGCGAAATTTTGCGAAAAACGGAAACGAGCCGAAACGGACTGCCTCCGACACACGACAACTCGAAAACGTCATTTTCCCTAGTCGTGCCCATCTCTACTTCCAAGAACCAAATAGATGACTGCACATGTGAATATCATCAATTAACCAATAGAAATCAAATAGACTATTTAACTGAAAACAGGAGATGGCGAAGTTGTATTTTCTCTGCCAAAACAGACAGAGAGGTATAGTAGAGCAGCTTGTGGTATTGAATAATAGAATCATAGAATCATAGAGTTGGAAGAGACCTCAAGGGCCATCTAGTCCAACCCCCTGCCATGCAGGAACCCCCATCACAATATTTCCGACAGATGGACACCCAGCCTCTGTTTAACGCTGAAACAGAACCTTAAAACAATCCTAGTGCCAAAATACGACAACATTCCTGATGAATGTAAATTCCACATCCAGAACAGATTTGCATTATTAAACTCAGTTGACTGTGAACCAGAAGGATTATGGATTGAATACGGAGTTATTAGGGTAAAAAGAAAAGAAAAAAGACAACACTTGGTGAAAAGGGAAGATGAAACACTTAAAAATTGGTAAGGACAGGCAGGAAGCAAAAGTAAAACATGACATAAATAGGGCCAGACCTGTTTGTCATAGTCCATGCAGGCAGTGCTGCGCCTGCTCCCCTTCCCCACCTCCTGGCTCAATAAGCCATGCCCCAGGCCCAGCATGCTCGCTTCCTGCACCTCCTCAATGTCCAGTCCCAGCTACAACCCAGACTTCTCAGCCCTGCCCTGTTGGCTGATCTCCCAGTCAGACAAAAGGGTGGGGCAGGGAATTCTGAGCTCTTGCTCCTAACTAGGAGATTAGCTGAGAAGGTGGAAAAAGCAAGCAAGCTGGGCCTCGGGAGTGGCTGATCAGCTGGGGAAGTAGATTGAAAGCAACACAACCTATGATGCTGCTTTTATAAACCAGCACAAAACACGGGTGAACTAATTCATGCCCATTGCTAATCAGAATCCTAAATGTAATTTTTCAGTGATTTTCACATAGAGTCATATTGGGAGGGAAGAAGTAGAATGGGTTATAAACCTGGCAGTGATGCCAAATACTCTGCATAGTTATGCAGCCATGTGTGAGGAGTCCCATGCTTTCAGGAGTAGGGAATGCTTAGAAGAGTAGACCATCCCCTGCAATATGGTGTGGATCTGCACAGGTGATCTCCACAGTCAATACAGGGTAGGATGTCAGTAGAGATGGGCACGACTTAGCGGTATTCCCGTTTCCGTTTCCGTTACTCGTTTCCGTTACTCTACGGAAACGGTAACGGGAATCACTGCCCCAGACTTCGAGCTCGAACCGACGAACGAACAATTTGGTCTGATTTGTCGTGCTCGTTACTTGCATCGCGCAATGCCAAGCGGCACAGAAAAAAAGTTTTTAAAAGTTAAAAAAAAAAACCGATTCCCGGCCCTAAAAGTAGGCAAAAACTGTCTGAGGGCACCTACCAGGCCAGAAGGGTGTTTTTATTTGGGGGGGGGGGTTCCCCGCCCCCCTCTCCTTGGCTATTGCTACTGCTGCGCTGCTGGTACCAGGCTGGGAGGGCGCATCCATTTGCCATGCAGTGCGGGGGATCCAAAATGGTGACCGCAATATTTTTTTTGAAATCGTTGCCCAAAACCCCACCAAAGCACCACAGAAACATGCGAAAATTAGCTATTTTAAATGCTTGAATTTTTACAGTAGCAGCAGTGGGTTTTTCTTGCAAAAAAAGTATCCGTTGATTTTATTTTATTTTATTTTATTTTATTTTTTTACACCTGCGCATTCGCAATGATGGGCTCGCCCATGGGAGTGAACCATGCAAAGTTTTGGAGCCATTCCACCAATCGCATGGCCAGGTTTTGCTGACTGTACCAGGCTGGGAGGGCGCATCCATTTGCCATGCGGTGGGGGGGATCCAAAATGGCGACCGCAATATTTTTTTTGAAATCGTTGCCCAAAACCCCACCAAAGCACCACAGAAACATGCGAAAATTAGCTATTTTAAATGCTTGAATTTTTACAGTAGCAGCAGTGGGTTTTTCTTGCAAAAAAAGTCTCCGTTGATTTTATTTTATTTTATTTTATTTTATTTTATTTTATTTTTTTACACCTGCGCATTCGCAATGATGGGCTCGCCCATGGGAGTGGACCATGCAAAGTTTTGGAGCCATTCCACCAATCGCATGGCCAGGTTTTGCTGACTGTACCAGGCTGGGAGGGCGCATCCATTTGCCATGCGGTGGAAGGGGGATCCAAAATGGCGACCGCAATATTTTTTTTGAAATTGTTGCCCAAAACCCCACCAAAGCACCACAGAAACATGCGAAAATTAGATATTTTAAATGCTTGAATTTTTACAGTAGCAGCAGTGGGTTTTTCTTGCAAAAAAAAGTCTCCGTTGATTTTATTTTATTTTATTTTATTTTTTTTTTTTTACACCTGCACATTTGCAATGATGGGCTCTCCCATGGGAGTAGACCATGCAAATTTTCCACCAATCGCATGGCCACTTGGCCAGGTTGACCACAGAGACTTCTGGGATGTGCCAATCGGGCATAAACAGCCCACTAATCGTAGCCCAAACCCGAACCCTAAGCCTAACCCATACGCCAGTACACTGTCCTTCTAAGTGGGTCAGAGAGGCACCCAGATGCACCCCAATACCCACCGTAACCTCACCCGTAACTAGCCTAACCCTAGCCGTTGCGCTAAGCCGTCTTAACCCTAAGCCAGATCTACTTGCATTGCACTACATGCAAGTACGTGAGACACAGCGGGTGCAAAGAGTCTGCCAGTCCGTCACTTGTGGCTCTGGCTGACTCCTGCAGCTCCCTCCAGGAGCCCGCTACCCCCTCCCCAAACCAGTACTAACGACAACGAAAAAACAAAAAAACGAACCAACTAATTTTTGCAAATTTTCGCGAAAAACGGAAACGAGCCGAAACGGAACCGGCCCGACTAACGACAACTCGAAAAAAAAATTTTTTTCAAGTCGTGCCCATCTCTAGATGTCAGCATTAGCAGTTTAGGGCAAGGCTAGGGATTAAAAAGATGAGACCAATAATTATAACTGAAGATTGGGGCAGAGACCATTGCTGTGTGAACATTGGCTTGGGTTCTTATGTTTATGTTCCATGTTTGTAAACCATTCAGAGCAGTTCAACTAGTTGGGTGATATAAAAATTTAAGGAAGGAAGGAAGGAAGGAAGGAAGGAAGGAAGGAAAGCAGGAAAGAAAGAACTCCATTCTTTTAGGCCATAGTAGTGAAGAGACTATCGTACAATTGCACTCATTTCAGAAGCTAGCAAGGTTATGCTCAACATTCCACAAAGGAGGCTGCAGCAGTATGTTGACAGAGAACTCCCAGAAGTGCAACCTGCATTTCGAAGGGGCAGTCGGATGTTACAGGAACAAATTTGAAATCCTATTGTTTAATGCCAACAAGAATGTACAATAAGGAATGGCCCCTAGACAGGAAACACTATATATGTGTTCCATTCTGTAAGAAAGGAGATGTCAAGGACTGCAGTAACAATAGGGACATTGCTTTCGTTTCCCATATATGGAAAGTGATGCTCAAAGTGTTGCAACAAAGACTTTTACCCTACATGAATTGAGAAATGTTTGATGTTCAAGCTGGATTCCAGCAAGGAAAAAGCACTCCAGATCATATTTTAAATATATTCTGGCTACTGGGCAGCAGCAAGGAATATCAGAAGACCTGTTATGTCTGTTATAGACTGGTTACAGGGACATTTGTCTCCAGCATTATCCACACTCTCATTTCTATTTCTATGTTAAACTGGCCATTCAGAGATTCTGATGGTCATTAGGAACTACATTGTAACATATCTACATAAATCCAAGAGGGATCAGTTGGGTAAGGGAATGGACATCAAACTGAGTTGTTCTTCCATTTCAGAACTTTGCCTCATGCAGACCATTGTCAATTATTTGGGAGTAAGGGGAGAATTTAGATCCAGTATAAGAATGTTAAATCTTGCTCCCCACAGTATTAAATTCAACTTTCGTAGGGCTACTTCTAGGGTATTGAATAATGCAGGGATCCAGGGTTGGTGATTTTGGACTCACTCAGTTTGCATAGGGGCAACCTCAATAGCAGCACCTTTGGGATAAGAAGAGAGAAACAATATGAGAAGGTGGTCCTTTCATAGATTCTGGGCATACATGTGGTTGCTTCCCCAGTAATAATGCATTTTCTGGTAGCTTGTTTTCTGTTTTTTTTATTTCAGGTTTCGGTTTGACAGAAAGAAACTTACAGTTTTTAATTTGTGGCCACTACTTTGGTTTTTTTTTGGGGGGGGGAGGGGCAGTGAAGCATACTGGTGTTGGGGTATGAGCCTCAACTGAGTGAGGTGGGAAAGAGAGGTATGATCTGGGATGGGTTGTTGCAGTTACAGAATAGAGATGGGCACGACTAGGGAAAATGACGTGTTCGAGTTGTTGTGTGTCGGAGGCAGCCCGTTTCGGCTCGTTTCGTTTTTCGCAAAATTTCGCAAAAATTTGTCATTTCGTTTTTTGTTTTTTCGTTTGTCGTTAGTACTGGTTTTGGGGGGTAGCGGGCTCCTGGAGGCAGCTCTCTGTGGTGGGTGCCTCCTATCCTCACCCGCCAGCGCTGCTACAAAAGGGCATGCATAGCCATATGCTATGGATATGCATATTGCAGACGCAGCAGACTGGCAGAGGCACCCCTCTTTTTGGGGTGCCTTCCCTGCAACAGTCGGTGAGACACATTAAGGCAGCACTTGCAGGCATGGTTTGCATGGCACACAAATGCTGCTGCAGGAGTCAGCCAGAGCCACAAGTGACGGACTGGCAGACTCTTTGCACCCGCTCCAAGGGAAATGTACTTGCGTGTAGTGCAATGGAAGTAGATCTGGCTTAGGGTTAAGACGGGTTAGCGCAAGGGCTAGGGTTAGGCTAGTTATGGGTGAGGTTAGGGTGAGTATTGGGGTGCACCTCTGGGTGCCTCTCTGACCCACTTAGAAGGACAGTGTACTGGCGTATGGGTTAGGCTTAGGGTTAGGGTTCGGGTTCGGGCTACGGTTAGTGTGGCTGTTTATGCCTGATTGGCACATCCCAGAAGTCTCTGTGGTCAACCTGGCCAAGTGGCCATGCGATTGGTGGAAAATATGCATGGTCCACTCCCATGGGCAAGCCCATCATTGCGAATGCGCAGGTGTAAAAAAATAAAATAAAATAAAATAAAATAAAATCAACAGAGACGTTTGTTTGCAAGAAAAACCCACTGCTGCTACTGTAAAAATTCAAGCATTTAAAATAGCTAATTTTCGCATATTTCTGTGGTGCTTTGGTGGGGTTTTGGACCACGATTTAAAAAAAATATTGCGGTCGCCATTTCAGATCCCCCCGCACTGCATGGTAAATGGATGCGCCCTCCCAGCCTGGTACAGTCTCCAAAACCTGGCCATGCGATTGGTTGAATGGCTCCAAAACTTTGCATGGTCCACTCCCATGGGCGAGCCCATCATTGCGAATGCGCAGGTGTAAAAAAATAAAATAAAATAAAATAAAATAAAATCAACGGAGACGTATTTTGGCAAGACAAACCCACTGCTGCTACTGTAAAAATTCAAGCATTTAAAATAGCTAATTTTCGCATGTTTCTGTGGTGCTTTGGTGGGTTTTTGGACCACGATTTCAAAAAAAATATTGCGGTCGCCATTTTGGATCCCCCCGCCCGCACACCGCATGGCAAAGGCAGACGAGACGATGCCCCCCCGCCTGGTACCAGCAGCGCAGCAGTAGCACTAGCCAAGGAGAGGGGGGCGGGGACCCCCCCCCCCCCCAAATGAAAACACCCTTCTGGCCTGGTAGGTGCCCTCAGACAGTTTTCGCCTGCTTTTAGGGCCGGGAATCAGGTTTTTTTTTAACTTAAAAACTTTTTTTCTGTGCCGCTTGGCATCACGGGATCGCCGCGATGCCAGGAACGACCACGACAAATCAGACCCAATTATTCTTTAGTCGGTTCGAGTTCGAGTTCTGGCGGAGTAATTCCCATTACCGTTTCCGTTGCGTAACGGAAACGAGTAACGGAAACGGAAACGGGAATTCTGATAAGTCGTGCCCATCTCTATTACAGAACAATGAGGAATAGCCCTCTGGTCGGTTGGCTTTTCACCTGGGGGCTAATGACTGGATGAAGAGAAGGGCAAGTCATTGATATTGCAAGAGGTGCAGGACTTTCAAGCTTTGAAGTTGAAGAGTCCCTCAGTTCAGATTGGTCAGCTCTCATGCCATGGTATGCATGGAAGGCTGATTGTGACTCTGAGTGCACTGACTGGGAGTGACTGGGTGGTAAGCTGAGAGGATGACTAGGCCATGCTATCTGGCCTGGGAGTAATGCTTGGATATCTGGACGTAAGAATAGAGTGTCTGAAATTGTATAAAAGTGATGGGACTCATTTTCTGAGTAAGGGACTGACAAATTTTTGTTGGACTTGCAGAGGATGAGATTCTCCACTGGGTAGGGATCAAAGAGCTTACCAAAAGCCACCTCCATTGCTGTGATGGGTAGTGTGGAATGGGAGGTGATTATTGGTGAGTCTCCAAAGGGACTATCCAACATCACAACACCGCGAACACCAAGATTTCATTGCTTGGCAGGGTAATGTGTCATTGGCAGACAACCCACCTGAAGTTATAGGGTTTGGATTGGCAGTGGATTGGAAAGGTCACCCAGTTTCTACTCACTGGAAATGGGTTGTATAGTTGACAGCAAGGACCTGGGGCTTGAGACTCACCCAGGTTGGGTCAGGAGTGGAGGTAAGGTGAGATCCCTGTCTCTTGATCCAAGTTTCTACACTCCAACAGGTTCCTTGGTAGGAGGTTGCAGTTTAAACATTCCATAAATGGAGTCCTAGTTAAACTCATCACCTGTGTCTTATCTAATGATTTTGGGCTGGGTAGCAATATAGTTGTACACATTGTTCAACAATTCACAATTTTAGATCTAAACAGTTTTCAAATGTATGCATAGCTTTGTGTAATATTTTTCTATGACAAAGGATTTTGCAGATCATTATATATAGACATCTGAGACAGGGCATACATAATTTCACTGCAAATGTGGATCTTTTTGTAAAAAAAATTAACACAACAATTTTTTTTCATCTCCAACGAGTGTTGTAGGCATTTGGCAGCTACTGGCATTTGGGAATTTCTTTATGGTTTTCTGAAAAGACCTTCTTTATACAGAAATGTCATGTGTGGCATAAACAGGTAACACACAATATTTATCAGTTCTATTTAGAACAGAAATTTAGAAATTGAAACACCCATACAATGCCAGTGCCTTGAAAAAAGAGTAAAGTCATACTTTGTGGCTTCATCTCTTCTGTTTTCTTCTTGTCAGCCTCACTCAATTGCACATATCTTGTGTTAACATTTACAAAATAAAATTTATCATTAGAGAAGTTTTGATGCATTAACATTAATCTGTTAATACAAGTTCATGCCTTAATCCATTAATTCTCCCATTATTTAATTCATTAAAATGTTACAAAACTAAACATAAAAAGCAGTTAAAATGATTTAAAAATCAATTAATTGACACTAACGGATTAAGGAGAATCACCAATAATTCCCCCCAAAATAATGTATTTTGCATCAATTAATATAATGAACTTTAATGTAATTATAATTAATGTTAATTAATGAAAAGTAATTAATTTTAATCATTTTATACATCCTGTCACTGCTATCCATGATTAGCTTTAAAATCATCATGATTATATTGACATAATAGTAAGAGTGTGTCATCAAGTCAATTCTGATATATGGTGACCTTTTCAGGGTTTTCTAAGCAGAGAGTACTTAAAAGTGGTTTACTGTTCCCTTCTTCCAGGGGTGCCAGAACGGTGCAGTTTTTCCAAGGCCACATAGCCTGGCTGTTCTGGGATGCAAGCTGGGGAATTGAACCCCCAACATCCAGCATAGGGGCTTGCCAAATTTTGCTATGCCACTGTCTTCCATGAGGTGGTGCTAGAAAGCCTAAGATGAGAAGATTCTAGACATGGGCACGACTTGGCTAAATTCTCGTTTCCGTTTCCATTTCTCGTTTCCGTTATGTAATGGAAACGGTAACGACAATTACTCCACCAGAACTCGAACTCGAACCGACTAAAGAAAAATTGGGTCTGATTTGTCGTGGTCGTTCCTGGCATCGCAGCAATCGCGCGATGCCAAGCGGCACAGGAAAAAAGTTTTAAAAATAAAAAACCCCGATTCCCAGCCAAAAAAGCAGGCGAAAATATGCCTGCCTGAGTGAGGGCATCTACCAGAGGTGTGGTTTCTGGGGGGGGGGTCCCCGGCCTCCCCCCTCCTCTCCTGGGCTGCGCAAAGTGTGAATCCTCGTCAAGTCGCCACGCCAACTCGCCAAGCGGCACGGCACAGGAAAAAAGTTTTAAAAATTAAAAAACAAAAACCCGATTCCCGGCCAAAAAAGCAGGGGAAAATATGCCTGCCTCAGTGAGGGCACCTACCAGAAGGGTGGTTTGGGGGGGGGGGGGGGGGGGGGTCCCCCGGCCTCCCCCCTCTCCTCTCCTGGGCTGCACGCATCCTCATCGTCTCACGAACTCGCCATGCCATGCAGTGCGGGCAGGGGATCCAAATGGGGCGACCGCAATATTTATTTTGAAATTGCATGGTCCAAAAACACACCAAAGCACCACAGAAACATGAGAAAATAGCTATTTCAAAACTGCCTGAATTTTTTCAGTAGCAGCAGTGGGTTTTTCTTGCAACAAAACGTCTCAATTGATTTTATTTTATTTTATTTTTATTTTTTTACACCTGCACAATGATGGACTGGCCATGGGAGTGGAGCCATTCCACCAATTGCATGGCCACTTGGCCAGGTTTTGACCGAGACTTCTGGGATGTGCCAGTCGGGCATAAAAAGCCCACTAACCCTAGCCCGAACCCGAACCCGAACCCGAACCCTAACCCATACGCCAGTACACTGTCCTTCTTAGTGGGTCAGAGAGGCACCCAGAGGTGCACCCCAGTAACTCACCCTAACCTTACCCGTAACCCTAAGCCTAGCCCTTGCGCTAACCCCTAACCAGTAAGCCAGATGTGTACTCGCATTGCACTACAGCAAGTACACTTCCCTTCTTAGTGAGTCACAGGGCACCCGTAGGGGTCCTCTCTCACTTCATTCCCCAGCCCAAGTGCACCGCAGGCAGTGAGTCACAGAGGCACCCGAAAGAGAGGTGCCTCTGCCTGCTACTGCAGTGCAACTGCAACTTAATGGTATGCATATCCAATTGGCTATGCATGCCATTTTGTAGCGGGCCAGAGGAGGCACCCACCCCAGAGAGGTGCCTCCAGGAGCCCCCCCAAAACCAGTACTAACGACAGACAAAAAAAATGACAAACGAAACGACAAATTTTTGAAAAATTTCGCAAAAAAAGGAAATGAGCCGAAACGGGCCGGCTCCGACACACGACAACTCGAAACGTAATTTTTCCTGGTCGTGCCCATCTCTAGAAGCTTCCTCTGTGAAGTTTAGAACTCTGATTGTGCAGCACAAATTCACATGGGCAGAGTACTAACTGTCTGTGACAGAGTGAAAAATGTTCATTGCAAAGCACCAACCTGCAACTGTAATAAATGTGGTCACTTAGTCTATATTGATCAGCCAAGGAATTCTAAAGTGAATGCTTCCAGATTGAAGGTCCCACCCCTAGCAATCAAAAGACATTGTGCAGCTGTTCCATCTTACTATTCGTAATGGAGGATGAAATGGAGGATGAAAGAAGTGATTAGAAAACACAAGAAAGCTACAAGTAAGAAAGGAGAAAAACACAAGGGACACAAAATATGAGGACTACTATAACACACACACACACACACACACACAGAAGGGGGAGGGGCAGACAGACAGACAGACAGAGAGACAGACAGACAGACAGACACTCACACACACACACACACTTGGCCTAGTAAAATTTCATGAAAGATATGAAAGATGGAAGGTTACAAAAGCCTGATCTTAAAGTTCCATTGAAATAATATTTGACATTGTCATTAGGGATGAGCACGTAAAGGAAAAATAATGTTTTGTTTCATTTCATTTCGTGCTCTCCCCTGTTTCGTTTCATTTTATTTCTTACAAAAAAAATTAAAATTTCATACAAAACAAAATGAAATGGAACAAAATGACTCCCCTGGGTCCTAGAGGCACAAGCTTTGGTGCCCGGGACTCCAAGAGCCAGTTTTAAAGGGCTCTTGGTGAGCTGTCAATGGCTGGAGCCCTTTAAACCTGGCCCAGTTGGCACCAGGTCATTCCCCTAGTACTGACTGGGCCAGCTTTAAAGGGCTCCAGCCATTGACAGCTGGGCAGGAGCCCTCTGAAAACAGTCAGGTAGGCAGTTCCACAGGATCACACTCTCTACCTGACCATTATCTGAGGGCTCCTGCCGAGCTGTCAATGGTACTGAATGGGCCAGGTTTAAAGGGGTCCAGCCACTGACAGTTCAGCAGGAGCCTGAAAATGATGGAATGAAATGGTTTATTTCAATGGAAAAATGATTATTTCATTTCATCTATAACGAAATGCTGCTTCCTCATTTCATTTTGTTTCATTTTGTTTCATTTTGTTTCATTACATAACAAAATGATAAAAAAGCAATTTGTTTTTCGTTTCTTGCCCATCCCTCTAAGCCACATGTGCTAGGCCACAGACACATCTAAATGGCAGAGATGGAAAGAGTACTTGCTAAAGTCCTCAGTTTTGTTCTTGATATGATAGCACAGCTATGATGAGGAAAGCCCTTCAACATTCTTTGCCTGAAGTGAAGGATAAGTCAAAGAGCTTTCTTCTTCTTCTCATGATCCCTTTAAAAATCAGGCCACAAGCTTGAACGAAAGATGCAAACAACTTTCTGTCTTGCTTTAGATTCTTAAATAAACCAGTAGCAATTCTGCTTTTGCTGTCTAGATACCTCAGAGAGTTAGATATTGGGCAGCAGAGCCAGTGACTGTGAGTTTGATTCCCCACTGTTCTCCCTGCAGGAAGAGCCACCGTGTGTGGCTTTAGTCCAGTCATATAGTCCCAGAGGAACACCAAGAGAAGGGAATGGTAAACCACTTCGGAGGCTGCTGGAAAAATCAAAGAAAGTTTACCATGAGTCAGAACTGACCTGCTGATAGATCAGCATTATTATTCAGTAATCCCACTATTGGGAAATTGCACAATTTGTGTAATTAGGCAACTGGTGCATTGTTCCACACAGATGGGCCATCCGTTCATGCCAAACATCATTCTTGGCAATGGAAAAAGTCTTCTGAAGGCAAACGAAATTTCTTTGCCTCCCTTGGGTGAAAAGGATGTTCCCAAACCTTATTCTTACCTGCAGGGATGATACACATAAAGATTTACTTCTCTAATGTTAAATCCTAAGCCAAGTTCTGCTCTACGTCTGGACACTCATCATTTAGGGACCTCCTCCCACTTGGCTGATAAAAAGAGTGGTGGAGCCTAAGACAGAATAATTTCAGCAGGTTCCTTAGGGAAGTCTGCCTACCAACCGTATTCCTTTCAAGCCCTCATTCACTTTCGAGACCTTGGAGGCCGACTTGTGAGAGCTTAGGCCTCTGTTTTATAAATAAATAAGTGGGATTGTTATAATGCCTTTGAATATACACCTTTGATTACAGTGTTGAAGTGCGAGAGAAAACAACCACCTAGTCACTTTCCGCTCTACACTGTGGCTGCAGATTTGCAGATATTCCATGAATCTCCAGGTTCCTTTCCCTCAAGAAAGCAATTCTATTATCTCAAATGAAAAATTATCTCTGGCTAACTCCCCACCCCCACCCCCTCAGAAGTAGCACGGAAAATCTAAGGGGCATGCTGCTCAGCTTTCCATTCCTAAGTTTCCAAATAGAGGAAGCGATGCCGGCACTTCAGTTCTAAATAATTCATTTTATTGGATCTGTCAACTAGGTCTGCTAGGTCTCTGTGCAGTCTCGGAAGTCTCTGGAACGGCTGTGCTTTGCAGTTCTCCAGCCAAGGAGACTAATTTGAAGATGAAAGATGCTAGGAGAAGATAATTGTGTTGCACATGTGTGAATGGCTACAAAGTCTGGGCCCTCATGCCACAAATTCCCAGCTTGTGCTGATGCTCACCAGTGAATGAGGAATAAGGAGAGAGAGGGCGGGGGCAGGAATCATAGAATCATAGAGTTGGAAGAGACCTCAAGGGCCATCCAGTCCAGCCTCCTGCCATGCAGGGACCCCCATCACAGTGCTCCTGACATATGGCCATCCAGCCTCAGCTTAAAAACCTCCAAAGAAGGAGACTCCACCACCCTCGGTGGCAGCATATTCCACTGCCACACAGCTCTAGCTGTCATGAAATTCTTCATGCCATCTGCTCCAAAGCATGGACCAGGGTTGTAATCACAAGTCTTTATGTTACACAAAATCTGGCAGCAATAGTTATAGTGAGACTGGTTCTTTTTAAGTTGAGGAAACTTGTCCTATGCAGGAAAATAGGTGTTAGTCATTGTATTGTGATGAAGGGATTAAGAAGTTTCAATGCAATCAGGGATAGCAACGATCCTAGATGGGTGTTCTTAGCTGTTATCTTGTGTGATAGCTACACGGCTCCTCAACTTGTTTTGCTGCAACTGATCACCTTTGTGGCTGTGTAGGGAATCATTGAGCTTTGACCTTTTGAAGTCTACAACTTCTAGTACTGGAAGTCAGGCTTTGTTGATTTTTAGACTTTCTTCTTTTTTGTTGAAACTGTGCTTTTGTTTGCTAAAACAAAACAAAAACATCTCATAGTGCTTGCAACATTCTCTGGACAATTTACAACTTATTAAGCAGACTACACATTGCTCCCACCCCAGCAAGCTGGGTACACATTTTGCCAACTTTGGAAGGATGAAAGGCTGATTCAGCCATCACCTGGCTATATTGGATTGAACCCTAGGTTGTGAGCACAGTTATAGCTGCAGTACAGCAGTTAAACTACTGTACCACAAAGCTCAGTCAGGAATTGATAGGAAATACCTCCAAGACATGAAAGAGATGCTCCAGTTTTCAAGTTTCATTTTCCCCTGTTAATTTTGCTTTTGAACCAAGGTTGCTTGTTTGTTTGCTTTGTATACTTTATAAGAAGAAGAGTGTCATCCTCAAGGATTACTTAGAAAGTGATACAGTCCAAAACAGCTTTCTGAATTTTTTCACCCTCACAATGCCTAATCATTAACAAAATTCAATTGTGTGTGTGTGTGTGTGTGTGTGTGTGTGTGTGTGTGTGTGTGTGTGTGTGTGTGTGTGTGTGTGTGTGTGTGTGTGTGTACGCACTTTCCCCTTTGGGTGAGGGAGGAATCTTGTTTCACCTCATGCTCCATCCAAACTGGCAGGTGTCATCTCACTGTCTCGTGTACCTGCTTGCCTGCCTGATTTAGGATGGCATGGGTGCTACTTGGCTTTCCATGCCCCAGTCTAGCCCCCTCCCCCCCAAAGGCCATTTTGCAACTCACTCCTTGGGCTGCTTGGAAACCTTTGCTTCTTTCCTTGACTCACATCCAGTTATGCATGAGTGTATGCTAATTAATGAGCCTGTGAGGGCAGAGAGGATGGAAAAGTTAGGGACATGGAATAGGAAAGCCCCAGCAGATGTCCCCATCTCCAAAATTCAGAAGCGGAAAAAGAAGCAAAAGCAGGCTGGTCTTTCGACGGCAGCTCCTCCCTTCCTTCTCCTTGGGTTCATGTCCCCTCCCCCCATAATTACAGCTAAGTCATAATTTAGACTGTGTGAATGTGAGAAAGGGAGAGGAAGTAAGTGTCATGGAGGGGCCCTGCATGCCTCAATTTGTGTTGTTGTTGTTCAGTCGTTCAGTCATGTCCAACTCTTCGTGACCCCATGGACCAGAGCTCACGAGGCCTTCCTATCTTCTACTGCCTCCCAGAGTTTGGTCAAATCCATATTGGTTGCATCAATAACTCCATCCAACCATCTCATTCTCTGCCATCCTCTTTTCCTTTTGCCTTCAATCTTTCCCAACATCAGACAGGGACTTTTCCAAGGACTCCTCTCTCCTCATGAGGTGGCCAAAGTACTGGAGCCTCAGCTTCAAAATCTGTCCTTCCAGTGAACATTCAGGGTTAATTTCTTTCAGTATGGATAGGTTTGATCTCCTTGCAGTCCTGGGGACTCTCAAGACTCTCTTCCAGCACCACAGCTCAAAAGCATCTATTCTGTGGCAATCAGCCTTCTTTATAGTCCATCTCTCATTTCCATACATCGCTACTGGAAAAACCATAGCTTTGACTATCCTGACTAGAGATGGGCATGACCAGAATTTTTTTTTCGAGTTGTCATTTTTCGGGACGGGTCCGTTTCGGGTCGTTTCTGTTTTTCACGAAATTTTAAAAAAACTTGTCGTTTCGTTGTGTCGTGTGTCATTTGTCGTTACGGCCGCCGTGATTTCGCGCGATTTGACGTCCCAGCGAGTGGCGTCCCGCCGGCGCTAGGTGTTTTTGCGCCCTAGGCGGCGGGCGGGGTGGTGGTGGGGGCCATGGGCGGGCGGCGGCAGAGGCAGGGGGGAGGGGCGGGCACGCGGGCGCGTGGGTGCACGGGCGGCAGGCGCGCGGGCGGCAGGCGCGGGTCCCGGAATGACCCAGAGCAGGCGGAAAACACTTTAAACTGACTTGCTGCACAAGACTGCATCGAATAAAGCAATTGCAATTTTTATTGCAAACAAAGTGGGCAGTGCACCCACAGCAGAGCTGCAGGCAGGGTATGAAAGGACCTTGGCTTGCCACCAAGCAAATGAAATTTTTAAAATCAATCCACACCTCCCCTCCCACTCAAACCTCCCCCCCTTTGAAGCACTATCAGAAAAGAAATCCTAACAAACTGCAGGAGAATAAAAAAGAATAAACTGCGTTGCTATTCCCCACAGCAGACAGAGAATGAAAGGAATTATTATTATTTCCTAAAAATTCAATTGAATCAATTCCCTCCCTGCCTGCCTAACTGAAATCTAAAGGCTCCACGAAATCGAAACTAGTCTAGCACAGCAGCCAGCTACACACAGCCCTCTCCCACCCACATCCAAGCCCGGACTGCGACTCTTCTGGGAGTGCCTCGGCTTTTTATGCCCTCTTGCACATCCAGAAGTGTCATTCAAAACCTGGCCATGCGATTGGTAGAATGGGTCCAAAAATTTGCATGGTCCCATCCCATGGCCAGCCCATCATTGCGCAGGTATAAAAAAATAAAAATAAAAATAAAATAAAATAAAATCAGTGCGACCTTTTACTGCTATAAAAAACCCACTGCTGCTACTGTAAAAATTCAAGCATTTAAAATAGCTAATTTTCAAATGTTTCTGTGGTGCTTTGGTGTTTTTTTGGACCACGATTTCAAAAAAAATATTGCGGATGCCATTTTGGATCCCCCCACACCGCATGGCAAATGGAGATGCCAAGGATGCCCCCTCCCAGCCCAGTACCAGCAGCCCAGTACAGGAGGGGGGGAAGGCTGGGGACACCCCCCCCCCAGAAACCACCCCTCTGGTAGGTGCCCTCAGGCAGGCATATTTTCGCCTGCTTTTTTTGGCTGGGAATCGGGGGGGTATTTTTAAAACTTTTTTTCTGTGCCGCTTGGCATCGTGCGATCGCCGCGCGATGCCAGGAACGACAACGACAAATCAGACCCAATTTTTCTTTTTTCGGTTCGAGTTCGAGTTCTGACAGCTTAATTGTCATTACCGTTTCCGTTACGTAACGGAAACGATATCCGAAAACGGAAATGAAAATTTCGCCAAGTCGTGCCCATGTCTAATCCTGACCTTAGTTGGCAACGTGATGTCTCTGCTCTTTAGGATGCTACCTAGATTTGCCATTGCTTTCCTCCTAAGAAGCAGGTGTCTTTTAATTTTGTTGCATTGCAAAAGCCGATAGATAGCTACATCTATGAAGTCAGGCTGCCATGCAGCAAATTTTATTCAATATAGTTATGTGCCATCAATTCTGACTCATGGTCAGCCAGACATTTTTAGACACAAAGACCCCTCCCTCCTTCTGGCAGCATTCTGGGAATCAGCTGTTATTATGCCCCATGAACCTCATATGCTGTACATAATCAAAACTGTCCCCTCTCCCAAGAGGAGGAGTATGAATTTAAACACTGAGTCCCTGGATTCTCAGCCTGGCACTAAAAGAAAAGAGGAAAAGGCAAACAGAACTGACCTTATTATATTCAAGGAAAGCTGGATTTAGGAGATATGTTCTTCATGCCTCCAAGCTGCTAAGCAACATTCTTAATCCCTGTGTCCTGTACTTGCCCCGGTACCGTTAATAAGCCACAAATGACCGTTGCTGTTGACTGATGATTTTAAATTATCCAGTGCCAAACTAACTCTTAAGTTAACCCTTTTGTGATGATCTGCAAACCTTCTTCAAACAGCAACAACCTACTGCTGATTTTCTGACATCTATGTACATGGCCACTTCATGGAAAAACACCTGTTGTCAAGAATGCAGCTGCACTGTGGAACGTCCACACTAGCTACAATTGGTCAATGTGTGTGTTCTGTTCCACCGCATTGCTGATCAGGAACTCGTGTTTCCTCATCCTCCACAGACCTAGTACCATATGTTTCTGTGTATAAGAGGCATCTATATATATTATATAGCACAACCCCTACTTTCCAACCCAAAATTATAGTTTCACAACCAAGCAGTTCTCCCCTCGGATTACTTCATCTGGTAGGGTTCTGGAACTAGGTAGCATGATGGCTGCATTGGTAGTACAACACATTCTTGTCATATATTACCTTTTGAAGTGTCTGGATCTTGCAGTGTTGCTGTAGGGACTCCCTGGGAATTAAGGCAAGCCTCAGGCAGCAGCACCCCTGAGCTCCATAACCGTGAGCGTTTCATTAGTGGGGGAAAGGTTGCTTTAACATTAAAAGGGTCACACATTTTCTAGAAATGTAGAAATTATCATTCTGTCTACAGTTACATGATCCCTTTTGTACTATTTAGGTAAAAGCCATCTGATAATTTGGATATTCAAACTCACAAATGACTTTCCATTTAGCAAGCATGACACACCTATTGAGCAAATGACATTTCATATTAACTTGACTATGTCTTAAATGTTCTGGACTGTATATTATCCCTCATCATTATAAGCCACCTTAGGTCCTTTTCCAAGGAGAAAGGTGGGGTAAAAATATTCAAAATAAATAAATAAATAAATAAATAAATAAATAAATAAATAAATAAATAAATAAATAAATAATATTCAGTCGCTTATGAGACTCATTCTAGGAGACATTTGCTTCCTTCGGTTGCTTGGCCCCTATGGCTAGTCTTACCTGTTGCTCTTTCTTGTGTTTCTATAACTGATAGGCTGCCTACATTTATCTCCTTATCAACATATTTATCTGCAGTACATACTTCATTTTAAATCTGCAATAAACTTTGATAGACATGGGCATGAAACACCAAAAGGGCATTTCGTTTCGTTTTTCATGCCCTGGCCCGCATTTCTTTTCATTTAATATGAAACGATTTTTTTGAAAAAAAAATCATTTCATTTTCGTTTGTTTCGAGAGCGGTCCCGCGGCCACGGGGACCCCTCCTGGGGCCGGGCACCACCGGACCCGGGGCAAGCCTGCCGGGAGAGCGGTCCCACGGCACGGGGAGCCCTCCCGGGGCCAGGTACCACTGGAGCCACTTGGCAAGCCAGCCAGGAGAGCAGTCCCACAGCCACGGGAGTGCTCTCCTGACTAGCTTGCCAGCACCAGCAGTGCCCCAGGAGGGCTGGGGGGAGATTTATAAAGCCCACTCTTCCCCCACCCCGTCAGGTGGGAGAAGAGAGTGGGCTTTTTAAATCTTCTCCCCTACCGAAGCTAGCACTGAGCGGTTACTGGGCTCTGGCTCTGGGAGGGGGGAAAGTGGTGGAGAGAGCATGCACTTCTTCCCTCCACCCAATGTGGTGGTGGGGAGAGTGCACTGTTTAAGCTCGTTTCCAGGCTCCCGAAGGTAGTTCCCAGAGCTCCTTGCCCTCTGAAGATGCCAGACACAGAGTCTGGTGAAACATTAGGAAGAAAAACTTCCAGAACATGGCCAAACAGCCCAAAAAACTCAAATCAGCTATCAAACCAAAAATTATTCATCTTCAGTAAGACATCTTGGATTCTGTTCAGTTATTGCCATTAGTTACTCTATGGCCCTCTGCAGTGGGTAAAATTGAATCAGAGGCTCTCCTAGAGCTTGTAAATGCTTACCAATTTGAACTACAACTCCCAGAACCACCCACTCAGCACAAGCAATAGCTGTTTAGGCTGAGAGATACTGGGAAATATAGTCCTTTGTTTAAAAAAAGCCTTCCTTAGATCCAACTATACTGAACAATTATTGTCCAGTATTGAGTATCCCATTCTTGGGGAAAAGTCCTAGAACAGGTTGTGGCCTCACAGCTGCAGAGGTTTCTGGATGAGATAAACTACCTGGATATGGATCCATTTCAGTTTGGCTCAAGGCCTAGCTATGGGACAGAGACGGCACTGGTTGCTTAGGTAGATGATTTACACAGGGCAATGGATAGGGGATCTGTGTCCCTTTTGGTTTTACTAGACCTCTCAGCTGCTTTTGACACTATAGACCACCGCGTCCTCCTGACTCATATCTCCAAAATGGGAATTGGGGGCACTGCATTAAAGTGGCTCCAGTCCTTCCTGTTAGTAGTGATTCACCTGATAGGGTGGGGGGGGGTTAGGGTTAGGGTGGCAAAAATATTTTAAAACCCCTCCTTTTCCACCACCCAATGGGGTGGGAGAAAAGGAGGGATTTTTAAACATTTCCTTCTTTCTTTCTTGCCACCCCAGGAACCAATCAGTTGTAGCTCGGGTTTGGGGCAGCAAAAAAAAAAAAAACATGTTTAAACCCCCTCCTGATGGGGTGGAGGGAAAGGAGGGCTTTTTAAACTTTTTTGCCACCCCAAGCCTGATGAGGCAGCAAAAAAAGAAAAGAAAAATAATGTTTTAGAACCTCTCATTTCCGCCCACCCCGTGTAGTGGGTGAAAAGGAGGGGTTTTAAGACTTTTTTTGCCTCCCAAAGCCCACACTACAGCTGATTGGTGTTTGGGGCAGCAAGAGAAATGTTTCAACATTCCCTGGTTTCTCGTGCATGGCGTGATTTGGGGAAAGCGCAGCCTTTTCCCATAGGAATCCGTTGCTTCTTAAGGGAAAATGAAAAACAAAATGGAATGGAATGAAAATTTCCATTTCGTTTCATTTTGTTTTTCTTTTAGGGGGTGGTTTGTTATTTGTTGTGTTACATAATGAAATGAATAACCAATAATGGCATAATAAAAATCATTTTGTACCTATCTTTAATACGAAAATACTGATCCTAGCCATGTTTGGGCAGCTCAGCACCAAAGTATCAGGGGTACCTTCCTCAAGCAATTTTTAGATAAGACCCCCCCCCTGAAAGGTGGAAAGATTTGGGCGTCAGGGTTCTGAGTAATTAAAGTCCAAATGGAATCAATGGAATCAATGGGAAGCCGCTGCAGTGCTATCCCTCCCCTGATCAGCTTCCGATTCCAATTAGAAAGAATTTTTCCTAGGGGCACCCCCTTTGGATCTTAGAGCCTTTGTACACGACCCCTAAACGCCACAGCAAATGGCTGCAAGCTCCGGAGATTACAATGACTTCCGCACCAGCTCCAGAGTTTGCAGGAAATTAAGTGCAACCACGCCCACCTAAGTGCGTCCCAGCACACTTTTCTTGTACCTGCTCGAGGAGGGTGAAAATCGCCAGGTCCGGATTTAATCTGGTCAGTGCGGGGCTCTCCTGGCTTCTGTTTGGTTTTTTTTTTTTTTGCCTCCTGCCCCTTTAAGAGAAGGGGCGGGAGGGGGGAAAAAGCAAACAAAAGAGAAGGAATCAGCACACGGAGCTCTGGCAGCTTCTCCAAGAGTCTGCATTTTTCCCCCACTTTCTTCCTCCCTCCCCTCAGCAGACAGGTGTGGAGTGGTGGGGAGGAAAGAAGAGCAACGAACCCCTAAGATCTCTGGTCCGAATTTAAGTGGCCAGCGGATCTTAGGGGTCGTGTGAAAAGGCCCTTAATTACTCAGTCTCCTGGCCCCCAAACCTTTCCAAAGTTTGGGGACTGACCTAAAATCACATTTTGTTTCATTTTGTCTCATTTTGCAATGAAACTACTTTAAATTTTGTTTTGTAATGAAGGGGGATGAACTGAAATACTATTTTTCCCTTTAGTGCCCATCCCTAATTCACTCCATTCCAGCAGTATGTCATACCCCAATTGGAAGTGCTCTGTACAATCTCCCTTAAAAGCCAAACTAAAGGCAGACTTACAGGGAAAATCATGGAAACCAATTTTTGACTGCAGTTGAGAAACATTTTCTAGGTTCATGATAGCTGGCAATACCCCAGTGAAAAGTTAATACCAGAATGAAATCAGACAATCATTTCCAAGCATTTCAAAATTCATTTGAGCACCTTGTTGTGAGGATTTCCTTTGTTAGAAGAATTCCAAATATCTTTGATTTTTTTGTATGCTTTATTTCTCTATTATGCTTCCAGGTACAAAAAGCTTTTTTTTCCACAGGTGATGTAATATACAAACATTTTACAGTTATGCCAAGCTGTAGGCACATATCTTAAAACCACTCTTGCAACTTGTAAAATTACAGGAATATCTCTGTTATGAGTAAAAACTCTTTTAAAGTGTTTTTAAAAAAGAACAATGTGAATATGAATATTTCAGATGCAGTCCAAGACAGGAGCTCAGAATATTAAAATCATCAATAATAAAAATACATAAAGTAAATAAGTGTATATAAATGTTTATAAAAGTGTTTATAAATAAAAGTGTATATAAATGTTTATAAAAGTGTTTACAGATATAGGATAGGAGACTCCTGGCTGGAAAATAGTACCTGTGAAAGGGATCTGGGAGTCTTGGTAGATCACAAATTGAACATGGGTCAGCAGTGTGACGCAGCAGCCAAGAAAGCCAATGTGATTCTTGGTTGCATCAACAAAACCATAGTGTCTAGATCAAGGGAAGGGATAGTACCACTCTATTCTGCTCTGGTCAGACCCCACCTGGAGTACAGTGTTCAGTTCTGTGCACCTCAATTTTAAAAGGATGTTGACAATCTTGAATGGGTCCAGAGGTGGGTGACCAAGATGATTGAGGATCTGGAAGAAATGTCTTACAGGGAGTGGCTTAGGGAGCTGGGAATGTTTAGCCTTACAAAAAGAAGACTGAGAAGGGATACAATAGCTGTGTTTAAATATTTGAAAGGATGTCACATTGAAGAAGGGACTGGTTTATTTTCCATGGCTTCAGAGACTAGGATGCGGGGCAATGGTCTCAAACTACAAGAAAAGAGATTCAATTTAAACATTAGGAAGAATTTCATGACCGTTATAGCTGTTCGGCAGTGGAATATGCTGCCATGGAGGGTGGTGGAGACTCATTCTTTGGGGGCTTTTAAGCAAAGGCTGGATGGCCATCTGTCGGGAGCACTGTGATGGGGGTTCTTGTATGGCAGGGGGTTGGACTAGATGGCCCTTGAGGTCTCTTCCAACTCTATTATTGTATGATTCTATTCATGCTCATTTCTCAGTCTACGTGAAATCCATTTTTTAACTCCCCGGAGCTGCTTTCTTATCTGTGCCCTTGGATAAGGTGGTCTTCCAGATCTACTTGATTTGACATCTCGCACTGGTGCCTAGTGTGAGAAATATCCATTTATTTGTATATCCTAATCTTTCTTTTCTTAACTATGCCAGGAAACAATGGCCATCATATTCAAGCATACATTGGCAGTTACTTCACGTCCTTTCTCGTCCTGGTATGTAGTTCACTCCGTGTTGAAATCGGTCGTGGTCACATGGTCTCCAACCAGTTCTGTCCCTGCTTCTGTGTACTCACGGGCGTGATGAATGCAACCATCAGGACTGTATCCGCACGTCCTCCTACCAGTTTGAGCTGTGTTTTTCCACGTGCTCGTTCTCCTTTGTCCGTAACCTCCCCACACCCTATAACAGATGTTTTGATTCTTCGAAAACTAGCCATCAGACACTTGTGGCGCGCTCAATGCCTGATGGTTTTTAGACAAATTTATTCATTGCATTGAAACCTCCATAGGACATGTTCATGATAGGGCCTTTTCCTTGTTCTGCCACTAGATGGGTTCTTGTGTCAGGAGGAGAGTAACCGCATGGCCTCTCAAACCGGTACGAGAAGCGGGGCGAAAAGATTCCCAAGGCCAGGGAGGGAAATCTCTCAACCTGCTTGGAGCGCAGTCCAGGGGGCGTGGTTGTGACGAACTCATCATGACCCTCAATGGACGTGCGGTTACGTTTCTTCGAACCATTCCACAGTGGGTCCAGGAACAGGGACGAGATGGACATGCAGTAACAGCCATTGTTGCTATTTAGCAGACTTATATTTACCGCATACTGCCTGATAACACCACTTCTGCTTATAAGCAGAAAGAAAAACAATCTGACATCATGGGTCTTTGCTAGACACAAAATGCATTATAAGAACTGTGCATTTATATGGCTATTTTTACATAGGTCATTCATGATAAATTCGGGTCCTCCCAAACTTATTTTATCTTTCCCTATTTTAGTGTTTATAAGACATTTGATCAGCAAACATTTATGTGCCCTCTACATGTTGATGTCTTATGTAACTATTTCTCACTCTATCCTAGTTACCCCTCTGGCATCCATTGCTCTTTTAGGCACTTTGTACTGATTGTGTTATTTCCCCCATTTTGTTCAGTCTCCAGAAACCCATTTTGGAGAGTACCGCCAAATATCTTTCCCTTTTCCAAAGTGAGGAGAATTTTTAATGGTTCCTCATCTTAATGTGAAAGAATGACAGGAGCAAGGATTTACATCCCTGGCTCCAATTAATATTCTGCATCAATGGATCAGAACAATGCCCTTCCTCACTATTTTAGCATGGCATGAACGCCCCCCCCAAATAAAAAGAAACACCACCATTTCCAAGCAACTTTGACAGTTCAAATATCTCCCTTTCTAATCTAAATCATTTAAATAATTATAAATTTCAGTTTATATTTTCCTTCAGCCTCATCTTTCTCAAGTGATTTCATCAAGGCCAAAAGGACAGTATCAGAAAGAGATAACCCTCCTTCCAATCCTCAAGGCTTCATTTCTTCTAACATTGCTTTAATGTGACATTCTGCGACTCATTATTCATTTACAGTTTGACAATGATTACATTGAAGGAGGCACAAAAGCTTATCCCCAAGTCATATTTTCCTTATGTTGAAACAAAATTGAGAGGTGCTGGGGGGGGAAATCATGGAGCAAGCTACGTGCACATGGATTTGCCTAGATAACCAGGAGTCCGTGAAGTAAAAGAAAGATTTCTAGTACTCACAAAAAGTGCCTAAGAAGAAACTAAAAGGTTACAAAAAGCTGGTAGCAGTTTAGCCTTTGGGCTCTAACTGTCTACTAATTGTGCAACATTCTCAGAGGTTCACCACAATAAATAAATAAATTATTTTGATATTTGAGAACTTTTTTTGATGTGTCTTTAATGCCACTTGCTTTAATGTTTTATATACAGTGGAACCCTGACTTACAAGATTAATCCGTTCCGAACACGTGCTCTTAAGTTGGTTAGCTCATGTCGATCAGCGGTTTACTATGGAAATGCATTGAAAATCAATTAATCCATTCCAGAGGGAACGGATTAATAGATTTTCAATGCATTCCTATGGGAAGGCTGTCCCAACCGCTCTCAATGAAGAGCAGCTGAAGGCTGCTCCCCTGCAGCCCCGCCAAGCACCTGACTTTGAGAGGTCGGACCAGTCAAAATTGGCTCTCTAGGGGGGTTGTGGAGAGCAACCTTCGGCTGCCCTTGATTCAGGAGGCAGCCACCTCCTCTTTGCCCGGGTCTCTGTGCCAATACTGAGGTGAAGAGGAAGAGGAGGAGGAGCCCCTGGTGGCAGCAGGGGGAGCTTGTTTCAAATGGAGAGCGCCATGACAGCTCATCTCTCTCCGATTGAAACGTGTTCCCTCTGCCAATGCACGTGGGGCGCCATGACGAGGAGAGCGGGTTTCAAAGGGACAGAGACGCGCTGTCATGGCTCTGTCTGTTTGAAACATGCTTCCCCCAACACTGTAAGTGGGGTGGCTGTCCCCCCCCCACACACACACACTTCAGGTACATTTTCACCAAACTGGGGACCCTCCAAAACCTTGCCTGTCTTGCTGCGTTTTGCTTAAGAGTGGGCAACGGTTTGTGTTGGTTATTTAAGTTCTCTACCATATGGAATGGAAACAGAAGAAAGAAGAGTGCCACAGTGGAGAAAACTGGCTTGTAAACTTTATTGTAAGTAACTCTTTCTTCCACTGCTTCCAGCTTTGGCAATAGAAGAAAATGAAGAAGGACAAAATATAGCATTCATTTCCCCGCCCCCATAAAGCAATTCACATAGTATGCATTCTTAAATCTAAAGGGGAAATAACATTTTAAAAACCAAACCTGAGGGAATGATGCTTTATACAACTTCTTCCACTGTGCACATGCTTACCTAAAGGAGAGAGAGGGGGAGGGGCCCCTCTTTTCCTCTTCCCCTTAAAAAAATGGTAGTGAAACATATAAAAAGACAGAAGTATTTTTTAAAAATTAAGCAAAATGGGGAAGCCCAAAGCTAGGGAGGAAATTAGCATCAGCAGCAACAACAACAAAACTTTAAGACAACTACAGCACAAATAGGCAGTTTCATGTTGTCGGGTGTGTTCTTAGAGCTACCTCCAGAACAGTTTAACCACAAGAAGAAAAGAGAGAGGGAGGACGAAGAGGAGGGAGCTGGTTTAAAAAGTGTGCTACGTATCATTTTCACATAATTCCTATTAGACATGGGCACGAAGCGGCGAAATCTTCATTTCCGTTTTTGGTTTTTCGTTTCCGGAAGTAACGGAAACGGTAACGGTAATTAAGCAGTTACAACTCAAACTTGAACCGTAAATAGAAAAATTTGGTCGGGTTTTTGGTTTCCATTTGTGGCATTGCGGCGATCGCATGATGCGAAGCACAGAAAAAGTTTTTAAAAGTTAAAAAAAAAAACTGAATCCCGGGTGAAAAAGCAGGCGAAAATATGCCTGCCTGAGGCTTTGCCACCTACCAGAGGGGTGGTTTCGGGGGGGGGCTTTCCCCCCTCCTCTCCTGTCCTGGGCTGCTTGCACCAGGCTGGGGGGGGTCATCCTCGTCGTCTCGCCATGCAATGTGGTGGTGGTGGGGAATCCAAAATGGCGACCACAATTTTTCTTTTGAAATCGTGGTCAAAAAACACACCAAATCACAACAGAAACATGTGAAATTTATTTATTTTAAATGCCTGAATTTTAATATTAGCAGCAGTGGGTTTTTTATAGCAATAAAACGTCGTATTGATTTTATTTTATTTTATTTCATTTTTTATTTTTTTATACCTGCCCATTTGGGCTGGGCATGGGATGGGACCATGCAATTTTTTTGAACATTTCCACCAATGGCATGGCCAGGTTTTGACTGACACTTCTGGATGTCTCGGAGGGCATAAAAAGCTGAGGCACCTTCCAGAAATCGCAGTCGGGACTTGGATGTGTTTGAGGGAGGACTGTGGCTGCTGCTGGCTATCCGATCGAGGTCTGGGTGGAGGGAGGCTTTAAGCTTTTAAGTTAGGCAGGCTGGGAGGGAATTGATTTTATTAGACAATAATTTCTTTGATTCCCTGCAGCTTTGTCTAGCGAAGGGAAGCAGTTAGAGCTTTTTCTTTGTTCTCTTCTCTGGCTGTTTGTGGGGAGAGGAAGGATGTTTCTGATATTGGATAAAGGGGGAGGGTCGACTGGGAGTGGGAGGTGTGGATTTATTTTAAAATATATTATATACTACCATTTATTTTCTATTTTTCCCAACTTAAATTTGCTTACACACACACACATTTGGGGTGAAAGCCAAGAACAGAACCTCTATCCTAAGTGTAGAACATTTTACAATATTATTTAGTTTACTAATTACTTACTTCATTGTTTGTTTTTAAACTTGTTGTGTTGTGTGTGCACTTGAACACACAGACACATTCCATTGAAGTGGATCAGAAGAATTTAGAAAATTATTTTCATTTTATTCCCTGACTACAACTACTAAACTATATTGTATTTATTTTCAGCCCAATATCTTTCTTGGGAGGCATAGTACCACTCTCTCTTTTCACTTCAGGCTTATTTTTGAGTGTGGCTGAAGCCACCTGTGCAGCTGCTGCTGCTGCTGATATCAGCCTTACAATTTTATATTTATTCATTACTCCAGCTCATTGTTTGTTTGTTTACATACATACATACACTTGTTGTGTTGTGTGTGCACTTGAACACACAGACACATTCCATTTAAGTGGAACAAGTTGAATTAGAATTTAGAAAACTATTTTAATTTTATTCTCTGACTGTCCCTGGCCTGCATGCACTGCAGTTTTGCTGACTGATTGCTGAAGAAGGGAAGAAGAGTTTTCTTCTGGACTTCTGGTCTGGATTTAATAGTTTCATTTCATTTATTTTCAAATACTAATGTACCATTTCCTTCCTAAGTTTTACAGACTGACCTGAGAGCAAGAAGAGACACTTTTATATTTCATTTCATTCATTCATTTAGCTGCGCCACACCATTCTTAGTTGTTGCCTTGATAACTACTGAACTATATTTTATTTACACATCAATATCTTTTTGGGGAGGCATCTCAGAGTACCCCTACTCTCTTTTCACTTCAGGCTTATTTTTAGTTTCATTTATTTTCTAATACTACCATTTGCTTCCTAAGTTTTCCTCCATTTCAGTGGATCAAGTTGAAATCAGAATTTAGAAAATTATATCAAGGGCCAGCAGGACAACATTGAAAGCTTGTACAAAAGAACACAGTGTGAGAGTAAGTTTGTGGGTCAAAATGATAAGTTTATTAGAATAGTTTGTTTACTTAACACAAATATAATAAGAAAATATATTTCTATAACTTTGAGGGGGGGAAATGAGGAGGGTTGACAGAGCCAGATGGAAGGGTAGGGGGACCCCCACTAAAATAAATAGGGGCACATTTCTGAAGGAAGGCACAGGAAGTAGTGCAGATAGTGATATTGCTGCCACTCCCTCTCCAAGCAGCACCGGCACAACCAGCACCACTTGACCATCTTCTGTCACTCAGGGAAGCATGGATGACTGCATGCGATCCCCATCGCCAAGGTCTCTCACACACACACCCCTTGTATCGGGAGGTAGACAAGTACTCAGAATTGAAAAGCTCTGTTCATCTGCATCTGCCGGATTCTGAGGATCTGTTGGCAGGAACAAACGAAAGGCAGGGTTCAGGCAGTGATGGAAGGAGCAGCCCTCTTTCCACCCAGGACCAGAGTACCACCAGTGCCAGCAGCAGTCAATTGTCCCAGCAGGGCACAAGCCACACCACCACCAGCACAGCAGCGGCAGGCAGTACCAGAGGAGGCAGTACTTTCCATAAGCCTAGCGGGTCTCTCTGGGAGCATTTTGAGAACAGCCCGGCAGACTCGAGGCTTGCGGTGTGCAAGAAATGTGGGGTGGTTTTGCACAGGGGGAATGACCCCAAACACATCTCCTCAAGTGCCTTGCATAGCCACCTCATGTGAAGGCACCCTGGGACTCTGCCTAGGACAGTGTCAGGCCCTGGTTCCTCAGGGAAAAAGAGGGGGGGAAGCAGGAATGGGGAAGGAGGACTCCAGAGACAGCTCCACTGAGAGTGGGAAGAGGCAGGCCACTCTGCAGGAAGTGGTGCCGCTGTGTGGGAGTTTTGTCAGCCAACGTAATAGGGCCAAGGCACAGGAGACCACCACTCGCATGGTTGGTGAAATGGTGGCCATGAACGGGTTGCCCCTCTCCTTTGTGGAGTCATCAGGCTTCAGGCACCTGATGAACCACGTGGCTCCATAGTACGAGCCTCCATCCCAGCGTACCTTCAGCAGGCAGGTGATTCCCTCCCTTTTTGAGTCCGTCAGGGACATAGTCCAGGCCGTGCTACAGGTAGCCAGAGGAAGGAAGATCCACTTCACTTCTGACCTCTGGACTGGTGGGCACCACGGACACCTCTCTCTGACGGCTCATTAGTGGCAACCCAAGGAGGTCCTTGACACTAGGGCATCCCAAGAACAGCTGCAGGGGGAGCCACAAGGGAGCACCCCAAGAGGGTACAGGGTGGTGCTTCTCCAGGCACAAAGCATGGAGGAAAGTGCCAAAGACATCCACATTTCTGAGGTCCTCAAGACAGCACTGTGAGAGTGGGGATTGGCAACCGAGGGGCAGGTCAATCATGGATTCATGGTCACTGACACAGGATGTAACATGATCAATGCGGTTGAAAGGGCAGGGTTGCAGGGCATCGTGTGCGCACACACAAACTGCATCTAGTGGTGGGTGATGCCATTGGGCTGGATGCACCAAAGGACTCCTGGTGTGAGGGGACCCTGGAGACCAAGGCCTTGCTGGAGAAGTGCAGGAAAATAGTCAGGCACTTCTCATGCAGCGTCAAGGCATCCAGGACGATGCGTGAGAAGCAGGCGGAGATGGGCCGACCAGAGCACATCCTGATCCAGGACGTGACCACCCGGTGGAACTCCAGCTATGAAAAGGTCAAGCGCCTGGTGGAGCAGAGGCAAGTGGTGGAATACGTCATGTCAATCACTCCCGTCCTGCCTGAGGGAATGGTATTGGAGATTGGTGCTACCGAGTGGCTCACCCTCTCCCAGATGGTGTGTATCCTGCAGCCTTTTGAGGAGACCACCCACATCCTCAGCAACTACAACGCCAGCCTGGGCCACGTACTCCCCCTCATACATGCCCTTCGCCAACGCCTAGAGGCCAGTATCCAGGAAGAAGCCGATCTTCTCCTAAAGAACAGGGCCTTGGCAGACAGGCTGTTGACCGGTGTGGATACCCGCCTTAGCCCACTGAGGTGGGAAAAGGTGTACCAGATGGCATGCCTGTGCGATCCTCACATCAAGGGTTCATTGGCGGGGAGCCCTGCTGACCTGAACTCCTGGAAGACGGAGCTATGCCATCAAGTCCGCAGGGCTGTCTCAAATCAGGCACAGGCATTCCCGAGGGCGCACGGAAGCCAGAGCGATCCAGAAGAGGAATGCTCGCAAGGATCCTCTTCCTCCTCTACTGCAGGAGTGTACACTCAGAGACCAGGTTCCGTACCAGCAGCCAACTACCTGGCCTCTGCCCTAGCCATGGCAGTCTCCTCCTCAGTGGAGGCAAGGGAGGAAGAAGAACCGGACCCCGCTCTGACCATGGTGAGGGAGTACATGGCTGAGCCCCTCAAACCCCTCACCTTGGACCCACTCCACTACTGTCCCAGAAAGGCAGACATCTGGCCCGCTCTTTCGACTCTGGAGTTAGACCTCTTGTCCATCCCACCCACCAGTGACCAGAGTGAGCATGTCTTCTCCCACATGGGAGATGTCCTGAGGCCGCACTGCTCTCGTCTGGACCCGGAGGCTGTGGAAAGGTTGACTTTCATCCGCTTCAACCTTTCCACGTTGGGATTACCCCACGCTCCAAGACCTAGGCACACAGTCGCTCTTCCACCGTTTCCTTCCAAACAGGCCTCCCTTGCTCTAACATGCACTACCAGAACAACACTTATGCCTGCCTGCCTGCAGTTATGCCTGCCTCCCAGCTTGGCTTCCTCCCTGCAAGCACAGCTTCCTGCCAGCCTGCCTGCCTGCCTGCCTGCTTACCAGCTTACCTGCCTGGCTGGCCCTGTGCCTACCTGCCTGCCTGCCTGCCTGCCTGCCTTCCTGTCTGTCTGCCTTCCTGCATTCTCACTCAATTTGAAGGGTTCGATTATTTCCCAATTTTTTTAGCCCTTGCCTGGCTCAAAACCAGGGAGGACCACTCAATGTGTCATTTGAAGGGAATCGTACTGTATCTGTAGGCCCAATTTTTCTAGCCCTTGCCTGGCTCAAAACCAGGGAGGACCACTCAATGTGTCATTTGAAGGGAATCATACTGTATCTGTAGGCCCAATTTTTCTAGCCCTTGCCTGGCTCAAAACCAAGGAGGACCACTCAATGTGTCATTTGAAGGGAATCTCTATCTTTAGGGCCAATTTCTCTAGCCCTTGCCTGGCTCCAAACCAGGGAGGACCACTCAATGTGTCATTTCGAAGGGTCTGCGTAGGCCCAATTTGTCTAGTCCTTGCCTGGCTCCGAAACAGGGAGGACCACTCAATGTTTATAATTTTGAACCGGACAAGACTGTTGGGGTTGCAGCCGTGCAACTTCCCCTAACCCTAACCCTAACCCTAGCCCAATCTAACCAATGCCTGTATGCCTCCCATCCTAACATTCCACCAGCGCAACGCAGTTATGCCTGGCTGTCTGCCCTGTCTATATGACTGCCTGCCTGAATGCTTCGCATGCCTGCCTGCCTTCCACCTTTGTCTGCCTGAATGCCTGTAGTTCTGCTTCATGTATGGATCTAATAAGGGCTACATAATTAGCCCTGTTTTTATAGGGCTTCCCTGGTCTTTATAGCAGCCCAGGAATATTTTTTTCAGGGTCAGTGTAGGCCCAATATTTCCCCGTTGGTCATGGCTGGTCTGAGGTACACCCTAATACCTGCCTTCCTCGATGCGTTCCTCCCTTCCCTGGGGTTTTGGAGCCACTCTGCTTACAAAGTGGTCGAGATGCACTTTACAACAACCTACCTCAAAGACTGATTAGCAGGGGCCTAGCTCTCCTTAAAGCCTTAAAGAAATAGCCCTGTTCTTCTGCATCCACTCTGTCTCCTGGGTTGATGAAACTCAGTCTCTCTTTCTGCCTCCAAAGGCAGAAACAATCCTCCCTTCTGGCACTTTGGCTTTGTGCCTTCCCTAGCCTGGATGGGTACCCTGCAAGCCTGCCTTCCTACCTGTAAGCCAGACTGCCTGCTTCCCTGCCTGCCTGCCCCTCTGCCTACCTGCCTGCCTGTCAGGCTCCCGTGACTCCCGGCGTGGAGGAGGCCTTCCAGGTGCTTCTCCTTCAGCCTATCAGTGGTTCAGTGGCGCAAGTTCAGCCTCCGAGCCGACATGCGCCCTGTCGTCCACTCTACTCGACTTCCCCAGGCAGCAACCCCGGCTGGCCCCTCCACTAGGTGGGAAATCACTTGAGGAGACCAACTTTAACAGGCACAGTCATCATCAACTATTTTGTTTTGAATTGGGGTACTCTGTCCTCCAACATGGGGGGGGGGTTACTCCCACCGGTTACAGTCCAGGCTGGGAAATCCCTTTGAAGAATGAGAGGAGATTCCTTCCAACTAGCATTCTGGCTTCCAAAGGCGGAAGAAACAATCCCTCCCTAACATTTGCACTCTGGCTTCGTGGCTTTCCTGGGTGGACTGTGTCTCCATTGGGCAGTCAAAACTCTTGCTTGGTGGCCTCCCAAACTCTGGCTTTATGGCCTCCCAAACTCTAGATTCGTGGCTTTCCTGGGTGGACTGTGTCTCCACTGAGCAGGCAAAACTCTGGCCTAGTGGCCTCCAAAACTCTGGCTTCGTGGCTTTCCTGGGTGGACTGTGTCTCCACTGAGCAGGCAAAACTCTGGCCTAGTGGCCTCCAAAACTCTGGCTTCGTGGCTTTCCTGGGTGGACTGTGTCTCCACTGGGCAGGCAGAACTCTGGCTTTATGGCCTCCAAAACTCTGGCATCGTGGCTTTTCTGGGTGGACTGTGTCTCCACTGGGCAAGCAAAACTCTGGCCTAGTGGCCTCCAAAACTCTGGCTTCATCGCTTTCCTGGGTGGACTGTGTCTCCACTGGGCAGTCAAAACTCTGGCCCAGTGGCCTCCAAAACTCTGGCTTTATGGCCTCCAAAACTCTGGCTTCGTGGCTTTCAAGGGTGGACTGTGTCTCCACTGGGCAGTCAAAACTCTGGCCTAGTGGCCTCCAAAACTCTGGCTTCGTGGCCTCCAAAACTCTGGCTTCGTGGCTTTCCTGGGTGGACTGTGTCTCCACTGGGCAAGCAAAACTCTGGCCTAGTGGCATCCAAAACTCTGGCCTAGTGGCCTCCAAAACTCTGGCTTCGTGGCTTTCCTGGGTGGACTGTGTCTCCACTGGGCAGTCAAAACTCTGGCTTGGCGGCCTCCAAAGAAGGTGGCTGAAAGAATCCCTCCCCGAACTTCCCTGCCGTTCTGGCTTCATGGCTTTGCTGCGTGCGTGCGTAGACTGCGTCTCCACTGGGCAGTCAAAACTCTGGCTTGGTGGCCTCCAAAGAAGGTGGCTGAAAGAATCCCTCCCTGAACTTCCCCGCCGTTTTGGCTTCTTTGCTGCGTGCGTGGACTCTGTCTCCACTGGGTTGGTGGAACTGGTCCCCTGGTTTGGAAAAACTGGCCTCCAAAGTAGGCGGCTGAAAATATGCCTCCCCGAACTTCCCCACCATTCTGGCTTCTTTGCTGCGTGCGTGGACTCTGTCTCCACTGGGTTGGTGGAACTGGTCTCCTGGTTTTGAAAAACTGGCCTCCAAAGTAGGCGGCTGAAGGAATCCCTCCCCGAACTTCCCCGCCGTTCTGGCTTCGTGGCTTTGCTGTGTGCGTGGACTCTGTCTCCACTGGGTAGGTAGAACTGGTCTCCTGGTTTTGAAAAACGGGCCTCCAAAGTAGGCGGCTGAAAGAATCCCTCCCCGAACATCCCCACCATTCTGGCTTTGTGGCTTTTCTGCGTGCGTGCGTAGACTGTGTCTCCACTGGGCAGTCAAAACTCTGGCTTGGTGGCCTCCAAAGTAGGCGGCTGAAAGAATCCCTCCCCGAAGTTCCCTGCCGTTCTGGCTTCGTGGCTCTGCTGCGTCACGTGTGTGCGTAGACTGTGTATGCACTGGGCATTCAAAACTCTGACTTGGTGGCCTCCAAAGTAGGCGGCTGAAATAATCCCTCCCCGAACTTCCCCGCCTTTCTGGCTTCGTGGCTTTGCTGTGTGCGTAGACTCTGTCTCCACTGGGTAGGTAGAACTGGTCTCCTGGTTTTGAAAAACTGGCCTCCAAAGTAGGCGGCTGAAAGAATCCCTCCCCGAACATCCCCACCATTCTGGCTTTGTGGCTTTTCTGCGTGCGTGCGTAGACTGTGTCTCCACTGGGCAGTCAAAACTCTGGCTTGGTGGCCTCCAAAGTAGGCAGCTGAAAGAATCCCTCCCTGAACTTCCCCGCCATTCTGGCTTCGTGGCTTTGCTGCGTGCGTGCGTTGACTGTGTATGCACTGGGCAGTCAAAACTCTGGCTTGGTGGCCTCCAAAGTAGGCAGCTGAAAGAATCCCTCCCCGAACTTCCCTGCTGTTCTGGATTCGTGGCTTTGCTGCGTGTGTGGACTCTGTCTCCACTGGGTAGGCAGAACTCTGGCCTTGTGGCCTCTAAAGGAGGCTGCTGAAACAATCCCTCCCCAACCAAGAAAAATTCCCTGGCGCTCTGGCTTCGTGGCTTTGCTGCATGGACTGTCACAAATCAGGCTCAGCTGCCTGCACCCCAACCATTCAAGGCAACAGGTCCAACCCCACCACCTGTCCTTCCTGCTGTCTGAATGGCTGCCTTTGCCAATCAGTTCTTGAAAAAACAGTGGTCCCTTTAGCTGGCAGTCCCGGGGGGGGGGGGCTTTTCTTCCCAGGCGGCCCTTCTTGCAAGTAAGGCCCAAATGAAAACAGTTAAAGGGTTAGGGTTAGGGTTAGGGTAATTGTTAGGGTTAGGGTTAGGGTTAGGGTTAGGGTTAGGGTTAGGCCACTTCCGGCGACACGGCAGGGAAGCCGGACGGGGTGGAGGGCAGTGGATGGTCTCTGCCCTGGAGATGGGCCTCAAAATGCACCACCTGGTCAAGGAGAGAGAAGGTCTGCTTGCTCCATGAGCGAACCGGTCTCCTCAGGATACTCCAGCTGGCGATGATTCCCCAAGAGATTGAGGGGAACTCATTCAGATGAGTGTGTGTGTGTGTGGGGGGGGGAAGCATCTGAATCTCTGACCACTATTTCACCAGGGTGGCATTTGCTTGGCTTTACAAGGAGTGTCATGGAGAGGGGACATTGAAAGGAGTAGACCCTCATCCAGATTTGGGGAGGAACGGAATACTGTGTCTCCTGCTGCATCTGAGAGGTGGAGGGGAAATGGGATGGATAAAGGCTTCAAAACAAAACAAAACAAAACAAAAGTATAACAGGCAGCCAGACCAAGTAGGGTGGCCGCCGGTTTAGTCAGCGTTGACCAAGAGAAAAAAAAGAATATTGCATTCTGCCCACTTTGTTTGCATTATTGCGTAGGATGCAGTCTTATGCTATGATATATTTATTAAATATATTATTCATCACCCAGTTTAAAGTGTTTTCCGCCTGCTCTGGGTCATTGCGGGACGGCCCCATATTCTGGGAAGTCAAATTGCGCTAAATCGCGGCAGAAATGACAAATGACAAATGAAACGTCAAAACGACAAATTTTTGAAAAAATTCGTGACAAACGGAAATGGAACGAAATGGCCAGTTCCGACAAACGAAAAATTGAAACGTCATTTTTTCTTGTCGTGCCCATCTCTAATTCCTATATATATTTATATTAGACAGAAAGAGAGGGGGGCTAAGGAAGGGGGAGGGGGAGGGGAAAAGCCTTCCGAAGTGCAGCAGAACATTATATTTCCATCATTTCTACAGCACTGAGAATGATTACTGACTGTCAAGATTGAACCTGCCCTTCTTTCCAGCTTTTCTTTTTTTCTCTTCCCTCTCTTCCCTTCTCCCCATGTTTTTTTTTAAACATCTTGCTGTTTGATCATTTTAAGTGATAAGAGGGAGGGTAAGTTACATTATCAGGGAGGTATGAGGTGCATGTCAGCTCTTTAGGAGTTAATAGTTAAGCTGGTGGCAATTAAGTCAACTCTTAAATAGCTGACAGCATAAGCTCCGAGGTGAAAGGACTGGAGCATCCACAGACAATAGCAGTGTGGGAGAGAACACTCTCAGGATGCTGATAGGAAGTTTATTAAAAGTTTATTAAAATAGCCCTTATTAAAATAGCCCAACGCGTTTCGGCCTTTAGACTACAAACAGGAAGTCCTCAGACAACTGGCAGATACCTCCACATATACAATGTGCTCCAAAGATCCCACACAAGACATCTTAAAGGAGATTAAATTCATATTAGAAGAAGGACTAACTCTAGGATATATTACCAAATCTGAATATAATTTCCTACTCAACAAAAACCCCAGAATACCGGTCTTCTACACTCTTCCTAAAATCCATAAACAACAATATCCAGTTAAAGGCAGACCCATTGTTTCAGGCTCCAATTCAGTTTTAGAGCCTGTTTCAAAATTCATTGATTATTTTTTAAAACCCTTCATACCCATAATCCCCTCTTATATTCAAGATTCTAGGGATTTCATTAATAAAATTGAACCCATACAGATCAAAGAACATGACCTCCTGATTACTATGGACGTCAACTCTCTTTACACCAGCATACCTATAGAAGAAGCTTTATCCATTATACTTGACACTTTGCAGAAAAGAACAGAAGAACACCCCCCTCATTCTTTTTACATGATTTAGCTGAACTATCTCTTACAAAAAATTACTTCAAGTTTGACAATAAATTTTATTGGCAAATTAAAGGGGTTGCCATGGGTTGTCCTATGGCCCCTGAAATAGCCAACTTATATATGGAAATTTTTGAAAGACACATCTATTCCCCCACCAATCCCTTCTTTAAACATATTGTCAAATGGTTCCGATACATTGATGACATTTTTATTATTTGGAGAGGAGGAGACAAGCTCATAAAGTCCTTTTCTGAATGGATAAATTCTCTAGATACTAATCTGAAATTTGATTTAGAATACAACCATTCCGAAATCCACTTTTTAGATCTTACCGTCAAAATACACTCCGGACGATTGAACACCAGCTTATACAGAAAACCTACAGACTGCAATTCTCTCCTCAGATTTGACAGTTCACATCCAAAATCCCTCAGAGAAAATTTACCATATGGACAATTCCTAAGAATCAGAAGAAACTGTACCAACACAGATGATTTTCTATCTGAATCTCATCTCCTAAAAAAACAATTGTCCAATAGAGGCTATCCAAATCACATCATTGAAAGAAATTTCTATAAAGCAATTAACTCTAGAAGAAAAGATCTACTTTTAAGTCAACAGAGAGATACCCATAACCGCATTAGTTGTGTGTTGACATATAATCATATCACCAACAAACTACAAAATAGCATTAGAACACATTGACACATCCTCAATAACATACCTGGGTGCTCAGAAAAACCTTTAATTACTTTTAAAAGAACAAAAAACCTAGCTGACTTTTTAATCAGGAGTGAATTCAAAGAAGAAAAAAAATCAGATAAAAGATAACATTCTCAAGACCAAAAAGCCACCTACTGGCCATCACCCATGTGGGCATTGTATTTATTGTAAACATACCACAAAAATGACTGATTTTACAGATATACAAAATAGGAAATATACTTTAATGCAATTCACAAACTGTAATACTCAGGGTGTCGTATATGTCATCAGCTGTCCTTGCCCTAAACTGTATGTAGGGAAGACTTCCAGACCCTTGAAAAAACGGATAGGGGAACATATTAGCAACATCAGAAATAAAAGGATAGGTAGTCCTTTAGTAAACCACTTCATAGAATACAAGCATTCAGAAAAAGATCTTAAATTTTGGGCAATAGAAACTGTGAAAAACAATGAAAAAATCCTTCTAAAAAAAGAAATAGACTGGATCATTAGGCTAAACACCTTATCCCCTATGGGTTTGAATGAAGAAATAGACTTTTTACCATTATTATAAATTTTGGTCAAGGCTACAGCTACAAATGGATTTCACTTGAATGCTACACCAGCTGGGTAATCTCACCAGCAATTATAAAAGTCCTCAGCTGTAGCTAGCAACAGACTGAGAAGCAAGACATTTAACGTCTCCAGAGTTTCTTTGAGCACAGGTTAGTGGTGTGTATTGTAGTATAATATTGCAGTTATGTTGAATAAAAACAGTTCTTTTACCCTACTAAACAATGAAGTGATAATACTAAGAAAGATAAGAGTATGTTTGCCAACAAGTGGAACACAGAGATAAATGCCCGCAAATTCCGCTTCAGATAAGATGTTTGGAAATAGTTGTAGACAACACCCACATACATGCAAGCAGATGAATGATACCCTATATATGGAAATAGTGGGGTAAACAGTAAAATACCCATGTATCTGCTATCATCACTTCTCTTTTGAAGCTATATATTTTTGAGACTGTATACACATGCATACCACGCCTTATATGGTTGTTCTCCAGAATGTTATTATGTAAGCTAGTTAGGAGTTTGAGACAGCAGGCCAGACTGCTTTTAAAGTATACCTGTAACACTTAGTGAGTATCCCTACAAAACTTACTGTTTCAGCATTTTAAGTGTTTATCATGCATTTGATTATTAGTGCTTCTGTTTGTTGTTCATATGTAAAATTCTCTGACTCTATGTCTTTTAAATGTCACCTTTTTTATAGTGAAAAAGTCCCTGAAGAAGGCCATTTGGGCCGAAACGCGTTGGGCTATTTTAATAAGGGCTATTTTAATAAACTTTTAATAAACTTCCTATCAGCATCCTGAGAGTGTTCTCTCCCACACTGCTATAGCATAAGCTCCGAGTCAGCACTCTTTCTCAAGTACTGTGGCAGGCACTTGGCTTGTGGCTTCTGAATTCAGATAGAAGCAAGCTAATTAGAAGGGGGCACCCCCTTTGGAGCTTCGTAGCTGAGCTCCCTGCACCCAAACGTTTTCCAGATTTCATGGGGTAGGGTAGAATCGCTTGCAGGTGGTACCCCTGCCATTTGTATGCCTGGGATCAGTAATTTTCAATTGGATGTGTGTGTGTGTGTGTGTTTTAAATGCAATGGAAAATTACTTATCCCAACTATGCCAATGGCAGAGGAACCTTCTGCAAGTGATTCTAGATTACCCCATAAAATTTGGAAAGGTTTGGGGTTCAGGGAGCTGAGCTATGAAGGTCCAAAAGGGGTGCCCCAGGGGGAAAAACCCTTCTAATTGGAATCATATGGGAAGCAGCAGCGCTATCGCTCACCTGATCAGCTTCCAATTCCAATTAGGTTTTTTTCTAGGGGCACCCCCTTTGGAGCTTCATAACTCAGTTCCCTGAACCCCAAACCTTTCCAAATTTTATAGGGTAGACTAGAATTTCATTTTGTAATGAACCTAATTACAAATTCATTTCACACTGAAATGAAATGAAATTACTTTAGAAACAAAACAAAATGAAACAAAACACTATCTTCCTGTTTCGTGGCCATCTATACTCTGCATTCCTCTTGCCCTCTGTAGTCCCCCCAAACGATTTTGCATCATAAGCTTATCCATCATGCACTCTGACTTGCACATATGGAGGGCAGCATTTATACACATATTACAGTAGGAGATTGGAGAGGTTATTATTTAAAATCCCACTGAGAAAGGAGGCAACGATCACAGTAGTATATCATCCTCCTGACTCCAGAATCTTATGCATAAAATATATGCATAAAAGAGACTGATTTCCACGAAGTGTTTTCCCTGGCTTTTATAACATTGTGCCATTGATTTTCAAGTGAAATATGATTAGTTAGCATTTTGCTTCTCTCCTGTGACTAAACGCCAAGTGATCAATAATGGATTAATTTGGAGTTGAAGCTGAAGGAACGTGATACACTTTTTTGCTCTTTCTCTCTCACATGCACAGGTGGACGGGCAGACACACAGAGCACTTTGCTTTTCCAAATTAACTAGTACTTTCTAGGGATTTTACCATGAATTTATGGTTTTCCAACTTCTGTATTTTTTACTTCACACAAAGCACAGCCCTGTTTAGTCAAGAAGACTGCAGAAGAGCTGCACTGACACTAGGGCCATTACGTCACGTCCCTTTCATCCCTCTTTGCTGTCCCACTTGGGACCAGTACGAAAAAAACTTACTTCACGTCCATAGCGTGGCAGCGGAAACTCATCTCAACTACGCCCCCTGAACCGGGAACAGAGCGTGACAAGCCGTACCTGCCCCTGGGCTGGGGAATTCTCTTGTCATGCTTTGTTCCCAGTTCCTGTTCCGAGACAAGGGACGTGAAGTAAAGACAATGGCTGTTTCCCCCTTTCGCTCTAGCAATACTCCAACCAAGAAAGCCACCTGGAACTCCTGTGCCAGGCCAGGCTCGGCTGCCAGCCTGTCCCTGCAGGAGAAGGCAGCTTTTGAAGGGACAGGCAGAGAGCCACTGTCAGGTGTAGGTCCGTCCTCCTCGGGTCCCAGAGGTGAGCTCTCCTTCCCTGCTTGCCTGCCAGCCCGCAGACTGCTGAGTTCAGGGCGAGGGTGTCTCGCCCACCACCCACGCCACCGCCCCTGCCGCCGCTCACCCACGGCAAGTGGTGAGGGCTCACCCAGGTTCTCCTGCCAGGCTTCCCAAGACAGCCTGCGCGCCCACAGCAGGGATTCGAAATATCAAAAAGCAGAAGCCTGACCAAAAAAAAAAGGCTAAACAAAGCCAGGGAAATCCAGTAGTTGTCATGAAACAAGGACATGAAGTAATGATTGTCACAATACAAGTAATCACGCCCGTGGGTAAACAAAAACAGGGACTGAACAGAGACAAAACCACATGACTGTGAACAACGCTGTCACGGAACGAACATAATTGTGGAACGAGATAGGATGTGAAGTAACCGCCAAAGTCACCTGAAATAGTGCTGAATTATGCCCTCTCAAGGGAGACATGCAGCAATTTATATAAAACTAACCTTATCCTGCCTTAACTTTATTCCACCATAGTGGCTGTGTTCCCGGGCTGAAGAGCTAGCAAAACTCAGCTCTTCCCTCAACTTCCCCCCTTCCCCTACTGATTTATTTTCTTTCTTACTTACTTGGTGGTGGTGGTGGTGGTGGTGGTGGTGGTATATCTCTGAGTACTTTATACCTTGAAAACCCTGGAAGAGCTTTTCATAAGGAGGAACATACTTGGTGACACATAATTAAACATTATTATCCAGTACACAATTCAGTGGGTAGATCCCTCTACTGGAAAATCTATGAGATTAGCTTGTAGAAGAGGATTTCTGCAGGTAAGGGAGCTTTTGCCAGTTCTTTACCCTTTACAGCTGGAGCATTTTTCTGCTTGTCCAGTAAGACTGCAATTCTAAGCAACCAGCTATTTCTCAGAAAGAAGTCCCAGAGTGTACTGAATGGTCTTCCTCATACGCAGAGCCCATAACAAAATGTCTCTGTTTCTTTGAAACTGTTTGTCGCTGTTGTTCTTAGTACTGTTTCCTGAATACAATGCTTCTGGATTATCCAGAAATCTTCATTCCATATGAGATGAAAACTACGGGCATGTCCTCTAATCCCCAGTAAATCTTATAAAGAGATAGAGTTGCTCTCTACATGCACAATTGCTTTAAATCCAGATTATGGATCTTTGTTTTAAGGCTGAACAAAGAAGCGCTTAAATGAAATTTGTTCAATGATGGCGGTTTTAGCAGTAATTACTGCTTCAAAAAACAGTCTGAGCAACTCTTTCCTCAGTTAGCTGAATCAAAGACTTTATTATTTCCTGGTGTGAGGGTGTCATGTGTGTGTCAAAATGCCCTACCATGTAATATAGCTCTGATTATAAACTGGGATCATAGAGTGGGGGGAACATCGGGGTGGGGGGACGCGGGAGAAGGAAATCCAGAGCATTTTCATGACTTTTCAGCATAACATTTCATTTTACGATGACCTAATACCAAGGCAAAACAATAGACACAGTTTGTAAATGTGCAAAAACAGACATGCACTCTTCATCTTCTTGTGCATTCAGTTTTGTACAGAACTCAGCTGAGATTCTTGCAGGCAAGATCCTGCCAGTCATTCATTTATTAGATGTATACACTGCTCGGCTGTCTAATGTCCTTCAGTCAGTTGACTAACACAACCGTTCAGAACTATAAATAATATCAAAACTAATAGATCAGCTGATTCATTATAAATCCATTAAATTACTAAAATGCAGAGAGCCAGCAATGATACTTGAGAGGTAGCCAAAAGGAAAAAAAAAAGGGGGGGGGGAAGAATCCAGATTAGTTTTGAAAGAACCCTGCCAGAAAGAGAATATCTCATTTTAGAAACAGATCTGCTGAATTTCATGACAGTTAGAGCTGTTCAGCAATGGAATATGCTGCCACGGAGGGTGGTGGAGTCTCCTTCTTTGGAGGTTTTTGAGCAGAGGCTGGATGGCCATCAGTCGAGAGTCCTGTGATGGGGGTTCCAGCATGACAGGGGGTTGGACTAGATGGCCTTTGAGGTCTCTTCCAACTCTAAGACTCTATGATTCTATGAATGATCTGCTGCAAACCTTGGTCCTTTTTGTGCAGTGGTTAGAATGCCAGACTAGGTTTGGCCAAGAGTGTCTTTGCACAGTTAAAAGTAGTGTGCCAGCTGCTGGAGAGGCCTGCTCTGGCCATGGTGACACATGCCTTTGTTACATCCTAGCTGGATTACTGTAATGCACTGTATGTAGGGTTGCCTCTGGAAAGTGTCAGGACACCTTCCCTGAAGGCAGGGATCCCTGTGAGTCTTCCTGAGCATCTTGAAGGAAGGATGAGATATAGCATGTAATTAAGTAAACAATCTGATTGAAAGAGTAATGCTTCAATAAAAACGATACACGGCTCTTCATTGGATGGGAGGGAAAAGTAATTGGATGGAAGAACAGAGAAAGGGTGAGGAGGACCGGAATTTGTGAATATACAATTAATTCCCATAGACTGTCATGCCTGACAAAATGTGTTATGCAAAATATGCTTAAAATGCACTGGTACTAGACATGAGCACGACTCGGCAAAATCCTCGTTTCTGTTTCCGTTCCTCGTTTCCATTACGTAATGAAACGAAGAACGACAATTACTCCGCCAGAACTCGAACTCAAACCGACTAAAGAAAAATTGGGTCTGATTTGTCGTGGTCGTTCCTGGTGGCGTCGCAGCGATTGCGCGATGCCAAGCGGCACAGGAAAAAAGTTTTAAAAATAATAAAAAAACCGATTCCCGGCCAAAAAAGCAGGCGAAAATATGCCTGCCTGAGTGAGGGCACCTACCAGAGGGGTGGTTTCTGGGGGGGGGGGTCCACGGCCTCCCCCCTCTCCTGTCCTTAGCTGCTCTGGTGGGGGGCATCCTCGTCATCTCGCCAACTCGCTCGCCATGCCATGCGGTGCGGGCGGGGGATCCAAAATGGGGCGACCGCAATATTTATTTTGAAATCGTGGTCCAAAAACACACCAAAGCACCACAGAAACATGCGAAAATAGCTGTTTTAAAACTGCCTGAATTTTTACAGTAGCAGCAGTGGGTTTTTCTTGCAAAATTAAAAAAAAAACCCGATTCCTGGCCAAAAAAGCAGGCGAAAATATGCCTGCCTGAGTGAGGGCACCTACCAGAGGGGTGGTTTCTGGGGGGGGGGGTCCCCGGCCTCCCCCCCTCTCCTGTCCTGGGCTGCTCTGGTGGGGGGGCATCCTCATCGTCTCGCCAACTCGCTCGCCATGCCATGCGGTGCGGGCGGGGGATCCAAAATGGGGCGACCGCAATATTTATTTTGAAATCGTGGTCCAAAAACACACCAAAGCACCACAGAAACATGCGAAAATAGCTATTTTAAAACTGCCTGAATTTTTACAGTAGCAGCAGTGCGTTTTTCTTGCAACAAAACATCTCCATTGATTTTATTTTATTTTATTTTTATTTATTTTTTTTACACCTGCACAATGATGGGCTGGCCATGGGAGTGGACCATGCAAATTTTTGGAGCCATTCCACCAATTGCATGGCCACTTGGCAAGGTTTTGACCGAGATTTCTGGGATGTGCCAGTTGG